>OY992775.1:23709887-24320336 GCA_963921325.1 Logfia minima | reverse complement strand
TCAACCGAGACCTCTAGCGGTTGATTATTCGTGTGCTGACCTCTCGTTTATTCAACAAATGATAAACGAAGTCAATTCTGAAAATGAAAGTGAAAACTTTGAGGATTCCGATGATGTTGATATTGAGGAGGAAGGACTTGATGATGGTGAATTCTATGATGATGCACCGACCATTGAGACTGATTCTTCTGAGGATGAAAGTGAAGAAGAAACTGATAATGCATCTGATGCTCAGGCCCCTGAAACTGAAACTACTGAAACAAGAGCTGAGAAAATTGCTAAATGGTGGCCTCATGGTAAGGCTGGAATTCAGATACCCGTCACCTGCAAATCATACAAGGTTAGTGGGGTGTATACGGGGTTGATAAAGAGTTGGAAGGTATCCAATGGTGTTTTCATGATCAAGAGACTTGATGGTATCCAATATTTCAAAAGATCATTCACCAAGTTGAGCACTTTACCAAAAGGAGAAGTAAATCGTCTTGCTCAACTCTCTTTGATAAATCCGTCCAAAGATGATCGTGCAAATTATATCCAAACCACTCTATAGCGAGAGATACGCACAAAGAGATATAACTTCATCAAACCGACTTTGGGAATTAGGTATATCTATAAGAAAAGGATAGACCCGGTGACCAAACAGCCAATATGCAGAATGCGTTATCCTCCGGCTGATTGTTTGAAGAATATTCCTCTGGAAACAATTCCCCTAGACTTTCTGAGAAGATTTCATTATTGGGAATTGGATGCTCATACCGGTGAAGCGGTTTTGGTCTTTGTTCCTGACACAGAGCAACCAGAGAGGAACTCGCTGTATGGTTTGAAGAAAGCTCAGTTTAGAGTGTTTGATCCTATGAGCTTGATAAACATGTCATCAAAGGACTTGAGAAAATTGTTCGACAATCCGATTCGCTTTAACGAGAAGAATGCTGTGAACAAGAAGATCGCACTTCAATATCAGAGGATTGTAAATGTTTGTGTGACACATGGGATACACGCTGGCGGTGTATTCCCAACAGGCTGGGTTTGAACGAAGATCTTGAAGACCAAGCTGAAGACACGGGGGAGTTTGTTGATACATATTAGAGTGTCTGTCAGTTGGTCAAGTCTGTACTGTGTCTGTAAATGTAATAGAGTAAATAAAGTTACATTTTCTGTGTACTGCGACACAAGGCTTGTGTCGCATAAGTGATAGGTGCGACACAGTGCTTGTGTCGCAATAGTGAATCCTGCGACACAAGGCTTGTGTCGCATAAGTCGGCCAGATTAGTATAAATACCTCTAATTACTTTGTAATTAGGTTAGACTTTTTGATATTAGTTTTCTCTGTGTTTTTGGCTGTATTTTCTCTCAGAGATAATTTGATCACTTGCAATATAAAGTTCATACTTCATTGAGTTTATTTGTTTTAGCTTTATTATTGTGTTGTGGTTTGATCTTGCATAAGATTCGTGACGATTTGATTCAAAGGTTCATAGTGGGATCAACATCTTCTGATTTCCGTTGAACCAATAAATGTGGAGGAAGCCCTTCAAGATCACAATTGGATCCTTGCAATGCAAGATGACTTGAACCAATTTGCTCGCCTCAAGGTTTAGAGACTAGTTCCAAGACCAGTAGGAAAATCAATTGTTGGTATGAAGTGGATCTTCAAGAATAAAAAGGATGAGAATGTGATTGTTATTCGGAATAAAGCTAGACTAGTCGCAAAAGGATATAGTAAACAAGAAGCGATTGACTATAACAAGACGTTTGCACACCTGTTTCACGTATTGAAGCTATTCGAATTTTATTAGCATATGCTGCTCACAAAGATTTCACGGTCTATCAAATGGATGTCAAGACAGCCTTTCTGAATGGTGTTCTTAAATAAGAAGTTTATATAGGTCAGTCATGGTTTTGTGGACCCGAAGAGACCGAACAATGTATACATCTTGGACAAGGCTTTATACAGACTAAAACAAGCCCCGAGAGCTTGGTATGATGTTATGTCTCAATTTCTCGTTTAATTAAGTTTCACAAAAGTTACATGTGATACTACTCTCTTCATTAAGAAACAAAAGAACGATATTATTCTGATACAGATTTATGTAGATGACATCATATTAAGATCTACTAATGTTAGATATTGTAAAAAAAATTCAACATTAATGGTTTCTCGATTTGAAATAAGCATGATGGGTGAAATAAATTTTTTCCTCAAATTACATGTTCAACAATTATCCACCGGAACTTTTATCAATCAGTCTAAATATATTTTAGACATTTTGAAAGATTTTCACATGTTAGATTGACAACCTATTTCCACACCCATGGAAACTCGGGCTCGATTACATGTTGATTCAATGGGAAAGCTGATCGATCAGACATTATATCGTAGTATGATTGACTCATGATAAATTTAACATCAAGTCGTCCAGAATTCATGTTCTCTACATGTATATGTGCTCGATACTAGGCAGCTCCAAAGGAATTACATGTCCAAGAAGTCAAAAGAATTTTGCGATATCTCAAATCTTCAATCGACTTGGGATTGTGGTATCCTAAGGATATTGGTTTCCAACTAACTGCTTAGTCAGATGCGGATCATGCAGGTTGCAAATTGGATCAAAAAAACACATATGGGGGTG
Organism: Logfia minima; assembly: GCA_963921325.1. Classification (NCBI taxonomy): domain Eukaryota; kingdom Viridiplantae; phylum Streptophyta; class Magnoliopsida; order Asterales; family Asteraceae; genus Logfia; species Logfia minima. The sequence goes on along the minus strand of OY992775.1, from coordinate 24,317,706 downwards.
CTCAGTTTCTTAAAGACAAACGTGTCAATTGGACTTCCACAGACAAAGTTGTGTATGTTGCTGCTACAGTCTATTTCTCCCAAGTACTATGGATGCGCTCTTAGTTAATGGACTACATATTCCATTACGACAAGATACCTGCTTACTGTGATTCTCAAAGTGCAATTGCAATCTCTTGCAATCTGGTACAACCCTCGAAAACCAAACACACTGATATATGGTATCATTTTATTAAAGAACATTATAGAAAAGGTCATATAGAGTTATTTTTTGTACATACGGATTATCAAATGGACGACTTATTCGCGAAACCTTTAGATGAAAAATGCTTTCATTTTTTGGTGTCTCAATTATATATGCTTTCTTTTTAACAATAATATGTTATTTCACAAAAATGTTTGCTCATATGTTCCTTCTTTTTCAATTGAAAATAAACTAGGGGAATAATAAAAAAAATAATAATAAAATAAAAAATAATAATACAAAATAAATAAATTTTTGAATTGTATCGACATCAAACAAGTCTTTGCTTGTTGAGCTCGATTGTGTTTTTCTATCAACTCCATAATGATATTGATACACATACACGTTAGGATTTTATCGAACTTGATAACAACATGTTTTTAAATCGTATTGATATCGTGTGATACCCAAGTTCAATACACCTTGTATTGAGTTCAAATTTTGAAATTTCCCCCTTTTCAACTAACTGTTGACTACACAAAACTTATTTCGAAGTGTAACACCAGGTTTCAATTCAAAGTGTGATTCAACATCCTTACATAAAATATACACTAACTTACAAATGATTTTAAAATTCTCAACACCCGTGGCTACTGTGCGTAAATAGGTTCTCAAAGTTGTTGTCTAGTTTTATACATATTGGCTTTGGCTTAAATGAGAGTAAAACCCGTTCTTCACTAAATTTATCCATTTGATTTGGTCATAATCATGGGTCCATCATTAGCCCCAATCCCATATCTATGTGACCAATAGCTATATGATGCTTCAAATTTCATAGAGCCAGCACGTCAAGAGCATCAATGGTCTGGAATAGAACAAGTTGTCGGGAGCTCGACATATGAATACTATCCGAATCAATCTATCTCAACCTCACAAACAATTTTAAATTTTGGCTGGTGATTCAAGGTATTTTTCGACTCTAGTGACTTCAACATATGTCATTCCACAACATGTTCACAATGTCAACCAAGATACTCAAACTACACACAATGTTCTCGAGAATGGTGCTGCTCCTGCTGCTACTGATGATGGCATGTGTCTTACAGAGGACTGGAATGAATTTTGGGCACGTTTTAATAACGAATATCTTTCGAGCATGGATTCTGCAGAGGACATTACTTTGGTGCAAATAGAGGATATTTGGCATAGAGATGTTGTTCAAGAACGTGTTCATAACGTCAACCAAGACACTCAAACTATACACAACGTGCTTGAGAATGATGTTGCTCCTGCTGCTACTGAGGACTTGAATGAATTTTTGGCATGTGTTAATAACGAAGATCTGTAGAGTATGGATTCTTCAGATCACTTCTCTTTGGCGGATATAGACAGTATATAGTTGAATGGAATGTATCTTTCAGATGCAACATTTAAAATTTGAATATATGAATTGCAAACTGAATATTTGAAGATGTGATTCTTTTACATGATAAGAATATATGTTGTAAGCTATAAGTATGCATGGAATTTGGCAGGAGAATTGAGTAGTGCATTTGTTTGAGGGGTGTGTGTTGTGTAAGTACAAAATTGACATTTACTACACAAATATAATTTAAAAGTTGATTTATATAATGGTTCTTTGTGAATGGTGTAAATGCGCGATTGTCATTTGATTATTTCAGCAATTCAATGTTAATATACTATTTTCATTTATGCAGTTTGACATGAATTTGCTCGTATGTTATACTTAACAACCCATCTCACATATTAATTTTAGAAGAGAAGTTTAAGCATCCTATAAAAGTAAAGTTCTTAGATCTTAAAAAAAGTTCCGTGATCGGGCTTTTGGTTGTTACGTAAGGTCAGTTGATTAGTTCGTGCGGGTGTTAACCCTTTTTTCACTATAGGTTATGTTGATGCTTTGTTTGAAGAACATTACTAGTGATATTTTATGTGACCGTATAATGGCTTAATTTAACTTTTGTTTCTTTGTACATTAGAAGCTTGTTTTTTCCTTCCTAGTCATCTGGCGGGTCATTTAATTTGTAAGACAGAGGAATACTTTTCTCTCATATTTTTCACCATACGTCTTTGACGGGATAATCAGATAGGAAGAGGAAGACTTTACCAACTTATTTATGTAACTCCAATGGTTGTAATGCAATTATAACCACAGATCTCTCTTTCGTGGGGTTCGTCTTGATGTGGTACATGAAAACTCCTTGTTCGGTTCGATGTGGAAAGTACAATGTAATTACCTCGTCCTTATGGAAATGGTCAAAGATCCTTTATAGGAAACGTGCAACAACTAACTAATAACAAAAATGAATTATAAAAGGAAATTAAAAGAATACTTTGTTTACTTTAAAAGTCCTTCAGTTGACTCACACGCAATAATCTTTATCCATATAAATTGTATGGTTTTGTGTTGCAAATCATTGTAGCAATTTGCAAATAATGACTATGCTACTATATCTTCTTCTTTTAACATTTTTACTACCATTTTTAGTTTTAGCACAACAAACAGATGGTTCTGTAGAAGTTGGTTCACTTCTCACAGCAACAGACGATGCCATATCATGGCTATCACCTTCAGGTGATTTTGCATTTGGGTTCCAACGAATTCAGGGCCAAGATAACTTTGTGTTATCCATTTGGTATGACAAGATACCTGACAAGACTATTGTCTGGTATCCACAAGGAAGTCCTATAGTGTCTAAAGGGTCGAAAGTTGAGCTAAGCAATGGGCGTGGCCTCGTGCTCAGCGATCCTCAAGGCAGACAAGTATGGACTTCTGGGACCTTGTCTAGTCTAGCATATGGTGTTATGAATGACACTGGTAACTTTGTACTTGTTGGTAGCGGTTCTCGCAAGATATGGGAGAGTTTTGACTTTCCAGCCGATACCTTGTTACCTACTCAGGTTATGGATTTAGGTGGAGTGATCAATTCGAAAATGAGCCCAACGAACTTCAGTGGCGGAAGATTCCAGTTACGCTTGCTTCAAGATGGGAATCTCGTTCTTAATTCTAGAAATATACTTTCTGATTATGCTTATGAAGCTTACTACATCAGTGGTACTTACGATGCTTCCAACTCAACAAATTCTGGTGATCAATTGATCTTTGATGCAAAAGGATACATGCTTATATTGAGAAGAAATGGCCAGAGATTCGATCTTACCCCAAGAGAGGCACTTCCATCTGGAGACTATTATCACAGAGCTACTCTCGGTTTTGATGGAGTCTTTACTCAATACTATCGCCCCAAGAATAACAATGGTAATAAGAACTGGAGTGTTGCATGGTTGGAGCCGGAAAACATATGCCGTGATATCATCGGGGGTCAAGGAAGTGGAGCTTGTGGATTTAATAATATCTGCAGGCTTGATGATGCTAGCCGGCCAAAGTGTGAATGTCCACAAGGGTTGTCCCTATTGGATCCGAATGATCCATATGGAGACTGTAAATTAGATTACACTCCAAGATGTAATGATGAGGAGTCAAATTATGTTGAAAACCTTGATTTCCGGGAGGCAACTAACATTGATTGGCCATTTTACGACTATCTGCGATTAGATTCAGTTAGCATGCAAGAATGTAAAGATTCCTGCTTGAATGATTGCTTTTGTGCTGTAGCAGTTTATGAAGGAAATCAATGTTGGAAAAAGAGGTTGCCACTCTCTAACGGATATATGAATGAATCGATAGGTAGGACAGTTTTCCTGAAATTTAGAAAAAGCAAACTTCCCCCTCAAAGCCCCCGTCAGTTTCAAGAAGAGAAGAAAAGTCAGAAAACTTTGATAACCATAGGATCAGCCCTCTTAGGTAGCTCTGTGTTTGTAAATGTCATATTAGTTGGCGTTATCTGTCTTGGTTTCTTTCTGAACTACCAGAAAAACACCAGAAATTATAACCAAGTTGATAATGTTGTTGAAACCAATCTAATACATTTTACGTACAATGAGCTTGTTCAAGCTACTAACAAGTTCAAAGATCAACTTGGAAAGGGATCTTTTGGGATAGTGTATAAGGGGATGTTAGGGACAAACACAGTGGCAGTCAAGAAGTTGAATAGAGTGGTTGGGGATGGTGAGAAGGAATTCAAAACTGAGGTCAATACAATTGCAAAAACTCATCACAAAAATTTAGTGCAGCTTCTTGGCTACTGTGACGAAGGTGAACAGAGGCTATTGGTTTATGAGTACATGAGCAACGGCACTTTGGCAATGTTTCTTTTTGGAGACGCGAAACCTAGTTGGGAACAGAGGATCAACATTGCTCTAGGCATTGCAAAGGGACTCGTGTACCTTCATGAAGAATGTTGCACACAGATCATCCACTGTGATATAAAGCCTCAAAATATACTTCTTGATGATTACTACAATCCTAAAATTGCCGACTTTGGGTTGGCAAAGCTTTTGAAGATGAATGAAAGTCAAACAAATACTGGAGTACGAGGAACCAAAGGTTATGTGGCTCCTGAATGGTTTAGGAACAACCTCATCACCATGAAAGTTGATGTCTATAGCTTTGGTGTCTTGCTACTTGAGATCATCTCATGCCGAAAGAGTGTGCCGAAATATGAGAGTGGAAATGAATATCAAGCAATCTTGACCGATTTGGCATGGGACTGCTATCAAGAGAGGAGTTTGGATGCATTGGTTGGGAATGATTTGGAGGCTTTAGATGACTACAATAGACTAACAACATTTGTTATGGTAGGTCTATGTTGTGTACAAGAAAACCCGTCTATGAGGCCAACCATGAGGAACGTCATCCAGATGCTAGAAGGAGTTGTCAAAGTTTCTGAACCACTGTGCTCATCCCCTTTCTCTGTTAACTCAAATTGATAATCTATATTTTCTAGCATTTACTTTTGTAGGATCCATGCTGTCCTGTTTCTAAAATAAAATTGTTGTCCAAGCGACATCTTTTTAATTGTCAAGTTTTGGAAGATTCAGATATGTTGTTCTTGTTCTTAACTTCTAATCATGGACTTGAATTATTTAAAGTTATGACTCTCCAAGTGTAATTAAGTTATGAGAAATTAAAGTGAATTTACTCTCTTTAACCTGGAGATAAAGTCAACGATTTAATAAAATCTAAATTGATCTCTTGGATGCATCTGATTGTCAAAGGAACTATTTTGTTGTATACGACTGCATATAACCATTTGAAGTACGTCCTGACTAGGTCTGTAACAAGGGTTGATCCCCATGTAACAGAGTCGTTTTTAGATCGATCATCTATAGTATTTGAACATTATCATCATTCCATGACATTGTATGAATATGTAGAAGTCACTAGACATTGAGAGGAGCAAGTCAAGATGATTTTTAACTGTTAGTATGAACTAAATAGCTCATCTTCATTTCTCTATCATGATTACTTGATATTGTAAGAACTTACGAAGTCATGAAGTAACGATAGTATGTGTTAGTAGTAGATTGTTGATAAAGTAGTTATCTGTACGAGTATATTTTTATAAACTAATTAGTACACGTATATTTTTCATGATTTAGAATGAAAGAAAGACAAGTGAGCATATCAATTCATTTCAGATGACATGGCAGAATTGAAATCAAGATACATGTTACAATCAGAATGACAGTCCTGAAACTTAAAACACAAGTCAGTATGCGAACACGTTTATGATTCAATTAAGAAAATGAACAATTGAAAATATATAAGATTTTTAGTGATGGTACATAAATTATCAAAGCTTGTATTACGGGTTTGTAATACCCATATACGTATACTTAATTAGTTATACCACTCAAGAGATGAAAGATACGATAGGATTTAATATGAGACTTTTAAGTGGCTGAGCATTTAGGATGTATAGATATTTGAGAGGGTTTTATTGGCGAGTTTTGCTGGTAACTCACATTACATATGTACGTATGCAAATTTACGTCCCCAAAGTTGGATCCGAGAAAGTATGTAAACAAGACATATAGAAGGCGAAGAACTTTCTATTAGGAAATTATTTATATGTATAATAACATTATCCTTAACTCATGTATAATATACATAGTTATATTGAGAGAGCATATCAAGAGAGGTGTGTGCTAGCTTGTGTGATAATATGTGATCAATTGAAGGAATAAATATTATTCTTTTTCACATGCCGGCCGACCTTACAACTTGCCTTCATATGCTCGGCCTCTATGTGTTTGATGTGTATGTATATGGATATTCTTAAGCTATCATGATACTAATATGTATGTGTGTGTGTGTGTGAGTATATATATGTTCACATACCGACTCATGTATAGATATGTAGGGTAGCTTTGTTTGGTGTCCATGCAGTCTACATTTTAGCTTGCTCACTATGTACGTGCATGGTTTAATAATTTGTGTATTATATAATAGTTTGTGTATGATATTGGCTATGAAGCCCCCAATACCATGCATATATGTTATTTATGCCATACATGTTCTTTTAATATTGATGAGTTCAACCTAAAAAATCTTTCAAGCAATCATTATTTGCCACAAGCGGATCGGATGACCTCACAGATTATAGGTATGTAATTTTCACCACGCGCGTCAATACTTCTATAGAAGCATGAACTTTATTCTTCTCTACTTCACACTTTGAAGAAATATATATTTGGGTAACATATATTTATAAGTTTTGCTATCTTTCTGATCTACTTTTGCTGTGTACTTTTGTTTGTCTATTATTGCCATGGTCCAAGGAGGTATAAAGGAATGTTATTCTGATCTATTTTTGCTTTGTGATACTTATTTAATTGGTAAAGAGCACGATGCTCCTGCCCCAGATGGTTTTCAAAGTATCGTGAATGCACTTCTCAATATAGTTGGTTCATACCAGATTTTTTTAGAAGTGGGTCTATACTTCCCTATTTCATCTCTACGTGAAATTTTGGTGTATTATCAATTACATATATCTCAACTTTGTCCTAATGGTTTGAAAAATATTTTGTGCTTTGAGTTGCTATGTAGGTCCTTTCCTGCTCTAATAACATTTCAGTATTCTTTCTATCTATCTGTAAGTGGTGACTGGTTCACATTTTCAACTCGTTCTCAACATCCTACCATTGTTACTAGCTTAAAAAGTTCTGTAAAAATAGGTGGCAAAAAATTCTTTTGGAAAAAAATAGATGCGTTTCCATGACAATGGAGTTCGAAAGTGTATAGAATATAGCTCGAGATAAATGTCCTAATTGAACCCTGAACTACTTGAGTTAGTGAACGAGTTACGACTATATGTTGTGTTTGATCGCAATTTTCCTGAAGCTGTTTTAGTAGCTCTAATATAAATTAGGAGATGAATACATGCATGGGTTTATTGAAAGAGAGATGGGTATATTTCTTTAAAGATGTTTCTTTTTATTTTTCAGGAATATAATTAAAGACATATAAGCCTTGATACGCATATTTGCTCTGCATATGACTCTGCATACTGATCTGCAAATCCTACGGCATCAATTTATCATAAAAATTTTGTTCCAATGCCTATATATGATATATATGTGTGTGAACGTTTATTTGTTGATATTGGGTTAGAAGGTTTTTGGGCCAGAAGTGATTTAGCAGTTAGTGAGAAAAGGATGATTCCCGTGATGAGTGATCCAGGCGGCTTCTTACCAGATTTTGGAAATTTTAGCTGGGATATTATATTACCGAATGAGGTGGTGACATCTAGTAGTATCATGTATAGTCTTCCTTTGAAGAAATGAAAACACTTTTTTAATCGTAAGGTTAATGAAGGTAGTTTTGGGGTGATGTGTCAGATGTTGGTACTGAATGCTATTAATTTGGGTCAGACTTGTGCATGGGGTTCATGAGGGGGAAGATGCTGAAGGTGGAGTATTTTATCCAGGTTCAGAACATGAGGTTGTTAGGGTGGAACAATTGCATGAACATGGAGTCACGGAGCCTGGACTATTGATGCAAGTAGCTGACTTGACCCAACGTAATTATGCCTTACTTGTGGCTAATGAAGAATTTTGTGTTTTACTGGAAGCATAAAAGGAGAAAGTATTGGCTTGTCGATGTGATGAAGTACCTAACGTCCTTAGTCATAAGGAGGAAGAGCTCGCGATGTCTCAATTAATTAACGAGGTAAAAGGACTATGAGGTGGGTTATCTACTTGACAATAGTCAGGAGTTGCTAAATGAGTTTAACTTTCTTTCTTCAAGTTACAATATTGCACTAGAAGAGCTCAATAAGGTGAAGGTTTTAGAACTAGGGAATATGGTGTTTTCATTGCAAGAAGAGAACATAAGCTTGGACCAAGATCTCTTTTGTGTACGGTGTAAAGGTGCGATCGTTGTTTAATTATTTCAACAATTCAATGAGAATATTCTCTTTTCATTTATACAATTTCCCGTGAATTTGTTCATATGTTATACGTAACAACCCATCGTACTTTAATCTCAGAAGATAAGTTTCAGCATACTATAAACGCAAAGTTCTTGGATCTTAAAAAAACTCTGTGATTGGGATTTGTGATGTTATATATGCTCACTTGATTAGTTTGTGCGGGTATTAACCCCCGTTCTTCAAGAGATTGTGTAATTTAACTTTTGGTACTAACATAATTCAAATTTAAAAAGGCTTTAAGGATTCAGTTTTTTTGTTTCTTTTTACACGAGACTTCTTGTGTTTTCCTTCCTGCAGATTATATAACCCCCAATGGATCAATCATACCCTGGTTTGTTTTTTCCGTCCTGCAAATTCCATGTTGCTTTTGTGAGCGGGTCATTCAAATCTTAAGTGATACATCTTTGACGGGATAATCTGATAGAGAGAGGAAGACTTGACCAACTTATTTGTGTAACCCCATCGGTTGTAATGCAATTATAACTATAGATTTATTTCGTGGGGTTCGTCATGATGGTGTAGATGAAAACTTATTAATCGGTTCGTCATGGAAACTACAATGTAATTACCTGCTTTTAATTACTTGCTTTCTATAGAAATGGTCAAAGATCCACCAACTAACTAACAACAACAAAATTGAATGATGAAAGAAAACTAAAAGTCCTTTAATTGACAAAAAAGCATTACTTTTTCTCTATATAACTTGTATGCTTTTCATATTAATTGCACGTTATTGTAGCAATTTACAATAAACAGATGGTTCATTTCTCAATACTTTTTCTGCTTTGAATATTTTCACTGCTATTTTTAGTTGTATCACAACAAACAGATGGTTCATTTCTCACAGCAACTGACTGTGTCATACCATGGCTATCACCTTCAGGTGATTTTGCATTTGGGTTCCAGCGAATTCAGGGCCAAGATAACTTTGTGTTATCCATTTGGTATGATAAGATACCTGACAAGACTATCGTCTGGTATCCACAAGGAAGTCCTATAGTGTCTAAAGGGTCGAAAGTTGAGCTAAGCAATGGGCGTGGCCTCGTGCTCAGTGATCCTCAAGGCAGCCAAGTATGGACTTCTGGGACCTTGTCTAGTCTTGCATATGGTGTTATGAATGACAATGGTAACTTTGTACTTGTTGGTAGCAATTCTCACAAGATATGGGACAGTTTTAACTCTCCAGCCGATACCTTGTTACCTACTCAGGTTATGAATTTAGGTGGAGTGATCAATTCGAAAATGAGCAGAACGAACTTCAGTGGTGGACGATTCCAGTTACGCTTGCTTCAAGATGGGAATCTCGTTCTTAATTCTAGAAATATACTTTCTGATTATGCTTATGAAGCTTACTACATCAGTGGTACTTACAATGCTACCAACTCAACAAATTCTGGTGATCAATTGATCTTTGATGCAAAGGGATACATATATATATTGAGAAGAAATGGCCAAAAATTTGACCTTACCCCAAGAGAGGCAGTTCCGTCTGGAGATTATTATCACAGGGCTACACTTGATTTTGATGGAGTGTTTACACAATACTATCGGCCCAAGAATTATATTGGTAATACAAGCTGGAGTGTTGCATGGTTGGAGACAAAAAATATATGTCAAGATATCATCGCGGATAATTTAGGAAGTGAGCTTGTGGGTTGAATAATGTTTGCAGGCTTGATGATGCTAGCCGGCCAAACTGTGAATGTCCACAAGGGTTGTCCCTCCTGGATCCCAACGATCCGTATGGTGACTGTAAATTTAATTACACTCCAAACTGTAATGAAAAGGAGTCAAATTATGGAGAAAGCCTCTATTTCATAGAGCTTACTAACATTAATTGGCCATTTTCCGACTATCTCCGATTAGTTTCAGGTAGCATGAACGAATGTAAAGATTCATGCTTGTATGATTGCTTTTGTGCAGTGGGAATTTATGATGGAACTAACTGTTGGAAGAAGAGGTTGCCACTCTCTTACGGATGGATGAATGAATCAGAAGTTGGGAGAGTTTTCGTGAAATTCAGGAAAAGCGAACTTCCTCCTTATAGCCCCCCTCAGTTTCAAGAAGAGAAGAAAGGTCAGAAAACTTTGATAACCATAGGATCAGCCCTCTTAGGTAGCTCTGTGTTTGTAAATGTTATATTAGTTGGCATTATCTGTCTTGGTTTCTTTCTGAACTACCAGAAAAACACCAGAAATTATAACCAAGTTGTTAATGTTGGTGAAACCAATCTGACTTATTTTACGTATAATGAGCTTGTTGAAGCTACAAACACATTCAAGGATCAACTGGGAAAGGGCTCTTTTAGGATAGTCTTTAAGGGAATGTTAGGAACGAACACTGTTGCGGTCAAGAAATTGAATAGAGTGGTTGAAGATGGCGACAGAGAATTCAAAAATGAGGTCAATATTAAACAAATGTAATGGGATTAAACTTATTTGACCAATTTGATTTAAATGAATATTAAACAAGTTTGGTGGTGCGGGGTGCACGCTTGTTATAATTCGTTTTGGTCTCACGAGGGTCCGGGGGCAGCACCCCCGGTAGCGGGGTCCAAGGGGCAGAGCCCCTGGCTGGGGTCGAGCTGACCTGGACCCGCCCATTTGAAAAGTGATTAAAACGTTTAGAAAAAAGGTTTTAATAACTGATTTTGGTCAGTTTTATTCATACATATTTGGTACATAAATCATAACACACACATACTCGTTTTTCTGGAATTTATTGAATTTTATCCGATTGAACTTTCTATTGTACCATCGAAATACTTCAATCTGAAAGTGTTTCATGACTTTCAATAACATCCAAGTAATCGATAATCCCTATTTCTAACACTACTTTGTTATTAGAAGGTACGGATATGTTGTTCGTGTTCTTAACTTACAAGAAATGAATTAAAACAAATAAAAAAATTAAAATGAGCCTTCTTGATGTCATGGATAGTGCATGGGATAATTAGAATTCCAAAAGTCATTGCCAGTTTTTAATTCCAAAAGTCTCGCTCATTGTATAAATAACCGTCATCACTTATGATGGGAAAGACACTTTTCAATGTCAAAAAAATACTTATCTGAATAGAAAACAACAATAGAGCATTGGTCTCTGTTTCTAAAATTTCTCGCTTGATTCCATTGTTGTGTGCTGATCTTTGTTATTTGCATCATATTGGTATCAGAGCTTTTTGGTTGCTTTGAATCGTATTGATGGCGGAAGAAGAACCTCATGGCCGTCGAGGGCGTCGAGGTGGATATGCGCGTAGGCAACCTCGTGCAGGTGCCGACGCCAATGAGGAAGAACCACGACCAAACCGTATGGACCAGCGGGATCTTGAGATCGCAGCTCAGGGAAGACGAATCCGAGAATTAGAGCGACTGCTAGCGCAAGCCAGATTGGAAAATTTCCGCGATGTTGATCGCGATGATGAGAGAAGTGAGGGATCAGACATCGACTCAACCGAGAGCAACAATGAAGAAGATGAGAACCCGTGGGGGGTTAACCGACCCGAGAGAGATCACCGTTTCAGGCCGGGCCGTTACAACTCTTCTCAAAACCTTGGTGTGAAAGTCGACATCCCAGACTTTGAAGGTAAATCACATCCCGATGAATTTATTGATTGGTTGTATACTGTTGAGCGAGTGTTTGATATTAAAAACCTAAGTGATGAACAAAAGGTCAAGTTAGTAGCAATTAAGCTAAAGAAAAATGCTTCAATTTGGTGGGAACATGTTATAAAGCAACGTAACAGGGAAGGAAAACCAAAGATTGTGAGTTGGGAAAAGATGAAAAAGAAGTTAATGTCCAAATTTTTGCCTGTACAATATAGACAAGAGGCTTTTATAGGATACCACAATTTTAAACAATCAGGAGGTATGTTAGTTGAAGAATTCACCAATGAGTTTGATCGTTTGAGGCTACGTTGTGATGTGGTTGAGGACGAGGAAGAAACCATTGCTCGTTACTTGGCAGGCTTAAAACCTGAAATCACTGATGTTGTTTGTCTTCAACAATATTGGTCATATAATGATGTATGTCAGTTAGCTCGAAAGGTGGAATCACAACACAAGAGAAAAAATAACAGTAACACCAATTCTCGCTTCTCAGGTCGTTTTATGGGAACTGACACGGGCAAGAAAGTTGCAAGCTCGAGCTCAAACCCAACTCAAAACTCCAGCACAACATCAACTTATAATCCTAATTCTAGCAGAGGAGGGATATCAACAAGTAAACGGTGTTACAAGTGTTAAGGCCTTGGGCATTTTGCTAACGATTGTCCAAATAAAAAGATGGTTACTTTTGTTGAAGAAGATGAAGGACCCGTGTTTGACGAGTATGATGATGAGCATGAGAAAATGACATCTGACCAAGAAAAGATAACATATGCTGACACGGGTGAGGCACTGGTAATTAAGCGATCTATGAGTGCAGTGGTAAAAGAAGATGACTTGTGGTTAAGACATAACATTTTTCATACTCGTTGCACATGTGAAGGTAAAGTTTGTAACGTTATCATAGATGGTGGTAGTTGTGAGAATGTGGTATTTGAAACACTAGTTAGTAAGTTGGGACTGAAAACCGAACAACATCCTCAACCTTATACGTTGTCATGGTTTCGAAAAGGGAATGAAGTAAAGGTATCAAAACAGTGTCTGGTAAAATTCTCAATCGGGAAAAAATATTCTGACGAGGTTTGGTGCGACGTGGTTCCAATGGATGCGTGTCACATCTTACTCGGTAGGCCGTGGCAGTTTGATCTTAAGACTAAGCATGATGGGTTTAAAAATACTTATACCTTTCAAAAAGATGGAGTTACTATTATCCTTGGTCCTTCTGATTTGCGAAAGGAAACGAAGAATAATCTTTTGTCTCGCATAGCATTTATGGCTGAGATACCCACATCAGTGGAAGTGTTTGCTCTAGTCATGATGGAGTCAAATCAAGATGAGTTTCGCGTGCCATTACAGGTGATACCGATACTTGAAGAATTTGCTGACGTAGTACCCAAAGAATTACCATCAGGTCTACCCCCATGAGGGACATACAACATTGCATTGATTTTATACCAGGCGCAACCATACCCAATAAGGCCGCCTATCGAATGAACCCTCGAGAACATGACGAGTTGCAACGTCAAGTGCGAGAGTTACTGGAAAAGGGTTCAATTCGCGAAAGCATGAGCCCGTGTGCGGTACCGGCATTATTAGTTCCCAAGAAAGACGGGTCATGGAGAATGTGTATTGATAGTCGAGCAGTTAATAAAATAACCATCAAATATCGTTTTCCGATTCCACGGTTTGATGACCTAATTGACCGGTTGCATGGAGCTAGCATATTCTCAAAGATTGATCTACGTAGCGGGTATCATCAAATTCGGGTGCGACCTGGGGATGAATGGAAGACGGCATTTAAAACTCGTGATGGTTTATACGAGTGGATGGTGATGCCTTTTGGACTATCAAACGCACCAAGCACCTTTATGCGGCTAATGAATCAGGTTTTTCGATCTTATATTGGTAAGTTTGTGGTTGTTTACTTTGATGACATTTTGGTATATAGCGCTACAGTGGAGGAACATCTATACCACTTACGACACATTTTTGAAATCTTAAGAGAACAAAAGCTATATGCTAACATCAAGAAATGCCACTTTCTTACTAGTGAGGTCTTATTTTTTGGGATACATTGTATCTAAAGAAGGCATTCGAATGGACCCCGCAAAAATCAGCACCATTGTCTATTGGAATACACCCAAGACCATTCATGAAATCCGTAGTTTCCATGGTCTAGCGTCATTTTACCGAAGGTTTATTCACAACTTCAGCACCATTATTTCACCAATCACCGAGTGTATGAAAGGAGGCAAGTTCAGTTGGTCTCAAGAAGCTGAAGCAGCCTTTAGTTTATTGAAAAGTAAAGTAACTGAGGCTCCTGTGCTAATACTACCTGATTTTGAGGAAGTATTTGAAGTTCATTGTGATGCATCAGGGGTCGGGATTGGTGGAGTAATTAGTCAAAAGAGTCGGCCAATAGCATTTTTTAGTGAAAAGTTGAATGATACCAGGCGTAAATACTCCACGTACGACAAGGAATTTTATGCAATAGTTCGTAGCTTAGAATATTGGCGCCATTATCTTGTCTCAAAGGAGTTTATCTTGTATTCCTTTCACGAAGCACTAAAATACATTAACGGACAACATAAGTTGAAGCCGAGGCACGCTAAATGGGTTGAATTCTTGCAAGCCTACAGTTTCTCTATCAAGCATAAGGCAGGAGCTCTTAACAAAGTTGCTGATGCGTTAAGTCGAAAGCAAGCACTACTTTCAACAATGCAAGTCCAGGTTGCAGGCTTCGAAATATTTAAGGAGCTTTATGGTGATGATCCTGACTTTGCAATTATATGGAAGAAATGTCAAGATCAGCCTTACCAACAATTTGTTCAGCAAGATGGATTTCTTTTTAAAGATAACAGACTTTGTATTCCCAAATGCTCGTTAAGGGAGTCGATTATAATGGAAGGCCATGCCGGGGGTTTAGCGGGTCATTTTGGAGTAGATAAGACTCTTACTTGGTTGAGTGAGCATTTTTATTGGCCACGAATGGAGCATGACATTGCAAGGTTTGTGGAAAGGTGTCGTATGTGTCGAGTGGCTAAAACCCGAAGTACCAATGCGGGTTTGTACCAGCCATTACCTGTGCCAGTAGCCCCATGGGTGGATGTGAGTCTTGATTTCGTTCTAGGGCTACCTCGAACACAAAGGAATAAAGATTCAATTATGGTAGTGGTAGATCGGTTCTCAAAAATGGCGCATTTCATTCCTTGTAATAAGACGTTTGATGCATCACAAGTAGCTCATTTGTTTTTGCAGGAGATTGTACGATTACATGGTGTACCTAAAACAATTACCTCAGACCGTGATGTGAAGTTCGTGAGTCATTTCTAGCGCACCTTATGGCGCAAGATGGGAACGCAACTCCAGTTCAGTTCATCACATCATCCGCAAACAGACGGACAAACTGAAGTCGTGAACCGAAGTTTGGGTAATTTATTGCGAAGTTTGGTCGGAGAAAACCCGCGTCAATGGGACTTAGTGCTACCACAGGCTGAATTTGCGTACAATCGATCACATAGTCGAACAACAGGAAAAACACCATTTGAAATCGTGAACGGTGTGAACCCCATCACCCCTCTCGACCTCACACCGTTAACAACCCATAAGCAATACAGTTATGCTGGTGAAGAGTATGCACAACATGTCCAACAGGTGCATGAACAAGTTCGAGAACATATTGAGAAGCAAAATACAAAGTATAAGGAGCGGGTGGATAAGAGTCGTAAGCAAGTAATATTTAAAGAGGGAGACATGGTGTGGATTCGACTCGGAAGGGAACGTTTCCCAGCTGGTAAGTTTGGCAAATTACAACCGCGTGCAGATGGACCATTTCGAGTATTAAAAAGGATTAATGACAACGCCTACAAGATTGAATTACCCGGTGAATACAATGTTTCTGGAACCTTCAATGTAGCAGATTTATCCCCATATGTTGTGGACAACGAGTTGGAAGAGACCCAGAATGTCCAGCAAGATTCGAGGGCGAATCTTCTTTTAGCAGGGGAGTATGATGTCATGGATAGTGCATGGGATAATTAGAATTCCAAAAGTCATTGGCCGTTTTTAATTCCAAAAGTCTCGCTCATTCTATAAATAACCATCATCATTTATGATGGGAAAGACACTTTTCAATGTCAAAAAAATACTTATCTGAATAAAAAACAACAATAGAGCATTGGTCTCTGTTTCTAAAATTTCTCGCTTGATTCCATTGTTGTGTGCTGATCTTTGTTACTTGCATCACTTCTATTTTTATGTATGTTTTATTTGAGCAAACTTTAGTCATCTGTTGAACCTGAATTAGCCTCAGCTCTTGACCAGGATACAAAGTCAACAATTGTATTGAACTGCATGAACATTGTATTCCAGGTCCTGCACAAAGTTACTGAAAAGTATGACACGCTAGGGTTAATCTCCTTCTAGAATCATCTTTAAATCATTTAATTTATACAACTCGTGTATGCCGTGTTCACCGACTCACCGGAGAAAGGATACTCTGAAAAGGCATGTGATAGCGACATAAAACTTAGTAAACGAGGATGCATGGATACATGAAGTGTGATTATGTATTAGTTTACGACTTCACAATAATCTTGAGAAATCACATAGTATTTGTAGTAATCAAGGTTTCCTCTGGTATTTTATCAAATACGGCATTATGCACCACCTAATATATAAACGTTGGTCGCTATAAAAATGCACGTACATATTTGTCATAAAATATGTTTCCAAAGGGCATAAGCACATACTACAAAAAAAAAAGACTTTGCGACGAAAAAAGTCGTCTGAAAAAGGCCTTTTTTCGTTGCAAAAGACTTTCTGCTACGAGTAGTAGTCGCAAAAGCATCGTGGCAATGTCTCCGTGTGAGTTGGACTGTTGCAGAGACCTTTTGTGATGATGTGGCAAGCCCACCGTCTAATTTCGCACCAATTTAAAAAGATAAGAAAAGGTAAGGAATACTTGGTTTATTTGTTTACTACTACAGTGAGGTAATGCAATAATCCAATAATAAGCATCGATCTCTTTCATGGGTTTGTCTCACTAGAAAAATAAAGATATAGACATGTGATGCTAATTGTTGCATATAATTTCACATATATCTTCTTCTGTTTGTGGGAACTTTGATAGTTTGGTATATGTCGTGTCATCACCTTTTACAACTTTGATTTGTGAGAATTTATAGCACGCCAATATAAGAGCGAAGAATTTTATCAGCCATTTAATTAATATGTTTGAAAAGTAAGAAGTTATCTAAGTTTTCAACAACCTGATCAGGGCTCTTGGTATTCGATGTTGACAGTTATTTGTTAGCTATTAGCTTACGGCGTTTCCATGGCACAAGATGATTGGATAATTATTGATTGCTTATTGATTAATCCGCAATCAGTGTCTTGTGGTTACCGACTTTAAGTAGAATTCTCCTGATATAAAATGCTTGACTTGATATCCTAATCAATATCTTCTTGAAGTCCTACTGTTTACTATTACCTAAAAGAGTTTATAACACAATATTCTTTACAACACATTAATATCTTCTTGAAGTCCTACTGTTTACTATTACCTAAAAGAGTTTATAACACAATATTCTTTACAACACATTAATATCTTCTTGAAGTCCTACTGTTTACTTTTACCTAAAAGAGTTTATAACACAATATTCTTTCTATAAACATCCCGACGTACATACCAAAGATTGCTGGTTTACCGCAAACTAGTGGCCTTATTATTAAAACATAAGTAATTCATACATAAGTTGTTCTCTTCATTGTATTTACCTTCTTCATGGACTAAACATCTATTATATTTGAGAAGGCCGGGGTTATGATAAAATCGATCACGTCTAGCCGTCTAGGGTTTTTGATTTATATTTCAAAAGTTACTAGGTAGTGTTGTTATAATAAAACTGCTATGATGATATTATGTTGAGTCCCTATTTAATAATATGATGTTTATAAAATTGTTATGTTATAAGGTGTTAGTGTTATATTAAAAACTCTTATATGATTGCACTAATTCATAAAAACTGCACTAAATATAAATAACAGTATACATTAATTTATGAATATATTCATAATATAAAGAAAACATAAAATCATGGAATAGAAGATTAACTAAAAAATAAAAGTAAAACAAACTAACAAAAGAAACTATTTTTAGTCAAAAAAATGTTAGGATTGCATTTAACGCGAAAAATAATTAACATTATTTTTAGCTTTCACAATAAATCATCTTTGCAACCGCGGTCTATATTGTATATATAAATATAAATTTTGAATAATATTACTATACATATAACTAGATTTAATCCGTACGATGCACGGAAATTTAAATTATACAATTTTTATATTCGTAATTTTTACAAGTTTAATAGTTTAATATTATTTTTCAATTAGTATTTAAATTATACAATTTTAAGAACAACAATAAACGGACCAATCATGCATATGTATTTTGTTATGAGTTAGAACAACTTAATATAGCTGATTGGAATGAGAGGCACTTGTGATTTATGTCGCATGATCTACAAATTTCAAGGTAAAAGTGTACCTTAGTCAATTAGCACACAAACTCAAAATTTTGATATCTGAAGTCAAAAACTAATGGGTCAAAAACTGTCTCCTTGATATTCTTCTATTTATTCATCCTTCAGAGTCAAAAGATTTCTCAATAAGCTAAGATATATCATAAAGGCAAGCCTAGACGAACATTAAGATTAGAGGGTCAAAATGGGTAGGGTTCAAACATGTTAAAATGGCTTCGTTGAAAATGTTTTCAGTTCAAGTTGAACGAAGCACCTTTTAGTGTTTCCTAGAAAAATGGTAAATAATTAATGCGTTGACTATAATATAACAACTTAATAAAAGGAAATATTACATTAATATTTCAAATTCTTAAAAAAACAAAGGGTAAATTACAGTCTCTGCCCCTGTGTTATTCCGGATTTTAACGCCGCATCCCTAGACTTTTATTTTCGCAGTCCCTACCCCCATAGTTGGCATTTTTGTAACAAATCAACCCCTCCCCTAACGCTCGTTAGTTTTTCCCCGTTAAGTCCCCTCACGTGCCCAACACGTGAGCGTAATTTTTTAAAATTAAGTCATCCCTCCTAATTTTATAACGTTCTTCTTTCCTTCCTTCCTGAACTCGTTCGTTCCTAATTTTCAAAATCGAATAATTACTGTGCGTGCGATTTTGCCCGTCATCATCAGTTCGAACATCAATAGTTAAATTGGGGCAAAACAATGGTCGTCTGTTCTTGCGGTAAACCCGCATGTGTGCGAACATCGTGGACAAACATAAATCCAGGCCGTCAATTTTATGGGTGTACGCAACCTGTAAGTATTTTGAAAACCCTAAAACTACAATTGATAGTTTGAACCCTAAATTTTCATTATCGTTTTTACAGACCAACAATTGTGGATTTAATGGGTGGTATGACCCACCAATGTGTTAACGGTCTATGAACATAATTCCCGGATTGCTACGCGCTAAAAACCGACTGGAACAAGAAAACGATGCACATGGTGGAGAAATTCGTAGGTTGAAGAAGTATCTGATTTGTAGTTGGGTGTTTTTTGTTGTTTATGTCTACTTTTTTAGGATTAAGTAAGGTAATTTGTTAGAATTTTGGTATTTTGACTTTTGAAGTCAAAGTCTTCAACTTTTTGTTTTAAACTGTACCTCTGAGTTTGAAATGAAATACATTGCACTCTAAATCCTAATTTTGTGTGTTTAAAGTTGTTGATTACTCTCAGTTTATACCCAAAACAAGTATTTATACTCACAACATAATTGAGCTATAAATATGCAAAACTGTAAAGCTGTAAATAACATAAATGTTTGACAACTTCTAACTTGACTGCTTCTAACTTGCTTTCAGGTCTAACCCCCACGATTTTACCTATAAACAATCAAAACCAGACATAAACGCACACATAAAATACATAAAAATAAACTATGGTGAAGTGTCAATTTTGAAATCATAAGTTAATGAAGCAGATCCAAACTAAAAATGTTGATCTGAAAATTGAAAAACACAAATATTAACCAGATACAGTTTTGAAAGCTCAAGACTAACAAATCTTCACCAAACTAAAATGAATCTGATGAACTATAATCTAATATGTTTTAAGCGAAAAGAATAAATGAATAAAAGAAAAGAAAAGAAAAGAAAAGAAAAGAAAACAACAAGACGAATGAAGAAGGATGATGTGACGATATTGTAGATGGCGGTTGGAAGGCATACTGTGCGTGGTGGCGTTCGGAAGGCACTGGTCCGGTGGCGGTGGCGGCCATCACTGGTCCAGTGAAAGAGTATTCAAGAAATTGGGTCTTCTGCGCTAGAAAATAAAAGAGATAAGGAGTTGCTTTTAGACCCGTGCCAACAGCACGTTCTTCGGCCCGTCTTCGAGGGCGTCCTCCACCTCTTCCATTGGCACGGGGCGTCCTCCGTGCTTCCTCCATCCTTCGTCTTCGGTTTCCAGCATCTCCAAGAAGGGCAAGGATGGGAATTGGTGGGACCCACGGTACAAAAACAAAAACAAAACTATTTTTTTCCTACTATCCGTTACCCATTTATTTTTTTATATTTTTTTTGTTTGTTTCTCCACTGGTTGCAAACGGCTACATTTGCTTTTCTTTTCTTTTTTTTCTTTTTAATTTTTTTCTTTTTGTATATATACACATACCATTCCATTTTCATTTACACACAAATTACTACAATTTTTTCCCTCAACTTCAACAATAATAACTACATATATTATCTATATAATTCAAATAATCATATCGTTATGGATCCACACGAAAATTACGAAGAAGATTCGAGCGAAGAATCCGATAGTGAAGATATCAACTCCATGAATGCTTGTTTCAATCCGATTGCTATGCTCGATGCTATTGAAACGTTGGAACAAGATGAAGAAAACGAAGCAGAAACATCACGAGCAAGAGCACCTGGAACATCATGAGCAGAAACATCAAATCGTATCGGCGCCGGAGAACGTTTATGGCAAGACTACTTTGCACCTAACCCAACATTCCCGGAAGATTACTTCCGAAGACGCTTTAGGATGAGCAAGTCTTTGTTTATCCATATATGTCAAGGTATAACATCTTACTCTCAACTACTAATACCTTCGTATTTTAGTTATTTTCGTCAAGGTTATGATGCTATCGGTCTACCTAGTTTTAATGTGTTTCAAAAGTGCACTTCCGCCATACGGAAATTGACATACGGTTGTGCTGCCGATGCTTTTGATGAATATTTACACATGGGTCAATAGACGTCATACGATTGTTTAGATAATTTTTGTAATGTTTTATTTTTAAATGAATGTGTTTTATTTAAATTTATGTTTTAAATTATAAATGTAGTTAATGTAATTAAATAATTGGTGGGGTCCTTCAGTCTTTCTAAGGAAGCTGTCTTCTGTTGGCACGGTTCAGTCTTTGGTCAGTCTTTCTGAGAAAGTGCTAACGTGGCGCTGATGTGGCATGAAAGAAACTTAAAAGAAGCTTCTTCCATTGGGAAAAGTCTTATCATTGCTACTATTATTATTTTATAATCCACCTAGATTATTTGTTCCAAGTCATCAAGCCATATCAACTCAATTTAACACCTCACTAATATGTTGATCGACTACCTGTCCAAATGATAACCCACTCCCTCAAATGTGAGTAACTGAATTATGTAATCCTTTTATGTCCCAAAAAATATTACGTACCCACATTGACAAAAATTGAATTTAATGTTATCTTTCTTGGCAATTAACCCTTTTTAAAACCGTCTATAATGATCAAGCTACTAAAATCTAAATCTGAAAGTCGAAAACCTATAATTAAATCGAGTTAAGAGAGCTTGAAAAGTATCATCATCCCTAACTAGGTTAATCTAACTATAATGAATAACAAAAAAAAATACTCACTAATCATGATCGGCCGATATAAACTTGCGAGTAAAAAACAACGTCGTTGTAGTATAACTAAGAGAGTTGGAAATAAATCACTAAAAGCAATTTTCAATACTTGATTACAAGCTTCAAATCTAACCCTAAATTACTTATTCTCAAGATTGTAGGTTACAAAAAGTTAACCTAGATAAATCTAAATCTATATAAAGATAGTTTTAGCAAAAATTCAACGTTACATCCAATTTCTTAAATGAAGACCTCCTAGGAACTTGTTACGATCATGTTAGGTATGGTACCACGGGTGAATAAGCCAAGTGCAAGGTTGTGTGGCATTAGCGCCCGACTACATGGCTTTAGATTTTACTAAAACAATTTCGGGCTCGGTTAGTTACCGGGACGGGGGCTAATAAAAAAAATTGGGAAAATCTGACTTAAAACCCGTTACTCTGTTTTAGGTGGACTTGTGTAAGTAATCTTTCTGATTATTTTGTTTTTAATATAAGGATGATTATATCACTAGTTATTTTAAACGTCTTTAATTATAAATAGTAATTTATAAATCGTCAGTTTTTTTTACGTATATCACTAAATATATTTTTTATTGTGTCATAAAACATATTTAGTGTGTACAATCTATTTATAACAAAAAAAAAGATTCTCACATCCCACGCCTTTATCACAATTGGGTCGTAACAACTTTGTTGTTACTTGTTAGGATACCTTAGATCAGAAATGGGCAAATCAGGCATGGCCCTGGCCCAGTATGAAAAGGTATTGCCGATGAGCGGAGAGGCACAGAATTCGATGGGTCCAGCCTGGCCCATAGAGAAAGTAACATAAAATGCTTATTTCCAACTTTCTATGTTTTTTCAATTATAAATAATCTTGTTAGAGTTATGATTGGTTCAAGTATAAAGTTAATTGCATCATTTGGTGAATATTAACATAAACAGTTCCAATAAAGTATTTGCAAAAAAACATATAAATATATAAAACATGAAATCTTGAGTTACAATTGATCGCAGAATACATATTGATCGCAGAATCCATATAACATTTATGAATTCATTTAAGAAAGTGAATTAACAGATTTCAGAAAACATTGTATGTGGGAAACAATAAGTTTATAGCATATTGAAAGTAGTGCTTATGTAGTTCTTCAGATCAAGTAGTTTGCTTAGTGTCACATCACGATTAAAAAAATAATAAATAAGAAATAAGAAAAAATTAACCCTACCAGAATGAATGGAAAAAGAATACTGATTCAGATTTTCCAAGAAGAAAGAGTTATCAAAATTGACAAAAGGTTATGGAATTTATTGCTCAAAAGTTACTGTTGATTAGATGATAAACCGAGTTTTTGTGTTTTATGTTTTCTTCTTAATAGAAAAATTGAACTTACTGTTATTTTTACTTACCTATCTCAGCTTTTATTCTTCTTTTGGCTACCGTGTCTCTAGAGTTGGTCCTAGAAATAATTCTTTCTTGTTTTGGTAAAACGAACTTTCATACCACGAAACATATCATACAATTTTAATGGCCATACATGGGATACTCAAAGATAATAAGGTGAACGAAATCATAACCCCTCGACTTCAAATATCTAGGATTGAAATTCAACGCAATCTTCGAGAGATGAGATGAGGAGAATTTGCATGGTAGAATTGACCATGTAAACTCATTTGAGACCATTTTTGCATCATGATCGAATAGAACAAAATTAGTAATATTTGAACAAGACCCTTCGTAATAGGACAATTGGTGATACGTAAGTTCAGGTTCAAATACACCGTCAATACAACTTGACCATGTTAAAAATGTGGGAATTGATCCTTTTATATACGGGTATATAATCATTTTTAATAGCCCATAACCAGCTATATATGTCTCACCAAATATCGGGTATAGCTTTCCATTTTGGTCCCCGAACATAATGAAAAACAACTTGGGGGGCCGGCTTGAGTGAATTTAGTGCAACCCACCAATTACCCATCTCTTGCAATTATTGTACTTAGGGGTAAAAGGGTAAATTGTACAAACTACGAGAATCTTCGTTGATAATAAGCTATGTAATTGTTTTTTGTTGACAAATCATATTCGACTGGCTATTGTTTATCAAGAAGTTATATACACTTCAATAAGAAAAGGATTTTTTTCTCTTTTTCATAAACTACAATAAAAAATTACACGTTTAATCTAGTTACTACGAGAGTAATGCGATAATCCAATAATAACCATCGATCTCTTTCATTGGTTTGTCTCACTAGAAGAATAAAGATAACCTAGTTACTATGTGATGCTAATTGTTGCATATAATTTCAAATATATCTTCTTCTGTTTGTGGGAACTTTGGTAGTTTGGTATATGTCGTGTCATCACTTTTTACAACTTTGACTTGTGACTTGTGAGAATTCATAGCACGCCAATATAAGAGTGAAGAATTTTATTAGCCTATATGTTTGAAAAGTAAGAAATTATCCTAGTTTTCAACAACCTGATCAGGGCTGTTTGGTATTCTATGTTGGCAGTTATTTGTTAGCAATTAGCTTACGGCGTTTCCATGGCACAAGATGATTGGATAATTATTGATTAATCCGCAATCAGTGGCTTGTGGTTACTGAATTTATGTAGAATTCTCCTGATATAAAATACTGTACTTGACTTGATATCCTAATCAATCTCTTCTTGAAGTCCTACAGTTTACTATTACCTAAAAGTTTACAATGAAAAGAATCTCATGTGTAATTTTATCTACTATTTTTCTACCACTTATAGTCATTGCTCAACAAACAAATGTTTCGGTATCAGTTGGTGCATACCTCACAGCTACAGATGATGCCATACCATGGCTCTCACCTTCTACGGATTTTGCGTTTGGGTTCCAGAAAGTTCAAGGTAACGATAACTTCATGTTATCTATATGGTATAACAAGATACCCGAAAAAACTATTGTATGGTATCCCCAAGGAGGTCATACAGTGCCTAGAGGATAGAAAGTCGAGTTAACTAGTGGGCGTGGCCTTGTACTAAGTGATCTTCAACGAAGAGACGTATGGACTTCTGGGATTGCCTCAAATATTTCATACGGTGTTATGAATGATACAGGTAACTTTATAATTATTGGGAGCAATTCTCGCAAAATATGGGAGAGTTTCAATTTTCCAACCGATACCATGTTGCCTACTCAGGTTATGGATTTAGGTGGAGTGATATATTCAAAATTGAGTAGAAAAAATTTCTCAAGGGGAAGATTTCAACTTCGTTTGCTTCAAGATGGAAATCTCATTCTTAATACTCGAGATATTGCATCTGGTTTTGCCTATGCTGCTTACTTTACCACCAAAACCGATGATGCTGTTAATCAAACAAATTCAGGGCAGCAACTTATCTTTGATGCAATAGGATACTTGTATATATTAAGAAGGAATGGTAAAAGAGCTGATCTTACTCCAAATCAGGAACTTCCATTTGGAGATTATTATCATAGAGTAACATTAGATTTTGATGGTCTTTTTACCCAATATTATCACCCTAAAGTTTCCACTGGAAATTCAAGTTGGGCAACTGTATGGTCATTTCCCGAAAACATATGCCTTAGTTTTCGTGATTCTAAAGGTAGTGGGGCTTGTGGGATTAACAATGTTTGCAGCCTTGATCAGAATAATCGACCAAAGTGTGAATGTCCAAGAGGATTTTCGTTGCTTGATCCCAGTGATCCGTATGGTGACTGCAAGCCATATTTTGTTCCAAACTGTGAGGAGGGTGAGTCTAAGGGAGACAGTTTCAATTTTGTGGAGCTAACGGATATTGATTGGCCATTTGCTGATTATGTCATCATGAACCCAACTAGCGAAACGGAATGCAAAAATTCCTGCTTGACAGATTGTTTCTGTGCGGTTGCAATTTACAGGGGCAACAAATGTTGGAAGAAGAAGCTTCCACTATCTAACGGAAAGATTGACTCTTCACTTGGCGTGAAGGCTTTCGTGAAAGTCCAGAAAGGTGATCTTCCGCCTGGAGGCCCACCTCAATTTTCAGGAAAGAAGAATGATCGGCAAACTTTGATTATTGTGGGTTCAGCTCTGTTTGGTACCTCGGTGTTCGTAAACATTGTATTGATTTTAGTAATTTGCCTTGGTATGTTCCTAATCTTCCAGAAAAAGGTCATAGAACTGGATCGAGCTATTAATGCTGTTGAAACGAATCTCATTCGTTTTACATACCGACAACTTGTGAATGCTACTAACGGGTTCAAGGATGAACTAGGGAGAGGAGCATTTGGAGTAGTGTATAAAGGGGTAATAGGGACAAATACTGTGGCAGTAAAGAAATTGGATAGAATGGTTCAAGATGGTGACAAGGAATTTAGAACCGAGGTTAATGCTATTGGAAGGACTCATCACAAAAATTTGGTTCAACTCCTTGGATTTTGCTACTGGTTTATGAGTATATGAGTAATGGAACTCTCGCAGGCTTTCTTTTTGGAAACAGGAGACCTGGTTGGACTCCTCGGTGCAATATAGCATCAGGAGTCGCTAAGGGACTCTCATACCTCCATGAAGAGTGTAGTACCCAAATTATCCATTGTGACATAAAGCCTCAAAACATACTTCTTGACGAGTACTACAATGCTCGGATTTCCGACTTTGGGTTGGCGAAACTTTTGTTGATGAATCAAAGTCGAACAAATACTGGAATAAGAGGAACAAAAGGTTATGTTGCTCCTGAATGGTTCAGGAACGCCCCTGTAACTGTGAAGGTTGATGTCTATAGCTTTGGTGTCTTGCTATTAGAGATTATTTCTTGCCGAAAGAGTGTGAAGGACAACGATAATGGTGATGAATTTGGAGCAATCTTGAATGATTGGGCATGGGATTGTTATCAAGAACGGAGATTGGATTTGTTTGTTGATAATGATTTGGAGGCCTTAGATGACATCGTGAAACTAAGAAACTTTTTAATGGTGGGTCTTTGGTGTGTACAAGAAAACCCTTCTCTGAGGCCAACAATGAGGACCGCCATCCAAATGCTTGAAGGAGTTGTTGAAGTGAACGAACCTCCTTGTCCATTTTTTCTCTGTTATCTTGAGTTAATCATCAAATTCCTCTGCTATGGGTTAACCGTGTCCATTTTTTATTTGTTTCTGTGATAACCTTGTTAGCGAAGAAAGAATAAGTTTCACTATATATAAATGTTAATGTCGAAGATAGAGTTTCCTAGCAGAATAACATTTTTCTTTCGTCTTTTGAGTGTCAAAATAATAATATTGTCCTATTTGACTCTTTCCTTTTCTTCTATTTGACGAAAAGATGTACGATTTCGCTAATCCAAATTTTTCCTCGCAGTTGAAGATGCATGAGCAGGAAAGCTGAAGAAAGATCATGCATCAGTACAAGTGTTATCATCTAAAGTTGTTTACGACTATTATAGGTTTAAAGCAGAAAGTGATCATGAAGTTCATAAAAATTATTTCTCTAGGATTGAACCCTGCATATGTCTTTGGGTGAATCTAACTTGTCACTACGACGCTAAGTTGTGACACATTTGGCCATACATATGGACGCCTACGTCATTCCTGTAATAAATATCGTCGTAAAGTTATAGTTTAGAGGACCAAGTCGCAATGGACATCTCTAAACATTGTTGAGTTGTGTCAAGAACGAACAAGATTTGGGGTTTAATCTGACGAAGTACCCGGCGGGTAATGTCACTACCTGGCGGGTAATGGCACTACTCGGCTAGGAAGATCCTTACCCGGTGGGTAAATTGATTGGTAGACTCTCGGTGGTGGTTGGTTTACCCAGATGAGCACATGTTACCCAGCTAGTAATAGTTGTATCCATCGGATACTCCTATGTTACTCGGCTGGTAATAGTTGTATCCATCGGATACTCCTATGTTACCCGGCTGGTAATAGTTGTATCCATAAGAAAAACTCTCTAGTTGACTGTGGACTAAACCAATCACCCCGATCGGATATAACCACGTAATTTCCTCGTGTCTATATTTACGGTTACACATTTACTTTATCCGTTTATTGAGTTGTGGGTACAATTTTGTTCAATTGTAAGTGTTGTTTGGGTCCTAAAATTCCTAATAATTGGTATCAGAGGTTCAAGGTTTGAAGAACGGGATCAATAGCGGACGAAGGAAAGTATAAGATTGATTACTTCGAGGGAACGAATTTTGGGTTTTGGAAGATGTGCATAGATGTGCATAGAGGATTTGCTTTATCAAAAGAAACTACATCAACCCTTGTCGGAGCATAGGCCGGAAAGTGTCAAACCCCGAAGATTGGGCATTGTTGGATCACCAAGCCCTAGGTTTGATCCGTTTTACACTTGCGAAGAACGTTGCTTACAACGTGCAAATGAAAAGACGACTTTTGGTTGTCTTAAGGCCTTGTCTAACATGTATGAAAAACCTAGTGCCCTTAACAAGGTTTTCTTGATTCCATAGTTAGTAAATACGAAGATGAAAGAAGGGGCGAATGCAACTGATCACATTAATGAGTTTAACAATATTGTGGCGAGATTGACTTCGGTTAATATTGTGTTTGATGATGAGGTGCAAGCACTTTTCTTGTTATCTTCATTACCAGAGAGTTGATCGGGAACAGTCACATCGGTTAATAGTTCAACCAGAACTACTACCTTATCTTTTGAAGGGATTCACTACTACACAAATATAAATAGGGACCCGTGATAGAGACCGGTTTTAAATACCTTGAAAACAAACGGACTCTAAAATGAATAGAGTCTGGTTAGTTAAAAAATATAGTGTTCTCTTTTTATAAGTTCGGTTACGTATCACTTTACTGAACCCTTTTCTATATTTTAGAGTCTGTGCTTTTTACAATAATATCCGGTTATTTATAAGTTAACCGGACCCTTTTCTATAGTCGTTTATTATAGCCGGGGGACCATTTTTTATATATTTTAAAGTCCGGTTTTTGTTATTTGACTCTTTTTTCAAGTCATAGTATCCAACAAATTCCTAATAAGTCTCCTCGAAACTCGGTCATACGTAGCTAGCAACATAAAACATCCAAATACATCTGATCTCGTCAATTTAATTATTTCATCTTCACCTTTATCTCACAAATTTATATCATCCGCATCTTTTTTCAACATATTCTTCATTCAATTACCCCGACGAATCAATTCCTCCAATAATTTAAAGTGATTCATAAAACATCAAGACTATTTCTTCAACAATCATCTGTAAAGGTATTAATATAACATCAACAGAGTATATTATTTATCCTTTATATATATATATATATATTATTTTCATTGATCGTTCTCTTCGAAGCCCTGCTGAATTTTCAAGAGAAAATAAAAATCAGAGAAGTTTGATATTACTTGGATCAGCCCTGTTAAGCACGTCTTCTTTTGTAATCATATTATTAACTAGTGTGATTTGTGTCGGGTCTTTTCAAATCTACAAAAAGAGATCACGAAATCCATTCCCAAGTAGTAAAGCTGTTGAAACCACTCTGCCACGTTTTACATATAAGAGCTAGTCAAAGCTACTGATGGGTTCAAAGAGGAACTGGGAAAGGGGGCTTTCGGGGTAGTCTATAAAGGTGTAATAGGTACAAAGACCGTGGCTGTTAAGAAGTTGCATTCTTTGATTCAGGATGTACAAAAGGAATTTAAAAATCGAGGTCAACACAATAGCAAAGACTAATCACAAAAATTTGGTGCAGCTTCTTGGCTATTGTGATGATGGTGAGCAGCGGCTATCGATTTACGAGTACATGAGCAACGGAACTCTGGAGCGTTTTCTATTTGAAAAGACACAAGACCTAGTTGGAAACAGAGGAGTAACATTGCTGTAGGCATTGCAAAGGGACTTGCGTACCTTCATCAAGAGTGTACTACCCAGATCATTCACTGTGATATAAAACCTCAAAATATACTTCTTGATAAACACTGTGATGCTAGGATTGCTGACTTTGGGTTGGCAAAACTGTTGATGATGAATGAAAGTCGAACAAATACTGGAATAAGGGGAACAAAAGGGTATGTTGCTCCTGAATGGTTTAGGAACACTTCGGTCACTGTAAAGCTTGATGTGTTTAGCTTTGGTGTCTTGCTACTAGAGATCATTTCATGTCGGAAGAGTGTGGTGTTTGAGAGTGATAAGGAAGATATGGAAATTTTAACTGATTTGGCATGGGACTGCTACCAAGAAGGCATACTGGATACATTTGTTGGGAATGATTCGGAGGCCTTAGATGACTGCAAGAAGCTGAGAACATTTGTGATGGTTGGTCTTTGGTGTGTCCAAGAAAACTCTGAGGCCCACCATGAGAAAGGTCATCCAGATGCTTGAAGGAGGACTCGAAGTGGCAGAACTTACATGTCCATGCCCTTTCTCTGTTACCTCATGCTAATCATTCAATGAATATTGGTAACTTGTTCTGTTTTTGTTTTTTTTTTCGTTTTTTTATTTATTTATTTCAGTCCTACTTGAGTTCAGTCTATAATAAATATAGATTGCAATATACCATTTGATATATGTGGTTTGATTATTACAGCTTGAGAAGCTTGTTTCGTTATGTTTCAATTTATACCATCCAGATTATATTGCTGTTAATCTGTTCTCTTTTTGTCGATAAATGTTTTCTTTTTATATTTTTCATTCTCATTTTTGAGATGTCCAACCATTTTTTCTTCTAGAAAGGTAATAACTAACACAAAACCACCACGAATATGTAATTTTTTTCCGAATATATACATTTGTCCAAGCCTAGCCGGGACTTGAACCCACAACCTCAAGGTTGGAGGTCACCTTGATACCATAGACTAGTGGTCCTTTCATTTGGTTTTAAGAAGTCCAATTAACATGAACAGAAAACCTTAATGCTTTTCTTTTTTGACAACTTCAGTGGTGAATACATTAGAGTGAAGATCTAATCGTGTACGTAGTTGTTAAATAGTACACCTCATCATCGACAGCCAGTATACATTATATTATGAGAACGTGTTTATGCATATTAACAGTATTGTAGATTAATAACTAAAAGTACAGCAATCAAAAAGAAATATTTGACTGAAGGAAATGTTTGCACACTTTCGAAGTTGTGATCATGTTTTGCTACATATTTACATCTTAACTTTCTGATGAACATTTTTCACATATTTTATATATGTAAATTAGTTGGATGGTTTTCTTGCTTAAGGAAATTTGATGGTTGTAATAATCAACGCCGCAACAAGAAGTCGGACGTTGTTCTCCATTAGTTTTGTAAAGGATCTTTATGAACCACAATGACATTTAAATTAAAGACTAACGACTTTATGGAAGTTAAAAAGGTACATATATTGTGCTTATGCGAGTACAACATATATAACTTCCGTTTAACATTCTTTTTCCGATTAGAATAGCTCTCAGTAACAAAATTTTCAAGGAAAAAAAAATTAACTAATGGACTTTTGAATCCCTTAATTGCTGATGGCATATAGTTCAACTAGAAAGCTGCCATTGCAGACACAAATTATGCTAGAACATTAAGGTTATTACGACATGGCAGAGAAATTACATGATCAGATTGAGGTAATTGATAAAGGAAACGGGCATGGAGGTTCAGTGACTTCAACAACTCCTTCAAGCATTTGAATGACCGTCCTCATGATTGGTCTCAAAGACGGATTTTCTTGGATGCACCAAAGACCAACCATCATGAATGTTGTTAGGTTATTGTAGTCATCTAAGGCTTCTAAATCATTCTCAACAAAGGTATCCAAAGTCCTCTCTTGATAGCAGTCCCATGCCCAGTCAGTTAAGACTGGTCTACATTCATCACCACTCTCAAATTCCTCTAGGCTCTTTCGGCATGAAATGATCTCTAGTAGCAACACACCAAAGCTATAAACATCAACCTTTGTTGTCACTGCACTGTTCCTAAACCATTCAGGAGCAACATAACCTTTCGTTCCTCTTATTCCTGTATTCGTTCGACTTTGATTCATCATTAAAAGCTTGGCCAAGCCAAAATCAGAGATTCGGGCATTATAGTAGTCATCAAGAAGTACATTTTGAGGCTTTATGTCACAATGGATGATCTGTGTGCTGCACTCTTCATGAAGGTACCAGAGTGCCTTTGCGATGCCCAATGCTATATGGCTCCTTTGATTCCAACTCGGTCTATTGTTTCCAAAAAGAAAGCTCGCCAGAGTACCATTACTCATGTACTCATAAACCAAAAGCCGCTGCTCACCTTCATCACAGTAGCCAAGAAGTTGCACCAAGTTTTTGTGATGCGTCCTTGCAATAGCATTGACCTCGGTTTTAAATTCCTTCTCACCATCTTCAACCACTCTATTGATTAACTTCTTAACCGCCACACTGTTTATTCCGATTAGACCTTTATAGACTATTCCAAAAGACCCCCTACCGAGTTCATCCGTGAACTCATTAGTAGCTTGAACAAGTTCTTTATATGTAAATTGAATCAGAATGGTTTTGGCAATATTAGAACCTGTGTTATGACTTCTGGCCTTTTTATGGTAGTTTAGAAAGAAACCAAGACAAATTACGCAAAGTAATATGACATGTACAAAAACAGAGCTACCTAAGAGAGCTGATCCTATTGTTATCAAAGTTGTCCGATCTTTCTTCTTTCTTGGAAATTGACGGGGGCTATGACGAGGAAGTTCCCCTTTCGCAAATTTTATGAAAGCCTTCATATTAAGTGACCCGTTCGTCCATCCGTTAGAGAGAGGAAGCTTCTTCTTCCAACAATCGTTGCCATTATATACTGCCACAGCACATAAACAATCATTCAAGCATGAATCTTTGCACTCTTGCTCGCTAGTTGAATCCATGTGTACATAGTCAGATCCTGGCCAATCAATACTAGAAAGCTCCAAAAAATCGAGGTCCCTCCTGTAAGTTGACTCATCTTCATCACACGTTGTAGTGAAGTTTAGCTTGCAGTCACCATATGGATCATCGGGATCCAACAACAACCCCCCTGGTGGGCATTCACACTTTGGCCGCCTAGCACCATCAAGGCTGCAAACATTGTTAAACCCACAAGCCCCACTACCTCCCCAATGATATCACCACATATGTTTTCAGGCTCCAACCATGAAATGCTCCAACTTGTGTTGCTGCTGGAATTTTTCGGGTAATGGTATTGGGTAAAGACCCCATCAAAACCTAGTGTAGCTCTATGATAATAATCTCCGGATGGAAGTGCTTCTCTTGGAGTAAGAACGGATCTTTGGCCATTTATTTTTAATATGTACATATATCCGGTTACATCAAAGATCAACTGGTCACCCGAATTTGCCGAATTGGAGGCATCTACAGTGTCACTAGTATAATAAGCCTTGTAAGCAAAACTAGAAAGTATATCTCGAGAATTGAGAACAAGATTTCCGTCTTGAAGCAGACGTAGCTGGAATCTTCCACCAGTGAAGTTTGTTTCACTCATTTTTGAATTAATCACTCCACCTCTCGCCATAATCTGAGTAGGCAACAACGTGTCTGCCGGAAAGTTAAAACTCTCCCATATCTTGCTATAGTCGTCACTAACAATCACAAAGTTACCTGTATCATTCATAACACCATATGTAACATTATTGGAGAAGGATCTGGAAGTCCATACTTCTCCGCCTTGAGGATCACTGAGTACGAGCCCACGCTTGTTGATTAGCTCAATTTTTGACCCTCTGGGCACGGTGGGATTTTCTTGTAGATACCAGATGATGCTCTTTTCAGGTATCTTATCATACCATATGGATAAGACAAATAAATTTTTTCCCTGAAGTCGTTGGAACCCAAAGGCAAAATCTCCGGAAGGTGAGACCCATGGTCTAATGTCATCGTCTGTCGCTGTGAGGGACGACCCAACTGGTACAGAACCATTTGATTGTTGAGCTACAGTTGAAAATGGTAGAAAAGTGGTTAAAGATTATAATATAGGACCCTGGCCATTGCAAGTTGCTAAAATGATGTGCAGCACAAGAAACATAGAAGTTAATTAAAACAAGAAATGTCATTGGTTACAAGTCAACTGAAGGACTTTTGGATTCACAAATATTTAGTGATTGGTCCACGTTTCCCAGTTAAGTATCAACATTAGACCACTTCCATTATAATTAAAAAAAAAAAAAAAAATTTGTCCGTTTTTATTCATGTGGTAGCTGCATTTTGACATTTTTATCCTTTTTCGAGTTTGGTCAATCTTTTTGTTCCACATGTTATAATTTTCACCAGATTAGTCCAATTTTCTAAGGTTAAGTGTCATCACGTGAGAAACATGTAATATATTCGTCAAACCCTTTT
This sequence comes from Logfia minima, assembly GCA_963921325.1. NCBI lineage: Eukaryota > Viridiplantae > Streptophyta > Magnoliopsida > Asterales > Asteraceae > Logfia > Logfia minima. The sequence goes on along the minus strand of OY992775.1, from coordinate 24,283,349 downwards.
CCCTCTTTTAAATGCATTGACTCTCTCTTCCCCTCTCCTTTACACACACAGACAGACACACTCGTCACACACTGACACTCTCTCTCTCACTCTGCTCCAGTTCAAAAATCCCTAAATCGACTTCAAAATCCCCAAATTCGTTCTACTTCCAATAATAGAAGTTGCGCACTACAATGGACAAGCAACCTCGTTAGGTTATTAGAGAGGAAGCTCTAGAGAATACGAAAATGAATTGCTTTTCGATTTGTACGGTAATTTCGAGTTTTTGAAAAAAAAGATTTCAAATTTTGTATTATTTTCGTTGATTTAACTAATGAACTTTATTTGTGCAGCTAAGTATCCAACGGCTTTTACAATAAAGTTACATCATAGAGGTGCATTGTCGAAGTATCCAGGTCGTAAATATGTGGGTGGAACAACAACATATGTGGATCAGGTTAATGCTGACTACTTTTCATTTCATGAAATTGATAGGATGATAATTAAGCTTGGTTATATTGAAAACGATAAAGTGTTCTATCATTTTAAAAAACTGAATTTTGATCTAGATTTTGGGTTGGTAGCACTAGGAAATGATGAAGATGTACTGCATATATTCAATTTTATTGGACAGATGAGGTAGTTTTTGTATACATTGAACATGGAATCACAACTGTTTTTAACTATTTTAGATCACCAATTAAAAATAAGGTTGTAATTGAACAACTTGATAATGAGCCAGTGGAGAGAAAATTTGTGCCCGGAAAAAGGAGGAAAAGAATGTATTTAAAATAGATAGTTGATGATCAAAGTAGTGCTACCAAAGATAAGGTGTTAGATGATAATCGAAATGATAAACAAATGCTTGACAAAACAGGGGATTGTAGTCAACATTTAGATGAGGGTCAAAGTCGTCAAAATTTAGATGATAATGTTGAAAATTTAGCCACTGATGATTTTGTGAATGACAATACATTTGATAATGATTTCTTTAATGAACCTTTGGATGCTACTAATGTTGATGGTAATGCACCTGGTAATGATGATGGTGAGCTTGATTTAGAAGAGAAAGCACCTGGCAATGATGATGGTTAGTGGGGGAAAGCTTACAAGATTTGGTAAGAGTGTAACATGTGGCAAGTGTGAAAACAAGGGTCACAACCAATCAACTTGTAAGGGACAAGGTGGTGAATCAAGTCAGATTCAAAGTCAAAACAAAAGGAAAGAAGTTGGTAGGGAAAGAGGAACTTCTAGTGGTAGAGGTGTTGGTCAAATGGGTCGTGGCAGTGAATCTGGTCGAGGTGCAGGTAAAAAGGGTCGTGGCAGTCAAGCAAGTCAAACTGATAGAGGTGCAGGTGGCAAGGGTCGTGGCAGTCAAACAAGTGAAACTAGTACAAGTTAATGCAGGGGTGGTAGGAAGGCATATGGAGGATGGTTCTAGCTAGCTTTTGGTATGGTAAAACTGGTTATTTTGGTTGTAACTTGTATTTTGTATAACATAACAATGTATTTTGGTTAACTGGGTAACTTATGATTTGGATCATGGTTATTTTGGTTTATGATTGTAAAACATCAACTGTTTGTTTATGTATTCACTTTGCATTTGGGTCAACATTAGATGAACCCAGTTTATGCTAGCTTTTGGTTTGGGATTGTAAAACTTCAACTGTTGGTTTTGGTTGGTTAAGTTTTTTGGAATTTGGTGCTTGTATTTACAGGATTTGGGTCAACATTGAACCTTAAATAAATTTTCATCTCACTGCCATAACAATATTGGATATCTTGTAAAACATCAAATTATATGACCCAAATATAGTCCAACAAACTGGATACTATCTAGAGTGATTACATACTGAAAAATAAGTCAAGTTGACTTAAAAAGTCAAAATTAATCAACTTGACTATTTTTAACATACACTTACAGTACCAACACTAAACTAACACCACACACAAAATAAACATGATCCAACTACAAATAAAATAAAAAACTACAATCGTTTACATTCGTAATCCCTAGCCCTCATACTTTCTTCGAGATTATTTATTGCCTTCAATAATCCAGGTATAATGACCACTCCTCTTTGACACATTGGTGGATCGAACCACCCAATGAACCCACAATTCGCAGCCTGAGAATCCAACAATTTAGTTTTTTTCCAGATTATTGCAGATTTAGGGCAAAATTTAGGGGGGAAAATTACGGCATTAGGGCTAACGAGAACTTACACTCTAGCGCAACAATGAAAACGTATTCTAGGATTATGCGAGGTCCATGACGTTTGGATTATTGCAGGTTTGCCACAATTACAAAGTATCACCATTTTTGCTCGTCGAAATCGAACGGGTAGAGAGAACAAGAGTGCGAGAGTGTGTCAATGTGTGATCGAGTGTGTCTGTCTGTGTGTTTAAATGAGAGGGGAGGGGAGAGTCAATGCATTAAAATAGGGAAAAAGGGTTTGACGAAAATACCCTCACATGTTTCTCACGTGATGACACTTAACGGGAAAACTTAACCAAAGTTAGAAAATTGGACTAATCTGGTAAAAATTACAACATGTGGGACAAAAAGATTGACTATCTCGAAAAAGGATAAAACTGTCAAAACGCGACAGCCACGTGGACAAAAACGGACAATTTCCCTAAAAAAAAATTTGCTATGTTAACAAAACACTAAAATTACATTTTTAGACAATAATTCATTCAAGTATGTAATTTTTTAAAAGTATGTTAGTACAAATCCGAACCGTCAATCTTGATCAAAATAACAAAACCCCCCACATTCTTAAAAATTAAATATCTCAAAAACTTTTAGTCAAAAAATTATAAAAATTGCACCATAAAAATCAGCATTTTTTCCTCTTTGATTTAAGATCCTACATGACATACTTTCATCGAATTTTTTTTTTTCAATCTTTTGGTGGGTTTTGAAAATTGGTAACACGTGTGTTATAAACAAATAACACATGTGTTACCGGCGACTATCACATGTGTTAGTACCGACAATCGCTTGTAACACATATGATAGCCGTGAGTAACACTTTTGTTAGTCAATCGTAACATATATGTTAACCCACAAAAAACGAAGAAAAAAAATTCTTCGAAAGTATACCATAAGGGATCTTAAATCGAAGAGGAAAAATCGTTGATTTTTATGGTGCAAAAATCGTCGAAAGTATACCTTAACGGTTTTTGAGATATTTAAATTTTAAAAAAGTGGGAAAAAGTGGAGTTTTTTTCAAATGGGGCATTCTTATTGGTACTTCCATTTTCTCAAAAAAATTCATACTTTAATGAACTCACCTCTCGTATATAATAACATATACTTATTTCTCATCTACTTTATTATGTAGTATTATTTTAGTATTTTATGGGAAAATTAGACCGGGCAATGAAGAATTATTCAAGTTATTTCCTTTTTACTGTGAATGTACATATTTAAGTATGGATATTTAAGTATGGATTTCAGACCAAGGACGCCTTATAAGTCCAAATTGAATTGCTCATGAGAAAACAAAAAAAAATAATTCTTGTCAAACTCAGGGATACTAATTGGCCATTGTTGTGGAGATTTTAATGTAGGTTTTTCAAATGACCTATTCATTATGAAAATAGTCAATAACTGCGAATAAACTAGTGTTACTTCTTTCTCGTGCGTGGAATGTTGACAAGAGACATTATTTGTATTCCAAATTATATTCTTCATTTAACCCGGGAGGTATATGATTTTTAGAAGTGAGTGTATAAAAAGTATGAGTTTTTTTTTTAAAGAATGACACTATCATTAGATATGTGTTGTTTGTCAAAAATCTTACTTTCTCTCACTCTTTTTAAATTTAAATATTTTAAAAATGGTAAGTAAAAAAATAATAAAAATTACACCATAAAAATTATCATTTTTTTTTCGATTAGACATCTCACAAGGTATATTTTCGACAATTTTTTTTTTCATTTTTTATGGGTTAACACAAAAATATTACCCGCGACTATCATATGTGTTTTCAAGGACTATTACATGTGTTACAAGAGATAGACGGTACTAACACATGTGATAGTAACACATGTGATAGTCGCCGGCAACATATTTGTTATCAATTTTCAAAACCTATCAAAAAATGGTTCAATTTTTATAATTTTTTTATTAACGGTTTTTAAGATATTTAATTTTTAAGAATACAGGAATTTTTGTATTTTAATCAAGATGGACAGTTAAAAATTGTAAACTACCGAAAAAAACGGTCGAGATTATAAAAATAATTATTTTAATTAAATAACAAAATCAGCGTCCATCTTGTTAGCGTCCATTAATTAACAATAAATATGATCAAATTGATCGGTCAAGACATCCTTTGTTAGGGTTTTGTCACTAACGGTTGAGATTTAATTTTTAACTATAAATATTTAAAAAGAAGGAAATTTTAAAAAGAAATAAAGAAATATATATTTAAAATTATGATTGAAAAAAAACAAGTATGATTCAATAAAAAATAAATATGATTAATTTGCTTATTCAAATGGCTAAAAAACTCTTTTTTCCTTTCTTCATCAATTTTTTTCCCTTGAACTCACTCATATCTATTCTATATCTATATATATACTAAAGGAGAATAGAAGTTTCCTCCATATTTTGCCACATAGACAAAATGATAGGTGGCGGCATCTCATAATTTATAAATAAATAATTATTTAAATTTAAAAGATAAACTAAAAAATAAATTTAGATAGAGTTATATAATATTTGCATATAATAATAATTAATTAAAAAATCTATGAATCCGAGTTAAATAATATTTGAATATAATAATAATTAATTAAAAAAATTTATAAATCCTACTCAACATTAAGTGAAAAGTAATATTAAACTATTAGACTTATAAAATTGTAGATACAAAAATTTTTTAAATTAAATTGTCGTACATCGCACGGTTTAAATCTAGTATATATATATATAAATGAAATTTTCTTAATCCTTCTAAATCTCATAGATGGAAGAGTTGGAATCGGGGATGGCAAAACTAACTGATCAGGAACCAAGTTCGGGTGTGGAATTAATAATAAACAATGGGTTCGGGCTCGGGTTGGCGTCCAGGGATGGTATTGATTTATTAGTTGATCTCCAGGCAGCTGATCAGTCAATAATAACCAACACGCTTAGAAACTGTATATAAAACGTTATATCTAATTTTTTGCTAACAAAGGATGTCTTGACTGATAAATTTGAAAAATCAAACATGTAACAGAGACTGATGGGAATTATTATAATACATTAATAAAAAATTCTGGAAGTGTTGTAGCAAAGTTGAAAATATTATTAATTTCAGTTCGTAGGGTTGTAGCTAATGAAACAAATTCTATTATTATAGTTCCTAAAATGCAAAATCAGATGAAACAATACGACACGTGTTACGAAAGTGACATGACCCTTTAAGGACTGTTTCAATATTACGGTTGGGAAATCTTATAAGTATATAAACATAATCTTATTGGATGTTTTACGGATCGAGAAGGAATATTTTGGTGGGTTCAAGTTAAAAGTGGTTAATGTTACGAATCACTTACAAAAGAGCACATGATATGCACACGATGGACTTAACATGAAGTAACAACCTTCTGTTTCTGTTATAGTTAGTTAGAAATGGTAGTTGTTCTATAAATAGATATCTTGATTACAAGATTCATTAGCTAAGAAGATTTGTAATCCTTTCGCTCTTGTAAACATTCGGTTACTAATCAATCAATCATTCGACTACACTCGATTTCGAGCTTAATTCTTGTTCATTTAAGTTCCTGATTGTGTGTTTGTGAGATTGTTCTTCATTTCCAGTTTGGATTTCTAGAATAATCGCATCATTAAATCCAGTTGTATGATAATTGACAGGACCTTTTAGTGATTGTTCGTGATGGCAGGCTTTAGTGTCTGCTCTAAGAGCTCTCATACGTTCTCATCTTTGCCGGTAAGCTTTCTCAAGGACAACATAAGTATAGTCATTTTTCGGGTGTTGTTCTTGTGGTTACTTTTGCAGGGAGATGGAAGAACAGAAAGAAAGAAAGTAGGTCAATATTCGGCCATTTTAAAATAAAATAAAAATTAATCTTTTAACACTTTTTTAAATATATATACATATAACTATCACTCATTTTCAAATACAATTCTTACAATTTCTACTTATTTTACATACAAATTATCTCACGCAAGTACCACTCTTTTTCGCATACAATTTTTTACTTTCATTTTAATTACTATATCAACTTTATACATACAACCTATATAATTCAAACTTTTTAATTTTATCAAATCGAAATAATGTTACGCATAACAAACTCAAGAGCGAAATAATTAGTGTAACGTAATCTTTTATTAATTAATGTGAATTTTATTATTAGTGTAACATACTTTTTTTTAATTAATGTAATTTTTATTATTGTATAATACTTTTTTATTATTTTTTTTAGAATATAAATGTATTTTTAATAGTTAAGAAATGATATGACGCTAAAAAGTTCAGTTTTCAGTTATTATAGGCAGGGTTCAATGGTTTAGTTCTTGTGTTCATGTGGCGCTGAGGTGGCAGTCAGTTCTCATATTCTAGGCTGCACTATAGGGAGTGGTCTAAAGGTTGCAAAGACCCTTTCAAGACAATTCTAAAAATCAAGAAATCATTTAATTTAAATACTTTTGTAAGACTAACAAATAGAACAATAGAGAAACAAGATATTGAGAAGAGAGAATGAAGAATTATCTTATTAATCTCATAAAGATGTATATATTTATAGTACAAAGATGGAGTAACCTCCAAGAAAAATCTCTTAATGATAGTCAAAGTCTCTAATCAATATTATAAAAGGATATGGACATCCATTCGATATTTATTCATAACACTCCCCCTTGGATGTTCATTGTATAAAAGATTATGCCTCGTTAAAAGTTTACTAGATAAAACCCAGTGGGACAAAAATCTAGTGAAGGAAAAAGAGTACATAATTCTTTAAATAAGTTTGGAGATGTTGCCTCGTTAAAAACCTTGCCTGTAAAACCCGCTGAGACAAAACTAGGGTCAAGGAAAAAAGAGTACAACGCGTATTTTCTTCCCCTGATGACCACATCACTTGAGCTCCTTGAATCGAATCGATACAATCAAATGTCATGAACAACTTCTTAAATGTTCATGTACAAAACGACTTATTAGACAATATGTTACATCATTACTTCTATGAACTTATTGACCAATAATATCATTCTAAAACTCTTTTGCAAGTCATGAGCAAAACATGACTTTGGCAATAAAAGTCATGGCTTTGTCAACATCGTTGATGTATCATGCCTTAAGTTGATCAATGTGTTATGTTTAGGCAAGACGGTGAACAATGTTTTGAAATCCGGGTTGACCTAGTTGGTCGGACCGGGACCCTGACCCAAGGCTGGGGCAACCCTTGACGGGGTTGATAGTGCTTTTCGGCTCGATCAGAACCAGCCGCTTCTCCGGTAAGACCGGTTTGACCTACTGAATTGGACCGGTCATTGACAAGCTTTTTTTTTCGATCGAAACCGCGTAGGTCAACGTTCCAAATTAAGGTCAACCATGGCTGTTGTTTGTGTTACCACCAATGTGGAACAACTTCAACATTAAAGGAAAATAAAACACAATAAAAATGTCTACCCTATGTTTCAAACCTCAAACCTTATGCTTGTTGGATTGTTTTTTTGTCAACTGATCTAGCCATAACTTTGTGATAGTTTTTATAAATATTTATTAGTAGTTTGTAAGTGATTATTTTAATGATTTTTCTAATAACTCTTTTAATGATTATTTTGACAACTTTATAATAAGTTTATAGCCATTATATTTCATTTCAAATATCATAATTATAATTTTAGTTGTGAAGTTTGAGGGTGTAAGTTCAAGTCACCCTTTTTTTATTTGACTTTTTATTGAACGTTGACCACTAATAAATTGCTATAGAAAATTATAATTTCAAAATCATAAAATTTACAGTAAATATGGAGTTTCATTAAACATTAAAACTCAATCAATTTTGATAAAACTGGAAAAAGTAAAATAGTCAAGAAAAGTCAAAGACCGGTTCGACCAATCGGTCCAACCGGTTGGACCCGGTTGAACCGGACACGAGGACTCGGCCGGGTCAACCATTGACCCAAGTTTCAAAACATTGACGGTGAATGCCTTCTCAAAGGAAACGAGTTATATCTCATCAACAATTTAAAGAAAATGATATAAAGTTGTGTACGCTTAGTGAGAAATTTCAACACCCAATGATAATTTGATACGGTATTTCTTGACTAATAATTTTCTTGTCATCCTTCGGGGATTGAAAGGAGTCTTCTTCAACATCAACTAATCTTACACCCATTGAAGTACTTAGTGAATGTCATTTGCCTATGAAATCTTATTAGCATTTCTTACATAGTTTTTTTGGTGCACATACTGTAACATCCTCTCCTGCAGTCTGGTAATTTCTATTATTTTAATCGATTATCTAATTGATATAGAAATTGTTTAATATTATGTGTTTCGTTGTGAAACTTAGATAAATAAGTCCTTTGACTTATTGTGATTAGTGAAATATTTATCGTTTTAAATTATTATAGATGTCGGTAAAATAAAATAATATTTCTCGCAAAAGGTTTTCAGGTTCCAGACAAAAGATTTAGGACGGGTATAAAAAATTATACCACTTATTCACAACCGACTTTGAAATCCTCATATATTCTCATTTCTTCTCCTTGTTTCCATTTTTAGAAATCTAACAAATTCAAGAAACCCATAATCAAATTGAATTCAAGCTTAGCTTGTGCTTCTGTGATTCGATTTCATAACATCATATTCATCATCATCCAAGTTCTAATTTCCATCAAGATTAGCAAACCTTTCAATTTCAAAAGAAAGAAAAGAAGAGTAAGTTTGATTTTGATTGTGTAAATCGAATTAAAGCTTGGTTTGTTGTTATTAGGTGTTGTTTGATGTTACTTGAAGCATTAGAAACCATAGATTTGAGTATTATGATGTTTTGGTGAGTTTTGATTTGAAAAACCCGTTTTTGCAGCGAAGTTCGCAGTTCTCAGTTCATCCTGCGAACTGAGATCCTGCGAACCGAGTTGCGAACCCAAATCTTGCGAACCGAACCCAAATCCTGCGAGCCGAGTTGAATCTGCGAACCGAGATTCCTGCGGTGCGAACCGAGATTGTTGACCTGCGAACTGAGATGTTGACTTTTTGTCTTTTTGTGCAAATTTTTAAAATGCATAAGTGTTACTAACTTTTGTGAAAATCTTAGGCAAAATTAGATTTTGATGAAATTCGCATGGTCACTTGGAAACGACCTAATACACAAGACTATTTATGTAATAGCCCCCCCCAGTTTTGGCCATTCGGGGTCATTTAGGGCCCGAAAACGACGTTTTCCAGTTTTAAACATTATGACGGAATTTTCTGATTTCATTTCTGATTGAACTATTATTTGCTTAGACTTCAGGGATTACCTGATTGGATAATTAGACTATAATGATGTTTATGGAACGAACTTCTGACTTGTGTATGATTTTCTGTTTCAGATCAACGTAAGACTCAGTGATAATAGAATCCTGAGTGTGGAGACGTCAGAGGTATCGGTGAGTGGATTCAGAACTCATCATTTGATTTAGTTGTAACTATTTGGTTACAACAAGTAAACGTAGATGTTTATTAGACTGTTTAGTCTTGATTATTGATTATTGATCTACGTGATGTGCGAACCAATGTGCTGTATGTGATTGAGGTCAACGTGTAGTTGGACTTCTGGTTATTATGTGTATTACACAGGTTTTGATTCATTTGTTGTGTTTGAGACCTGTGTATGGGTTTGATAACCATTAGTTATCGGTCTATTCTGTATTGGCCATACAGATTGTTGGTAAGTGTTCTTGGGGGAATCCCCGGGTATTATGATATCCCCAGAGCCACCGATCCTCATTGAATTATGTGTGTTTACGATTATTTGGTGTAAACAACTTGTTATGCTAAGTTGAATGTTGTGAGATGAACCTATTCACTTAGCTTCGTGCTAATCCCTCATGTTTACTTCCTGCAGGATTTATTTTGATTGAATGTGGGTGCAGGGAGTAATGATTTGATCGTGAATGTTTGACTGTGCCTGAAGCCTCTGATATGGTTTTGTAATAAACCTTGTTTTTTCTGGATTTTATAATCCCCCGTCTGTTGTGGTTTAAACAAAGTAAACGTTGAAAATTGTACCCTGTTTCAGTATAATGTTTTATATATAACGAGTAAATGTATTTTATATTCATGCTTCCGTGTTTATTAATATAATAATCGGTATTAGAAAGAGGGGTGTTATACATACATTATATCATTAAGATGTTTAATCCTCTACCCACGATAAAACTTTGTCTGTATAAAATCGTTCATTTCAATTTCTTTTCTAGAGTATTTAATCGCTTTTGAAAACTTCCTAATAGTTCCAATAATATATAAATATCAAAACAATTATACCTAAGTGATGCATGAGCTATCATAATCGTTTTATACAGTATATTCTTTTCAATAAATATTTACCAAAATGGTTTTATCATATGTGCCCAAATGATTTTTAGTCGATATAAGGGCTTATTCAATTTCATCAAAGAGTGTTCACCGATCCCGAATCAAACATCTGAACCATCGGACGAGAAAAATGATAATCTACCTATCAACCCGCAATTTTCGAACACGTTACTCTCGCCGATAACACCAAACCTTTGATTGAAGGTCGAGGAGGGACAATACTTAACCTGGAGATTCAAGGAGCATCATTCGACAATATTAGATGAATCAGAAAACCTCGGCCCGGCAAGACAAGGAGAAATCAACTTGCCTTAGTTAAGAGTCTGGAAACCCAAATAGGCCAATTGGCACAAGACTCGACACCAGACCTAGGAGTAACTTGGTTCGTAACACTATTCAAAACCCATAGGTTAAGGAAGCTAAGAAAATTAACACACCAGACTCCAAGGTTGCACCAAGCCAACTTCCAGTTCCTCCGCCGGTGGAGGAACAACCTGCTAATACACCAATAGCAGGCATACACTCTATACCCACACCACAGAGAGAAGTACCCCTTCCTTTCCCAGGACGTATCAAGTATCGTCCCAACAAACTCACATCTTTCAAACTTGATGAGACTAAGATTCCTCAAGATCATCAATGTCATTAGTTATATTTATGACAAACTGATCCACCTTATATTTTAGACGTATATCATTATCAAGTGGTAATCATGATTTTCTTAAAGAGTTTTTTAACAAAGCATTATATGTAATTGGCTTTTCTAGTGCTACAAGAAGTTTTAATACTCTTATGCAATATATTGGCATATACATTGTCATGCCGTTAATAGATTCAAAATGACCTCCTAAACAAACATAAACCTTAAACTTCTCATTTACTTGACTCGTTTTTCTTAAGAAATCAAGATAAACAATACAACAACACACTTGAATCAGTTTCGTACCTTGAAGATCTTTAACAACGATTACAGCAAAATAAGCAACAATTTCCGAAAAATGAGACCGTTTTGATGAAAATGTGATTTTTTATGTGAAATGAAACTTATGAAAGCATTTGAGTTTAAAATCAAAAGACTATTCGAAAAAATCTAGAAAATTTGATAAAATCTTATCCGAACTGAATTTCATGAATAAGGGATATTATCTATACAGACACGCAAAACGCAAAGTTGTCGGTGCTTGGTTGCATTTTGTGTGTCCCCTGTGGATAGAAAATCTGGTACGAATAAAATTTAATTAGATTCTTCGGATTTTTCGGGTACGATTGGGTAAGATTGTATTACTTTAAAAGGATCTTTGAACCATCTGCATATTCACACAAAATTCATCATCTCTTTCATCACTAAAATACTCATTTTTTCTCCTCATATGTTTCAAGTTCAGTTGTACAAGATGACCAACATATACATTTCAAGCCCAATTTCGAATGAAATTCAAACATTCAAAAGAGAAATTGAAGAAGGAAGAATCATCGATCGCTCCAATATCATTTAAACTTCTGTTATTCGTAGATTTGAGGAAAGATCATTGGGTAATTTACTCAACCTTCCTCGACGAATCTTTCCAAACCGTGTTCATGAATTTTATAAACACTTCCGTTTTGACCATCTTTTTATAACCGTTGAATTCAAGATGAACGGTCTACCCATTCAATAGGATCTTTCGAGTTTCACTTGTTGCTTTGAACTTTCTCGCCAAAGAATTCAAAACTATTGCCCACAACAAGAGCTAGGATACATTAATCTTAGAATCATTCATCCGAATCAAATTGTTAATGACATTTGCATTCGAAATAGTAGACGTAGGTTGCATGCCATTATTGAAGTCTATGATCTTAAACCAGAAATGAGAACAATGTTTGATGTTGTTCGTCATAATATCTCTTGTTGATCCACAGAGCCCCATCTTGTCTATGCAATGGAGGCCCTCAGGCTCTATTGAATCAAAAACAACATTAACTTTGATGTTGGTTTTATCATAGTATCAATAATGCAACATGCGGTGACCAACACCGATAATCCACTACCCTATGGCATGTTGCTCACCAAATGTTTCGTCGTTTCTCCTTTGACAACGGTCCTTCATAGACACATTCCTTTCCTCCCATCAGTGAACACATTTTAAACATTTCACACATGTAGTTTTAAGATGTTATTGCGTTGTATTGTTCTTGTAATGTTTTAAATCTAAATCTAATAAAATGTTTTAGTTGTTGTAATCATACCGTAAACAGATTAAAAAATCCAATTTATCCAAAGGGGACACGCAAAACGCAACCAAGGACGGACAACTTTACATTTTGCGTTGAGCATTTTTTCTCGAATATTTAAAATAACTTGATAATCATATTATCTTAAGGTCATATTATAGGTAGAAGTTTGAAAAGTCCCAAAAATGTCACAAAATCATACCGAAAACGGATAAAAAAAAGCCAATTTAGCCAAAAAAAAATTATGATCCCGGTCACGAGCTGTTACGATCCCGAGCACGGGTGTTACGAACCCGTGCACGCAACACGCAAAGGCAGCCACACAAAATGCAATTTTCGTTTTGCGTCCGAGGGTAGTTTTTTATAATTGTTGTTTTGAAAGGATAAAATATTAAATAGGAGTAAGAAAAAAAGTATTTTAGTTAATTTCCTTTTATAAGTGATTTTGGAAATCAATAATATGTGGGTTACAATTAGATTCTAATTGTGAGTAAAAGTTCCAACGGGAACTTGATAAAAGTTCATTGTAATACAAAAAATTCAAAGGAGGTTACAAAGATAATTGGAATAAATGAAATGAACGCTAATCATTAATGTAAAATATATTTTAATTTTAATTATTTTAAAATTATTTTCCAACATTTATGCCTTATCACCAACCAGACCATGGGAACAGAGGAAGAATGAATAGTGTGAATAAACAAAACATAAGTTTTCAATTCAGCTAAGTTTTGGGGCTAACCAAATTCTTCAGAAGTTGTAAAAGGTAGAATAACGAGAAAATAATTAGATCCAGAGTACATCCCGTTATAGGAAATTAATATATAAGGAGAGCCGCGAAAGGATAAGAGATCCAGATTCAAGACATACTGATACCAGGCGACAGATCAAAATAATGTCTTTGTCCACTTTAGCATTTAGCAACATTGCATAAGGTATATGGAAGGGTGTTTAGGGATGAGAGATAGATACTTGTGGGACAAGAAACTGTAAGCCGTAATTATGGGAAAGAAGACAGACGAGGATTATGAATTTTCGCAACATAGATAGCAGAGCACTAGAACACGTAATGACTACAAGAAAATTATCGTTTAGTAACGCAGAGAAAAAGTCACTTTTAGTGCCCAGTACAAATGTGGGAATAGATCATCGACCTTTAGTGACATAAATGTTACGTAAGTGTTAGTAAAGCCTAGAACTATAACTTTTGACCCACTTTTGTCACTAAATGATACATTTCCTTGTGATGAGTAGTTTATAAAGATCTCGTGTGAGAAGCCGAAGCCAAGCAGTATTTAAGGAAAAGAACAATAATTTTCTGCTTAAATGACTAGGAAGGATATAACTTAACAACGTCAAAACTCAAAAGGATAATTCACATATAAATAGGAATAACGTAGAGCAGGAGACTCTTATCACTACAAGAAGAATCTAGCTAAACTTTTGATGGTTCTTTGCCACCGTTGCTATTTGGTGACCATGAAATTTGTGATCATATACATTCAAGGCCGAGCCTGAAGGCGGGCAGGATGGGCAACCGTCCTGGGCCTCACCTCAAATAGGGCCTCAAATTTTGTATGTATAATCCATTAGACTAGGCCAATTTTTACAGAAGTGTCGTCCTCTTTTACAATTTCACCCCGGGCCTCAAATTGACTTCGACCAGCCCTTTATACATAGATACAAACTTAGTAACTAAAATTAAAGGTAAAAGTCAAATAAACTCATTGTACTTTTCAAAATATACATAGAATACTCAAAGTGCCCACAATACTATCAAATTTCATTCCAAAGTGCTCAACATACAACGCGTAAAACATAGAGCACAAGTGTGTCCATTTTTTATAATGTGTTGCCTTGTTTGTGCTTGATATTGTGCCTTGAAATAAAATTTGAAAATATGTTGTGCAGCTTGAAAGTACAACGGGTTATTTGTGTTTACTCTACGATTAAATAGTGATCATCAAGTACTTAGTCCGGTTCACTGAATCTGAACAAGGTAAATTAAGCATCAGTAGTGAAACTTGAGCTTGGGCGGGGTGGGGGCTTGGGCAGGCTTATTTGCACCCAAACACTGAAACTTGAACTTATTGTGTTCAAATAAACAAATAGGCTTGCAAAACACATAAGCTTAAAGAAGAAAGAAAGAAAGAAGAAGAAAAATACGCTTTTCAGGGATGGCTTCAGACTCCCATTACTGGCTTAGAGCCATGACCCGTTTATGCATCTCTAAGTGTCCCCCTTAAAAATATCAGGAGCAAAAGCACTTGAATCCCCACATAAGTTAAAGGCTATATCTTTCTACAGAACTGAAATCAAGAAATCCACAACAATGAACCACTTTCACTACAAGTTCCTGTATCATGTCGACTATTCCAAATAGCAACTTCCAAATGCAGATGTATTATCATTTGTAACTATGACAAACCAAAAAAAGTAAACCCTAAAAGACTTTGCCATATTAGTATATAATTTAACTGTTATGCACATGTTTACACTCTTTGCTATTGTTTATAGTTTTCTTTTTTTTTTGTGAGAGACAAGTCTTCATGAGGAACACGAGAGCATGCACACACCTGGACGGTAAGCCCAGGCAGGAGGCAACCGAGCGTATCTTTCCATGCGGGGTTGCTCATCATATGGTCTTTGCATGACCTTTAGTAAGCGTCTCACCTCTTCAAAGTCACCTTGTTCGGCCATATCTATTGCACTCTGGCATAGATAGTTCCTGAGAACATACTTTGGATTCACAAAATTCATTGAAGTTTTCCTTTCCTCATCTGAAACACCGCTAGCAGATAGCTGTATGTAACAAGAAACGACTACCAATAAGCATATTACAAGGAGCCTTGAAAAGTGTCTGTGGGTACACTAACAAAAATTAGAGGTTCCCATTTACTTATAAATGGGACGACTTGGGCTATGCTTTACTGTTACTGGTCAAACAGGTGATTTCAGATAAATAACTCATTAGGAAATAGGCCAAATGTAGCCCAACGTGTATTTTTTA
The DNA here is from genome assembly GCA_963921325.1 of Logfia minima. Lineage (NCBI taxonomy): Eukaryota > Viridiplantae > Streptophyta > Magnoliopsida > Asterales > Asteraceae > Logfia > Logfia minima. Next base: position 24,267,593 of record OY992775.1, on the reverse strand, counting down.
ATCACAAACCTGACATTATTTTATGCCAAAAAGAATATAGTATTATTTTTGGAGTCGTATAAGCATTGTAATCCTGATTGCATAAAAAGTAACCATTTCTGGACCAACTACTACTCTGGGTAATATAGTGTTTTCTCTCTTGTAAGAAATACAATGTTCCAAATTTTCTACATTGGACAGCTAAATAGAAAATTGAAAGCAAATTCAGAAATCATCATTTTAGGAAACACCCATCTACCCATTATAGAAAATTACGAAAAGTTGGCTACCCTAAACTTAAAAGAAATTCAAAAGTAGGTGACCCAAAATGGAAAAACTTTAGGTTCCTAACCATAAATATAACTTTTTGAAAGTTGATATCTTTTTCTGAGTGAGAAAATACTACATTGCCCATAAGAGAAAAATAGGGAAGTTGATTACCTTTACATGCATTTAAGCCTAAATTGCAATTATATTTGTCACTATTCCTAATAAAATATTTATAATTGAGATTTTTGGACAAAATTTTCAGGTCATTAACCCAGCCCACCCATATTAATATCACCTATTTCGAACCAATCATGAACCCTCCCATCTTTTATCAAGTCTAACAAAAACAAACTACATGTCAATTTTGATACAAACTCACAAGTCGTATTACCTCGGCACTATAATGTTTGACCCAACTGGTCCAAGCCTCCTTACGCTCTCTGCCAATATCTAGCAATGCAGCCTTGATTGGAACCAACAATTCTTTTTCAGGAACATTGGAATCAGACTTAATGTTGGAGAGTAATCTGAAGAAGTTTGTGTAGTCAACTTTGTCGACAGCCAAGTTTTTCAGCAGTTCACCAATGAGCTCTTTATTATACCTGGGCAGGCCAACTTTTTTGGTCATAATGGCCTGATACTCATCCATAAATTTAGTACCATATCTGCAATGAATCATAAAAGTAAAGTGTTACAGTAGCAGGTATAATGAATTCTACAAACAAACACCCGCTAATGCTTCCATACCTTTCCATGGCATAATTGAGCTCTTGCTTATTTATGAGCTGGGCAGTTGAAAGAGCTAACGCAAACTGGCCTAGATTCCACGAGCCAATATCAGGTTGTTCTGCAAAGCAATACCTTCTCCCTGGAAGATCTGTGGTGTTTGGAGTGAAACTAGGATCAAAGGCGTCAAGAAATCCAAACGGGCCATAATCAATTGTTAACCCTAATACGCTCATGTTATCGGTATTTAGCACACCATGCGTGAACCCAACACCCTGCCATCTTGCAATTAAGGAAGCAGTCCGTTCAGCAACTTCCACTAGCCAAGCTAAAAGGGATTCAAGATCAGACTAAAGTGTTAACACAACTTGGATATATATAGGCATATAAAACTTCACCGTACAATATTCAATTGTTTCTCTAGGTTAAAATATTCACCTGCATACTTGTTAGAAGTTAGATCCACAACATCGCCGTTTCCTTCCCCAGTGGAGAAAGATAAACAATCACTTTTACTCATACTTTCTAAATGAGGAAAGTGATGTTTGATGGTGTAATCAGCCAAAGTTCTAACAATGTCAAGATCCTCTTTTCCTCTTTTAGCATGTATCTGGAATGAGCCAAAACGCAGAAAAGATTGTGCTACACGGCACACGATAGCACCAGGCTCATCTTTTGGATTCCCACTGAAACATAAAAGGTATGGTAGCGTAAGGGAGTTATTTGCACCAGATGCTTTAACTTCTAAGAAATTAAAATTGGAATAAATTCGTAATTTGTTAAACTTACTCGTAGAACATATCACGGCTCACTAATTTTCCAGTCATTACAAGACTAAGTGCACGAGTGGTTGGAATTCCAAGACTGTGAATAGCTTCACTGCAAAGAAATTCTCGAATGCTGCTACGCAAAACTGCTAGACCATCAGCAAACCGGCTATATGGTGTCTTCCCGGCACCCTTTAGCTGAAGCTCCCACCTTTGATTCTTAGAGTTCAGAAGCTCACCAAGTGTGATTGCCCGACCATCACCCAGCTGGTCAGCCCATACTCCAAACTGATGCCCACCATAACATTGAGCATATGACAATCTGAATCGTAAGTAACTACTAACATCAGCATTTATAGAGTGGAACAAAATGATGATTTTTCTAAAATATGAATGTAAGAGAATGCCACTCACCCTCCTTTTAAAGGAGTTGCCCCCGAAAACAGATACGGAAAGTCAGGTCTTTCAAATCTGCAACACACATAACAAACTTCAAGCTTATGGCATCTTCTCAGGTGAGCCGTTACAATTATTGAAGTGTCATATAGTGTGGACACAACATGGAAAGATCAAATATTTGAGAATTTAAATATCAACTTGACAAAAGCATCCCCTATATGTATATATATATATATATGTGGGCAAATAACTTACTCTTTAGGATCTAAATCAATAATATCAGCAACAGACTGTGACCACACGACCAACTGAGGGTTATCTACTTCAGCAGATGGAGATACTCTCGAATAACAAGCATGAAGTACCTATTACAAAATTCATACACATCATATAATAAAAATATGATTACTTGAATTTAAACCACCGTATGTATTCTTTATCTACTAAAAACTAAAGCCAAAGCCAGTGGTCGAACTTTGTAAGTACTAATCAATCATATATAAAATATACTGTAACATTGTCATTGATAACTATACATTAAATTTATCAAGAAGCATATACCACAACTTTTCATTCGTCACCTCATAATAACTGATTTGGATATAATCAGTAATCACATCACCAATTGCATTTCTATACGCACAGTTACAAAGTTCAGATATACAACAGAGAGCAACACATGCAGCATCAAGTAAGAACTCTGCCACAAGGCATTAGACGTACACAGGTGGTGAATACACATGATTTTTTACTAATAGAACTGTGCTATCGTCCTACGGTTATTTCTGGGGTAATTTAAGATCAAAATAGTAATACTTCATTATATGTACTCAACAACAACAATATACTTCATACGATTATTATAGCATCACTGCTATTAGGAGTACTCATGTTATGTCATAATATCAAGACATAATTACAGATTATAAACTCATATTACAACTTACATATCAATTACAACAAGGTATAAGCTAAACACATTTAAGAACATAATTCCTAAATTCAACATATAAAAATAAAATACTTAGGGCCAAATTCTTATTAAATACTTTAAAAAATAATAATAATAATAACCTCTCGAGAAACGATATCGTTCAGAGGATCGCCAGGCAACTCACAAACAAATGAATGATCCCAATTTAGATCTTCTAGTTTCAACTTAACCCTAGAATTTACACTTAAACTCTGCTTCTCGGATTCACTGGTGACCGGATCAACCGACGGAGAATTAGCGGAAACCGGCGGTGGTGATTCCCTGGACATTTCCGTGACGGAGAGACGGCGGAAGGCGGTGAAGTGAGAGTAGGCTAGTAGTAGTAAACTAGTAATGCAGAGAAATGGACAAGCAGAGTATTGTCAAGCCTGTATTTGTGTTTGTTGTGATCTCGTCTCGATTTGATTCATCAAAATTTGTTTTCACATACAAAGGGCTCTTACATATTCTCCACGATTTTAAATTGTAACTATTAAAGTGTAGATTTATAAATATGACTAAATAACATTAGAATCTTGCTCGCAATTTAAGTATTATTTTGTTTAAAAAGTATGTAATGTGATATGATATATTTCTTTTTATTTTAGTATAGTAATATAGTAATTAATGCTACTAGATCACCTTTTTAAGAAAGTAAAATAGAATCTGTCACCTTGAAATAGGATCAAAGAGGATAGAGTGAGTGGAATATGTAGGCGATGGTAAACTCTTATTTATGATAGTAGAAAGAAAACTCATCCTCTTATTGTTTGTATCAATATTCAACTTTATCAGTTTAATTGAAGAGTCTCTTAATATTTTTTAGATAAGAATAATATTTCAATAGATTAAATTAATAGATTAATTGATATACAAATAATAATTAGATATATTACCAAAGGTTGTGGTTGATTCATTGATGTTTATATATTACTTTTTAAAATGGAATAGATTTTACTTACAATTAATTTAATTAGTAGGTAATATAATTTTTTTGTTTTAAAAATATATTTTGTGTTAATAGTTAATATAAGTTATTCCGTATAAAATGAACTTTTATAATTCTTATGAACGGAATAACAAAATATTTTATTGAACTTTTAAACTTTTTTCAATTTATATTTTTAACTGTAAGACACATTTTAAATTTATAAATATTTTATATGTCTTATATATGATTAAAGAGTTTTCGTTAAAAATAACAATATAATTTTCATTTTATCTTTTTAGTCATTGTACCTTTTTTGTCCTTTGGAGCCATTGTTATCACTATCTATCGGGATATCTGACAAACAATTGATGATGTGGTCAAGGTTATAGATTTGATTTTGTAAAATGGAATCGTAATTTAAAAACATAAAAATTAAAATAAAATACACATGAAATGACATCCTTTTATGTAAGTAAAATACTTCTAATTCCAACAAGAGTGTCAAACTACATATAACTTTTAACACGTAAAACAATGTCATTTCATGTGTATTTTTTTACGTTTTTAAATTACGATTCCATGTCGTAAAACCAAATCTATAAGGTTGATCAAATCATCAATTGTTTATCGGATCTCTCGATGATAGTGTGACTAATGGCTCTGAAGGATTAAAAAATCAAATATTGATGGCACCATAGGACAAAAAAAAGTACAATGATTCAAAAGGGGAAAAAAATGAAAAGTCAATTTTTATTTGAGATTAAAACCCCTTAAATAATGTGCACACAAGTAATATTCTCGTAAAATAACTTTTCTATTGAAGTCATTTTCATTTTTAAGTGTAAAAAGAATAAATTAGTAATCTAAATTTTCAATTAAGATTTAAGACTCGCCATATGTAAATACTTTATAAATTGTATAGATAATAAACCAACACACACATTATATGCAAGTGGACCTATCACATATATAGTATAGTATATAATACTATAAGATAATCAATATAGCCCAAGAAAGTAAAAATATTCACACTGAATAAAACAAAAAATAGTTATCATACAATAATGAATTGATGTGCTTAGTGTGAATATAGATAAATATAATTATAAAGAAAGTATTTATACGGAATCTATTACTTTTAGCAAAACAAGATACTACCAATAGAATAGTTATCATACAATAATGATATGATATGCTAAGTAATAGATCAAAGTTTACAGACAAAACCATTACCATATTATATATTGTACATGATTTTACTCAAAAATATGACAAGATACATATTGATTAAATATCGATAAAACAAAGTCCATTACTACTTAATTTAAAAACAAATGCACAGTTAAAACTAATATTAATTTAATACTACATTCGACATGCGTATAACAGACACTCGGCTTGCGATTAGTAAAAACCGTTTTCCGTTTTATTTTATTTCAAAACAGTTAATTTATCAAATCAAAAATCCACTTACTACCGATAAGGGAATCGTGGGATGATTTGCTCATCAAAAACTTATAAAATATGTGTCTTCATATTTTAATAACAATCCAAATGTAATAAAAATGCTTTCGCAACAAAACTTTATAATAAATATATTCCATTGTGTTACACATTGAACAAATTTCATCTACATAAATTATTGTAATCAACACATCGAAAAATTGATTGAACAAACAATAATTAATTAATTAAACATAATAAAGTTACAAAAAGAAGTAGTAAACCTCACTATTACCCTTTCAATCAGTTGTTGAATGATTATTATTCTCCTTACAATAATGTGTGCATCTAGATAGTAATATGATATGATTTTTCTATAATACTAAAGTTGATAAATAACACATAATAGAGTATATATATAAAGACATTTCTAGTTAAGATATGTTCAGCGTGCACTAATTTTCGACGTAATGTGTGGACTCTGGACTCTTCATTTTATTCTTATCTTCTATCTTGAAGTCAATTTCATCGTCTTCTAAATATAGTTTAATTTTTATCTTCGATAATTTTCTACTCTATTTTGAACTCTTGATGAAACTTTATCCACTCGCCTAGTTTATCTTTTTGACTCATCTTGCAAAGCCAAAAAATTTCTTTATTTTAGCCGTCGATAGTCTTCTTTTAAATAAATCTTCAAATTATCCTATTACAAATAAAAATAAATTAAGTAAAATCTCTACTATTTACAATATTAATAGTAATTATAAGCATCTAACATAATTAATCTATGTTATGTTGGAAAGAATAGCCTATTATGTTATATTTCAAGGTAGTATAATAATATTAGTCTGTAGTATATAAAAAAAATATAAAAAGTGTGACAACCGTCAAAATCTCAAGTTATTACACTTGAATTCTAGAATTACAGTTGTGAATATGACTTTCTTTAAGTTCCCGTAGTAGAACTAAGTTATGAGTCCTTAAGAATACCAAAACCATTATTACATCTTAGTGACTACTTAGCAAATCTCTTGTCCATGAGGATCATTCAACTAGGTTATAAAGTGTCAAGGAAATAAAAGAATTCAAGTTCCATAACTTGTTACAAAATTTTATATCAAATTGCAAAATCAGGATTAATTAAAATTCCTTAATACCTTAGTTAAATTAATCAAGAATCTAACCAATTAATGTTTGAACAAGTATCATGAGCAATTAATTTTTACATAAACAAATCACAATTAGAAGTATTATTTATGGACTTTAATAACATACACATACATCTAAATTAAACTTATATATATTAAGCAAATACTTGTACAAGTTCAACACAAGTTAAATACAAGTTTAAGCCTTACATTTTATATAAGAAAAGTGTTTTATTCCCCCTTTTGTGACCCCCAAAACCGTCCACTTAACCCCCCCCCCCCTTTTAATCCCACACAACACATGCAAACACTCTTACACTCCACCTCCATTTTTCTCTCAACTCTCAGAATACACACACTTAAACACACACATTCTCTCTAACAAATCAGCCTACAATCAACAAAAAGATACCAAAATCATAAGTGTTCTTGAAGATTTTAAGTAATCTTGAGGTAATAAAACAACCTCCTTTACTACTTTTCAGCATTTCTTCATCTTTTTGCTTCGAATTTTGGATTTTATGCCCTATACCGGTTATAATCTTTTGTTAAACTTGATGTTTGTAGATTATCACTCTCACATGTTTATGTGTTAAAATGAGTGATAATCTATGATCAAACCTAAGTCAAGCTCAAACAAAACACCTACAAATTGAATATGACATAAAAATTAACTCTAGTACTTTAATCTTCATCAAAAAGATGATATGTACTTTAAAAATGTTATGGTCCCTAGAAAATGATGGTATTATACATGAGAATCAATATCTAAATCAATGATTTAGGACTATCAATTTGAGTGACAGTCTTAGACTTAAAACTTGAACTCGTCTCATGCTTACAATCTGCAAGATTCTTACACCCAACTTTGAAAGATCATAACTCAATGAATACTTAACCAAAAATTACCATTTTTCTTCTAAAATTTATCTCTTTGAGTTAGCTTTCAAACCAAACCGTTTCACCTAAAAATACGGAGTATTCGACCTCCAAACAGAGTCTACAAAACTGTTGCTCCAACCGCTCACTTTTTGAAAGCAATACTTTTCTAAGACTTGTTTGTGAACCTTTTTCAACTCTAAAAATCTTGAGAAAATTATGTTTAACTTCTAACATATGGTACTCACTAGGGTAAAATATTATGGTCTAAAAGATTATGAAAAAAGTATATATTGAAAATTTCCAAACAAACAACCATATTCTCCATAAAAAATCTAACTAATTGTTGTTTATCATTATGCATTTATCCTAAAATGCATCCATCATGTATCAAAAATAAAAATTTGACTTTTCGAGGGAAACTTATGATATGGAGAATAAAATTGAAATTTTAGTCCATATGTATTTTATTTAATTTAATACAAAACTAATACTAAAATTATTGAAACTTTTCCTGAGGTGTTTATATCAGTAAATAACATCTCACAACAAAAATTACATCATTTTGATACTTTTTAGTATTTATTTTGAAATTATGTGCGTTTAATCTTAAAATATTGGAAAACCATATTTTATTGTTCCAAATAACTTGAATTTTTTACACAAGTCTTAAAATAATTCGAAACTGAGATGGTAAAAATTTCATAATTTTTCATGATCATTTACTATTTTATTTGAATTTCCATCACATTTTGGACATAAATTGAAAATAAATAAAATACAATTCTAAAAATTTCCAAATTTTTATATAAAGTTTTTATCCAATATTAGATTATGAAAATAAAGTTTGGTAATTTTTAGAACTAATTCTCACAAATATGATCACAAATTAAATCATTAACGTTATTTTACTTGGGTAATCTCCTTTACCCAAAAAAAAATAATCATTAACGTTATCGATTAATAGAGAAAATCAAACTATTTTATGACACTTTATAATTTAATTAGTTGACTAACTGTTACTAGATCATAGAAATTAGATAAAAATCTCATTAGAAGATTCGTGTTTCGTAGGACGCAAGTAGGAGTCGTACTCATCTAGCACGCAGGAATACATCCAAATCACACGCTCACACTTTATCTTGAGTATTCACAACCCCATTTTTATTGTTTTTATATACTAGGGTGAAAAGCATATTATCTTATTGCCAAACTATTTATCTTGATTGTGTACATTTACTAATTTATACGCTTTGTTGTATGCTTGAGACCATATCATTTTAAGTCCCCAGTTTACTACACAACCTATTAACTCATTTTGAGCTTATGGTTATTATGGATAGCGCTATTTGGGATTGATACTCCCCCCATTTCACACGGAGCGCGGGGACATATAACTAATTACTTAATCATGTATGTGATAGGCATGATCACTTTGGGGCAGATTATCAGAGGTTTGGTTGTGGACTCAAGTAATAACATTGACTTTTTACTCATACTCATTATTGCGTATAAAATAACTACTTACATGGCAATGATATTTCTTAAACTGGATTTCAGTAACTTTTAAAAGGCGTACGCATTCAAAACCTGTGAACTCACCAACTATTTCTATAGTTGACTCCTCATTTTACATGCTTTACAGAAAACGATCAGTGAAAGTGGATTGGAGCCCACATTTACTTTTGTTATTGCCGTTGTTATGATATCTGCTTTTGTTTAAACTTTCAATGTATTAAGATGTATGACTTGTGTATTTTGATGTAAAACATATGTAAACCACGATGTAAACCCTAAGTAGTTGTATGTCGTGAATGGTGTAAATTTTATTACCTTGTGTTGTGAAACCTTGTGCTGTTGCACCTCGTGTTTTCACTTTAGCGGGGGTGTGACAAATAACAAACACTATACATAACTTTTGCTAAACACAACATTTAGATGTGTATATATATGTAAATGAAATTAGTTTAATCTACATGTAACTATATGTGAAGTATTAAAAATAAGTATGGTATTTAAATATATTTTAGTCATTTTTCTATAATACAACAAAAGAAGGAAAAATTGTTCTCGTGGTCCTTAGGATTTTCCAATTATATATTGCTATAACTTTTTCGTAATTTTCATCCTTGTGGTGTTTAATCTTTGCCAATCGTGTCATTCCGTCCAACGTTTGCTGATTAAGTTCCATCACGGAGAAACATGTTTTTCCCTCTCATTTAATCTCATATCCCCGTCATATATCACACGCAGGTCTCACTCTCACTCAAATGGTGGTTCTTTGTGGATGTTGCAAACCTACACTAATCCGATGGTCATGGACTACTCTTACTCCAGGAAGACGATTTATTTATGTGCCCAAAGTGTAAGTGCCATATAGCGCTATTTTTTTCAAAACCCTGATATTTTGTTGTTATGTTACAGGTAGGTTGTGAATTACAGGTTCATTGGATGGATCGATCCACCAATGTATCAAAGATTAGTGACCCTTATACTTGGGTTATTGAGGGCAACAAATACTCTCGAAGAAACTTTAAGGGCCAAGAATATGAATGTGAATCCCTAAACCCTACAAACCCCAAAACCATATTCCTTTCCCTTCTTATTGTAAATTTTGGCCATACCCTCCGAAGGGCTTTCGGTTTGGGTATTGATCAAGAACTCAGTTTGAATTTGGTCCGATTTTGAAAACGTACAGTAAAATTTCAATATAGTTTAACCTTATACTCTGAGTGTACCGCTTGTTCAACCGTGACATCGTCGGTAGACACTTAAGGTATCCTTGGAGAGAGGTTATTAATTTCCATGGGAAGAAAATGGTTGAAGATTCAAGTTTGATCATACCAAATAACCCCAAGTAAGTTTCTTAAACCTACTTTGTGTTGAATATTGTAGCAGCAAATGACCAAGCTACATCAATTATAGAACCAAAAACAAGAACGTAAACAGCTACATGAACCACAACACGAACACCCAACAATCAGCAACATGTAACAACAATAAAAGACAACAAACGATATTCAACGAGATGTAATCTCTGTCCTAAAATGTTTATACGAACTCGCCTAAATTGATGCGAGTCTCCACTCGTAAAACGCCGTGATTGATGTAGTTCAACAAGTGTTTTATCGACAGCAACCGAGACAAGACAAAGCAACGGTGATAGTAGAAAAACTAACAGGAGTATGTGAGACTGGTTATAGGAAATAACTGTTATTATAAAATGACAAAGAGAATATTTTGTTACTAGTATTTCTCGTGATCTTAAACACTAATTGAAACCATCTGTTAAACAAAACTCATGTGCATGTTTCTCACCCGCTAGCATCACAACGGCTAGAGATTGAAGCCAAAAAATGAATTTTGTTTAAATTAGAGAAGGTTTTATGTGTGATTAATCCTTAACACATTGATGTACGTGCAAACCCGGTTCGAAATTAACTCAATCGAGGGTGGATAAGGGACTAATCGTCAATTATATACAGTGAGATATTTATGAGTATATGAGGTTCCTCGAAATAAATAAGGGCAAGCACTAGTTTATATAGTGAAACCCTACCTTCTAGATGGTTTTAGAAAGATATCAATTAGGGTATGAGAATATAGACATTCTCTGAGATCCATCCTGATGTGGACCAATAAGAAGGGTCCACCAAGTTAATGGGGTAACACCCGCATGAATATTCCCTTTTGTACTACGTGTCTGACATTGCCAGGGAAACATGCAAAGTGTGTGTTGGCCAAGCTCGGAAAGAATGAAGCCTGAGCTCGGTTGTTTCTAAGAGAAATTGTCTCCTCAGGGTAGGACCGTAACATTATTGGCATTTCATTATGAAAAGTGGAACTAGAGGTCCAAGGTCCGAGCTAGTGTTGCTAGATCGGTTCGACCCTAGTTCAAATCTATTACTATAAGAACGGTTTTGTTTGATTGTGATGTTATGCACATCATTACCGATAATCCTTGAGATGTACATAAGACACCCTCTCGGCAATCGCCGTGTCCACCCAATCTACAACCTCATTTCCAAACTTCCTTTCTTTGCATTCTCTAGCGTAGTGTCTCGTTTCTCCACAAACGTTACATTTCTGATCCTTTTCGGTTGTTCATTTCTTTTGAGCTTGTTATGGTTCACTCCCAAGTTGGACTTTTGTGAACCGCAACCCAATTAGCTCCCTTCTTTTTATTCCCATTTGAACATGGTGAACACTACACCCACAATTAGCCCGTTTGTCTCTATTTAGGACTTCTTCCTCAATCTGAAGATGCTTAATCGGACCATCCAAGGAATAGTCCTCAGATTTATGCATCACTCTCTTTGAAAATTCTTTCCACGAAGGTGGGAGTTTATTGATGATAGCACCCACTTGAGAGATTTAGGGGAATGAGATCAAAAGAGCTTTTAGTTTGTTGAGAAGAACTTGGAGCTCATGCACTTGCTTCAAGATCAATTTATCATCAACCATTATGAAATCCATGTAGGGAAAAATACTCATACCCGAATATAATTTCATTATTATAACAAATTCAATAGGATACAATCAGAAAGTAAACAAATTAGAAAATAATTCTGATACAACTACAGTCAATGAAATCGAAAGAAAACATACAACAACGAGTTGAAACGAAGGATATCAACAAATGATAAGCCGAGGCCCGCGTTGAACGCGGTTCCTTTAAAACATATTCGTTGTTTAGACGTCAAATGTTTCCCGGGCTACAATGGCCAAAAGCTGTGTACATCTAGAGTCAATTCTTGCCTAAGATTGCAATATACATAATGTATTTATTGTGTGTGCTCGTTAGTAGTGATCCCTCAAAGGTGGGAGCAATCATATATATATCGGAAAGTGTAATTGATGTGCTAACCAATTCATTATTGGATCAGTTAATAAAATTGTAATTTTTGTATTAAACAACTCATAATAAGGTTAATGAAGTCTTTTTAATGGACATCGATTACAAACATGTTGGATTGCTCATAAAGGGGACTGAACCAAATGGGTAACTGGAATAGTTTAATAGGTCATGGGTCAGATCAGATGGGTCAAGATTGCCACCAAAACCATCTACTGTCACATGTTCAAAATTGACAGCAGACCCATTTGAAAGAGGTTCTTGTACATAAGGCAAAACTACAATATAGCACAACATATTTGCAATATGGCTGAAAAATCAGCAATATGGCTCTTTAATCAGCAATAAGACTCTTAAGACTTTTATCTGAGATAAGACCATTGTCTGACATAAGGCAAATCTTAAATATGGCTAAACAAATATGCCATATCGTTAAGCAAACCTACAATATGACCCCTTTAATCAACAATAAGGCCTCTTTTCCACACACCTTTCTAGATTCGATATCTTATTCATTACCATACAACTTTGGACTCACGATATATTGTTATGAAGCATCGCCCAACGACTACGCATCCACATAAATTATTCCTAATGAATATAATATGTACACATATATTTAGGTCCAAGGTTGGGGGAAAATGCATTATTTCTCAATTTTTTCAAAAATCCCCCATATGAATGGATATCGATCATAACAAACAAAATATATTGCATTTTCAACCGTTAGAAGTTTTGCATAGGATAAGTAGGAGTTAGCCTTTTTAACCTTCCCTTATGAAACACACTTAGTCTACTGGCTCACAGTAGACGCGATGTCTGTAACAACAATAGAACACAACAAACCAAACTGCATGATCTCTGTCCTTAAGAGTTTTTACAAACTCAGCATAAATTGCTGCGAGTCTCCACCCCTAAAATCCTAGGATTGATGCAGTTCAACACGTTTTTTTTATCATCAGCGACCGAGACAACACAAAGCAACGATGGTAGTAGAAACAATGACAGGAGTATCAAGTATGTGAGACTTGTTGTAGGCAATAGTCGTTATAATAAATTGGCAGAGAGAGTATTTTCTTGCTAGTATTTTTCATGATCTTAAACAGTGAGTGAACATCTATTTAAACAAAAATCTAGCTTGTGCATGTTTCTCACCCACTAGTATCACAACAACTAGCTCACTACCGAGATAATATGCATGATACTTGTTACGTGAGTAAGTGGAGATATGGTAGAATGAAAAAATCAAAGAGAGAGTTAAAGACTTAGTCTCCATTTAATCTCCACGTTTGATCACAAATAAACATACCAAACAGTTTATTAAAACCGTCACCATACTCCATAGATATTGTAAAGCAATTAATTATATTAATTAGAAAACTTTACAACCTCAAATTATATCCAACACTTTGTTCATTTATAATTTCTATTCATGTTTTTATTATTGTATCATGATCTTGAGCAAAGGGTTTGTAATCAATAGATTGATTACCTAATCACTTCTTCCAAAATTGTTGATATCAATTATTGATAGAGACAAACGTTTGGCTGTATTGTCATCGCGTACAACCGTTCATAAAGAATAACGTTGAAAATATTGACGTTTGTTCATCCTAACCGGAATATACTATTCGAGTTCCGTCGTGGTCTTCGTTGGTATCTTATCGACGACCAAAATGCTTGCCAATTCTCAGAAGAAAGCGAAAGCCCTGGCCACCGGAAATGTCATCACTTTTTCATGCTTCTTCGGAGCTCTCTTTTTTACCGTCGATGGGTGGGACTACGCTGCCAGAACCATTGTTGGCTCCATCGTCCAAAAGATCTTGATTGCGATCAGTGTTATTCATGCGTTTTATCCCGGCAAAGGCAGAGCAGGGTTTTCGTTGTTTGCCGGTATAATAACCTTACTGGGATTCGTAGTTCCCAACGGACACAGAATTTGGGTGTGATTACTTGAGATGGCTTTATCGAATGGCTTACTGGTAAGTATCGAGGATGGACTAGATTCCTCAAGAATGATCAGTTTTTATAAGGGATTGCACCAGCGGGTAGTGGACGCGGATCCACTTGACTCGTGACCCGTACCCACAGATTTTTCACCCTATGAACCCGCCTGTATGCATTAACGGGTTTTCATGAAGTGTTCACAGAGATCAGAGAGATAGTCGATGTATACGTAGCTAGAAAGGTGAGTAATACGGGTAAAGACTTGGATTTGCTTGTTCAATCATATTTGGAAACATTCAAGCTCTTGAAAATCGATTAAATCGGGAACTTTAACGTAGAGCAAACATTGTAAGTTTGAAAAATCATCTTCAAAGTCACACCATGGATCCAAGAAGTTTGAGTGGGTGTTCAATATCCCTTTCAAGTCAAAACAAATACCCACCGTTAACCCATTTTTGCCAATGGACGAGACCAAGTTACAAAGAGAATTGGCTAGTGCGTCAGGCATTGTCGAGGGAAAGGATACATCAATATCTGATGTTGCAGTAAGTAGGTACAATCAATTCATGTAGGTACAGAGGTTAACATTGGGCCAATCCCATCTGGTCCTTCCAATATGGATTTGAAAAAGTCCACATCAAATTCTCTTGAGCTGGAATATTGTGAGCCCTTCTAAGAGATTTGTCATGGGTCTGTCTAGGGAATTAATATAAGCCCATCTCAAATAGACAACATCCAAGATGTAGGTCCAACATCTTTAAAACTTCCAAAGCATAGGTTGGTAAAAACTTCTCAATCCAAGAATAAAAAGATGAGAATGATGCATCTTTTTCAAGCTAATAATAGTGAAAAGTTAAAAAGATTATTGATGGACTGGAAAAAAACATTCTCTCGGTTAACGTCATCCAAAGCGCTTGAATTATGGCTTACATTGGTGTTGTAATTTAGGTTGTGAGTGGAGTCATAACATGGTAGATACTTTTTAGGTATTATTTTGGTTGTGGTACATTGTTTTTGCGTGCACTTTTTTTCATGTTACTATCGGAATAGTGTTTACCGCGTCTTTTTAGATTATATTGAATGTCTTATTAGGTTGTTATGTCGGAGTGTCAACTTTAAGTTTTTTTTTTTTTTTTTTATCTCCTACCGTCTTGTTCATTTTTTAATCTTAAATAAAAAATTTCGTTAAAGAAAAAAAAAAGTGAAAAGTAAATATAATGAAACCGTTTGTAAGATCAGATTATCAAAGGATCCAGTTCAGGTTCAAATGAGAACTAAATAAAATGTGAGAACTGCGAGAACTACTAAATTACACATTTTTTCACATGTGATTGAGTTCATTCATATGTGAACATTCATATACATTTGATTTATAAAGAAAAAGAAGCTAAAAATCCAAAAATTACGTATTAAAACACATTTTACCGATTTGTTCATATTATGGTTCACCTGTGAACATGTATTTCTTATTTTGTGTTTTGAGATATAATTTTAGAGTTTTTTAGCTTTTTTTTTTATATAAATCAAATATATATGAATGTTCACATATGAATGAAGTCAATCACATAAAATAGTTTCATTTTGGTTCGGTTCAGTTCGGGTTACACCTAATAACGCATCTTAAAATAGTTTTCTATGGTATAATTGTAAATAAGGTTAATACATTGATAGTATGTCAAACTTCATGCAAATGTTTAATTACATGAATCATGTGAAAAAATGTATAATTTAGTAGTTCTCACGGTTCTCACATTTTATTTGGTTCTCATTTGAACCTAATCCCAAAGGATCCTACCCCATCTTACTATACATAAGGGTGTGTTGAAAAACCGAACCACAGACAAAAAATCTGAACTTAAAAGTCGAAATAGAGGCAAAACCGGATGTTTGGTTTTTGACAATGCTATAATAGAAAAGTTTCATTTCGGTTCAGTTCAGTTCGGGTTACACCTAATAACGCATCTTAAAATAGTTTTCTATGGTATAATTGTAAATAAGGTTAATACATTGATAGTATGTCAAACTTCATGCAAATGTTTAATTACATGAATCATTTTATTTTATTACGATTGCATGAACGTAATATAGAGGTTGTTCATTAATGTAACCAATCTAATAAAATTTATTCATTTACATAAATCTGGTAAAATGCAATGGTTAAGTCTACTATAAAATGCATTTCATCGTGTCTTGTATCCTACATAACTAATTTCATATTGTATAAAGTTTGTTAGAAGAATAAATTTTAGTTAATATTTTAACCCAAATTATTTAATTTGGTAAAGGCTCAAAATACCGTTGTAAGAACCGATTTATAAAACTGAAAAACTAAACTGTAATGAAGCTGGGACTATACAATTTTAATTGTTAAAAAATAAAAATATTTTATTATGATGCAGTTTCGGCTAATAACTAAAACAAACCAAACCATGAACACCCCTTCTGCATGTAGTGATCCTACGTAATGTCAAGGTTTTCTCTACTATCCTACTATCACAATCGAGATTTTATGGCCTTGGTCTATGAAATTAGAAAAGAATCGTCAAATTAGACAAACACCATATAAAGATACTATATTTTATAATTTTTTATTTTAAAAAAAATTGACAACAAAGTATTTCACTTGTATGCAACTTGTTAAGTCAGCACCAACAACACAATTAAACTTTTTAACCGAAGTGTTGAGAGTATAAACTTTTGACACATAGTATTATGATACACATAGATGTTTGGCTCAGTTTAAGTCCTATCTTCTACATTGTCTAAAAGCTAAGGAGATAGGGTTTAAGCTTTGTAGCTTGCTAATCTCAAATAATCAGATAAGTCTGTTCACATAAGCTCATCCAAAGACCTTTAAACGGCTTAATAGCTGCAAGATAGTGCAATAAGCTATGAAGCCTTAGCTTTTGCATACACCCAAGAGTGCTAAAGATTATGTAGAGAATGATCAAACTACTGATGTTTCATGAATCTTTGAGGGTCAAGAGAACTTAAAATGAAAAATAAAAAGGTTAAAGAATTAGATAGAAAAGACGGTTTCAAGTTAATTCTAGAAAGTCAAAATGATGAGCATAAGGAAAGACAATGTGAAGAAGATCATATAGAATCAGAAGAAAAAAAAAAGAAAAACACACTAATGATATTGACATCTCTAAACTGGATGAAGATGTTTATGATAAAGAGTAAGGCCGAATTGAAAATGACAAAAAATTTCCCTATACGTAATTCCAACACATTGAAAACTGAAAACTGTTTGAGTTGGAAAACAGAAACAGTCGAACTTTTACTGATTGTTTCCATTTTTATATGTCCACAATTTGTCCAATATTTCAGCCTCGCAAACTATAGAGGTTTCTTTAGGGTTGTCAATGGTTTGTATAAAATAAAAAACCAAGTACCGTGGTCAAATAGTCCATATTGCGATGGTACATACCGAAAGTTACTCATGCTGTATTGTAACATCTTTTTAGCCCAAAAATGAAAAGACGACATCAGCAACAGGAACTTGTTCAATGCATATTCTTTTCCTCGTATATCATTGATCTTTTTGACAGATTAAAGCATATAACTCCTTTGCCATCCAAGTTGCTTCACAAAGGTCTCTAAGAGGTACTGTGATCTCATCAGCGATTGTCATCGATAGCTCTCTGCATTCTGTAATACAGATAAATCAGATAATAAATCAATTTTGGACTATGGCTATCATAAGAAATGAATATGGTAAATTTATACAGAAAAAAGTGCCAACCTGGAATTTTGCTAAAATTTAAAAGGGACATAGCTGCAAGAATTTTGTGCTCTACACTTGCACCATCTTTAAGGTTTTCTTTCAATTGATTGATAACAACGGAAAAGATAGAGAGACGAGATTCATAATTAGGTAAAGAACAGAGTGTAGAGCTCAACCAAGCCATTGTTGTTAAGGAGACCCTCCTCATATCACTATGTTCAGACTTTAAGCACCGGGAAAGCGAATATAGAACTGACTTCTTCCTATCACCAAGAAGAAATGCTGACATCGTTGTCAACCAATCATTTACAGCCACATCCTCATCCTTCAATTTATGTTTCCCGTAACCAATGTTAGCACTTAGCACTAAGTACTTTTAACACAATGTAACTATAAGAATATACAAATGTATTGTTGCATACTAATATAAAAACCAGTTCTGGACCCAAGCATAATTTCAAAGTTCTGTTGAGGAATTAGTAAAACCATGGTCGGGGCTGTTTGGATGTGTACTTTTAAAGTAAATACGTGATACTAAATAGTTAATATCAGATGTAAAAATTAATAGTAAAATGACCACAAGTATGATTTTTGTGAAGTATATAGACAGGTTTGTCAAATGGAAATCGGAAGCAGAATCTGTTCAGGGTGTGTGCGGATGTGCATTTTGAAAGTGTTTATGTGAATATGTAATATCAAATTATCATAATCTAATAATCAGATATCACAATGAGCTACGTATTTTTCTTATTGATTTTCAGAATTAGATATTTAAATCCTTGGCAAAGTCTGATTACTGATGATATTAATAAACATAAATCTAAGAAGTTCGAGCCATATTGTAAATTGGAATTTAGAGTTTCTCTAATTTGGTTAGAAAAGAGTTAAGCAAGTTCATTTTAGCCTTGCATATCAGTTTTGTTGCAGCTTGTATGAAATTGTATATTGTGAGTTGCGGCTTCAAATCACAATTGTTGATAATCACAATCATCAGATAATCAATTTCAAAACAACAAGCCAAACACCCCCAACGTGCCATCTAGTAACTAAGAGGAAAGTAAAGTTTAAAAAGAAAACGTTATTACCATCAAAATGTTATGTTTGATTGTTACTTCATCTTCTTGGACCTCCAGTTCAGGACCATCAAGAAAACCAGCTTTTTTTAGTATCCAATCTTCCGTCATTACCTTCCCAGAGAAAGAAATACGTCCTCCCAAGATAAGAAGTGCTCTGCAGCACGTTACACGGATTTTTTCATCTAATAAACTGGTATCTAGAGCGGACGTAATGACAACAACAGCTTGCTCTCTATATATGTTATGTTTATGTCGATCTACCTGTTCAATTAAACCAAATATATACGTAAACGTCAAATACAGGTTTTTCAGATATTTATGCAAATATTACAAACAAGTTAAGCAACAAATGTACCATAAAATCCAAGTGTAACAAGAGCACAGCAACCAAGGGTTTTTGCTCAGGTGAACAACTTTGAATAAAGACCAGTATAATGTCCATTGAGCTCCTTATACTTTCCTTCTGCAAGCCAGTTAAGAAAAACTGGACATCCTTTCTCCTGGAAAACAAAAAATATATAATATTTATACACATGAACTTCCAAAGCAACCTATTCTTATAGGAAGCAAGCTAATTACAAACTAAGGTAAAACAACTCTGATACGATTTCTATCTTAGGTAGTGAACTTATTATAGGCAGAAAAAAAAACCATGAAACTTAGTAGAGGAGAAAAAAAAGAGAACTGTTTTCTAAGGTAATAGGAACCAGTTATTAGTCAAAAATTGTTATGTGGCGGTCTGTTTTGATCATGTTGACTCTTTTCTTACATGACAATCGTGTCATCTGTAACAAGCCAGCTTACATGATTACCATTAATGTAACTTTTCAAAAGTTGGCTGCTTTTTAAGGCCACAGGTGGTTACCTTGCTATGTGATCTGCCCTAGATATATATGGATGCCGTTACAATATCAAATACAGAAAATAAGAGAAACTACAGAATTTGAGGTCAACATACCTGTTAAGACAAATCAGTTCAAAAAGCAACAATACGGCATTTGCAATCGACTTTTCCTCCTTACAGTGAAGTAACTCAAGTAAACACTTTTTGTCAATACTTCTAGTCACGTTTATTCGACAACTCGAGTCAGCTTTCATGCAGTATAACAGCAACGCAGCCACACGAGTCTTCTCATCCATATCTCCATATTCAAATCTTTTTAAGAGAAAACGTAAACCACTATGTTCAATAAGTTGTTTGCCAATTCTTATCTCTTCCCCTTCACCAAAAACAGTGAAAAGTTTCTCCAATATGAAAATAGCTTCTTCATCTTTGCTTTCTTGTTCCCAAGGGCTTCCTGCCACCTGGCAAGCAGAAGCCAATATATTCCTAGAGTACTCTGCTTTCCATTTATTTATGACTCGATTCAAGATTAAGTTTGTCTGTGGTATGTTGTGGTGTTCCAGAATTTCTCCGGTTACAGGACATGATTTGTTGCCCTTACTAAACCATTCTGCAATAGCTACTCGCTCGTACGTTTGACCGGTCTCTAAGGTCACGGGATCTTTAAAAAGCAGTCCAGTTAGAGCGCACATATACTCCTGAGGGATACCGCAAATAACACGTCCCATTTCTCCACCAATAGGTCCCAATTCAATTTGCTAAATTTAAAAGAACAGAAATATAAAGTTAGGATTAAGAAAAAATTAATTTAATACGTACTCCACAGCTTCTTAGTAGAATTACCGGATGAGCATTATCAAGATGTGGCAGGCAAGTGGATCTCCCATTTTCTTGCAGTTTAATTTCAAAAACAGATTCTGCTAGCATTTTGAGGGACAGTTCATTTACTTTGGAAATTGGAAGGGGTTGTAACATGTTGGTGCTCTTTAGACCTTCTTGCTGAAGAATGGTAGTTCTGTATTTTCCCAAGGCATTTGCTTTATACAATTCCAGTGCTTCTTGGGCTGCAAGCTTGTCCTGCTATATTGAAGATAATTTAATAAATATAATGCTTCAGTTTTCTAGTTTATATGTAAATATAGATAAATAATTTAAAGAGAAATTGAGGTCATCTACATTTTACAGCCATCCATTGTTCACATACGGAGGTTATATATAACACATCAGGATACTCAGGTGTGGTCTAAAGCTTCCAAGAGTATCTTTGATGGAGTTAATATTGGGGAATGGGTAATGGTCCAGTTTACCTCAAATTTCACAATTACATGGTTAACTCATGCAAAAACTATTGCCTTATTCTGCAAGTATTATTTACTTGGGTGTTTGGATGTGTTTTGGAATTGATTATGTGATATCCAATAATCAAAATAAGATAAACAACCATAATAAATTAGGGTTTTAAGAGATATTATTTTGTGCTGTTTAGTATTAAATGTTTGAGTGTTTGAATTTTATAAATTAAGTATTCATAGATAAAGATAAATGACCAAAAAAGATATTTTTTATGAAAATAAGAGAACCATCTTGTAAGACATTTGTTCAAAAAAAAAAAAACTCTTATGGTAAAAAAAATTACAGAATAAGGTTACTTGAAATGGTAAATAGGTAACTTTATCTTACCCTTACATAATCATTTTTCTTGCCACTAGGTCAAAATAGAATATCCAGAACTTAGTGTATGACCCCTATGTAATTATATAAGCATAAAAAGAAAATGTTTTTCTGTTTATCCAAACATTATTATCAAGTCACAACAACCATATAATCAGTTCCACGATGCATATCCAAACCACAAACGCCACCCTTAGATATAAGCCATATTTTCATCATAGCAAGAACTTACAAATTAATCAAGATCGTGCAGCTCTAAAGAAACAACAAGAAAATATCATTTGATTGTGGTTGGAAAATGTTTTTAAGGCTTGAACACAAGATCAGACACAAACCTTGGTTTTAGGAGCAGACAAGAATTACAGAGATAGAATCTCATAAACGTAGGAGCACTTCAGTAAAGGATATTATTCGCCTACCAATTTCTAAACCTTAGAAAAGCAGTTCAGTTAACCTTGCCTAGAAAAGACTAGTACTCTCAACTGTTACCGTCAGATAAGAAGACTTATTTCTAAACAACCACTAACTTGTAGTGCAATATATATCACAAGACGATAGCATTTCTCCATGACTAAAGAAACACTGCACTTATGTTAATTGACTGGCCAACAAGAAAAGATAATATCAGAAGTTAGTGTAACACTTACCGGCTGGAATTCCCCAGATTGTTTGACATGCATATCCTTATATTCCTTTTCATCCAAAGAGTGTGTCACAGACATTTTATCTTCTACCAGAAACCCATCATCTGATCTTTGCAGAGTTTGATGGTCTTCCACATCAGCAGATACTGATTTGTGCATTAACCCAGAACATAACTTTTCAGTCACCATATGCTGAGGTGTAAATGCATCGGCTGGGGTGCTGAAATCTACAGAGTTATGTTCAAGTGAACCTCCTGGCAGAACTCCTTGAAAAGAAACCAAAGGAACATCGATGGTAGGAATTATGGGCGTTTCCACACCATCTGTAAGCCAGTCCTTGTAATACAACGCCAATTTGTAGGTCCCGACATCTAAAATCTCATCATATAATTTCTTAATTTTCTTTAAATTCCTTGTTTTACTTGCACCGTCAGTAAGAAAATCAACTTCTTGATTATACCACTCATCCAAATGCAATAAATGAGGGTGAAATATGTTATCCCACAATTCAGGAACCAATGTTGTACGGGCAGAAAAGGGAGAATCAATAAAAACTTGCAAAAGACGCCTGGCTGCTACCCGTTCTTTCTTCTGCAAATGATATATCACACTTAAGTAGAGATGACCGCAAGCTGATAAAACAGAATTGGATATTCCAGATGTAAATCCATCTTTCAAATCATTTGAATTTAGACCCGTGATCACACTTAACTTCAAAGCAGCCTTTTTTAATAATTTTTCATCAGTGTTCTCTTCAGTAGCTCGTTCAACTGTTTTCATAGCTTCTTCAAGGTTAGATATCACTTTTCCTTCAGTAAAATTGAGCACAGCAAGACAACTGTTATGCAATGATGTCCTGAAATCCTGGTCTTTGATAAAACGTTTAGTATGAACATTCAAGATAGATATAATAGCTTTGATGGCAAGTTCATCAAGAGCTAGTTCACCAACAGAAGATCTTTTCGACGACTCAATACTAGATTCACTGATAACCTGCAGGTCATGAGAATGTCTTCTAACATGTTTCTCCTTAGTGTCACTTGTAGTTCTTTTCACACTCTTTTCCCTTTTGACAACATCTAATGATCGCCTACCCTTAACTCTATCACTCAATGGCGAGTCAACAATCACATCATACCGATTTGCATCCGAATACGCCCTTTCAGTCTTTCTTACACGAACTGAAGCACTCGATTTACCTTCATCTCGGGTCGGGTAAATCGGTATCCTTTTCGACACAATTCCAGCAGAAGTTCTACTCATCGTCTTCGATTTCCTACCCTTAAAACCCTCATCTGCAAGAAGATCCTCCAACGACATTGCCATTCGACCTCTTTCAAATCCTTCTTTGTATAAATTCCTATTCAACAAACAACATCAAAGTCATAACAATTTACAACATGCATCTCAATTCAAGATTTCAGTGGCACATTTCATCAAACAGGTAGTGTACAAAATAAAAACTAAATAAAATGGAACCTTACCGTTAATATTGCTGATATAAACACGAACCAAATATACCATGAATACAAAGAATGAGCTGATGGGTGAATGAACATTATTGAAATTTGAATGTTAAGAAGAAGTGGTTGATGTGAAAAAAAGGTAACGATAGAGACAAAGATAGAGATGGGTGTTTGAGTGGGTAACGGACAAATGGAAGATGACGAATAAAAACTGTAAAGTAACGATAATTCGTTAGGTTATGTATACAATGAAGCAGGCCTAATCAACGGTATGTTTGAAGCTGTTTTGAACCGTCAACTGCCGCCCTTGTTATTGAAGAAATGGTCATCGGAATATAATATAATTATTTGTTCTTTATTAAAATAACTATAAAATGTCAACGACTGTTAATAGAGTTTTAGGAGTATATTACAACGGTATGTTTGAAGCTGTTTTGAACCCACAACTGCCGCCCTTGTTTTTCAAGAAATGGTCATCGGAAAATAATATTATTATTTGTTCATCATTAAATTAAAATTAAAATAATTAAAATTATAAAGTCAACGTTGTTATTATAGTTTTAGGAGCAGTAGATTACACGGATCGCCTTATGATTTACAGTAAAAATCACATGTAGTACTTTTATTTTTTAATTTTTCAATGTCCAGTATTTAAAATGTAATTTTGTATGCTGTTTACTCTTTATGCTTTTAAAGTTAACGAACCTTTATTTATAAAATGAGCAATATATCTTTTTAAACTTTCATTTTAATCCTTTAAAATTGTACCTAATTTCAAATAGTTTTTATGTGGGTAACTTATCTTTTATTTTTTGATATTTTCTTTTTATATATTTACTAACTTTATTATATATAGAGAGAGGAATGATATATATATGGTTTTAGTACAGGGGAATGTACTCAACTTTTGCACGATATTTATTATGTTTATCCAACTTTAATTTGCCTTATTGTGTGTACCCGACACGGAAAAATGTGCATTTGATGTGAGGTACCGGCTAGCAAAATTCACGTCATCAATTTCCTACCACGTAACCATATATACGGAGCAACACTTCAGTTGTATACAATTTCTTCAAATAGTAGTTGTCCGTCGTGAACCACAACCTTCACCGAAAATATAATAACCCGAAAATATTTACATATATAAGTATTATTTTATACTAATGATAATAAATAGAAAATCAAATTAAAAGAATAATAATTATATAACTTATTATATACGACAGAAAATGATTTTGATTATTGTTTAAATAATAATAAATAATAATAATAATATAAGAGATATCTTGAATTTGAATTGAGATGTGGGCCAAACGTAATTTCCAGACTTCTCGGCCAAGTTCGGATTATATATTGTGATCTAAATTACAGATTTGGTGTTTATAGAGTAAGGCTCATGCAGCTTAGTGTAGAAAATATACAACAGTTTCATTGACCATTACATCTCATGGTAGTGAAGATAGTATCGACATAAAAATAGAATTCACGATCATAAAAGGTTAGAAACTTGTGCACTTAATCGTCAAAATAAGTAATTTAGATGTTCTAACAAAACAGTAAACATAATCATTTGTTTCATGTACATAATCCTATGTAGTATTGCTCTAATTTTATCAGGGTCAGCCACAAGCAAGTTCAAGAGGTGCTAATGAATAGGGCCCATTTTCATGTAGGGTTCCAAATTTTTTAGTCTTATGTAATATTGCGTATGTCTATTAGGGGGCCCAAAATTCTTCTAGGGTCTCTTTTCATTAAATTGCACAGGACCTCTAAATTCTTAGGGACGGCCCTGAATCTTATTTGTAAGACATTCGTTTAGATTGATCATGTTAGCGTAAAAACAACAAGACGTTATCATTTATGATTCGTTGACCATCCATGTATCATATATCAGGTACGCCCTTAAAATAAGTTATCCTACTCAAGAGAGTATCTTGAAACTGATTATATTACTGATTTCTTTTCTATATCTCTTATTACCATCCTGATTACCCAATTATAACTAAAGTTCATATATGATAGCAATTTAAGAGCATCCTGTGTATGATCATATGCCAAGTAAAGAGTAAGTTGAAATATAGGATTAAAACCATCGGGAAGAGAGATGGTGGTGGTTTTTGATAGTCGGCCGGAAGTTGCAGGTTTCCGATGAAAGTTGCGGTTTACGACGGACAACTATTGTTAGAAGAAATGTATGTACCCAACTATCATTCGAAGTCTATTGTATGTATCGCTGACATGTTGCTCCATGTGCATGCTTATGTGGCAAGAAACCGGTGACGTGGATTTTGCTAGCCGGTACCTCACATTAAATGCAGCTTTTTGCGGATTGGGCACACATAATAGAGCAAATTTAAGTTGGGTACACACAATAAATATCGCGGAAAGTTGGGTGCATTCCCTTACACTAAGCCCTATATATATATATATATATATTGTTTCGTTTAATATATATTAGTAGTAATTTTCAAACATATTTACAATCTATCACAGATTATATAATTTTCATCTAACGAAAATAACATGTTTCACTTTAATATTATTCACTTTAATATGATTGACAACTATTACACTTTGTATTAGTTAATAAACTAACATTACACACTTGTGAGATTGAAATGATGATCGGGTAGATATAAAAATAAAATTACCCACTTTTACCCAAGATTTTTTAATTTTTTATCATTATTGTTTTTTTTTGCAGCTATCCGCTGGATAGGGCAAACTTATCTGTCAAATAGGCATGCTCTGTCGAAATATTTGCCAGTCATACGCCAGATAGGTTTAGCCTATCCGCCATATAAATGCTCCCTGTGCAAAATTCTGCACTTTTCTCAATTTTAATTATTTTGACATCAAACTTCACCCTTTCATTATCAACATTCAAGATATAATTATATATAACATGTTTGATAATTTCTAACATTTATCAACACCATACCTTTCCAAATCTAGGATTAACCCTTTTTGGCACATGAACAAAACATGGGCTCACTATACAAGTTAATAGTCACAACCATGATTCAAAAGACTAGCATTCATATAGCATATAACAAATGCATAACCACGATATCTCTATGCAATTCCCTTCCTACGCTCATCCTTCTTACCTGAATCGCTTAGGCCAACAACAAAATTCAACTAAAACCATAAGCTTATGCTTAATGAGTATATAGGTGATGTAAATAGGCATACAATTAACAACTTGTTAACCACCATAAACAACTTACTCATTAACTAATACCAAGCAATCAACTAGACTATTTGGTAATATAACAATAGGAAATCAACCAATCTCATTGCAACAACTATCAAGTGAAATAACTAACTTGGAACAACTAACAACTAGGGCAATTAACAACTGTACTAGGTCGAAGACCATATACTCCACTTCACTAATCTGTATTCAACTTCATTTCATATAACAACTGAGATTAGCACAAAGCTGTAACACCCACTCTTGTGGCTTAGGGGTAATCTGGTAATTTTCTTAATTTTTATACCTAATTATAATTTTTATATTATATTAATATGTCTATTAGATTGGAAAGTTAGATTAAGGCCGAATAGTTAATTGTGACAGGTAAAATATTAATAGTTTTAAATTATGATAGTTTCATGCTAATCCCACCATTTCTCTTCCTGCAGGTTATGTATAAGTTTGTGGGTTTAGGCAGGAAGATGGGCTTTTGAAGGAATGTTTGACACGTGCCATAACTCTTATATATGTATATGTTTTGTTAGTTATCATGTATGTAGATTTCGAAGAACGATAATATATGTTTTGTTTCAGGGATATTTAAATGTTGTAAAACTCACGAAAAATTTATGGTCATTTTGTAATATAATATTATTTTATCCATTGCTTCCGAGTCAAATGACACAACTGATACTAAGTAAAATGAGGGGTGTAATAAAAGCTAACATATGTCTACACTAATCTGTCAACAATTTGTGGTCAACCACCACATTCAACATTTCATATAACGATGTAATTAACATAAGACTAGCATATATCTCCACAAGCAATCAACTATCTTATGATTAAAAATGCCACAATAAAGTACATATCTCATTTAAACACAAGAATCCTCCTACACTCATGTAATCCGGATTCATGTAACAAAACTTACCTATTTACTCCCTATATCACTCACCTATTGATTTTGATGACGATAATTTGTCGAGATGTAAATACACTTCTTTAGCACCTGATGTGTAAATTCTATTTATAAAATTTATGAACTAAGAAATACCGAAATTAGACTATCACACAACCGGGCAATGAACGCTGTCAATGTAATAGTATGCAATTATAACTAATGATGTCGGGGTATTTGTCAAATCATGTTTACCAATTGTTGTTTATCAAATAAATTAACAATAGGATTCGATGTCACTCCTCCCAACTGATTGGTTATAAATTATCATTCGCTTTCAATTGACTAATTCACAATCTAATCTTGTAATCTACGTTCGCAGAAATACTAAACTTAATTTGACGTCTCTAGTTAAGTTTAATCAAATACAATCAAGTTCAATCAAAGTATATTATTTAAACTCTTGCGTTCACAATCATCCAATGATAGTTCATGGTCAAACAATTAAATAAATCAATTATAGTGTAGAAGTGGTTCACTATAGACACCAATTAATTCATCAATAATATAAATCAACAATCAGAACTTCATCACAAATGGTTCTCCAATTAAACGTGAATTAAATAACGGTAATCACTAAGGATTAACACCCCTAATCATAAGTTCACATCATCCAAGTGAATGTTAAAGTGTTTAGCTCATAATCAAAGAAGACATAAAAAAAAAATCAAATAACTCAAATTAATCATCTTAAAGAATGAAAAGAATAAAAACCAAGTTAATAACGTGTTGCAAATGACTAATCTTCAATCCTTGAATGAGAATGAGTGAAACAATAGCTTGTATCTCCAAAATCACCAAAAACCTCCTTCAGTATGAGAGAAAACGGCTACCAAAAGATATGTGATAAGTTTCCTCCATTATGGTTGAGAAATAGAACCCGTCAAATATACACTGCACCCAGACGCGTGGGACAGTCACCCGGACGGGTGACACGAACTTGGTTCCCGGATGAACAAGCTCCACCCGTCCGAAACAACATCCAGCTTTACTCACCCGGACGCGTGACCAGTCACCCGAACGGGTGATTTAGAATGGGGAACTTTCTGTTGCTCTTTCTCCCAGATTGCTTCACATTCACGCGTTCCGATCATCATCACCCGAACGCGTGGGCACTTCCCCCGTCCGGGTGAAGCTTGATTTATGCATTTTTTATTATTTTTCTCACTTTCCGCTCATTCTTCCTCATAATCAACTTCTAATACCTTAAAGTATAATTTCATCCTTTTAAGTACCGAAAGTCCACTAAATTAACAGGAATCATCAATTAAAATGAGGGATATTGCTATGTGTGAACATGTATAAATCGAGCAATATCAGCACCTAGCAATCTTCACATTACAATTACAACATATTAAGAATACAACAACCATCCTACACAATTCTTCTTAAAATTTCATCACTTGATTCCCAATTTTGCCCAGCCTGACTTTTTAAAGTCAAAGTAAACATAATTTCACCACATTTTAACATCTAATTCTTTCTATTGATTAATTATTCTTAACTCCATCTTAATCATCATCAAAACAACACTTTTAAACAAATAATTTTGTAAATTATCTTCATTTAACAAGAACCAACTCTTCTAGGTTGGGTTTTTATGGGTCCTCAACACATTCCACCAATATTTGGATAAGAATCAATAACCACTAGATACAAACGCATACAAACATCAAATGAACATAACTCTAAGCTTATTTCATCAACTATTATCATCTCAACCTTTAATCACCAATTTCTCAAATTTTCTAGGTCAACATAAAAAGAATACATACTCACCTAATGTTATGGATGCTGAAACATGCTTCTATTTTACTTCCCTACGTTCAATTTGGTGATTATCAGCTGGATTTTCTTCTTCTTATTTGCTCTAGAGTTTCCTGGAGGTAGAGGTTGGTGTGTGTGTGTGATTTTGATCGTACATATGCATGAGGTAGGTGTGTGTGTGTAATTTTGATCGTGCATCAGCTGGATTTTCTTCTTCTTATTTGCTCTAGTCTCATCTACTTTACAACATTTCACTCCAACTTAAAACTTAAATAATATTTATACATCCCAACTAATAATAATAAAACACACAACTTAAATCAATTAGTAAAATAAGTCATGATAATGTATTAAAACATTTCCACAAATTTCGGGGTGTTATATTAAACCTCATAACTTAATAATATAAAAGTATATATAAAATGAAATAATAAAGTTATAAAATATTAATAAAGTTATAAAATATATAGTAAAAATACTCATATACATATAAAAAGCTACTAAAAATATATAAAAAGAATAAAATAATTAGAACAAGCTACTAAATATATATAAAAAGAATAAAATAATTAGAACGATAAGCTATCGTATAAGTACTATTAATAAAATTATATTTAAATATAAAGGATTAAAAGTGAAAGTTTAAAAAGAACATATTTGTTATTTACAAATATTAAACAGATGTTGGTTAAGTTTAACGGCGTAAAGGACTATCAACTGCAAAATTACATCTTAAAATATGACATTGAAAAATTTGCAAAGTAGATGATTAAAGGTGATTTTGGAAGTAAACCACAAGGATGATTTATGTAATTTACTCTAGTTTTAGAGGTGTCTTTGTATAAGTTTATTTGGTTATCTTATACACTTATTTTAGATTTTAGATGAGAATTAAATTAATGTAATGTTTTCTAGCTTATTTGCTATATAAGTAATAGATCAAAAATAAACTTTGTGTTTTACTATCTGAAAGTATTGATTCTAAAAGTTTGATCATCAATAAAACTTCAAAAAATATTTCGAGAGTAGCATAACTTTGAAGAATATTTGGAAAGTATCCAATTTAAATGAAAAATGAACAAGATTTAGTTTTATCAGGACCAATAACTATTCTGTGAGGTTGATTATTGTGAAATGATCTTTAATATACAATAAATAAAATACAATCTCAAATATTTTAGTGGTGAGCCAATAAAGATAAAACAAATTTAAAGATTATTTAATATCACTAAAGGATAAAAATGACAATTATATAAGATTCGGATTTGTAGCACCGATAACGCACAATTTCAATTTATACTACTTTTTGATGCACTTTTGTAAAATACGTACTTTTCATATATTATTCTATTTATTCTAATATTATAGTTTATTCAATTTGATACAAGATTTATTCAATTTGATATAAATCCTACGAAGTATTGTGATTGCATATTTAGATTTAGATAGATTTCATATCATTAAAATTAGGGGTGAGCATGGGACGGGTGGGGTGAATATGGACCAAAACCGCCTCGTAACCAATATTTTGGTTAATTGACATTTATTAATCGTTCGGTTCGGTTAGTAAATTGATTGGTTAATTCGGTTAATTTGGTTAAGGTCCGAATGTAATACGGTTAATTTAGTTAACCATCTATAACCTACAATCATTTTGTTAATGGCCATGTACCCTACTTGAGATGATCAATAAAGTAGAAACAACAACTTTGTTTTAAACTTATAAATTAATATATATTAAATAAACTTCTAACAGTTAATAAAAGAAAAAGAGACTACTAAGAGATTTCAACCACTAGACAATGGCCTCCTCACAAGCACAATCAACTAAAAAATAATGTACAAATGTGACAACCCTCGAAAACCATTAAATTCCGTATACCCTAAAATCATACATTCTTACGCTAATTCCCCTTTAGTGAAATCAAACTTGATTTAAACCGAAATAACTCTAGCACACGCCCACGTTGCACATTTTGGTGCACACTACTTTAATACATGATGCATTTCGCTTAAGTAATTATTGAGAATTTGCACGATATAAATCCAGATGAATCCCGATTAACACGAACGTTGGTGATAACATTTTCTAAATAACGTAAAACTATTTAATAGTAGTTATTTACCTATACTATTAAGTTAGGGCTTAAAACCTTTCAGAAGATTAAGATCAAGCTTATACGATTTAAATTGAAACGATGAAAGGTAACACGTGATTTACTAAACGAAACATCGATAATTTACGAATAATTTGGAAATTACTAACAATGGTCCAACCTCCTTTAATCACCCTAATTAACCTTACTACACCTAATTAAGCATCTACTTAAGCACCTAAGCACCTAGTTAATCTCTAAGTAGCTCAAATTTTGAAATTAATTCCAAGCTAGCTAGCAAGTATGTCAAATAAGTCAAAGTGCAGAATTTCTTTTCCTTCTTTTCCTCTTTTTCCTTTTTGTCTACGTAGCTCCTTCCCCAACTCTTTTCTCATCCACACAATCCCTCCTCTCTACTTGCTTGCTTGTACACATCACCTTTCCATCAATCTAGAGAAAATCAACCCACTTGCTTCCTACTTGAGTAGCCAAACTACTTGCAAGACCAACAAATACACACGTATACTTCACATTTCACATTTCAAATCTACACTTTCCCTCAAGTTCTCTCTCATTTTCCACCACCTTTTCATCACCTTTTCATCACCCTTCATCTCCTTCAATAAACCACCACCATACAACCACCCTAGAACCACCACAAATCACCATGAACCACCACCTTTATACATCACTTTTCACCATCTTTTAAAGCTCTAGTTCATCATTGTGTACTTGTGATCTCATAATCTTGAGAATCACCTCATTCTAAGAAAAGCTAGGAGTTTTGGGTTTCAAAAGGATTTTAGTGGAAGCTTTCAAGTTCTTTTCTTCTTCTTACCATTTCATCCAAGAGCATTGTAAGGAAACTATTCCTTTTGATCTTGTCATTTCCTACATTTTGAATATCCACATGCTAGAAGTTCACTCTTGTCTTAAAATCAATTAAATGTATGTTAAGACATTGATTCATGAACTATATCTTCAAAACATGTTTAAAATGATCAAAAACAAGATTTATGTTAGAATGAGTACCAACATATATGATTTGGCAATGTATATACACTAGGAGATGTTTTAGATGTCTTGACATGGAATGGTAGTGAAAATGGTAAAAGGGTTGGTTAAACACATAATGATAATGACATATGTAACAAGGAATGATTTGAAAGTGTTAAAACCAGATTTGTGGTTGAAATGGTGAAATGATCGTTAAACGAATGGGAAACGGCTTTTAAAATGAGAAACGAAACGAATGTTTTAAAACGAGAAACGAAAACCTAAAATGTCACATTTTGGACTAGAAACATGTTACATCTTGCTAAAATGCTAAAAAGTTGGTTTGGAATGTCAAAAATCGGATTAGAAGTCATTTTGTCAAAAACAGGGAAAACAAGCCAAATTTGGCCTTACCCGGAAGGGTGAATTAAGGGTCTTGATGTTCTGTCCACTAGTCACCCGGACGGGTGACATTTACCCGATTTGCTGAAGCCTTACCCGGACGGGTAAGCCTTATTTCTAATAAAGAAAAAAAGTCTTTTGGAGGGAAAATTTATCGATTACCAAAATTTAAATTTAAGCTTTCCGGTAACTTTAGTTTGAGAAAAATTTAGTTTTACTCGAGCTATTTTCGGAACAATTTTGGAAGGAAAAACTCAAACGAAAACGATTCGAATAGTTTAAAAGATACGTTTTGAGGCGACAAAGAGTATAAATATATAAAAACGAAATCATGATACCATCGAGAAACATACATGTACATACAAAACTATCACCAACGGGTCGTACACTTTTCAAAAACGAAATACTTTTTCAACCTACTAGTCGAGTGAACAACTAGCATAGATGTGCGGATAGCCATCTACATAAACAAACATAGATATGCGGGTTGCTATCTATACAAACCTAGATGTGCGGGTAGCCATCTACTTTTACAAACCTAGATACGCGGTTAGCTATCTACTTACACAAACGACCTCATGCGTTTAGGGCGCTAGGAGGCTAATTTGGGCAAATACTCTTTATAAAACGCTAGCACTCACATAGCTCACCAGGTGAGTTCACAGCCCATATTTTACTGCTTTTTACTGTTTACATACAAACTGTTTTCATGCGATGATTGAAAACCTGACAATGAATCCTTGTGGGATCCTATGTTAAACTAGTTGTAGTGCATAGGAGTCCTCATGACTACAAACTGTAACCATTAGCTAGATGACTCTAGCCACCGATTATGCGAATAGTACTATTGGGATGACATCCCTCCTACTTTTGTTAGTCATGCTAACTGCCGACATTATGTCGAGGCGAGGAGCGTATATTCTCATTGTCCCAGGCAAAAACATTAAAAGTCGTGGTTTGGTTATAGGCCTAGGCGTCGTCACTTTAACTCGTGAGGTCTAGCTAACCTTCGGGGGATCACCGTCGGCCATTTATTGTTTTAAACTATGTATCATCGTACTTGCCATGGATGGCACAAAATGATTTGTGAAACATTTACTAAACGCTTGGTTTAAATGATGATGTCTTAAACCTGTGAATTTCACTCAACAATTTTGTTGATCCTTTTAACTATGTTTTTCAGGGAATTAGCAGCGATGTAAGATCATGCATGCATATTTTGGGACCCTTGCTCACCACGATGAATAGGATGCCATTTGTTTTGATAATATTGAAGCTATGATTTATGATTAAAATGTTAATCATATTGTTTTGCTAAACATCTATCGTTCTTGTAAACATAATGAATTTATGTAACCGTTGAATCTAAAATATTTATGGCATTCTAAGCTTATGTTTGCGATAATCATACGCTCTTGATGTAACTGTTGATTGATCCCCGACACGCCCCGTGCTTCCGCATTGCTTAAACGTGACATGATTTTATTGGGGTGTGACAATAAACATCAAAATACACTTTGTTCTTCATAATTTCACATCACACACATATAAAATATATACATATATCAAATGTTGGAAACTATACTGATATACAATGAAACTCTCAATGCACACACAATAATACACTCATACATCTCTTGTCATCTACTATTATGAAACATCAAACAATGATGAAACCGATTGTATCCTTTAACCCATGATTTTAGAAACCAAACTTTCAGTTAGAGAAATCATTTCTAAATATTCTTTTAATGCCAAGCAGTTTCTAATATTAATATAAATAATAATATAATACAAATATAAATTAAATTATTTTTAAGGTATAGATTGTGAGCGGGGCGGGAAGGTTAAAACCGAAGTGTGTACTCTTTATTTTCATAACCGAACCAAAAACTTCAGTTAATTCAAATATGATAACCGAAGCATCGGTTATATGTAAGGTTTAGTTAATTCGGTTCGATTTTAACGGTTAATATGATTATAGTTCGATTAATTCGACTTTCTGGTCGGCACTAATTAAAATGTAACACAATATTTCGTTTACTCAAGACCTCGGTTTGCTTTTCATCTTGATTCGGCTACTTAAGTTATAGTTGCCTTTTCATGTATGTATCGAAATTGATTCCAAATAAACTTATATCTAGGAACAAGTTAAACACTACAAAATACCAGGAGAATAGGAGATACAGATCTTATGTCCGTATTACATAAAATTTATATGCACAAAATCTTCAAGAACGTTGGAATTATTATTTTAACATAGAACAAACTCATCCTTCTGCTGCTTTGGCATCAAAACAGCCAGTTTTAGTTGGCCAAGCCGACAAAGGCTCACCGGATTCTTGAATATAGCAACTGAAGCTTTTTTATTACCTGACAGAACGACATGAGCTATGCTAAATAATTCACCTTTCTCAACTGCAAACTGCCACTCTCTAACTGATATCTCGAACCAATCCTTCTTCCCAGAATCAGTTGTTTTGACTTCAATGTATTCCCTTCGGTTTTCCTCATCATAAACTTCAATGTCATATGGTAGCCCAGTTTCACTAGCTTCATTCACCCATTTCACATTCTTGATACCGCCTTTTTTATAGTAGTTGAACGCCACTTCCTCACCCCTTCTTCCTGTAATCAACGCCTGTTGTACATTGACTGAGCCATGAGAAAGCTGACCCTTTCGGCTATAACTCACCAGACCACCTTGGTGAACCAAAGAAGGTTCAACATTGACCAAGTCAACCACGTTGGTTCCACCAAGACCCTCATCATTTGAACTGGTAGAGTTCTCTAGATTTTCTACATAATCTGTCGAAGGTACATCAAGCTCAATATGCCTATCAACATCTTGCATTGTAAGGTCATTCGAGCGTGAAATGACTTTGGGGGCAGTTTGCCAGCTGGTAGGAGGCCAGTTTTTGTTAGCTGGAGATGATGAACTGTGCTTGACGGCTCTTTTAGTGACACTTTTTGTAACTGATGTCTCCGTATTCAGTGCCAGTGGGTCTATAGGCTGAATTGACCATACCGGTTCTTCATCTGTAAGTTTTGGCACTTTTTGGCTATTCAAGATGAAAGTTTCAATTTGTTCCTCTGTGGAACCTGATTCAGTCATAATTGTAATCATGTGAAGAAAATTAGATAAGTGCAGTACAGGGTCCCCATTGATCAGAAAACGAGAAAGCTCCACGAATACTGAATGAGAATCTGATTCACGTGTTGCATACAAGATCTCATCCTGTATGAATCAATAATAGGTTTAGTTCAAACTTGTATTACCATTTTTTTTTTTTAAAGTATTAGGCTTTATTAGCATGGTGTATATGAACCTAAATGTAAATCGGGTATCTTTGTTTAAGTTGACCACCTAATTGAAACTATTCTATTAATTTGTGACATGGGTATTATTACGATTATTATTAAATTTATAATATTCATTCTGTAAATAAGTATGATACCTGAAGAAGGCAACTACTATCATATCTCTTCTTCGAACCCAAATTTGATTGCCTTATGACATTCTTATAGAACAACTTTTCAACAATGACAATCTGCAGGCGCTTGAGTTTTTCAAATACTGTCAGCTTGAGTTGAAGGTATTTATCGTGATATGTGTGAGAGATGTAACGCTGGGCGTATGGAAGAATCCAGCTCACCAGCGAAGTTTCATAGTTATTGTCAACTGGCCCATAAAATATTGCTTCACGAGTAACAACCTGCGATAGATAATAAGAACTAGTTAATTTATACTCTATAAAAATATGATGCAAATCAAAAGAAGTCCGACGAGTGGACATCTTTTTTCTTGTTAGCTAAGGGGGTGTTTGGAAGTCTGATTAGAAAACGAGTCTCTAATAATTAAGAATTTTAATTTTAATGGAATAATCAGTTGTAACAAAAAATAGACTGTAGTAGGTAGTGTTTGATATGCTTCAGCTGTTTAAAGTTATAATAAAATATAAAATATAAGAATAAAAGAAGTTGAAAACAGACATTTTGTAAAATAAAAGAAAAATGTTTCTGACATGACGTAGAAGTCTAAAACTGAGGCGTGGATTATTTTAGTTTACTCATAGATGATCAGTTTTGTTGCAGAATTGAATTTCCAAACACTAAAAAGACACAAGAAAGAGATACAACCTCGGAAAGAGCAGGGACTCCTAGTGTTTTCATTAGAATGGAAACCTTTGCTTGAAGCGTCTCTTTTTCTTCATTAGTAAGTTCACATAAAGGAAAAAAATTGATACAATTCAACTCCTCAAATTCATCAGCAAGTTTTTCATCATCACACCAACATACGGGTCCAAATGATGTATGTAAAGAAACCCATTTATCCTGTGTGGTCGGAAGCACCTTCGTTTGCTTTTCTTCAAGATTTCTTTTCAACGTTTCAACATCCTCAAGACTAAGAACCCCGGATTTGAGCCCATCGCTCCACTTAACAAAAACCTTATAAACCTGTCAAAGGCAAAGTTTGACAATGCCATTGTGTCAAACAGGTAAAAATAAAAATGTGCTAAAAGGGTATTTCAAATGCATAAAACCTCCTAAATCATGCTATTAAAAAAGGAAATTATTATAATAATATAATAGTTGTTATCATGTTTATCGTGCTAGTTATTTGTAAAAAACCTGGACCACAGATGTTGGCGGTCAACCAACCCATCCTGACAAAACTAATTCATTTTTGACCCATTACCCAACCCACCCATTTTACCACCTTTAGTTCTTACCTTTTTGGCTACCTTTGATGGAGTATCTACAGTTGATAAATGACGTAAGACCGCAAGGTAATCTAGAAGCGGAGGCTTTTCCTTTA
Source organism: Logfia minima (assembly GCA_963921325.1). NCBI lineage: Eukaryota > Viridiplantae > Streptophyta > Magnoliopsida > Asterales > Asteraceae > Logfia > Logfia minima. Next base: position 24,229,602 of record OY992775.1, on the reverse strand, counting down.
CACCACATTCATTAACAAAAAAGTCGTGGAGCTTTGGATATAACTTGCTTAACATTTTGCTAAATTCACTTGTTCGATGGATCATCTTATCATGCCAATATGCTTCCTGTGGAGACAAAAGCACACCAGGAACAACTTCACTCGATGAACCCAAAGATAAAGGAACAAATATAAACGCCCCACTGCTTAAAATTTCCATTTTAGTCTCTTCTGAAGAAGCCAATTCCTTCCATATGAAGGAGTAGAACATGGACATCTGTGATACGCTGGTGTAATAAGTCATAAACTGTCAGAAAGGAGCAGTGACAGGGAACCTAACATATGATATATTATTACTAGACATTCAACTTTTTAAAGCTTAAGAAATATGTGTGCAATCTGTTTACATTTTTTCACATAAAAAAGTATACAATTTTACGACTTGTGTGAGCCACTTGACAAACTTTTTACAAATTTTCTTAAGCCATGTAGAAAGAAGTATATATAAATTTCATAATGTTACTAATGACTGCAAGAACCATATAACAAACCTAGCTTTGAAAGATCTGGCAGATCTTTTCCAAACTTCAAGAACAGAGAAAGCGTCATGAAGAGTAACAGTAACCTTAAAACCAATGCTGTCCACCAACTTCTCACTTTGAATCTATAGCATATTTAAAATATCACAATGTGTAGACTTTACATATTAAGGACGAAAGACTTAAACAAACAGTATAAAGTTTGATGGGATAAGCAAATAAACCTTTGGGACAGCATAAGCAGCATTATCGCCAAGAACTGAGCGCACCGCATCACAATAATGGAACAAATCTTTAGGATAGTAAAGCTGATTGTCAACACTAGACTCCACCCAATGAACATCATTGAGAGTACTTACTAATGAAGACTTAAAAGCCTTACTTTCACCATCCATATTACAATAAGCAACAGCCTTATCACTAAAATAATCATCCCATATTTCATCAAGAACCTCCAATAAATGCTTGCATTTTTCATAATCACCACTCACTGACACTTTTTCTAATAAATGAAACAGCTCACGAGACTCCCAATCACTGACAGTTAATCCAGATGGGATAATAACTTTTTCCCACATCATATTTGTAAGAACAAACTGAGAAGAAATAGGAACAGTTTTTTCAACTCGAACTGTTTGGACAAAATCAGTTACTCCTACTTCCTTTAAAAATTTCCTCCAGCTGACCATAGATATACCTGTTGGATACTTCAGATAAATTTGATCAACCTCATACCATTTTACATCCATGCCACTAATCAACTTACTGATATCAATATGATTTCCAAAATCAATACTGAAATGGATTGCCACCTCAGATGGTATAACAAAGCTGTGATTTGTTAAAATAAACGCTTTATTGTAGACCTCAGAGATTATGTGATCCCTTTCAATACCACAATCCGAACAACTAGATTGTAGGTGTACCATTATAAATGATAAGTATTCTGTCATAAGATCAACATTCACTGTATTCTTTTTGTCACATATAGCTGGCAAGACGTGTGCTATAACTACTTGATGTTCAGATAACCGTTGGACACCAACTTTAGAAAGCATTTGACGTATATTCTCGGTGACTGGACCCTCAAAAAGTGAATGATCAACAATTCGAAGCTTTGCAAACAATCTTGAAAAAGCTTTAAAACTGTTACATGAACCATCTAAATTCATCCAGATCATACCGTCTTCAATGGAACTGAAACAACCGTCTAAAAGAGGAATGAAGGGTATTTTTTTCAGGGATTTCATAACATCAGAGCAAACTTGAAAATCAACAGCGTTCTGAAGGTACACTGAATGTAACTCATTAAGCCAAGATGATAGCCAATTAAGACCCATTGAAGATAAACCTTCTTGTGTATGACATAGAGATGATAACATCAGAACCAAGAACTTAGGCCCGTAACTCTCGATGCTCAATGCTCTCGCGAGTGAATCTGATATATCTATATCCTTATTCAAGTACCCAAGACCGAGATGCTTCTGAATCAATCTATCAGGAAAAAGAGTACGAACATGCTCATTCCAGTTTCTTAGAACCCGACACGGTGGGACCCATTTGCCATTATCTTCTTCTAGAAGTAAACAGTTCGACGTGCATAGCTTCGATATAATCATTCTGGGAAGTGTAGCAAAAAATCCATGCACTTCACCTACAAGCGGAACATAGCGCAAAAAGATGGAAACACCCTTTCCAATACAATTGTTAAACACAGGAAGGGTACAGAATGATCGTTCTGAATTCACAAACAAACTTGGGAGTTCCGATAGCAGCCATTGGTTCCATGGACTATCACCGTCAACTTCTTCTCTTGAAGAAGGAAGAATAAAGTCACCTTGGATTATAAATTTTAAACCATATTTTCGAAGAGGAAGATATGCAAAAACATACTGGTGATCAAGGTTAGGAATGTAACTACAATTGTTTATTTCTTCAAGAGCAAACGCAACAGATATCTCAGTAGTCTTGACATCATCACGGATACCATTAGCCTGCAATTCCCTAGACTCTACAAACCAAGTAAATGTTTCGTTGCCAATTGAAACACTGGTTAATCCATTTCCAACAATGTTTTTCTTCATGATGACAAACGAATCATTTAGCATATTTCGAAACTTGATACATTGAAGACGATGAAGAAAAAGTAGTAAAGATGGATGGAGATCTGAAAACATAGATGTAATGTTTTCCACAGCAGAAGTTCCTGTTAACTTTGACTTCAATGGAAGCACGATGCATGTATTGTACTGGTGTGTATTCACCGGATCACTAGTGTCGACTGATAACAGGTTTCTGAACAAGTTGATATCATATGGAGGCACTATTGTTGGTAAAACAAAACCGATTTGACCCTCGGTTAGGTCAAACTTGATATGAAATCCATTAGAATGAATTTCTGGAGCATCAGTAACCTGCATAATGGTCAAAATGATGTTCTCATCATACCATAAACATTGCAAGGACTAGCAGAAAAAATTGGTAACTAAAAAAAACTAATGGTTCGTAATAAAGATTTTCTATACCCGGAAAACTGATTTAAATCCAATGCCTTTCTTGCCAATGTACCCAGCACTAGGTGCCTTCTTTGTAGAATTTCCAACATCACAAAGTGCTCTGATGTTCTCAGCAGAAAAGCCACTCTCGTTATTCAGGACAATTATACTTTTCCCTTCAAGAATGAACGTTAGAGTCGGCTCCACATTTATTGGATACACATTGTCATCGGCATTCTGAACCTATAAGATAGAATTAAAAAATATCACAAACATGCCATTATTTCATATGAAAAATCTGAAAGGATAAAGATAGAAGCTTACAAGCTCCAAAAGAAAGTGTGAGTCTTGAGAATATAACTCTTGTGAAAGACAATGAAGTGCTCTTCCTAAGCGAGCATGCTGCTTCTTCAAAATGCTACTTTCCATGATGGAAATGTTTGAATCCAGACCGAACTCTTCCATTCTAATAGATTCAATAACTGTAACTGCATCAGAATCTAAAATGGGTCTTTTGCAACCGTCGTCAACACTATCCACTCGATGAATCTTTACGCCATCTCTTTTACTAGCCTCACTAGGTTGGTCGACTTCAACAGACCAAAAATCGCCTAACGAGAATCTTTTATTTTCATGTGACTCTTTGGATTGAGATAAACATGAACAATATTCACAAAACCATTCCACTATGCCTAACGATAATCCAAGCTCGTGGATCATCATATGATCCTCTGTAGTTTTGCATTCACTTAAAATTGCCTGATGAGCATCTTTGATTATGGAATGAAATGCAGAAACAAATATCTCTGCTGCAAAACTTTGGAACTCCTTAGGTATATAAGCCAAACAATCAAGAACAAATCTTGACGCGATAGGCACGGCTTCAAAAGCATTATTTGAAGGTACCTTTAACATGCGTTCAAAACCATTCTTAGAATGACATTTTAAAAGAGCCAAGGGTACGTTTCGTTCAGAGCCATATAAAGCTATCAAAGATACAAGCTTTAGAGCTGTTTCAAGAGAAGATCTATGAAGAAAGGCTTCAAGAAATGAATCCACTGTAGCTGAATGATCAATCCGTAAAACTTTTCCATCTCGTGCTACTAAACAAAGCAGTTCCTTGGTGTTTACATTAGTCAACAGCCACCCAACAAGAGGACCTAAAGAAGGTGCAAACTTATATTCCCAGCATGACCATGAAGTTAAATCTACCAACATTGGAGCCTTAAGTAACAGTTCAATTGCATCATTTGTGCCAACATGAGTATCCGAGAAAATCTTATCTGCCTTATGATCAGATAAATTCGAAGAAAATAACACGGCATTTGAGCTCCAATTATCACGGTTTTTGCTCAGAGTGGTCAGAAAGTCTTCTGTATAATCATCTTCGAGTAATATAAGACCAGCAGAAGGGAATTGCATTCTCAACAACTCAGACACCATTAACTTGCTTAAGGTCTTGTTTTCCCCTAAGCTATTAGCAGCTTCTGATAAGAATTCAAGCAGATAACTTTGGCTCATGCAAACTTTAGCTGATGGCTTTTCAGTTTTGCTAGCAATTAAGAAGAAATTTTGCCATGTGGTAGGTAGTAAGAAACTATGTTCTGCTAAGAAAGTGAAAATGTCTCCAAATCCAAGGGTATCAAAGTCTTTAATAGAAAAATGTTGAGTTAATAAACATTCCAGCTTGCAGATCTCCCTTAAAAAGATTAATTGTTTTTTTGGATACGAACTTTTGTTGTCCAGAACTTGATTGGAGCCCATAACATCCTTGACAAATGCCAGAACATCTTCAAGTGAAATGTCTGGTATGACAAATAAAAAGAAAATCTTAATGGTACATAAAAACATATATAGTTGAAGTTAACCTCATTGACCAACAATGAGAACTAAACCAAACAAGCAGTTTCCTCTTTCTTTGGGTGTTTGGATGTGCATTTTCAAGTGATAATTGAACTTGAAAATTCGGGTAATCAGGTGCTCAAAGTCAGGGATAAGTAATTTTAAACATACAGTTTTCTAATTACATGTTTTACCTATTTCTCCTGATCTGATTAAATTTACCTAAAAATCGAAATTATCATCATCAAATTCAGGTAAACTGTTCGGCCAAACACCCCATTTGAAACAGAGAGAATGAAAAGTAGAAAAAAAATATAGCCAATAACAAATAATTATATTGGGAAGTACTGATTAAATTGAAGAAATGTAATGTGACTTACCAACATAACCGTCCAAATCACGCTTAGTGGCAACTAAAACGTCCTTTTCATCTGCCTGGACATCCGTGTTAACATCAAGAGCACATTTGGTGGAATCAGTATTTTCTAGTTTCTCTTCATTGTTTGCTTCTGGGACAGAGCTCATACGATCCCACAAACCAAACTTTATTGAAGCAATCTATTATAAAACATCATTTATTACAAAAATAAGGTGGCGCTACCATGATGTTAAATGGTGTATGAAAAGGGACATAGTTAACTTACAGCAACATTTAGCAATCCAACATATGGATATGATGAAGTCATACTTGTTATAGCTTTAGTCTTCCTTTTTAGTTTCATTTGACTTTCATAAAAGTCAAGCATCTTGCCAAATGTCTACAAACAAAACATACAGTTAGGACTCCAAACTAGTGTACTATGCCATTTAACAAATACAGTAATTGAATAAGATCCAAAAAACTGATGGCTTTTACATTTTCAAAGACTCGATGCAGATGAGTCACAAAAAAATGAATATGGATATATGAAGAATTCAACCTAAAACAATAGAGAGCACCGACATACCTCAACTACATTCTCCTTTTCAAATGATTCTTTCCAGATGTTAATGAACCTCCATGTATGCCCATCGACTGCATTATCACCTATAAATCCTGTTTCCACATCGATGCTCAAAAAATCTGGTTTAAACTTCATCCCAGCAATCCACGTAGTAGGTCTTTTATGAATCGCATGTTTCGTGCAAAAATTGACTTCAGATACTTTTTTCTTTTTAAATGAATCACCAAGATCATTGTTAGTTTTGACTTCTTGGAAACTAGTCAAACTAGAATCTAATTCAGTGTCCAACCAAATTCGTGGAACTTGTGCAGCTGCAGAAGAGTCAGAGGTAGTTGCCGTTTGAATTGGAAAATGACTTGAACCCTCATGATCGTTTTTATTATTAGCCATGTCTTCAGCAGAATTTCCATATTCAGCCTCATAGTTTTCAAGGATTGACTTTACATCGAATCCATTAGAACATTTCTTTAGAAGGTTGCCTTCAGATCGCCTTCCACGCATGATATATCCGATGTGCATACTGTAAATGTACATCAGAAGAAAAAAAAACTCTAAATTCACACTTTCATACTAGTCTGAGTAATTTGAAAAAACAAGCCTGCTTGAGTGTTTTGAATTATAAATAATATAAAATGAATTTTTTGTCATTTGTAGTCAATCACTTTTAGATTTATCAGTAAGCACAGTATAATAAATCCATACCCCAGACTTTGGATCCGTAGGCAAAGATTATTTCGGTTTTTCTTCCTTTTCTTTGCTATAAAATCCAACAAGTCATCAACCGTAATCTTTTTCCTTTCGCGAGAGAGTATGTTGAAGTAAGCAACAATTTGTTCACATGTGATTTTGCAGATTTCTGTGACATCAGATCCTATTGAAAAGTAATGCACAACTAGTGGATGCTTTAAGATAGGTCCCAATTCAAGTTCTTCAAAGCTATTAATTCCCTCGTTTTCACAAATTGCCAACACCAAATCATGTAATGATGTGATCTTTTGGACTGCAACAAAGCAATTTATAAAAGAGTTGATCTGCACAACCAGTATCAATTAATCAGTTTTCTTTATTAAACTTTATATAATTATTTATGCAAACATGTCATACACGAAACCAAACATTTGATTGCTAGAGTTATTATTTTCTTAATAATTTTACACTATTAATTAGTCCCATAAAACCATATTAAAACCCACAAAAGTTTAAATTAGCTAGTAGAAAATTATATAATTCCACCCAACTAAATATCTTTCACGACTCCATTGCCACTATGAATCCATGACCTTTCAGTTAAATCGATAAAAAATTAATGCACAAGACATTTAACATTTTAAATACAAAAAAACTAAACTAAACAATACAATAATAAACTCTATAACTAAAGCCAAATTCAATCCCAAGGTGTTAGCTTCCAATCGCGTAGATCAGTTAATTAGTCCACAAGCAAGAACTTTATGATTAAATAATCACTGTATAAGTATATATCTTTGACTATAAATAGATGATGAAAAGAACTTCACCTTTGCTTCAATGATCATAACACGATACAATGAAGGAACATTTTGCATACAAAACCCTAACGATTCAAACGAATCCGCTTTCAATATCACTAAAGCCGACTGCGACACTTTCCACGCTGACACGCTTTCACCCGCTGCCAGAAAATCAGACTTAGCTTTCAATACAGCACCTTCCATCAGCGCAATCTGAGGCGACTCCACATTTCTACTAGTTCCGCCTTTATTTCGTTGCCGACGAATATGTCCGTACATGATCGGCGATTGGTTTGATCGTTTGGAGTGGGAAAAGGGTCTTTAAGTAGTCGTTACTAGTCGTCAGTTGGTCTTCTATTTGGAAAAAAAATATTGGCGCGGGACCAGGTTTTGTACTTTACTAATGACGTTTTGACACGTGGATATTAATTATTTCTTTTTGGTTTTAAATTGGCAAATTGTAAAAAGGAAAAGCAAATTCAATGATGCAAAAACAAATTAAAGTTGATGATCATGTATACTTTTAAGTTTTTAATTAGATTAGATGTACTATGTTCTCCATTTGCAGTATTTTATTACTGAAACGATCCACTATCTAAAATAATAAGTGTTTGATAAAAAAAAGTATGGTTACATTTAGTTTGGGGATTTAAAAATTTAAATCCCGTCGGACTTTAAATTCTAGGATTTGAAATATTATCATGCATTTGATTGACACTTTTTATTCAAAGGATCTCTAAATTAATGACAATATTATCCTTTATTAATATAAATCTTACAATTTTACTTATCAATATTATTTAGCAAACCAACGACTTCTATTGCTAAAATCTCATCATATAGTACATGATCCTAGGTAAAGATGAGCAAAATAATTAAAAACTAAATTGAAATTAGTTTAAACTGATTAAATACTGAAACTAATTTAAAATTAAAATAAAATTTAATAATATTCTAAGCTACTTATGTTTATTTAGTGATATTTAACATTTTTTTTCTTTTAACATTTTAAGTTTTCAAGTAAATTATTTTTGGTGCATTTTTATCTCTTTTTTATGAACTTTTTCTTGTTTATTTTAGCCAATTGATCAACAATTTCGAATGTATACATTTTATTTTCACCCCTACTTTACACTTATTGAATTTTACTTTTAATTTTAAATTTTTGTATCACGAAATACTAAGTTAAATTATTGATGAATAGTTTGTTGTTAATAACTATATATAAAATCTCGATAAAAATATATAACTTCAAATTTTTACTATTAACAAAACTTTCGACCATAAAGAAAAAAATACTGAAAAGATCTGAAACTGGTATGGGACTGGATTGGAATTCTAAAACTGGAAAATCTGGTCGAAAATTGGTCTGAAACTGGTCCAGTCCTAAAAAATACTTGTTTTTAATTTTCTGATAAAAACTAAATTGTTTTAAACTTGACTGAAATCTAGTTTAAACTGGTCCTTGCTCATCTCTAATTCTAATATATATCAATGTTTGTATTACCGTATATTTCCAAATATATGAGATTGTCGGGGAAGGGAATGTAAATAAGGAAATCTAAACCATTGAATCATAGCTCAATCTAAATTAATGGTAAAGAATGAGTGATATTTTTGTAATTAATCTAAAAAGGGTTTATTGATTCGTGAAATACTGTAAGGTCGTGTGTATAGGATCGATAACAAGGTTATCTTAAGGTATTAAGGTGCGGAATCCCTCAATACTAAGTTATAGGATCTATAACGATTTGTTTCACAATTATTAGTGAATCGGGAATCTAATTGCTTTGTATTGATTATTAACCGATTGTTAAACGATCAACACCTAGCCGTTAGAAGGTTTAATTGCTTTGGAAAACTCAGGAAATTCGTATCAGATTAATGGCAAAAGTTCATTAGGTTTAAACCCTAATTTGTATAAATAACCGTCTCAATTCGCGGGTCGTAGGCTTCTGCGAACTGACTCAGTTCGCAGCCCATATTTGACCTGCAAACTGACTCGGTTCGCAGTCCATATTTGACCTGCGAACTGACTCGGTTCGCGGTCAAACTTGGTCAACATTTTTCAGCATTTTGATTTTTCACTCTAAAATGTTTTCCAACCAAGATTTTTCATTTACAATTCAAAACCAATGTACAAACTCGATTGCAATTATCACAAGACCTATTACAAGCTAGAGAGTCCTATTACAAGCTAGATCTGTTGTCACAAAACATGTCTCAACAAACTCCCCTTGACAATAGCTCTAGCGTCCCTGTGTCTTTGTCTTCAAGTTTGTCTTTGATAATCACTTGTAAATTTTACTACCCGCATATATCTTCAGCTTAATGCACGTCTTAACCATTGACTGATAGTCTCGAGCAACATCTTCACATCCTTCAATTGCAGTGATCCTATTCTTGTGTAACATTAATAGGTTAGCCTTTGATAAGTTCATTAGATGTCGTCGATCATAAATCTTTAAGATCACTCTCTCTTCATATTCAACTTCATCATCATGGTCAAACATGAGAGCTTCACCAGTATTAGCATCGGGATCTACACATTCATCTAACCCAACATCAGAAGTGGAAGTCCAATCTTCAAGAGGTACAAACTCTCCCTCCTCTAAATCATAGTCAATTTCCTCATCTAACTCATTAAGCATGTCGCTTTCAGAATCAGATAGGTTGAGCATTTCCAAACCTATAAGAGCACACATACAAATAAAATATTAATACATAAATTCTTTCATTGATTTCCCTGAATCAATCTAAGAGTTTCCTTATTAATCCTTTTGTGTATCTAATGCTCATTATATATAATCTTTATAAATCTTTAAATGATTTCCCTGAATCATTCTAAGAAAACAAAGATCTTATAATATCAAACATCAATTAATCTTAAACATTAATGTACTGTGATCAAGAACGATCACCAAACATTCAAGTTTACAATTAATTAATTATATAATTTCCAAGACTTAATTGAACTATTAAGTATCCAAAACTTAATTATCAATTATCTCTTTAAATTATATATATCATTTGCAAGTTATAAACTATTGCATAATTAACTTGTAAATTAAAAATTCTCAAGTCTAAAATGCAAAGATTGTTATAGATGTTTGACCGTTGATATTAAATCAGGACACGCCACACGACTATCTATAAGTCGGAAGACTTTCGATCAAAATTCTACACAACCTTTATTAATTGTAACTTATTTAAAACATATTTAACTTGTAATTATAAATCTCAAGTCGAATAAACATATTTAACTAGTAATTATAAATCTCAAGTCGAATAAACATATTTAACTTGTAATTAAAAATCTCAAGTCTAATACAAAATAGATATTAAGTTACAAATTTTAATAAATACATTTAATCTAAATAAATAACTGCTTCACCTTCATCAGCAGCTCCATCTTTCGTACTAGTACCAGCACCACTTCCACCAGCAGACTCCCCCTGAATCATAGTAAGCTCACCAGTCGTTGAAGGACCAGTCGGCTCTCTATCTTTTGGTGCATTGGGATCATCATCTGTATCATCACGCCTCTTCTGTAATAGTTCATCATCCTTGCATTGCTCATGTCGCCTCTTCTTTATCTCTTCATCTTCTTTGCGAGCCTCATGATATGCCATTATCTCCCCCTGAGACGGCTGGCCCGTCAACAGACTGGCGACAAGGCGTTCTAAACGATCAATCTGACGTTGCTGATCAGAAGACTCGTTGAGCAAAAGCGCGTGAGAACGCAACAGATGAGTAGTGGCTTCACTTTGAGCAGCAAGCGTGCTGACAAGCTTAGTGTTATGAGCTTCCAATACACGAACCCGGAGTTCCAAATTGGAAATCCGCTTAGAAGCTCGTATAGTAGGAACAGGTGCTGAAGTAGTGGCAGATTGTGCAATCTGATCAGCCTCATCTGCCAGAAGTAGGCGAGCTACAATGCGACTAGCCTTAGTAGTCGGAAGAGTAAAAGCAACATTTGCAGCAAGCTCTGAAAGAGGTGAAGGTTGCAGAGTAGGCTTCGCCTTCGGTGGAGGTGAAGGTTGAACAACTGGACTAGGCAAGTCGCCAATAGTCAGTTGAGCAGTGGCAGAGCGGATTCTCTTGCGGCGTTGAGTTTGAAGTGGTTGAACATCTTCATCCTCAGAATCTTCATCTAGCACGCAGTAATCAGGATCTTGATCATCAGCTTTACGCTTGCCTTTCAAAGCAGGATCCATGATTAGCTTTGAACCCTTTCAAATCATTCCTGCTAGAATACCCGAAGAAGAAGGGTAAGGAGAATCATCGTCAGTATCCTCCTCATCGGAATTAGATGCAGTGGCACCATCCTTGCCAAAGGCACTAGAAGGCCCAGCACCTAAATCTTCCTGATCCCTTTCACCCTCAGGTCGATCGACCTCTAGGTCTACGGTTTTAGTAGCCTGAAAGTGTTCCACCTCAGTTAAGAGTGGATCAGCGGCCTCGTCATTCTGTACCAAAACATCATGTAGAACCTGAGCAGCAATATCAGGTTGAGATGCCTGATTTAGCACATCTTCAATAATCTCCTGCGGCTCAGGGTGTTGAGCTGCAACTGCCGGTTGAGATTGAACTTGTGCTTGAGGTTGAGGTTGAGCTTGATGTTGAGCACCGGCATCCAACCAACCATTATTTGGTGGAGCAATATAATGTGCATCAAGAAGATGCCCAAAGAGATCACAAGCTTCCGGCTTGACCTGATCTGGACGGCGAGAGGAGTGAAGAAAACAAGCATTATATCCTCTGAGTCCAATCCGATCAACATGCAAGTCTGCCTGAATATTCTGTAAGCCAGGAACTCGGTGAAGAATGATAAGCATGCAGAAGCGCGGATATAGCATAAACTTGGATCTAACAGCTCCACTGATCTGACCAATAAAGGAGCCGAAAATATATGAGGAGAAACTGTATGGTTTGTTATAAACCAGGGAAAGTAATCCAGAAAGAAGCTCAGGGCTCAATTCGTCATAACCACCCTTTTTGTTACCAAAGATAGTAACAATAATATGGAACAGAAAGCGCCATTGTCCAAGAACAAAAGCCTTAACAAACTGGCGACCTCTCTTGGGTCCAGAATAACCCATGCGTCCAAGTGCACCCTCAATGAAATCCGAGGAGTACACAGAAGGGCCAGCTTCCTGCTCGACTGTACCCAAATGCAAGATCTGTCTCAGATCGTCTGCAGAGAAGACAACAGGATGTTGGTTAATCCTGGTAGTAATAACTGGAGGATTTGCAGCTGGATCATATGCAATGTTATTCCAGAACTGAGTCAGCAAATCTCGAGACAAAGGTAGAGATTCCGTAATGGCATATCGAATCCTCGATCGTGCCAAGTACGTCAGAATCTCAGTAAATCGCTCAACACCTCGCTCAGTGACATCCAAATTCACCAAGATATTATGAGCAGAAGAAAAAGATCGAGCAACCATATCTGTAAGCAGAAGTGTTACACAAATGGTAATTAGCTCAATAAAAAGTAAAACTTATTGAACATTAATTAATTCTAAACATTTATGTATTGTGAACAAAAATGAACATCCATGTTTACTATTAATTAATAACTTAATTTACTGAACTTAATTGAACGATTAAGTGTACAAGACTTAATTTTCAATTATATTCTCTAAATCCCGGTGGTTGAGAAACATAGACCGTTTCTTTGACTTTGCCATACAAGAAGGCACTCTTAACATCCAGCTGAAAAACTTTCATTTTCTTTGAAGCTGCAAATTCTAAGAATAACCTAATTGCTTCAAGCCTAGCCACAAGTACAAACACTTCATTGTAGTCAATCCCCTCTTGTTGATTGAAACCCTGAACAACTAGAAGAGCTTTATTGCGAGTCACGATTCCCCGATCGTCTTTCTTGCACTTAAATACCCATCTAGTTCCAATTGGATATTCTCCAACGGGTAGGTCAACCAACTCCCAAACTTGTAATTTCGAGAACTGAGACAACTCTTCCTACATTGACTCGACCCACGAATTGTCCTTTAATGCCATTTGAACATTCTTAGGCTCAATTTGTGAGATAAAGCACGAGTAGGAACATTGATTGATAATCTCAGTCTCCATGATTGCAGCATATAAGCTTGAGTACTCAGATGTACTAGCTCTAGTTTGAACCGATGCATTTGGATCACCAATGATATTCTCAGTTGGGTGATCTTTGTGAATTCTTGTGGTTATAATCGGCTCAATCAGCATATCATGATAAAGATTAGTGCCAATTTCTTCCAATGGTGGCATATCCTCATAAGTACTGTACATCTCATCAGAAGTTATCCTATCTGTAACTTCTGGCGACGTGTCAGTCTCGTGAGTGTTATTCACCGGAGGTTGTTCTGTGGCACTTGTTGATGCGTGATTAGGATCCACGGAAGCATTCGATGTTGGAATGGAGCCAATATCTCCATCACCAGACAATAAATGCTCAGAGAGTACAGGATCAACTGAGTGATCACACATTGGGACTTTAAATGACTTAAAGAGATCTGAATAATCAAATTGCCAATCTAATCCCTTATGTGAGTCATGTGTGTAGCTCGTAACTTCAACGTTATAAACTATTTCCACACGTCCCGTAGCTTTATTGAAGACTCGTTTGTTTGGTGAGTTGGGCACATAACCTAGGAAATATCCTTCGTCAGCCTTCTCACCAAATTTTGGTTGAGAGCTAGTTTTTAATAAAGTACATGAAACTCCAAAGGGTTCAAACCCTTTTAAGTTCGGTTTCTTATTGTTTAAAAGCTCATAACAAGTCTTGTTCTGCTTTTTAACCGTAAGAACCTGATTTAGAACGTGACATGCAGTATTCACCGCTTCTGCCCAAAATATGACCAGAAGCCTTGAATCTGCCAGCATTGTTCTCGCTGCTTCAATTAGAGTTCTATTCTTCCTTTCAGCAACACCATTTTGTTGAGGTTCATATGGTGTACTGAATTGATGTTGTATGCCTTTGCTTGAGCAATATACATTTAACGTAGAATTCTTGAACTCGGTTCCATTGTCACTAGGAATACTCTTTACTCTCGTGTTGTAGACATTCTCTATTAAGTCTAAGAACTCCATAAGAATTCCTGGAGTTTCATCCTTAGACCCCAAAAAGAATACCCACGAGAATCTAGAGTAGTCATATGTGACAACCAAGCAGTACCATTTGCCACCTATGCTTCTTTTGCTTATTGGGCCGAAGAGATCCATATGTAGCAATTCAAATGGCATGGAAATGGAGTTTTCAGTTTTAGACCTGTGTGGTTTCTTATGCTGCTTTCCTTTCAAGCAAGAAACACACTTGTCTTTAAACTCGAAACGTGTAGATGGTACACCTAGAACTAACCCATTCTTGGTTATATAATTCATTTTTCGAAAATTCAGGTGTGCCATTTTTCGATGCCAAAGTATTGAATATGCTTCTGAAGCCTTTGATATTAAACATGTCGACTCCATTGACGATGCAGGAATACCCGTATTGATAGCATATATATCCCTCTTCCTTGGAGCCCTCATTAAAATCCATTTTTCTGGAATTACCAGACCCGGCTTCAGGACTAAGGCCTCTGTATCATTAAAGAGTACAGGATGACCTTTATCACAGATTTGGGAAACACTCATTAGATTGTGAACCAGTTGTTCAACATAGTTCACATTCTCAAGAGTCAAAGTTCCATTAGAAACTTTTCCTTTCCCAGTGATGATTCCACCTTTCTCTCTAGCGAAATTAACTCGCTGCTTCAGTCCCCCTTTGAAGTCCATTAGTAGACTTCTATCTCCTGTCATGTGTCTTAAACACCCACTGTCTACGTACCACCAATTATCTCCGTTCACAGTTTGTTCCTACACATGACAGTTGTACACAATTAGTCATCAAGAGAGACCCAAGCCATAATGGACTTGGATCGTCCCTCATCATCAACAAACTTAACTTCTTTAAAGTAACCCTTTATCCCATCTGGGGCCTGAATTACTTTCGAAGGAGTTCGAGTTTGTTGAGGAACGGTGGTCTTGGGTCCATGAGGTGAATGAGATGCAAGCCTCTCTGACACATTACCATGGGATTGGTGTCCTTGAATACGATTATAGTTATACCCACAATTAACCCCATGTGTACGTGAAGTAGAACCATTCTCATAATGACTATGGTTTCTACTAGGTGTCCTAAACCTCGACGGTGTTTGATCTCTAGAATGATTGAAAGTATTATCATTTGGAGTAGAAAGCCGTTTAGGTTTAGGTGGAGAAACACTATGTGTTCCTAGCCTTTTCAAAATGTTCACAGGTTTAGATATGGGTTGACTTCCCAACCCAGGTTTAGGACTTGACCTGTCTACATTCATCCTAGAAGTACCCGGTGACATGTCTCTGTCAACTGGTCTATGTTTTGCTTCTAACTTCTTATTAGGACAACAAGAAGCCACGTGCCCTTTTTGATGGCATTTGAAGCATGACATCAACTTCTTAGACTTAACTTTTTTTGCCTTTTCTAAGTCAGTATGTTCCTGAGTCACTGAAGTTTTACTTTCCTGTCCTTTAATATCCTCAACATCTAATTCAGTTTTGCACTCGTTAGATGTTGGGTCTTTAATAACAGGCTTCTCTAACTCAGATACCGCTGACTTATTAGTTGGAGTTTTCTCAGAGTTAACAGGCACATCAGTCATTTCTAAGTCTTCATGAGCATTAGTGTAATTAGAATGTAATTTTCATAGGAAGCAACGAACGAAGCAAGCACAGACAGTTGTTGTTCTGCAGATTTCACACTCATTGGCATTTTATGTTGCCTTTGAGCTGACTTCTCAGAAGAATTCTTACTTCGTTTTTCACTTCCATCTGAAGCTATGAAGCATAGATCCTCAGTAATGATTTCACCTTTGTCATCAATTCCACCAACCAGTAACGCAGAAGTTGATGCAGACAAAGCATTCGAGAGACTAGATTTACCATGGTATAGCCCAGGATCCTCTACCTGATCAGAATCTGTGTCCCTTGTTTTCTTGGTAAAATCATACCCTCGGAGCTTGTCTATAGCCTGCTCCAGAGTCATCTTAGAGTATCTTTCTTCATTATCCTTAATCATCACTCCGTACATTTCCCATTTAGGAGGTAAACCCTCAAGAAACTTGTCGGTTTTCTCCCTATCAGTACAGAGTATCTCATGGTCATCCAGTTCGCTTAGGAGATGGTAATACCTAGTGATGTAAGCATCTAGATCTTCGCCTTTCAAGGTCTTAAAGACGGTAAATTGTTTCTTCAAAAGACTCCTTTTACCTTCTTTCACCTGTGGACTACCCTCGCATCTCTTCTCAAGAGCTACCCAGAGCTCTCTAGCAGTGTGAAAAGATTTGAGTTGATGATTGATTTCCCTCGGAAGACTCATCTTGATCGACGAATGAGCTTTGTTCTCAGATTCATATTCCTTTTTCTGCTCATCGTTCATCCGGCTATAAGGAATAGCTACAGTTAAATTCTCAACCATTTGGGTAGGAGCAGTGTATCCATTCTTGATGCATTCCCAAATTACCAGATCATGGAATCGACAATAGGATTCAAACCTATCCTTCCATCCATAGTAATTTTCAAGTCTGAGCAATTTAGGTGGAACATTTGATTTTCCGATCTCATGGTCCATCTCAATCATTCTACTTAGGTCTGACATCGTTGTAAATCACAAAATTTGAAAATCTCACAAAATCAGAAATTCAGTTCGCAGGCTAAAAACTCAGTTCGCAAGCACAAAACTCAGTTCGCAGACAATCTCAGATCGCAGGCAAACTGGGTTCGCAGAACAGAATTTCAGTTCGCAGACAATCTCAGATCGCAGGCAAACTCGGTTCGCAGAACAGAATTTCAGTTCGCAGGCACACTTAGATCGCAGGTTCAAAACTCAGTTTGCTAAACAGAACCCCAGTTCAGTTCGCAGACTCAGTTCGCAGAACAGGATCTTAGTTCGCAGATTCGGCTGTAACCCCCAAATTTTTTTTTTTTAGGTTTTTGAACGTCTAAACCCTAAAATTTCGAACGTAAACGAACCTAAAAACTTTCAGAGACTGATTTTGGTCACAAATACGCACCAATTGTACGTAAAAACAACCCTAAATTAATCGTTATTAACCCAAATCAACCGTTATTATCCCAAATAACCTCGAACCTACGTGTATCTAGACGTAGGCTCTGATACCAATTGTAAGGTCGTGTGTATAGGATCGATAACGAGGTTATGTTAAGGTATTAAGTTGCGGAATCCCTCAATACTAAGTTATAGGATCTATAACGATTTGTTTCACAATTATTAGTGAATTGGGAATCTAATTGCTTTGTATTGATTATTAACCGATTGTTAAACGATCAACACCTAGCCGTTAGAAGGTTTAATTGCTTTGGAAAACTCAAGAAATTCGTATCAGATTAATGGCAAAAGTTCATTAGGTTTAAACCCTAATTTGTATAAATAACCGTCTCAATTCGCGGGTCGTGGGCTTCTGCGAACTGACTCAGTTCGCAGCCCATATTTGACCTGCGAACTGACTCGGTTCGCAGTCCATATTTGACCTGCGAACTGACTCGGTTCGCGGTCAAACTTGGTCAACATTTTTCAGCATTTTGATTTTTCACTCTAAAATGTTTTCCAACCAAGATTTTTCATTTACAATTCAAAACCAATGTACAAACTCGATTGTAATTATCACAAGACCTATTACAAGCTAGAGAGTCCTATTACAAGCTAGATCTGTTGTCACAAAACATGTCTCAACAAATACGCTAAACTTTAACGGTTTCTATTGTATGGAGTAAACTTTTAAAAGTTCTATTATATGATGTAAACATTATAAAACATCTATTGTATGTTCTTTGTCACTTGAACAACATGTAGCCGGTAAAAATTTTAATACGTTAGTTTTTCATACTACATGGCATAACACGTCACCTTTTCATATAAGGATAATTGATTAATGATGCGGTAAACTTTAACTTTTTTCTATTGTCTGAGTAAACTTTTAAAGCTCTATTGTATGATGTAAACTTTTTAAAACCTCTATTGTATGTTATTTGTCACTTGAACAATAGGTAGCCGGTAAAATTTTTAAGACGTTAGTTTTTCATACTACGTGGCATAACACGTCACCTTTTCATATACCCATTTAACCCAGTTTAAGACCCCTTTTTACCCGACTTGTATTGATGTTACATTTAATGATTTTGTCAGGAACAGAAGCTCGTGGAAATTTATTAATGCTCAACTTGAATTGCTTGTCTGTCATCTTCTTCTTATAATTATTTATGTTTTTGATTGCTGGAAATTTTGTATAAGGAAAAGATTACTTATTTGATTGCGAGAACTAAAATGGTTTGAAGTGAAGTATATAATTTCAAAAGAAAAAGATTAGTATTCATAAAAAATAAGGAAATTAATACCTTTTAATCCAAAATAAGATCTTTTATAATCTTTTAAATAGATAAGATCCAACTGTGCACCATCACACCCAAAAATTTGAGATGTCTACACTAAAAGCACAAACCCAAATTCCCGGTTACACGTCATCCAATTCCCGGTTTCAAATGACATACAACATACAATAGAAATTTTAGCAGATTTGCATCATACAATAGAACTTTTAAAAGTTTACCCCGTACAATATAAAAACGTTAAAGTTTAGCGCATCACGAACCAATTATCGGGTCAGACTATCGACGTGGCCGTCTACGTGGACACTAACTTACCTGCCAAATAAGCATAACCGGTTACACGTCATCCAATTCCCAGTTTCAAATTACACACAACATACAATAGAGATTTTAGCAGGTTTACATCATATAATAGAACTTTTAAAAGTTTACCCCATACAATTGAAAAACGTTGAAGTTTAGAGCATCACGAATCAATAAACCTATATAAAAATAAGGATAAAAGAGAAAAATATAACATCAATTTTCACGTACACCTCTTCCGTCATATTTACTTTTTCTTTTTGTCACCTCAACTTTCTTCCTACCATCTCCTTACTTCTTTCTCCCCACCCCGACCACCACCACCCAACCTGTTATTGCTAGGGCTGTTAATGAATCGAGTATTAAGAATCTGAGCTCGACTTGTTTGTATTACACAGTTCGAGCTCGACTCAAACTCGATTAAATTTAAAAATTGTGTTCAAGTAATTTATTAATGTTCGAGACTTCGAGCTCGAATTCGATGCATTTAGTTATTGAGATATTTTTCTAATGGACAGCTTTTTCAAGGTCATGTTGCTAGTCTACGAACTCAAGCTCGATTAACTCATCTGATAACTTGAATTCGAGTTCACATAAGTTCACTTATACTTAAGGTGTAATGTATTAGCCACTTTTGTTTATAGCCTTATATGTATAAAAAAAATATATAAAAAATGGGCACGTTTGACTCGTTAAGCTCAATTAACTTGTTTGACTCAAAATTTAACGAGCATTCGAAAGAACCGAGTCGAATAAATCTTAAATGTGTTAAACGACCTCAAATTCGAGTTAAATAGCCCTAGTTGTTGCCACCAGTTGGTCGTCGAATTCAGCTAGCCGAATTCCTTTTTACTTATCTTTCACTTTTTTCAGCTTATTTTTTTACTTTTTCTTATCTTTGCTTATATAAATCTTAAATGTAAACTTTTTTAAAAAGATTTTTAAGTTCTTTTTTATAAACCTTTTATTTATGATATTTTGTTGTGAGTTACGTTTCTTTTTGTAGCAATTAGAAACAACTAATTTATCTTTTTTTGTCTCATTTTTCTTATTTTACAAAATATTAGCAACCAAGTTATACAACTGTTACGTCACTGATCTATGACGAATCAATTCCCTGGAGTTCTTTATAAGAAATGATGAAGTCAAAACTCCAAGAGTACATAATTGTATCGGTCGTTGATCAACATAGTCACTGCTAAGTCACTGATGACTAAACTATGTGGATTCGCCATCGCTTGAAGAATCTATTGCTAAAAGTTTTGATTGTTATATGAATTAAAACATACAAGATTCAATCTATTACAAAATGATGGAAGTCACTTGATGCATAAGTCGCTACCATTAGTTACTCAACTCACTGGTACTACAAGTGAAAACTCACTTATCCATCTATAATCACAACAATCATTGTGATTAAAATAAAAGGATGTCACTGGAAGAAATCAAGACCAGCCACTCTACAAGAGTATGTTAGCACGCTGTGAGTGAGGAAACTTCTTATCCTCCAGCGATATCAAGAATAACGTAGCCCAGTGCCATGACAAAAAGAGGCCCTTTAAATATAGTTTTTTGTATAATTATCATCAATATCATCAACAATAATATTTTCATCCTGGTTATCTATATGATTTTCATTATCACCATCTTCATTACCATCATTATTTTCATTTGAAGAAAAAGCTTGTGTCTTTCTTTGAACAAATTTATCTAAAGCCCCAAGTTGAGACTTAGCGAGTTCTTCACGTCTGTGTTTCTTTTACGCTTTTCATGTCCGAAATCATACTGTCTTATTGTTTTAGGAGGCATGATTTCTGAAAATTGTGTAACAATAATAAAAGAATGTCTAATTACCGACCAAACATAAAAAGAATTCAATACATATAAAATTTAAACATAATGTCAAACTTGAATGATCTAGATTAATTAAATAATACAGACCCTAATAGGTGAAAAATCTAAATTTACATCAAAATAAATAAAATAAAAAATAACTTTTTAAAAGTTTTAGTATCATACCTTAATTATGGAGGAAAAATGGAAAATATAACTAAAATTGCAGAAGATTTAAATCAAAAAACAATTCATAGATGGCGAGTCAGCGACCATATGCTTTCATATGTTTAGTTGATTAGTTCCAATGCAAGTTATTAATTTAAATAAATTTACTTCATAGTCAACAACTCAAATCCAGGAAGTCAGGAACCAATGTACGTAATGGACTACATTTGTTGGGCCCAATTTTATTGAGTGGATAAAACTCATGAACCAATGTACGCAAATCTGCCTAATAAGCCCAATAATAGGACTTAAATATTTAATGAGAATAGACCTGTATATATATAAACCATATTAAAAATTGGAGGCCCATCGCAATTAAGGTCCCTATGTAATTGCCCATTGGGCACTCCTCAACCTACGGGCCTGAGTACGACAATCATGCATGATCTCATAGGGACCACAAAAGATTTCCACCTAACCGTTTGTCTGTTAGTGAAAGGCCTCTCTCCCAGCGACACGTGTCATCATTCATTGTCCCGGTAATCGAATACCATGTTGCATACATCGATTCAATATCTTCCAGTTTGTTGCATACCCAGACAATAAAAAAGGTAGCTTTTATCCACGTGACTTTTAAAACAAATTGAAAATGCTTACAAATACGTTCTTATCTATTGTCCAAGTAACCGGTTACCGTGTTGCATACATCGATACATAATTGTCTAATTTGTTGTATACATAGACAATAAAAATGGTAGTTTGTATACATGGAACATTTGGTGGCAGTAAGCTGCACTTTTAATGAATTAACCCATAAATGTAACTTCCAATAAATGAAAATGACATTACATATTAGGACATGGTATGGGAATTAATTAATCGTAGTATTCAGAAAAGTAATGCACTTTTCTGACAAAGTATAATAACCAGTTGTACTTATATTTGATAAAGATATGTACCATGCTATTATTCTTTATAAGTTGACATTCAGTTTAATACATTGGGTATTTGTCAAACCCAGTGTACTTTACAAGTATGCATGGACCACTGGTTAATAAATGAGTATTGAATTCCACTTCAGTGTACTCCTCTCTATCTCTGTCTTCAGTCTTTGACTTGAACATATGTTTTAGATGTTCTTGATAGCGACAAGCTCATTGTAACATCTTAAGATGATAAGTTTCTATCAGCTAGTGATAGCTATTCATATTTTATTCTAAGTTACAATAGTGTCACTGCTAACAAATGTATTGACCAATAGACATCAATAAATATTCTAAGTATCAAATAGTTTGTTGTTCAACATGAGTAGCGAACAATACTGCTTAGTCTATTCTAAGGTCGCTGCTAACAAATGCAGCGACAAATAAAACACTTAGTTTATTTTGTCATTCATAAATTACACAAGTGGGGTCTATGACCCAACATGTTTAATCTTTACGTTATACTTTTTAGCGTATTAACCATTCAAGTTCTTTTCTCATATTTATTCCTTCAACTTTGTGTTGAGTTATTGGTTTAACCGTTTGAAGGGTTAAACCACTAAACTTTTGAAAGTTAGACAATTAAAGTATATAAACTAAAGGGAAAAATTATTATAAATGATACACTTTAGAGATTTAACCATCATTTTTTTGACGTGTAAAGAGCAGATATCCCCTTAAAGCAGTTAAACAACTAAATTTTTGAAACTTGAGGGACTAAATCACGAGGAACAAAATCTAAAGAGTTAAAATGCCAAAAAGTGAAACTTCGAGGGTTAAAACATCATTAGCCCTATAATAAAACAAACATAAAGTTTGTTTATCGAGATTCAAACATAGTAATGCTAAATTATCTCTAAATGAAGTCTTTTCGTTTTAAAGTCCAACTGAAGTGATATTATCTTCTTGGCTAACTCCTTCTCCGGTACCTACATCCATTAGAGGTAAATTCTCAAATGGATCCTTTGCCATATCTTATCTTTTATAGTTAGAGTAGTGAATTTAGCTTTTTTAAATGGGATTAGTGTTTTTAAATGTATCTAACTTTTTCAAAAAAGCTATTGTGTGTATTGTTCTTTACGGGGCTCTATTAAATGTACCGAACTCATAAAAACACATAATAGTATGTAATATTTTGACGTGGAACTTTGTATGTGTGACACATGGGTGCTTTGTATGAGTGACACGTGGCCAAATTACATACAATTGTGTGTTTTTACGAGTTGAGTACATTTAATAGAGGCGTCCAAAGTAGTATACACACAATAGCTTTTTTTAAAAGTTAGATACATTTAAAAACACATAACCCTTTTTAAATGTTAGTACAGACAATATAGACGAAGAATAGTGCATTTAGCTTTACTAAATGTTTGTATAAAACTAAATGTTAATATAGACGATGACGATGATGATGACGACAACGACAATAACAACAACAACTTGTATTATTATGATACAAGTATTGTTATGGTT
Organism: Logfia minima; assembly: GCA_963921325.1. Taxonomy (NCBI): domain Eukaryota; kingdom Viridiplantae; phylum Streptophyta; class Magnoliopsida; order Asterales; family Asteraceae; genus Logfia; species Logfia minima. The sequence continues at coordinate 24,206,129 of OY992775.1, read as the reverse complement.
TTAACAATTTGTAAAAAAAAAAGAACTTAAGATGTTGTTAGATTTCAAAATTTGCATTATTGTTATGACATGTAATCGTAGTTATGTATCTACATATTGTTAGGTTTTGTTAAATGTTACTATACTTTTGTCTCGTAGGTTTTGAATTATGAAAATGATGAAATCAAAACTAATAATGCAAAAATATGAAAAATATCTTCGTTTAACATCATTTGATTTTCTGTATGTAGAATATTATTGTAATGTGATATTTTATATATTTGTGTAGACTTTATTGTATACTTATCAAAATATTTTGGCTGATCAATTTATACTTTATGGCGTTGATTATTAACTTCAAGTTGATCCAAAATGAAGTATTTAAATGGTCTTAATTTAATATAATAATTTTCAAAATCCCAACCTATTTTTTTTAAGTTCTAAATTCACTGAATATGTTAATCTTATATATAATATAGGGAATGGCTTTATAATATCATCGTTTTATAAATTAGTTCTATTAGTCAATTAAAATATTGTATTTCTAATTACAGTTATTTTTCGATAATATACATTAATAATTAATTAATAAGTGATCTATATTGATATAAATAATAATAGAAATATTCACATATTTGATAAACAGTTACTATAAAAAAGCCAAATTTTAAGTTTGTTTTTTTTTTTTCTCAAAAAATAAGATTTGTTTCTTAATTTCCTTACGAATAAAAATATCTTTATTATTAATATACATACCTTTCAAATGTCAAAATCTTTTAACTCTATCTTTTTCAATATTTTTCATCTTAAAGTAGTTAAAATCCTACTAATGTTTCTATTAAATGACATTCTCATAATCGTAAAACCCTACTAACATTATTATTAGAGAAAAATCAAATGCTCGCATTGTATTAATAGTATATATATATTTTTAAATATATTATTTGGTAACTAATACAGAATCAGTCAATGACCCATGTGTATACACGGGTTTCAGGTCTAGTAAATTAATAATGTGAGAGTAATACATTTAAAAGGGCGATGATATTTTCACCACTTTTTTAATAATCCACTAAAGTTGTGCATCAATAGCTTGTACTGTACACATAATCAATGCACAATTTTGACGGATTGATCAAAAAGAGTGTTGGAAATATCACCACCCCATTCGAAAAGATTGGAATGTGTAATTATTACTCAATAAACGACTAAGCCCGATAAGAAATAGACCCAATATAATACTAAGCCCATTAAATAAAGTCCAATAAAAACCTAAGTGTATTAAAATATGGATGATCAGCGGATACCTAAGCCCAATAAAATGGAAGGCCAATAGATACCTAAGCCCAATAAAATTAGAGCCAAATAGAATTTGAAACTCATTAAAGGAACCCCCATAAAAACTGGAGCCCAACTAAAATTTAAACTCAATATAAACCTTAATAGGATCCGGATCCCAATAAATAACTAAGCCGAATGTAATAACCTAAGTGCAATACCAGTTAAAGCTAAAAAAATAAAAAATGATGCTATCTTAATGTATAGTAAGCCTAATAACCATTTGTATCTATTTAACTGTATATAATAAACAACAAAAATGTATACTTCAACATTAATAAACTAACAATTAATCACCAAAAAATTTTCCTACTATCAAATCTGAACTATAAACAAAGTTATAGGTATTTATAGGTATTTGGAACATCGTGTAGGTGATAGCTAGGTAATACTTATACATAACAATTAAAAATATATTCTAAAGCAAAAAAAATGTATACTTCAACATTTGAATTGTCATGCATCTGTCAATACTAACTACAACTCATAATATCTAATAAAAAACTATGACATAGTAGAAAGAATAAACTAACTTGGTAAAATGAGGTTTCATATTTTCTTCTTAATAGCAATATCCAAAATGTAACTATTTGTGTGTAGGAGAGTACTAGAAATATAAAGATTGTATCTTTGTGAATATATCAATATAAAAAACACATTTGTCTCTTTAAAGAAATTTTTTGTACTTAAACTTTTTTTTTTTTGTCGAACCTTCATACTCAAACATGGACATACATGACTTTGGCCGTATTAAAGCATAGTTACAAATGATATATAGGTATTTTATAATAATAAAAAGAAAAAAATGATCGGTTAAATTACAATTTGTGATGAATGCCAGAATTATGATAAAGTGTAAGAATAACACCTTCCTTACCTTAGATTATATCATAACTTTTAAAATTTCCACCTAATATAATACTAAAAATGCTTTTGAATCTAACCGGAATGTTTTTATAAAAAAACTGTATAATAGTAAAAAGCGCTCCAATTATTATTTTTGTTATATAAATTTGATTAGTCTCACAAGGAAGCATATACATTACCACCTAGTTACACAGAAAACCCCCTTTTCTAACACCCATTAAGGAAACCCTCATACATGATATTGCTTTCTTCATGTGATTACTGAAACACTAAAAAGCAAAGTCAATTGTAATATTACAAAGTGAAAAATGGATAGCACTTTAAAAAGGAAACAATAAAGAGCACCAAAAAAGGTAACAAAAATAAAGGATATACCAAATAATAAAAAGGAGTGTTTAAATCTTGCAAGGCTTATATTTTAGCTGACAACCGTAACAACAAGTCACCAGTTATCCTCAAAGGACTCATTGGTCTTCATAGTTCATACACCGCGTTGCATACAAATCAACCCCGTGTTAACCGGCTATAGCCGGTATACCCCTAAAATCTAAAATCCATCTCCCCGGTTTTTAGTTTTCAAAACCTCGCTCTTTCTGATCTTTACAGATTCAACTCTTTTCTCTCTCACACTATCACAATTTGAATTACTATAACCATTTCGTATGTGTTAGTATCATCTAATTGATTATATCTATATACACTGACTTTATTATTATTATTATTATAAATATATAAAATTTATTTGTGAACTCAGATCTTTGGTGCTGCCACGATCTTTAATCCGGTAAATTTTCAGCTTATCTTTGATCTTTATCTAGATTTGTGCGTGAATTTGAACATTATCGCTTGCGTTTCCAGATGTGTTAGCTCATAGGTTCAATTTAGGGTTTTAGTTTGTGAGCTTTTTTATTTTTTATTTTTTTAGTATACTTAATTTAGGTCACGTATTGGAAAAACATATGTATCTATCTGTATGTTATATATGTGTGAGTTGGAGTACGTCACATTACTTGTTTACTTCAAATTGGATAATAAGTTTAGGTTGCAGTTTGTTTGTTTGTGTGTGTGTTCTATTTATTTATCTATACAATTGTTCGATTATTGCTACAATTTCCAGATGTATTAGCTCATATACTCAAATTAGGGTTCTAGTCTGTGAGATTGTTTTTTTTTTTTTTTAGTTTACTTAATATAGGTTATGCATTCTGCACACATATTTATCTATCTATCTATACATTATATATAAGTGAGCTACAGTAGTTTTGAGTACTTATTTACTTAAAATTGAATGCTAATTGTCAGTTAGAGCTTCTTTGTGTGTTATCAGCTAGTTCTTGTTAGGGTTAAGGTTAGAATAGAAGAGGTGCAGATAGGTTTAACGAGATGTATGATGTCCGAACGGTTATGCTTATTGATGTTGCATAAATTTAGTGGAATTATATTTGTTGGTTTGAGTCTGGATTTTTATAGTTTGTATGTTTAATTAGTTAGCTAGCTTAATAGAAAAGTAAGTATTATATTAGGACCAGTATGTTGAAATCTGGATTTTAGTTGATTGATTAGCTTTATTTTTTGAAGAAGAGTCTTGATTTGCTTAGTTATTTTAGGTTTGATATATATTGAGTAGAAACATGAGAAGTTTTGTTCGAAATTCGAATGCTCGTAAACTTAAAACAGCCTGTTAAATGTACAGTTAGATAGTTCTATCTACTTGTGTGTTAACGTTGTATGAGTATGATTGCCAGCATTTCACTGATTATGAAGGACTGTATGGTCAAGATAGGATTCAGTCAAGCAAATTAGTTACATGGTGTTTTAGAGTGTTCGGAAGTACTTACAAGCAGTTACTTACCATATCTATACCCATATGCTATATAGTTAACTTTTATTTTGTTGTTTGTGTCCGTTGCTTGGTTATCTTTTATAAATATATATATTTGGGCGTCTGATTGGCTGGGTGATCGAATATTTCTCTAGTTCATTTAGCAGCATCAATGTAGAAACTTAATAATGAACACCGTAAGGTAGTCATAAAAAAATTGAGTTTAGCTTATTAGCAGTCCCTTTTTTACTTACATACAAGGATAATTTTTATGTTTATAATCGTTTTGTTCCTTTTATGTCCTTATTTTTTTCTCTTTTTTCTTTCTTTCTGGTTCTAGAGTGAATTGAGATGAACTTGTAACCTGTAAGACTTTGTTTTAATTTAAAGGGTTATAAATGTCTCACCTGGGCCACAGAGATGTGGACGCTGGCACTCTGTGGGAGCGTTTGGTCCGTGCTGCACTCCGTAGGGAGAGAACAGGGATTGATGCTTATGGGCGGCCTGCTGGTGGAATTGCTGGAAATGTCCCATCTTCACTTTCACACAGCAGGGACATTGATCCCATTTTAAGAGCAGCCGATGAAATCCAAGATGAGGATCCAAACATATCTAGAATTTGTAAGTATATAATTCTCTCTTTTAAATCCACTTATCTTTTTAATTTCTATTTTACTTACCTGCTTAGCTAGCTGCCAACTGTAACTGGTAAACATTGCTAAAGAAGATGCCCTGTTACTTATTGCAGTATGTGAGCATGCTTATACACTGGCTCAAAATCTAGATCCTAACAGTGAAGGTAGGGGAGTGCTACAGTTTAAAACGGGGTTGATGTCCGTGATCAAGGTACGATATTCATGTCAATGACTCAGTTTTCTTATGTTTATCAACTAAAATGTGATATATGACATGTTTTCCTTTTGTTCTGATATATTTTTGGCAGCAAAAACTAGCAAAAAGAGAGGGTGCAGACTTTGACCGAAGTCAAGACATAGCTCGTTTACGAGAGTTCTATAAGCTTTACAGAGAGAAGAATAATGTAGATAAGTTACATGAGGAGGAAATGGAATTAAGGGAGTCGGGTACTTTTAGTGGAAACTATCAAGAGTACGAATCTGTTTCTGATTTTCTAATCTCTTATCTGTATTTGTATGCTATTCAATTTTCTTATGTATTTACATGCTTTTATGGTCTAAAAACAGGTTAGAACGCAAAAGGGTTAAGAGAAAAAGAGTTTTTGCAACTCTTAAAGTCTTGGGAACTGTTTTAGAACAGCTTTCTAAGGAGGTTTCCCCTGAGGAGGCAGAAGGATTGATTCCTGAAGAGGTTTATGAGTTTATCTATTACATTCAATTTTCAATCTTTTTATCAGAATATAAACTGTCTGATTAGTGAATACTTCGTCAACGCATAGTTTTAACTTCCAACTGTTGCTCCATTTTTTCAGTTAAAACGGGTGATTGAATCTGATGCAGCTATGACAGAAGACATGATTGCTTATAATATTATTCCTCTTGATGCTCCTGCTATGACAAATGCTATCACGTCATTCCCAGAGGTGAATATGATTTCAATTTTATCCTGTCTGTTTGATTTTCTATCTCTTAATTTCATTTTGTCATTATTATTATTATTATTATTATTATTATTATTATTATTATTATTATTATTGTATTCTTATTAATTCTGAATTTGTGCTCAGGTTCGCGCTGCAATATTATCATTGAAGTACTTTAGAGGTCTCCCGAAATTGCCAGGAAATTTCCCAGTACCAGCTACTAGGAGTGCTGATGTTCTCGACTTTCTGCACTTTACATTTGGCTTTCAGGTTGCAGTTGATGAGGATGTATCTCCTTAAACCGTTTTTTATGGTTGCTTTGACTGATGTATTGAATATTTACTATTTTTCTCTTTTGTTTGGCAGAAAGGCAATGTGTCGAATCAACGGGAAAATATTGTCAATCTTTTGTCAAATGAGCAAAGTCGACTTGGTGCTCCTGATGAGCATGAACCAGTAGGTTCCATATCCATCCTGCTTTTTAATGATGTTTATACTTTATACAGTAAATTTCAAAATGCATAAATAAAAGATGTTTTGGGGTATAATGAAAGAAAATTTCAAACTCTTTATGGTTTTAAATGACTTACTAAATGAAGTGGACTTTAATGTGTTGCAGAAATTAGACGAGACTGCTGTGGAGAGAGTATTTTTGAAGTCTCTTGATAACTACATCAAATGGTGCAATTACCTGGGTATCCCGCCGATGTGGAGCAAGTATGACATGTCAAATAAGTTCCATTATTGTTTTATGACATTTTCAAAATGGCAAAGTCAAACTCATATTGACAATGTTGTGCGTGTTCCTAAATTTTCTGCAGTACGGATGTCAGCAAGGAAAAGAAAGTACTTTTTATCTCCTTGTACTTCTTGATATGGGGTGAAGCTGCTAACGTGCGATACCTTCCAGAATGCTTATGCTACATATTTCATCGTGTAAGCATATAGGAAATAAGTTTTTCTTCATATTCATTTTGTTTGAATAGCATGGAAGTTTGAACTTCTCTTTTTGAAAAGAGAAAATATTTCAGTGCTTCTTTCTATCGGATGTACAGGTGTATAAAATTGATTCAGATGTTATGGATTGCTCTAACTCAATGTTTTATGAATAGATGGGAGAAGAATTGGATGATATATTGAGGCAGCAACAAGCAAAACCAGCTGACAGCTGTGTTACTGAGAATGGTGTTTCGTTTCTTGAAAAAGTCATTTGCCCTCTTTATGATGTTATTGCTGCGGTATGTCTTGTGTCCTATTACTTTTTGACTTCACAATTTCAGATTCATGTTTATATTGGTAAGTGCTTTGAAACACAGTTATGCTATGTAGGATGGTTGTGCTTTAAGTTACCATAAACTATATTGTTGTTTTTGTTACTTTATGTGAACTTTTGAGATCTGTGATGAATCGTTGAAAGACACTGTTGCTGTGTTAAGAACTTGGTTTGTAATGTTGTTTCTGTGAAACTTTTCTATTATAGGTTGCAATTTCGATCCAATTTATTAAGAATGGCTTGATTTGGGGCATGATTTATTTCTAATGGCTCAAATGGGTACAATAAAAAATAGCTAAATAGAGAACAGTTCGAATGAGTTGAAAGGCGCCCAAAGTGTCTTCTAGTGCATAATTTTTTTGAAATTGCTATTGAAATAATATAGCTCTTCTAATCATATTTGACACGTAAATTATCTAATAAAATCAATTTTATTGGATAAAAACAGTTTCAGCTCAGCCCAACCTGGTTACCTGGGTACTGAAAGAGTAACTGTTTTGATCCTGAATCTGTTTCTACCTGTAGCCATACCTTGTTTGACCACCTCTAGGTTTAATAGTCCACATAAATACTAACTATTACACTCAATTTTGCAGGAGGCTGATAACAATGAAAATGGGAAGGCTCCTCATTCTGCGTGGAGAAATTATGACGATTTCAATGAATACTTCTGGTGAGTTTTATGTTTCTAAATCTATTTATTAATGTGCTTTAGTTATATTATTTATTTATTTTAATGCTTTATGTATCTTTTCCAGGTCTCGTAGTTGTCTTAAACTTGGCTGGCCTATGAACCAAAATTCATCTTTCCTTTTGAAGCCATCACGAAGGTCAACGGTATTCATCTTGTGATCTTTAGACAGTAATTCATCTTATTGGAATACATGTGGCTCTTGCCATCCAACTTTCTTTGACCACATTTGACTTTTTAATACAGAATTTATTGAAATCCAGTGCTACTAAGCGTCGTGGGAAAACCTCGTTCGTTGAGCATCGGACGTTTTTTCATCTTTACCATAGTTTCCACCGCTTGTGGATATTTCTTTTCATGATGTTTCAGGTTGACCACATTGTCATAATTTCTATAACTCCTATATATTCTTGGATGCTAAATAGTTTTCTCTTCATAGGCGCTTACAATAATAGCATTTAACAATGGAAGACTCGATGGCAAAACAATACGTGAAGGTCTAAGTCTTGGCCCAACATTTTTTGTTATGAAGCTCTTTCAAAGTAGGTGTCGCTCTTGCATTTATATTTAACAAACGATTTGGTTTTCTCAAATTCTGTTTTTTGGTTTCTTACTGTTACATTTTTCAGGTGCATTGGATGTTTTGGTGATGTATGGTGCCTATTCTACGACAAGACTCTTGGCGGTTTCACGGATTTTTGTTCGGTTCCTCTGGTTTAGCTTTGCTACCATTTTTGTATGCTTCCTTTATGTGTACGTACTTCTTTTTATTTAATTTTCTTATACGTGTATGCTGCTATTTCTTTTTTAAATCATCACAATATTTCGTATTATGATCTAATTTCAGGAAAGGTCTCCAAGAGACGACTAATACAATTTCAGGGTCTGTTATCTTCAAAATATATATAATCTTTCTAGGCATATATGCTAGTATTCATTTCTTTTGGAGCTCATTGGCACGGATACCATCGTGCAACCTTTTGTTTAACCGGTGTGATAATTCGTCCGTAGTAAAATTAATCAAGTGGATTCATCAGGTTGGCATTTTATGCCTTTTAGCTTCATATTCTTATTTGTTATATTTTCTAATCCTGTAACTTTTGAGTTTTGAAAATGATATTATATTCTGTCTGATTTGTATTTTAAGGAGCATTATTATGTTGGTCGTGGCATGTACGAGGCAACAACTGATTATATCATGTAATAGCTTCATTCCTATACTTTGTCTTTCAATTTTTATCTTTTATTTATAATCGTATGGTTAATGTCTTCTAAACTCAGGTATGTGCTTTTCTGGCTTGTTGTATTGGGGGGCAAGTTTGCATTTGCCTATTTTCTCCAGGTAACCAACTTGTTTTAATCTCCATCTCTGTATTAGTTATAAACAATATCTCTGATATGTTGATGATGTTCATATCTGTGTCATTGAGTGATTATGCAGATTAGACCTTTGGTGAAACCAACAAGGGAAATCATTGATATTAAAGATGTGCGTTATTCTTGGCATGATTTTGTATCAAAAAGTAAGTTACATTTTGTGATACTGATGATTATTGAAACTTGACCCCTTTCGCCAATATGTTTAACCATTCTATTGTTCAATCTTGCATGTTAGTAATGATTTTTTACCTGATAAACTATTTCATGATTTGATATTCAGACAATCATAATGCCTTGACTATTGCTAGTTTGTGGGCGCCTGTGTTTTGTGTAAGTTCTTTTCTACTTTCTTTCTCTGTATTCTATTTTTTTTGGTTACTCACAGCATCCACTTAAAATGGTCTATTTTTATCAAAAAGTCTGTGATTAATAGATACTAATGATTATAGTTATTGTGTAGGGTAACTGGTGTTCAGTTGTTTGTTTTGATGGACAAGGGTTTGCATCCCTTGGCCTTCCTTTTCTTGTTCTTTTATTTTCTATCAGTGACTAAAACCTAAAAGGTTTTATAGTGATGGAATGATTCAAATTAATCATGACGAGCTTTGTCATGCAGTTTTACTACTGTTATTTCCTGTTGTTTTCTTATGTTTCCTTTTTAAACGTATATGGTTAGATATTTTTGTTTTTGTATTTCCCATAAACAATGGTATATCCTATTAACATGAATGGTTAGATGGGTTTTCGAACACGAAGTGCTGTATGTCTAATTTTGAACTTATATGGTTAGATTTGTTCTCTGATGTGAGAGTCCGAAATGTAAAATAAAATTCATCTTTACTTCATTATATCTATTGTTGACTATCTCTGAACATGAATGGTTATTATCAAATGTTGCAGATCTATCTTTTAGATATCCACATCTTTTACACCATTATATCTGCTGTTGTGGGTTTCTTGCTTGGAGCTAGAGATCGTCTTGGTGAGGTGAGTTAAATGATTGAGTATTGAAACCATGCATACTTAATTACTTATTAGACATCATTTCATTTTTTTTTCATATTTGTCATACTTGCTCTTTTTGGAGATGATATCATATTTCCTTGTATGTCTTTGTTCATATCTGTACTATTATATTAGGCAAATTTGGTCAACTTAAAACTGGGTCAAACTCTTAAAACTCTTACCCTATATAACCATATATCATATTTCTCTCTTACCACGTAAACAAACACTCTATGCAAAACACAGACAATGCCTAGATAATATTTTTCCCTATCAACTAATAAATTGACTAATTAAACTCATGTTTTTTATAATCAATTCGATCCTCCGATTGGATCGGGGGCAAACGCCTAACACTCTCGTACTCTTATCACTATTTACATCATCAATACTACCGTCACCTCTCACTGCCACCATCCCCGTGCATATCGGGGGCATGATGCTAGTGGTTGTATTATTGTGAAGTAAGTTAAACTTCTGCATGTTGCTTGTTTTCGTATTTATTTATTACTCCCACCGTCCCAAATTAAGTGTCTTGCTTTCCTTTTTTGTTTGTCCCAAAATAAATGTCCACTTCCAAAAGTAGCAAATTAACTTTACCATTTTATCCTTTCTCAAAACTGATACATGGGAGTCTGTGCAAAAAGTAAGAGTCATCTTCACTAACAGACAAAGCAATTTCTTAAACTCCGTGAAATTTGATACAAGACACTTAATTTGGGACAGAGGGAGTATGTTCTTGCTTTGTTATAAGTTTTCCAGCTTTTTGCGTATTCTGTATCTGTGTGTTGACTTAGTGTTTGACTATTTATTTTTGTTTCTTAATGGTTTCAGATTAGGTCTTTGGGTGCCGTCCACAAACTCTTTGAGAGGTTCCCTGAGGCATTTATGGATAATCTTCATATTCCTTTAGCTACCAGGTGTTCTTGATCACCCTCTATAACAGACTATGTTGGATGAATGTATATTGTATTAACACTTAGTTATATTTTGCAGGAATTCTCATACACTAACTGGTCAGGTAAGTTGAAAATTACTCTTACCATAATTTTTTCATTTCCTTCGAAAATTCGTTGTTACTTGCCATTATCACATGAAATGTTATGTCCTCTTCGGAAAGGTTCTGGAGAAAAATAAGTTTGATGCTGCACGATTTTCACCCTTCTGGAATGAGATTGTGAATAATCTGCGAGAAGAAGATTATATTACTAATCTGTGAGTTTTTTTTGCTGTTATCTTAACAGAACCTGTTGGGTAATGAATTGTTGCTCATAAATATACTTTCTTGTACCTTGTTTTCTTAGGGAAATGGAATTACTTCAAATGCCTAATAATTCCGGTTCCGTTCCTATGGTTCAGTGGCCTCTTTTTCTTCTAGCCAGCAAGGTTATTTTTCAAGTTCCACATATTGGTTCTTATTCATTTTAAGTTTCTTTCTTATATATTTTGTTCTTTGTTATATTTAGATATTCGTTGCCAAAGATATCGCTGGAGAGAGTGACTCACAGGAAGAACTGTGGGATAGGATTTCAAGGGACGACTACATGAAATATGCAGTTGAAGAGTGTTTTTATACCATCAAGCTAATTTTGACTTCAGTTTTGGATGATGATGGGAAGTTGTGGTAAGTGCAGACTTCATTGTTCAAGTGGCAATTTTGACTCATTTTATCTCAAATAGGTAAAAGGTAGTTTAGCTAGAAGGGAAGTGGGTCAAATGGGTCTTACGGGCTGAAAGTCGCCCGAAGTCTGTTTTGTAGTTTATCCGTCCAAAGATTTTAAAACACTCCTATTAATGGATGTTAGGTAATAAAAGGACTACAAACTAATATGCTACAATTTGCTCACACACACTCTGTTTGGAAGTGTAGTGAATTTTCTATTCTAAAGTCTCTTCACTTTTCTGTTTTCACTGGCTCCCTTCATATGATAAAAAAGAAATAAATGATAAGGTCCTCTCCATGGCTACATGGGCAATAGGGAGAATATGGATTTATGCATGGAATCAGGAGTGTTGTTAAACCACTCCCCCATTTTTAGTTTCTCTTTGACTGTGACGTGGCCCGTGGGTAACATGTAACTTCCTTGAGCATAAGTGTTTTCTGTGTATGCTCATTTATTTTTATGAGGTTACCGAAGATTGTCACGGATCAATAGTATATACAATCTACTGAACCATATTCAGTTCAAACATTCAGGTTTTCTTGTGATAATAGTTTTCTTTAGTCATAGTATATGGCATGGGCTTAATTATCTATCAAAGTTTAAAAGTGTTTGCAGGCCAGTATAAGTGGATCCGGCCTGTCTTGACCCGTACTTACAACCGATCTGTTGCAACAAGTGACTGTTGTGACCCATTACCTAACTTGCCCGATATGCTGGTTTTGCTACCTGTAGAATATATATTTATAGCTCTTTATGAAGTGGTCATTTATCATGTTATTGCGGTACTAAGTGCCTTTGTTTAGCTTTTCACCTATTTGTCTTGTGCAGGGTTGAAAGAATATATGAAGATATTAAAGGAAGTATAGTGAAAAGAAGCATCCAATCTGACTTTCAACTGAAAAAACTGGCACTTGTTATTCAAAAAGTTACCGCACTTACGGGAATTCTGGTCCGTATATCTTTATCTTAGCCAATTTATTTTCTCTCACTTTTAATGGTTATAACGTTTTTTGGATGCTGCATTCATAGAAAGAAGTTGGAACACCTGAATTGGAGACTGGTGCAGTTAATGCTGCTCTGGATCTTTATGATGCTATCCAGCTTGACTTATTTAGTGTCAATATGAGGTGTGTGCGTACTAGTTGTTTTTTGTATGTTCTATTCACGTTCAAGTTTTATTCTTAACATAAAATTGATGGACCTCTTGAATCATTTTGCAGAGAAAATTATGCCACGTGGAGTATGTTGAAAAAAGCAAGGAAGGAAGGTCGCCTGTTTTCAAAGTTGAAGTGGCCAAGAGATCCTGAGTTGGTATGTCGACGCTTGTAATAGTCAAACTTGTGTTAGCCAACCATTCTTTTCTATTTTTCATACATATTCGACGTTTGTTGATCCTTGAAAAAATTATATTGTTTAAAGAGGTCACAAATTAGAAGGCTACACTCCCTTTTCACTATCAAGGATTCAGCAGTAAATGTCCCTAGAAACCTAGAGGCTAGACGTAGGTTGGAGTTCTTCACAAATTCACTTTTCATGTCCATGCCCAGAAGCAAACCTGTCCGGGAAATGTTATCTTTCAGGTAAACTTTTTCCTTGGACCATTAATTGGTCCTTTAGTTAAATATGTTTTGTTTCAATGGGTACTGATTAAAGTTTTGAATTTTTCCAGTGTTTTCACTCCATATTATTCGGAGACTGTTCTATACAGTATGAATGAGCTTCTTAAGAAAAATGAAGATGGGATTTCGGTATTGTTTTACCTTCAAAAGATTTATCCAGGTATTATGACTCTCAATAGTAGGTTTATTTTTTCTATGGCATCAAGTTATGGACCTATATACACACCCTATTGGATGTTGCAGATGAATGGAAAAACTTTCTTGCTCGGATTGGCCGCGATGAAAACACACACGAGTCGGTTCTTATTGATAATGAAGACGATAACCTTGAACTTCGGTTTTGGGCATCATATCGTGGACAAACATTAGCTAGAACTGGTATAAATCGTGATTATGTCGCATAAATCTTGAAACGTATAAAATATGTTCCCGGCTGTTTTATTAATTACTCTTTAATCATATATCCAGTGCGAGGAATGATGTACTATCGAAAAGCTCTAATGCTTCAAGCTCATTTGGAAAGAATGACTGTTGGAGGTTTGGATTTCCAGAATATTTTTGGTTTTCATTTTTTTTCTTATCTATTGCAACAGGCTGTTTTTAATTTTACATGGGATATATATATCTATGTATATATATACTAGATATGGAAGCGGCAGTCCCTGCTAATGGAACAACTGATACTAAAGGATTTGAGTTTTCTCCTGAGGCAAGAGCTCATGCTGACCTAAAATTTACATATGTTGTAACATGCCAAATATATGGGAAACAGAAAGAAGATCAAAAGCCCGAGGCTGCTGATATTGGATTGTTATTGCAAAGGTGGGATATTTAGGTTTGATTTGTCGAGTTTATCTTTATTTGGCCAATGTGTTCATAAATGCCTTTGCATGTGCTAGTAATATTGCTGTTGTGGTTCTATTTCTATAATGATAGCTGCAATTGTTGTAACTGTGGTTCCCTTTTCTTAGAAATGAAGCACTGCGAGTTGCTTTCATTGATGAGGTTGAGACTTTGACAGCTGGTAAAGTGAACAAAGAGTATTTCTCTAAACTTGTGAAGGGTGATATCAACGGGAAAGACAAGGTTATTTCCTTTACTGTGTATTCTGTATTTTCTGTGGATGGGCCGATTTACTTTATTATATATTGTTTTCATATGTTCCAGTTTTACTGTTCTGTTACTGTGCATTAGATTATTTGAGCACAACTTTGGCTTAATTATTTATTTAACTCATAAGTAAATATTATGTAGGAAGTATATTCTATAAAATTGCCTGGGAATCCCAAACTTGGTGAGGGTAAACCCGAAAATCAAAATCATGCAATTGTCTTCACTCGTGGAAATGCTGTCCAGACGATTGACATGAATCAGGTACTAATTCAAAAATATAATTTATAATTACCTTTGTGTTGAAATACATATTAGCATCTATCCACGTATGCTTCAGGACAATTACTTTGAAGAAGCTCTAAAGATGAGAAATCTTCTGGAAGAATTCCATGCTTATCATGGTATCCGTTCTGCTACCATTCTTGGTGTAAGGGAGCATGTATTTACAGGAAGGTATAAAGTTAATTACTATCTTTGTTATAACATATACTTGTATCCAGTCTTAATTTTTAAACCATTTATGCAGTGTCTCTTCTTTAGCATCCTTCATGTCCAATCAAGAAACCAGTTTCGTAACTCTTGGACAGCGTGTACTTGCAAGTCCTTTAAAGTAAGTTCAATAGTCCCATAATTTGAATAAGCTATATTTGCTTTATGTCAATGATGATGTCACTTTATGATGTGTTCAGGGTTCGGATGCATTATGGGCATCCTGACGTGTTTGATAGGGTGTTCCATATAACACGAGGTGGTATTAGCAAAGCCTCTCGTGTAATTAACATTAGTGAAGATATATACGCTGGTATGTTTTCGTTTCTATCTCTTGAATAAAAAGTATATCGACAATTATTCGACCACATTGTCATACCCTACTTCATTCTATGTTTGGACACATTTTAACATTTAAAATGCAGGTTTCAATTCAACTCTGAGGCAGGGAAATATCACCCATCACGAGTACATACAGGTAGGCAAGGGACGAGATGTGGGGCTGAATCAGATTGCTCTGTTTGAAGGTAAAGTGGCGGGAGGAAATGGCGAGCAGGTTCTTAGTAGGGATATATACAGACTTGGACAGCTATTTGATTTCTTCCGGATGCTTTCATTCTACTTTACAACTGTTGGTTACTACTTTTGTACCATGGTATGTACCTGCACTATTGATTTATGTTACTTTTTGATTGTAGAACATCTAAAAGATATAATAAACACCTAACTACTTGACTCAAACTTAGTGTTCTATATATTACTCAATATTCTGAATATTAAAATTATTCATTTGCTAAGCTAAAAGCTTTATTTTTGTGTATGCAGTTGACAGTGATTACCGTTTACATATTTCTTTATGGGAAGTTGTATTTGGTAAGTTGCAAATTTTGATTGTAAAGGTTTTTATTAGAGTTTAGTAGAAGCATCTTTTGAGATATTTGTGTTTTGTTATTTCAGGCATTGTCTGGAGTTGGTGAAGATATTCAAACGAGAGCCGATGTGTTAGACAATAGAGCGCTTAATACAGCTTTGAATACACAATTTCTGTTTCAGATTGGTGTCTTTACGGCCATACCCATGGTTTTGGGTTTTATCTTGGAGCAGGGTTTCTTAAGGGTACTTCTACTCTATTTGCATCCAGATTGTTAAAAACAATCTTGTTATTTTATGTGCCTAACTTGTCTGTCTTTTAATCTTGAATGGTGCTGCAGGCCGTTGTTAGTTTTATCACGATGCAATTTCAACTTTGTACCGTGTTTTTCACATTTTCTTTGGGCACAAGAACACATTACTTTGGCCGAACCATTCTTCATGGAGGTGCAAAGGTCTGCTGTCGCTTTCTTTCTTTCAGTTCTTTCTTTCTTTATTTATTGCTCTATTATATTATTATTATTGTAATCTAATAGATTAAATTCGGAAACAGTATCATGCAACTGGTCGGGGATTCGTTGTGAAACACATCAGATTTTCAGAGAATTACCGGCTTTATTCGCGCAGCCATTTTGTCAAAGCGTCTCTCTCTCTCTATATATATATATGTATATGCTGTTCACGTTTTAAATGCTCTGTCGCCCCTGACATTCAATTTTTGTTGAAACAGATTGGAAGTTGTTCTGTTGTTAGTGGTGTATGTTTCATATGGGTTCAACGAAGCTGGTTTAGTGGGCTACATTCTTCTTAGTGTTAGCAGTTGGTTCATGGCTCTTTCATGGCTTTTTGCTCCATATTTGTTTAATCCTTCCGGTTTCGAGTGGCAAAAGTAAGTTTATAGTGTTTTGATAATTGAAATTTTGCATCACCTTTTGTTCTCTTCTGATGCCATTACTATCCTGTTCAATTGTGTAGGACGGTCGAGGACTTCCGGGATTGGACAAATTGGCTCTTTTATAGGGGTGGTATTGGTGTCAAAGGTGAAGAAAGCTGGGAAGCATGGTGGGATGAAGAATTGGTACAAATTTATACATTGTCTTTTTCCTCGTCTCTTATCTTTATGATGTGGAGTAATACATTTGGTTGTGGGTCCCAATTATCACTTGCGAAAAGGTGACCACATGACCCACAAATTGGCGACTGGGAAGTGGTATCAAATCACTGGGGAGCTTGTCTTTTCATGTGATATGCTCTGTTAGTTTAATATTTTCTTGCTTGTTGTAATGTTGCTAGATTGACTGATTATTATGAAATGTAATTTGCAGTCTCATATCCGAACATTCGGTTCAAGGGTTATGGAGACCATTTTGAGCCTTAGATTTTTCATTTTCCAGTATGGTATTGTTTACAAACTGAATGTGCAAGGATCAAATACGTCATTATCGGTAAGAGCTTCTTACACTATGTAGCCAAGTTCTTCAAATACATCACTGCTAATAATATACACTTGTGCAGGTGTACGGATTTTCGTGGCTTGTGCTTGTGGTGCTAATATTACTTTTCAAGGTATCGCAACTTCAATAATGTATCTGAAAATGCTATTCCGTGTATTACAAACCTGGAAGCAAATATAGCTTCTCCTTTTCTAATTCGGGCGTTTCTTTCCATTGCTGTATTGATGTCTACAGATTTTCACATTTAGCCAGAAAATATCAGTCAATTTCCAACTGATCTTGCGATTTATACAAGGCGTCGCGTTCATGCTAGCAATCGCTGGAATAGCCGTTGCCGTTGTGCTTTCTTCCCTTTCAGTTACCGACATATTTGCTTCCATCTTAGCATTCATACCTACTGGTTGGGGAATACTTTCGGTATGTTCTCTTAACATTTCCATTTTGTAGGTCCAATTCCATTTTTGGACAAACAAGTCGAATGTTAATGTCATTTTCCAATCATTTAATTTCAGATCTGTGTGGCTTGGAAACCTGTGTTGAAAAAGACCGGATTATGGAAATCGGTGAGGTCTCTTGGTCGGTTATATGATGCTGGAATGGGAATGCTGATATTCATTCCAATTGCCTTATGTTCATGGTTCCCTTTTATCTCAACATTCCAAACTCGGCTAATGTTCAACCAGGCTTTCAGTCGAGGTCTTGAAATATCACTCATCCTTGCAGGAAACAACCCAAATTCTGGGTTATAGTTGTGATCTAAGCTTTTGTACATGTAGAGAGCTTAACTTTGGACGCACTCTGAGAAATCTAATTTGCAGATTTTAGCGGTGGCTGAATGTAAATTATCAGTTTGTAAATTTTGTAGTGTCTGGTGAATCTTGAATGCGGAATTTGTGTGGGGTTATTTCGAGGTGCCATGAGTTTGTATGGGAGCTTTCATCTCCATTTGTATTGTGTGTCAAGTGACATATTTTGATAGTGTTTGAATCGGTGATATCATTTGTTTTCTCCGTCTATATCCGCGAAAATCTGCCAATTCCAGCGCGTATATCATAGCTTTAATTCCATAACAACGTCATTTGTAACTCAAACAAAGTATAGTCTCACGATGGGATACTGACACCAACATTTAATAGTAAAGAATTGCACAAAAGAAAGCTTTTGAAAAAAGTAAAATAGAAGAAAATTTACACTATAAGACTTGATCTATGTAAGAAGGTTTTTTGATCAACTCTGCTGAAATTACTTATATATCTCGAAAACTCGCTTTATATCAGACACATCATCATTGGGTTTTTTATATCCTTTTATTTATATATATTTATCAATAAGGTTTCGCTAGTGAATCCTTATTATACATGATAATGTGTATTCAATGAACTTGAAATTCTTTTTAATATTAAATATTCGCATTTATTACAATTAAATGTATTATTTATGTTTTTTTAATGTAAATTCTCATATATAAAAAAAACGAATTCATTAAATGCACCTTAGAAAGACAGAATTTTTTCTTTATAACGATGGGCGAGGCGAGTTATCACTTATTACGCTGTGTAAAAGTTAGGGTTGTGTATATATATCCAGAAATGTAATAGTCAATTCAACTATGCTACTTAAATTTGTTATGTTTTATATATTTTTCAAACAACAATAGAATATACAATAATTTATTAACTTTAAATAGTTACTACATTACATCACATTACATTAATAAAAAAAGAAATTAATGTCCTTTGTACATCCAAAATGAAAGTAAGGTTATATTTTTTTAACGGAGAGATACCGTATATGTTTAACGATATGAACCTAGCAACATGATGTAAAAAGAAAAAAAAATTGGTGGAGAAATGAGAGAAATTATTTTTTTTTAATAAAAAACAAGTATGATTCAGCAAAAAAATAAATATGATTTAAAAAAATGTTTTATGTAATTCAATAAATATTTATCTATGATTCAGATATCATTTGCATTGATAAACACTTTTATTTAATCAAATGGTTAATTTGATGAATCAAATAGTTAATTTGCTGAATCAAAGGGTTAAAGGAACATTTTTCTCTTTTTTCCACTAATTTTTCTTTCTCCCTTGAACCCACTTCTATGAATTTAAATATGTATCTAATAGTAATAATACATTTTTTGCCTCTTACTTCTATTATTTATATTTTTTAACTTCTACCAATAATCTTAACACGTGCTTTATACATGTATTTTAGACATATGTATTACTTTTTTTATATAATATATTTCAGTGTAAGTATATATTTATTTCACATGAAAACATATCAACAAGATAGCTAAATTAAAGAAAGTTTGACTTTTGAGTGGTTTGACAATTTACAAGTCAAAAGTTAAAATTCGTCATCGAAAATATATACATTTGTACGAGATAAAAGTTGTTGGATGTCTGACAATAAAAGTACGAATGATTAAATTGACAATTTTAGTAAAGTATATAAGGTTTTCTAACATGTACCATTTTTAATAACTAAACGATATTAACTTATAGTTAGCATATTAACTTTCTCGTTAACTTATTTTATTGCTTAACATACAATTTTTGAGTTTAGTTTGACCCAACTTTATTTTTTCTTTTAGCAAACTTTCCTTTATAATAATAATTAATATTTAAGATATCACATAAGAAGAAATGTTTCAGTTTATAAATGCATACTTTAAGTGTATTATATATGATTTGGAATTAAAAACTCGGCTTTAATTAATAAACACGATTCATCTTACTTATCTAAATAATTTTTAAATTCGTATATGTACATAGACCGTTTGATGTTAATACACTATAATAAATTTCAAATTTATAAAATACGTTTTTAATGATGAAATATTAAACATATGACATTGTCAAAATCTCTTTTGTTAAATTTAAAATTTTTAATTGATTGAATTTATAGATGATGATGTCATAAATCCGCTTCTTATATTATATTTAGGGTAAATTATCTAGAATAAAAATAAAATATTGATTGTTTCTCGATATAAAGACCAACTATGAAAAGTTTCAAAATTGAAACTAACCGATGATTTCTTCACATTAGTAGTAATTTTTTTCTGGACACGTCATCTTTTATCTTAATTTTTATATAACATGTTGCTAGAATTATAAATAAATTATTATTAATTTTTTGATTTTAAAACTTTTCGTAGTTAATTTTTAAATTCTAGAAACGATCAATAATTCGTTTCTGTTTTAGCTATTTTCATCTTATATCTAAGATTTAATAAACATGATAATAAACATGAATTTCATCATTAAATCCCTTAAGTTTAATCGACTCAGACGTTGTTATAGTAGTTGATTCCCTTATTTTTTCTTAGATATTTATTTATTAAAAAATAAAAAAACATGTTATTTGAATATGCTTATTTAATCTAATTAGGTTTGCAAATAAATCGAACGTTCATGGAATATTTCGTGAATCGTTCAGCTTGAGTTTGTTTATGTTTGTTTGTTTAGTTAAATGAAAGAATATGAATATATCTTTTTGTTTGTTCAGTTAAGGAATGAACATGAACATATCTTTTGTTCGTTCGTTAACGTTCGTTAATGTTAGTCCCTTTTTATATACAATAAATATACAATATATAATATATAAACAATATAACATGTTGCAGATAAAAGCATTATTTTTATTTTATTTACCTAATTTATTTTATGTACTTTGTTTGAACTTCATATTTTTCTCGATAATGATATATATGTGAGGAGTGGTTTTTTTTATAAATGTGACATCCTAAATCAATCTTGTGGTGATGCATTAATTTATATGTTTATTTGTTTGCGTTCGTTTTTGTTCATGAATTTTTTTTTTAGTGAACAAATATAAATAAAAAAATTCGTTCGTTTATCTGTTCGTGTTCGTTTGATAAAAACTTAATGAGCGAACATAGACATACACTGTTCATCTTCATTCGTTTTAATTACAAAACCAAATCGAATAGTCATTCCGTGTACAAAATATATGTTTGACGTTTATCTTTAAAATTAAATTATTTGATTCATTGATAATTTCTAAAATTTCAATTGTCATACAAAATTATCTTAGTTTTAAAACAGAACACGCGTAATATTCATTTACGAATGGGCAATTGAAGTTGTGACACAAAAACAACATAAGGAAAGAGATGTGGCTGATTCACATATAAATTTAAGTAAATATAAGAAAAAAGAATTATTAAAATTTAGACTTAATTACACGGATCATTCCTGTGGTCTGTCAAACAATGCACTCTCAGTCCCTACACTTTTTTTTTTATACTGGTCGTCCTTGTGATAACAACATCTTGCACCGATTGTCCTTTGGCCAAACGGACGCTAGCCAAGTCCGTTAGTTTGGGACATGTGTCGTCCACGTGAGGGTATTAGGGTTATTTCCTTTACCCTTTTCTCTTTAATGCCTCATCTTCCCCATTTTTTCATACCGTTGACATCCAATACATCACCAAATCCAAAAAACCCATTTCAATAAAATTAAATAGTATCATTCTTAGATCCTCCAGTATACCCGTTTTAATAAAATTGAAAGCAACAAATTGGAATAACGATGGTGAATTGTTGGTGTCGAAGGCCAACTGTAATTAACACTTCATTGCCCGCACAAAACCCAGTCGTCATTTCTATGGCTGTCCACAAACGGTATGTAATTTCATATTGAGTTTGATTCGGATCAAAATTGAACCATTTCATTTTAGTAGTCTGATTGCAGGTTTATAGGTGGGGTTCCTAGGTGTGCTCGATCTGTCGATATTATCCCTGGGTTATTGAGGTAAGAGAATGTGCTTGAAGCAAAAGTCAAACATGCCAAAAATGAAGCAAGAACGATGAAGTTGTTGATAAATTGTAGTTGCTTAGCATTTGTGTTGTATGTGTACTCCAGTTAGAATCACTTACTACTAGTAGTCTTTTGTAGTGTAATTTGTGGTTGGATAGCTTTTAGTGTAATGTGTATTAGTTTGGTAGTAATGAAATGAAAATGTGAGTTATTGTAAATGTCAAAGTTGGATGCCAAAAATACATAATAAGATGGATCCAAAGTACACTTGATCCAATGTGTAGGTTCAAAAGACATAAATAACAAAGTGCTGGTTCAAAACATAACTCCTACCAAAAGACAAATAAAAGCAACAAATCCAAAGTACATTATATTAGCAAATAACTTAAAATAAAATTACTTATTGCTTCCACTTGATTCTCCACATCTTTCTTCTTGGTTCCACTACTTGATTCATCTGACTTCTTTTGACTTCCTTTTGGGAACTCTGGATTTAACTTCAACTCCACTAGTTTATGGCATCCACGTAAGTGATCTTACCATTCACATACCTCTTTCCTGGAGGATCAGTAAAAACTCCACCATGATGCAACTTGATCGAAAACTGAGAAGGATAACACACTATTACAAAATAAAAAAGTAAATCGTTAAACAAAAATTTGACAATGCAAACATTTGAAAATCAAACCTTTATTGTTACAATTTTGATCGTACCGTATAATATATTCAAGTCGTAAAATTCCTCGGGATTTCGAATAGTATATAACTTCTAGACCATGGTTGGAGATGAAATTTTGGAAAAATAAAAGGGTTTTTGGTATTTGGTGAAGTATCGGTATGAAAAAAATGGGAAGATGAGACATTAAAGAGAAAAAGGGTAAATAGATTACACTAATACCTTCATGTGCATGACACATGTTACAAATTTAGCTAACGTCCATTTAATTAAAGAATATTCAACGCAAGATATAAAATCATAAAAACAATTAGTATAAAAAAGTATAAAAAGTGAAAGTTTATTTTTTATCAGACTACAAAAACAATCCGTATAATCAAATTTAGAATTTTATGTATTAATGAAGAAAATTTTACGCATCATTATGAATGTACATATGCTCAAACAATAATACTCCGTACATAATCTTTTTAGACGTTAACCGACTCAAATCTACCCAAAACAGCGATCACAACCGTCCATTCCAAAGGCATCAATCTAAACCGTACAACTCATATTCCACCTGCTATATATATCTATCACCTGCTTTTTTCGCCTCCACATAAACATTACCTTTTCCGATTAACATAAACGAGACCTGAACATCACAAAACAAATTTCTTGATATTCATCAAATCAAATCAACAAATTAAATTTTCTTTTAATTGCTAATTTATTTTTATAAAATCTAATTTGTGTTACATCGCCACAAAATCGTGAATATCGAGGATCAATCTTGTTTTCTGCTAGGTTTAGGGTTTGTTAATTTTCAATCACCAATTTCTCAATACATAATTTAATCAACCCTAAATATATATTTATCGTTTATTTAGTTGCTTAATCGTAACGTTTCAGGATCTCGAAATCGAAAATCGAAACCCTAGGGTTTCGAATTTGTATGTAATTATTCTCGATTTTAATTTGAATTGTTGAATTGGATAGATGAAAGATCAGGCACAGATGATGAACAACAATCAATCGAATATGATGATGAGTATGGGGCAAGCGTTACCGCCTATTATGAGTCAGCCACCACAACAGCAGGTAATGAATAATGGAAATGGTAATAGTAATATTAATAATAATAATGTTCCGAACGTGTTTGTGAATCAGTTGATGGTGAATCAATCGCAGTCACAGGGGATGTTGAATCATCGAATTGGTAGCGGTGGTGGTTACGGAATGTGGCCACCACCACAAGTTGAACAATTGAAGTTTCAAAACCCTAATTTGAAGCCTCCTGGGATCCCGTTGAAACCGATGGGACCGCGGATTAATAATAATAAGAATTGGAAGGGGAAAAAAGGAAATGATAAGTGGAATAATAATAATAAGGTTATGGTTGGTGGTGGTGCTGCCAGTAGTAATACAGGTGGTGGTGGTGGTGGTGGTGCGTATAATCCGCCTACATTGAATGAATTGCAACAACAGAATCGGTTGAAAGCAAGGAGGTACTTTCCGAAGAAGAAGTTTAATCACGGTGGGCGATCGGCGCCTTATGCTCCGAGGAACACTACTTCATTTTTAATACGAGCGAAGAAAGCTGGTGGGATTACGTCGTTGGTGTCTCCGTGTCCGGTGACGCCTGCGGTGCTTCCAACACCTATATTTTCGCCCTCTAGAGAGGTTTTGGTTGATATGGCGAAAGAAGAGTGGGGTGTTGATGGATATGGGTCGATGAAAGGGTTGATTAGGTTAAGGTCAGGGAATGATGCTGATGCAGTTGATGATGATGAGGAAGATGAAGGTGGATCGAGTGAGAGTGATGTTGAGGAACATGTGGAGGTTGAAAGGAGATTGGATCATGATTTGAGTCGGTTTGAGATGATTTATCCGAACTATAGTGGTGCAGATTATAGTAGTTATAATTTGGAGAATAGGGTTGATGATCAAGATACGCATATAGCTCAATTGGAAGAAGAGAACTTGATATTGAAAGAACGGTTGTTTTTAATGGAACGGGAGTTTGATGATTTGAGAATGCGGCTGCAGTGTTTAGAGAGACAGAGTAGAGGTGTGGAAAAAGTTAATGAAGAGGTTGTGGAGAATGATTCTGAAAACGAGAGTGAGAGTGAGAGTAGGGATTATGGCCGTTCGATGGAGGATAACAATGACGACAATAATGAAAGAAGTCAAAATTCTGAAGGTAATAACAATGGGGCAACAGATGCTGAAGGTAAACAATCTGATAGAGTTGAAGTTGGTGGTAATAAAGATTCAGGTGTGTCAACCGATGTACGTATGGAAGAGCCAGCAGATGGTCCAGCGGATGTTGAATTAAAGAAAGAAAACAGTAATGGGCCAGCAGACGAGAATGTTGAAAAAACTGTTGTCGGGTTTAGTTCTGAAGAAGTAGGAGATGTTAGTAAAGAAGGCCATGGACCTGCAAAGGATATGAATGAAGTTCAGCAAATGGATTGAAGTAAGAACCCAATAGTAATTTAAAGTCTTCATGTTAATATAAGTCTATCTTACTGTCAAGTTTCTTGATGAAACCAAGTTACCAAATTTGCAAATATGTTTGGTGGTTTCTCAAGTTTGCTCAACATTTTGTTTGTTGTATTTGCATAATTGTCTTTTGTAGTTTTTGGAAGGGGGTGGGGGAAAGTGTGAAGTGTGTTTTAGGTAAAGTTATGGTATTGATTATAGATTTATGTTGCAGTTAGTGTTCTTGAATCAACTATGCAAAACCTTGATGTGAACATTTGGCCTAATGTTTTAAATTATACAGTATTATCTTACTGATTAATGATTGGAATTTGATTACAACCCAACATCAATGAATAAAATGCTGCTGCTTTTGTTGTTCTGTACTTGATCCTCATCTTGGTTTATTTATTTAGACTAGGTTTTGATTCTTTTATTTTTCCTTTAATTTTCATGTAATGAAATTTTAAAGCCTAAGCATCAGTTTTATTAAAAGCTTATGATGTCATTCATATATAGCTAAGGACAAGTCACTATTCATGTTTATTAGAAATTCAAAAGATATTCTTATTATTGTGTGCCCAAAACAAGAATATTGGAAAGTCTTTCTTGAAATAACGGCCAAATTAACCAAAAAGGAATACGAAATCATATCTTAGAGTTGCTAAAACAATTCAACTAAAAGTAAAATTACCTTTTCATTTTAAAAATGTGTCATAAAATGATATTATCATTTTAAAATTGTGTCATAAGAAGATCGAACACTCAAAATGAAAATAAAGTTTAAACGCTCAAAAAGTAAAATTAATATTTGTATAGTATTTTATTAGATCAATAAAATCACGTATTAATTAAACATATGATATTTAAGTTTCACATAAGTCGAAACAAATTAAAAGAGGAAAAAACAAACGGTTATGGCATAATTTTAAAATTTGATCGTACATAGACAAAATTTATAATCTTTTCATTGTCTTTTTATCTCGTTTACTCTAAAATAATTTAAATTGAACAATTGTATATTCACAACGGTCTTATATAGTCCTAGGTCATTGTGCCTACATCTCTAATTGGTTGGCCAATAAAGACTTATTTATTATCTAAAACATTTATATAATGATTTTGTTTAATTTGAGTACTTTTATAAATGTAGTTTTTGTAATTTGTTGTTGTATGATTTTGTTAACTTCGTTTCTCCATTCCTTCTATTTGTAACTTTTGTTATGTGAAAGCTTTCTTTCTTTTGTATCTATTATTTTTCACTTCTAAATCGTGTTTCTTCCATTGATGGATCATAACCCTTGTTTCAGTTTTCATTTAAGGAAACATACTCCACAATCTCTTCATTAAGTCTTTCTTCTTCTCAACTCTGCCTCTGGACACATTGAACCACATCCTCAGGTCAGGTGAACAAAGTTAAACTGTCAAGAACAACCAACCCCTCGTTGAGTATCAAGTCATCTTCTGATCTAGGTATGAGTATCTTGATCGTCAACTCTATTCACTAAAAGGTAACTACTATGGTCGGTGACTATTGATGAGGTAGACAATAGTTGTGACTGGGCATGGTGGTTCTAATTAAAGGGATGTAATGCCATCAGCTTTTTTGGTACATATTAGGCCAAATTGAAAGGAAAATGAACGCATAGGGTAACCAGAATTTTAAGAGAAAGGATTGCGTATCGGGTATATTATGCATGAAAATGCAGCATCCATGTACGATTGGCAAACAACAAGGGAATGTTTAAATAGTAAAGTTTATTATGATAAAAATGAATATTTTTATTTCTAATTTCAAAATTAACTAATTTTTTTATAAAAAAGTCATCAAAATTATTAGAATCTTTTCTTTAATATGATATAAAAAGTTTTTAAAAAATCATATGATATACAACTAATTTTTGTGATACAGATTATGGATTTATTAATATGTATCACACTTACAAAATAAAACTATAATAATTTTGATATTATTTTGTTTACAAAAAAATATAGATATGTTGAAATTAAAAATAAAAATATTTATTCTTATCATTACCACCATAACAAACTTTACTACACTAACCCCTCCCGCCAACAATATTACTGAAATTAGGATTTGCATTGATGATATTTGAGAAACAATGTCTTGTATGCAAGTTTTTGAAACCTCAACATTCTATTATACTGCGAGTACTGTAAAACTTGTTTCATAAAACAAACTAAAATGAAGTTGAGCACACGTACTACGAATTATAGTTTAATATATTGTTCCTGTGCACTATCCCATATATTTAATATCAAGACCTTTTTGTTTGGCTATGTTTAGGCCATGTATAGTATTGAGAACTTGTTTCATAAAACAAACTAAGAATTGACATGATACATGATTAGATAACCGTTGTACAAGTAATGTAACACATTTCGAAGCGAACCTTAACATAATCGCACCGATACTATGGAAGAACATTGCATCTTTTATACAGATCTAAAATTGAATGAATTATATATCATGGTTAGTGTGTAAACAACCTTAAGTACGGTTTCAAATTTTGTATCTAGAAAACAACAAAAATTAACATACTCATCATTGTATAACACCCTCCATCTTCAAAGTTCTTGAACCTGAAATGATGGTGTTTTAACACTCTGAGCATTGCATATTTAGTTTTCTTGCTATTTAAAGAAAGAAAAAAGAAAATCTTACATCTTACGGAAACCCAAATACATGTTTTCGTCAACGGTCAACACGAAGATGTACAAAAAGGATATTGCTGTATCCTCGGGTAATCCTGATCTTGTCATCGGAATATCTGACAAACAAAAAAGTTCATCATAGGTCTAGCAATTAACAAAAGGCGAAAAATATAAGTTTAGAACCCGTACAACACTTCCAACTTGAATTTGGTTACTAGCTCGACCGGAAGCCCATAGGGTCCAATCACTATTGCGCCATCATCCATCGTGACATCATATTCATTGGTGCCAACTTTCCTGCATCCAAAGATCAAGTACAGTTACATATTAGCCATTTACAAGATTCCTTTATGTAGATATGACATGGAATTTGGATGATAAGAAACCTACTCAAAATTTCCGTTCATAGAGAATTTGAACCCGAATAGTATGTCTACAAGAAATTTGAGTCTCCCATTCTCTTTGACAATCTAATGAAATAATAATGAGAAAAATACAAAAAGTGGGATAGATATAATGTGATGAATAACTTACATTTTGACATTAAGTGATAGTTAATTAACACAAGTTTGAGCAATTTACCTGTGAGCCCATAAGACCATTAGCTGCATTCTGTATCCAACTGTCTGTTTCCATCTGAGAAAAATAATCTATCCGAATCATTTCAAGTTCATAATCAGTAAAAAATTACATGAAAGACTTGAGATCTTTTTAGCATTAATCAAAAGTAATTCTGAAAAACCAACCTGTGAACTCCAAACCATTTGCCATTCGCCTTCAGCCAGTTCCTGTACTCCCTTTGTTGCATTTTCATTTGACGTAACAAACTCTTCAATCGCCTGCAAGGAAAACAATATTTTAAGTTTTTCTAATTTCTTCATTGCAAATTCAACGCGAAGAGATCTGAAATGGCACCTGAATCACTGAGCTACCAGAGGAAATTGCAGAAAGCAGTTTTTGTCGAGGTTCTGTTTGCTTCTGAAGTACAAATGTCGTCCCCTGCACTACACCAACGTAGATCGTGGTCCTTAATTTCAATAAAACCATATCTAAAGCATAAGAAAGTTTGCTAACTGCACTTCAAAGTTACCTTATTTCCTCTTGAGATGCGAAGGTTCCCAGTTTGTGACAAATATGTCGTGTCTAACCAACCTTTTGCTTCATCACCCAGGAGTCTAAAAGGCACGGGATATGGGACTTTAAAGGGAAGAAACTTAAGTGAAAATGCTGCTTTATCAAAGCGAAAAAGAATCCTTTTCCCGTCATTGACCGTAGCTGCAGCCTGAGTCATACAGTTGTACATTCTGGTCAAACACCAGTCAACAACTAAATTAATCTTAAGTGCAATGGTAGCCAAATGGATCAACAATGGCGTACCTCGACTTTAAGCTCACCTATCGCATCAGAGAACTTGACAATATTAGAAACTCGTGGATCATTTGTTTGAAGATAAATTTCTTGAAATACACTGAACAAGTCAACTCCAACAAATGTTCTCTACAAGAATTATGAAAATTTGGTTAGTTTCTAGGTAAAAATTTTGTTTAAAATCTTCATGAGAGATGAGATGAAGTGTAACCTGAATTGGGGAGGCGGTTCCAGGTCTCGTTGTGAAGACCAATTGCCATCGGCCCTCAATCAGGCTCGAACTGGTCTGCAGATAATGCAGTTCAATCACATAAGAATATGATAATGCAACAGTTTATGGTTTAAGGTTTAGGTCTTATGTTCACATACCGGATCGGGGATACCTTTAGAAGCTTCTAGAACTTTCACGGCTTGCTCAACATCCTACACAGTCATAAGAATATCCTACGTTTTCAAACATATATCGCTAACATTGGAATCTTTTAATTCATACACATAGAGTGCATGTCATGGTTAGGAATTGCAGCGGAAACATAAACCGACAATAACCTATTGTTGGCAAAAAACAAACCTACAATACTCATGTAATCGTAGTTACACCCACAAATAATAAACGGATAGGTAATTGCTAACCTTATAAATTAAAACCAAGCAAACAAGATAAATAACGAACAATATGACACACGGATATAACGTGGTTATGTTCAATCTCTAACTTGGAGATTGGTTTAGTCCCCGGGTCAAACCAGAGAGTTTTATCTTTTAGTTTCCTAGTCCAAGGATTAGAATTATATAGTATTTATATTTATAGGATAAAGATAACTTTGGCAACAAACTAAAGTGAAAAAATCCTAGCCTGACACTAAATCGCGTCTAGACCAAACAGAATCGCGTGGCGATCTCTTCTTTTTGACACTTTGCGTCGCGATCTTGTTTCTGCCCACTAAAACAAGATCCTCCTTCCACTCAATTCCATCTCACAATCGTTTCATCTTCACAATTCCCAAAAATTATATATTGATCATTAACTTCAAAGGGGAAAACATCCCTGTAGTTTAAGTACTATGAATGGTGATTATATATAAGTGAAAAACTTACAGCAGTAAAACTATCAATAACATTTATCTATTTATATTTATTAAAGACCCAACTTATCTATGTTATTTGCTTTGAATCTGATTTATAAATGAAAAGAGAAGATAATGTTACTTTAAGTTGCTGAGGAGAAGCAGAACGACCACGCCCTTGAATACCAATGAGACTACTAATAAGTGAATTCTCAGCATCACTGAATGAAACTTTCTGAATCTGTTGTTCTTCATCGACTGCAGAACACGAAATACGTCTTCCGACAACATATTGCTTCTGACCCAAACATGTCGGAAATGCGAGTACAGAGTGAGACAGAATCCTTCTTTTATTGATATGGGGAAAATGATTGAATGGAAGCCTTCCCAGAAGCTCGATTGAGGAGCAACTCATTTTTGAATTAAAACAAAGAAAAGAAAAAGATATTTGAAAAGAGGTTTAAATGAAGTGCATAGCTATATTAGATAACGGCCACAGCATTGTGAATTCAATTCTTTTCTCTTTTAATTTTGATATTATTTGCATGGTCCTAATAAATTCAGACCCCACTAGGCTTTCTTTTTTTTGTTGGTTTACAATTACTCAATTTGTAGTAACTGACTCTAAATTTATAATATTTGATCCTACAGCCTATTTATGAAATTCATCAACTTCAAATAGACTAATCACTATATAAACAAGAATTTACATTCAAATTTCAGTTTTCAAAGACTCTGGATATTAAAAGATGAACACAAATGTTAGTTACATGTGTTACTTAAAAAATATATTGTTGGACAAGTAGATCTCAGTAACTTGACTAACAGATTAAATTAAGTATTTAACGTTTAATATCAAGTTAATAACAAATCAAATGATATTGTTTTTCGCGGAATTAAGAATAACAAAAAATACACATATTATAAGTGGAACGCATATTATTTATCAATAATTCTATAAACACACAGTTGTACTCTCCATTAAATATTGTGTATGTGCGCAACTCAATCAATCGGATAATACCTATTTATACAGGTATTATGGTTAGGAAATACAATCCTACCGTATCTCCAACTAATAAAGATATCTACCTAACTCTGGCGGGTTTTATGGAAACTAAAGCAATTATCATACAATTTAAATTCTCCTAATTAATAAGATATCTTCGTATCTTCAGTATTAATCTCCATAGTCTTTTGAGTCTGTATGGCTTGAGTTTGTCTTTATTTGAATATGTCTTAGTCTAAGTCTGTGTGTCACACCCCGCCAAAATCAAATCAAGTTAAGTGCGGAAGAACGGAGCGTGAACGCGATTAGTTATCTAACTAATCAAGAGCATATGACTATCAACGGAACATAAAATTAGAATGTCATATATTGTTTTACAGACGTTGCGACTTAACCAGTCACCAAAAGTATTAGTGTTATCAAAATAACAGTAGTTTAGAGATTTCACAAATATAACTAAAAACCGTTTATAGTAATACAAAAGAAATCCCGTAAGTGTTTCCCAAAAGTGGCATCCTAACTTCATAGGTAGGCGAGGTCCCATACGTGCATGCAATTCTTACATGAATGCTAATTCTCTGAAAAACATAGTAAAAAGGTCAACAAAATTGTTGAGTCAAATCCACAGGTTTAAGGTTCCATCATTAAACCAAGAGTTTAGTAATGTTCCACAAATCATATCGTGCCAACCATGGCCAAGAGTACGATGATATACAGTTTCAAACAATAAATAGCTGACGATGATCCCCCGAAGGTTTGCAAGACCTTGCGAGTTAAAGTGACGACACCTAGGCTTATAACCAAACCACGACTTTTATTGTTTTTGCCTGGGACCATTAAAATATACGCTCCTCATCTCGACATATAGTTGGCAGTTAGCATGACTAACAAAAGTGGTAGGGATGTCATCCCAATAGTACTATTCGCATATTCGGTGGCTAGCGTCATCTAGCTAATGGTTACAGTTTATAGTCATGAGGACTTCTATGCACTACAACTAGTTTAACATAGGTTCACACAAGGATTCGTTGTCAGGTTTTCAATCATCGCATGAAAACAGTTTGTATGTAAACAGTACATATGTTTTTCACCCCAAATTTAGAAAGCAGTAAAAGCAGTAAAATAGGGGATGTGAACTCACTTGAGTCGGAGCGTGCTAGCAAAATGTATTTATAAAAATGCCCAAATAACGTCTCTTAGCGCCCTAAACTCAAGAGTTTGAATTAATATATGTAGACGACTTTAACTAGTCCGTCTATGCTAGTTGTTCACTCAACTAGGTTTAAATGTGTCATCGACGAGCTTGAATATCATGTAAGGCCATTATAGGCAAAAACGACACGTTGTGATCTTTAATAGTTTTTCAAAAACATAAAAATGTGTCTAAGTCAACGTTATAATGTATTTTTATAAATAGCATACCCATAACGTTAATTGTTGTCTTATTACATATATATATATATATATCTTTATATATATATAAAATGTCTTGAACGTAATTAAATCAAGCTTTGTGATTCCATAAATTTTTAGATTGGGAATCGTATATTAATAATACATCGTTATGATACTTATGCGATATATATATACTCATATATGTATATATATATATATATATATCATATCGTTATAACCACTATGTCAATTTGTATATATATATATATACTCATAGGGGAAGGATCTATAGGGAAGCTTCAAATTTTGGGGAAGGAGGGAAGCAAATCTTAACCCTTGATTTTTTCATAAAAAAACTTTTTTAACATTCATTTGTGATGAATGTTAAATTTTGATTAACATTCATCACAAATGAATGTTAACAATATTCATTTATGATGAAATCAAGGGTTGAGATTTGCTTATCTCCTTCCCTAATTTTTTTGCTTCCCTCTTGATCCCTCTATACTCATATATGTATACATATATATAAATATCGTTATAATATTTAACCCAATATATATATATATATATACTCATATATGTACATATATATATATATATCAATATCATTATAAGTTCTTGAAACGTTTATTTTGTCAGTTTTGATTAAAGCGTTCGTTTTCTTCGGTTTTTACCGTATGATTTATATTCTCTGCATCTTTTCTTGGGCTTTTCTTTTGAGAAATTATAAGTTACTGTTTTTAGGATTTTTAATCCATAAAGTTTCCGTTTTCACATTATTAGTTCCGAAAGTTCCAACATAAATTACACTTTAATATGTTTTAAATTATTTACTTAATTACCTCAGCCCATATTTTGTCTATTTCATATTTTTAGTCGTTATTGTCTCATTTGTCTCGTTTTTAGTCTAACTCTTCGGTTATCGAATTTTAGCCAAACAATTCTTGTTCGCATAATTATAATTTATAGATCAACCTTTATTATACTTAAATTTACTGATTTTCATAGTCATACAATTCTTGTCCGTTTTAGTTTCCATTCGTCACTTTTCACAGATTCTGTCCACTTTTTAGTCCTTCTTTTGCTCTTATTTTGACTAATCAAACGTACTTATTTTATTCTGAAAATTTTACCAAATTTTCTCCTATGTCTTAGGTTTACATAAATGTAAGGTTCATAATTTTTGGTCACGTTTAAGGGGTTCAAACACAATTATTATTACACAAGGGTCCAACAGCTAACTTTCTGGACAGTTGGTTAAAGATCCGTGTGTTCACTGAGTTATACATAGTTCCATGAAGTGAAATTATACTACTTTTAAAGCTAAGGTAATATGTGATCCTTAGGAAAAAGAATCACATCGTTTAGATCTGTAGTTTGGAAGTTATAGTCTTCCAAAGTTAGGTCAGATTCTGTCTCTAGAGGACAGTTTGTACACTTGTTTTTATAAATTCGTTTTAAAGTACTTATACTTGTCCAAAATTCATGAAATCGGTTGGGTTGGAAAGCTAACTCTTTAAAATTGATTTTAGACTCAATAAACACTAGATTTGGTTAATTTTTGACCAAGTTACTTAACTCCAAAGTCGGCCCAAAGTTTCTGTTCGGAATTATACTTTCTGTTTTGGTGTTTGTGTTGGTTCTTTTTAGCAAAGTTTGATTATAATCAAACCAAATACATGTTTTTAAGTTGATTTCTAGCATGATTGAACATCTAACATATTTTAACTATCATATAATCATTTAAATGAAAGATCTAAAGAGTTTATAGTTGTGGTTTTCCTTACAATGCACTAAAAGAGTGGATTTGAGCAAGATGGAGTTTGAAATTGGTGTGGATGAGGTCCTAGCTTCCAAATCCGTGAGTTTTGTGTTGTATTACTTAGGAAATGAAATGGTGATGAAGTGTGCACGTTTTTGTGAGTAAAAGAGCATAAGAAGAAGGTTTTAGTGTTGGTGGTTCATGGTGGATCAATGGTGGTTCAAGGGAGGTTCAAGGGTTGTTGTTTGAAGTGTTGTTTGAACAAAAGAGGGAGTGTTTGGGACTGCTGCTGCTGATTTGAATGAAGTTTGTGTGAGTGTGCATTATTTTAACTAGCCCCACGTATATAATATTGCATGAGATTTCAAGGGAAGGCTTGGGCATTATTTAATTGGGGAAAAGAATGGTGCAATGGAGTGCTCAAGTGCTCAAAGGGAGGCAAGTAGGAGGTGTTGGTGGTGGAAATCTGCTGGGGAGTCCAAGGAAGTCAAGGGAAAAGCACGACTTCCTTGAATCTTGTCCATTTAGGGATTTATCACTAGATATTTAAGTACTTAGGTAGATTAGTGATTTATTAGGTGTTAATTAGATGATTAGGACAACTTAGTGAGGTTTACGTAATACAAATTGTAAATTAATTTCAAGTTGTTTCGATAATATTCATATGTCACAATTTTAATTCATTTAAATAATGGCGTATTCGTAATAACCGTTGTGCTCAATTTAAATTGTGTACGCGTTTATTCGATTATCCGGAAATGTTATGCTTTTAATCTAACATAATCATATAGTATAATAACTACTATTTAATTATCAATAGATTTACGTTTTTTTTTTTTTTTTTGAAAGTTATCACCAACGTTCGCATTTGTCGGAAGTCATCCGATTTAAATCGCGCAATTCTAAATAATTACGTAAAGTACACCAAAATGTGCAAATGTGGGCGTGTGCTAGACTTATCTCATGTTTCAATCAAGTTTGATTTTATTAAGAGGGAATTAACGTAAGAATGCATATTAATTGTGTACGGAATTATACCGGTTTTCGAGGGTTGTCACACTGTGTGACGTCACCCAAACTCAGACTAAGCATGTTACACAAAGTGATGTTCAAGACTTAATTTATTAGTGTGAGTCTGTGTACCCAAAACTCAGACTGAGCAATATATATATAGACTAACAAATACTTAGCCAATTTTTACATAAAGTTTCCTAAACTCAAGTTTTGACTCATCAGAAATATAATTTAAGTTTGACCATTGTTTTTCCCAACAATCTCCCCCTATCTAACGATGTCAAAACTATTACAAAATTTATTAAGTAATTAAAAACAATTAAATGCAAAAACTGAAATAAACTTTTATACATTTTAAATATGTTACATAATATTGTCTGTTGTTACACAAAAACAAAAATAATTACTTAAGCTTCTCCACTTATCTCCTTCTTCTTCTTCCTCTTTCAACCAACTCAACTTCTTCCAAGTTATAATTCTCATTCTTCCAATGCTCTTTTTTAATTCTATCACATTTGCCTTTTACTCCGGTATTCTCTCCAATTCACCCAAATGATAAACAAACATCTCACTACTTTCATTTCGAATGGTAGACTTTGATTACCTTTACATAAATCCAATAAAGCCAGCAAATGATAACATTATGTATGATGTAACATAAATCCAATAAAGCCCTTCATAATCATTTGTTTTTACCTAGGTATTCTCCACAAAAATATTCCTTATGGTGTAGGGTGAAATCTATTCCTCATATCTTCTGTGATTAACCCAACAAACTTCTTATCTTTCTTGATGTTGAATGATACACAGAAAGTTCCATAATTATCATCATTCGACTATCCGAAGTCATGTGCAGCCTCCACCAACAAAATGATCTCAGACATGACTTCTTCTCCTAAAGATTTGTCAACCAAACCCTTGATAAATCTGGCAATGTACCTCCACACTATAAATCTAAAGGTGTGTAATTGGTCAGCATAGACATTGTATCTCTTGTAATCTGTGATTCTTTAGTCAATCTTGACTATTTTCTAGTCTCTATATACATGGAAACTTAAAATCAGACTATCATTAATCCTTCTGTGCATATAATTCTCTCCCAGTCTGTAGGATAAGACATATTGCGTATTGAGCCTTTCTTGTAATCTCCTATCCTCTTGTAATTTTTGTTCATCTTGTTGAGCCTTTTTTCAGGTATTCTTCTTTTAACATACCTAATTCTACAATAGCTTTATTAAGATTTGTTGAATTGCTTCAGTAGTTGTAGATTGATCTTGATGAGGCTTTTTGAAATAGATCTCTCTAGCAACTCTTGCTCTTCTTTCTTTTTCTTTGAGCTTTAACAACTTAGGATATGTAATTACCTCTTCGTCTTGCTCCTGTTCTAGACTTTGCTCTTGATTTAATTCTTGATCTTGTGTTCGAGTCTGAGTCTATCCTCCAAACTTAGACCCTCCAAACTTGCCCTTTGATGTTTTAACTTTATCAAATATAATCCCAATGGGAGCATGATCATCATCATCATCATCATCATCATCATCATCATCATCATCATCATCAAAGTCTTTATCTAATTCAGATCCAGAACTGCATTGAGGATCAATTAAGTCATCCTCATCTCTCTCATCATCATCCTCTTCACCTAACTTCATGACCTCTTTCATAGACAGACAAGTAAGTTTTAAAGCACCCTTAGGTAATCTCTTTTGGGCTTCTTGTCCATTCTTTTCATCCTTTTGATTCCTTTCAACCTCAAAACCTGTTCAGTATGTCTTTCTTCATCATTATCTTCTCTATCTCTCTTCATTCTATCAACCACATTCAAATAAACTTAGTCCATCACTGTAAGTGTAGCAACTGGTTTCACATGTAAAACTTCAGCGTTTGACTCCCCCTGAGTCTGTGACTCCCCATCAATCTGTACATCTCCCCTTCAGTCTGTACATTTTCCTCAGTCTGTGATTTCACCTTAGTACCTTTAGGTCCATCATCTCCATCATCTCCATCACCATTATTATCATCATCCCCATTATTTTCATCTCCACCATTTATATTTTAATTATTGTTTTCATTATTATTCACTTGATTGTCCTTTTGATTTCTAACCCCACTATCAAGCATATCAACATCATCAGACTTCTCCCCCCTTTTGACATCATTTATTAATTGAGGAAGGGTAGCCTGCATTCCATCCAACCTAGTATGCATCCTATGCTCCATCTTCTCCACCTTATCCACCACAGTAGAGACTAGACCCTTGAAGCCATCTTGGTCTTTCTTATTATTATTTAGCTTAATTTGCACTCTCACAAAGTTTTCATCAACCTTGTTAGACAAACCAGCAATGGCTAAAAGCACATCACTAATTATCTTGGGAGCCTCAGACTGAGATAGTAAAATTTGAATTAAAGAGGGTATCGGTGTTGGTCCCTCACATCTTTCATGTTGTGAATGAAAGAGATCAATGGGAACAATAAATATTGCAGTTGTAACCTCATATGGAAGGTAGATCACTGAAAATAATGGGTTAGGTTGGTAAGTCCTCACATAACTCTTATTGATTAGGAAAAAGATCACTGGACTCAGTTTGCGTAGCACTTGTAGCCTCACATCTCTTCTTGTGCATATGAGTGAGATAAGTGGCAACAAGTGTGATGGTTGGTATACCCTCACATCTCATATGGTTAGAAGATGAGAGATCACTAGATACATAATTGGTTGAAGTCTGTACATCAGTCTGTGATATGACTGAGACATTGTCAACTAGTGTAGTAGGGTGTAAGGATTGACTCTATGAAGTGTGAACTGGATTTTCACTGATGGTATAAATGGTGTCAGCTACCTCTAAAGATAAACTAAATGAACATGTAACATCATACTTGACTGTGATTGGTTGAAAACAAAACACGCAAGAAGAATGATTAGAAGGGGATTACATAATATTCATTTATAACCATTTTTCAGTTAAAAGGAAACAAATCACACTGTGACACGTACTACCTAAAAATCATGTGATATTTATGGGAAATATATTGTCTATAAATAGAGTGACATATTGTACTTAGATGTTTCACCGATTTGTAGCTATCATTTGAATTTAATCGGTGATAAATTTTGTCTAACTAAAATTAGAGTCGGTGAGTAATAGTTGTACTATTCTCACAACGAGTACTACAGGAACTTGTAATTGCGTTGAATTAATCTTCTAATTTGGCTTAGATTATTCCACATTCAATTCGTTGATGTAATTTGTGATCAATAAATTCATCATTCAAGTTATCTATTCTTAGCATCTTTGGTTATCATCTTTTAAATTCATAATTCATACCCTGTTTATAAAACAAGCATTTTAAAATTACTAAATATTTGTTAATAATTTTTAAAATACTACAATGGAAGAAATTATGATGAATACTCGTTCAACATCTTTTCTTCTTCCACCATCTCCTGACTTATCTATTGGTTTGTAACTTTAAGGATGTGGAATTACTTTCAGAGGTGTTACAACACCTCACTCGCCTTGAAGAACTTGATATCAGAAGATGCCCGAATCTTAGAAATGTGCAGAGACAACTTCAAGTTTAAAAGTATGGGTTTCCTAGTAGTGAATTCATCCCACAGTATAAACGGGTAAACGGAGAGGGATTACTGTTCAGGCTATCTTGCAATGTCGGGCCTTTATGGCCTAGATGTATGCAGTCTAACCGGTATTCCCGTGGCCGTTTCCGGACTTTCTCTGGTCGAACTAGGAGTTGTAGACAAACTCAACTGTACGAGTCATAGCTTATCAACTAGTTTTATACATTTATGACTTATTTAAGAGTTTTTTTTCTTTTTTCTTTTTTTCTTTTGTAATTTAAACTGTTGGGCTATCAGATATTTCATATGATGTGTTCACAGGTGATTCATCTGGTATTCTGGTGTAGAATTGTTGAAAGGACACTCAAAGTTGTAGAAGGTAGATTGAGAGCTTTCAGATACCCGCGGTATTAGGAAGGCGTATGATTTGAAAACTCCTAAAAAGAATTACTGCAAACGTTTATGAATTGTGATGAAATGTGTATGCAGCTTTGTGTTGCAGTTTATAAACTGCAAATATGTTAATGGTGTTATCTCTGTAACCATAATCGTTTTTCATGTTGTAAAGTTTAGTTGATGGCACATTTGTACATATATATGTTTTCGTTCTATTATCGTTAATATATAAAGTTTAATCGTGTACGGGTAATGCATGCTCTAACTAAAAGTTCGGTATACCTTCGAATTTGTATTTCAAGGTGAGAAGTACATTGTGAATTTAGAAGCTCAAAACTCATATTATTAATAAAGAACTCAACTTACTTTTTAGCTTGGCAGGAATATATGAGG
Organism: Logfia minima; assembly: GCA_963921325.1. Taxonomy (NCBI): domain Eukaryota; kingdom Viridiplantae; phylum Streptophyta; class Magnoliopsida; order Asterales; family Asteraceae; genus Logfia; species Logfia minima. Next base: position 24,166,409 of record OY992775.1, on the reverse strand, counting down.
AATCAACAGCATCATATATACAAAGCGTCCTCTGTTCATAAAACGGGCATGTTTAGTCTACTTTTATTATCGTGATGGTGGTTTCTTGCTGATTCAATGGGTATTCAGTGTCGATCGAAACAATAAAGTTTTGATTTTGTTCAGTTCATTTTCATTCAACCGTTATATAAAACTTACAAAATGTGATGACTTAGGAATTTGTGCAGACTCATCTTTGGTCAATATATTCAACCAATAAAAGGATCAACAAAGTGATTTCGCTAAACTTCGAGGGCGCCTGATACATCATTTTTTAACCAACACATGTTGTATAACCCTCTAACACGAACTTCAACAACAAAAACACGATTATTCAGAAGTCTTGTACCTATGTATACACTAAAAGTTTCATGAAAGCCCTTTTACCATCCCAGTATTTGCATCAAGATCAATGTCATAGAAACAAGGTCTTGTTGGAAGCCCTGGCATCGTGCTCATGGTTCCCACCAACGGATAAATAAATCCTGCCCCAATGCTTGCCCTTACATCCCTAATTGGCAACACGAATCCTGTGGGTGCTCCTTTGGCAGCAGGTTTATCTGAAAATGAGTACTGAGTTTTCGCCATACATATTGGAAGCTCCGAGAAGCCTTGCTTGCTATACATTTTAATCTGTTTCTCTGCCTACAAAACATCACAATCGAAATTTTTACCTTTTTTTTTCTTAAGTTGAAACACGAGTGAAAATGTTTAGTACCTGTTTGGAGTATTCAACACCACTGGCACCATATGATCTAGCTATAGCTTCTATCTTGTCTTCAATACTTGCTTCCAAAGGATACAAGAATTTGAAGGGTTCATTACAACTTTCGCAGGCCTTTTGAACAGCAATCCCGAGATCAATCTGGTAAGATCACATGAAATAATATGTTAAAATCCTTAGAGACAGACTGTGTTAACCATTTATCTGAGAATGGGTCAATTTGGATTCTTAATTTTAAATAGCTACAATGGGTTAGTAGCTATATATGTTATAACCTTATATCTTTAGTGAGCCAAATGAATAAAAATTAAGAAGAAAAAAAGAGAGTATAATAGGTAGAAACTTGCCGAAATAGTATTTAAATGCATAGAACATCCTAAATATTTTATTTAATAAATTAGTTTACTGTTGAAAAAAAAAATAGTATTTGTAATAATATTTTACACACTGACAAATTATAAGTGGAAAATTTTGGACAAAAAGTGTTTCGACTCACTATCAGGATTTTGGTTTAGTGGTACCAATAGGCTGTGGGTTTAATTTGTTAAGTAAATCTGTAACTGACCAGTTTCAGTACTCATACCATAAAGTTACTGGTTCATTGTGCCATTTCTACTTAGAAGTTTAGAATCGAACTAACCGCTCCTTTTCCACCATGGGCATGATGAGTGCAGACAACCGCATCATATGCACCCGCTCTAAATGCAGCAGACCTCACGGCTCCTATTTCTGCATCTGTATCAGTTGAGAACCGGTTCACCGCCACAACAACATTCACACCATAAGCCTTCGTATTCTTAATGTGCCTAGCCAGGTTTGCGCAACCAGCTTCCACAAGAGCCACATTTTCAGTAACATAAGCACAGTCAAGCGGCTTCCCAGCGGTGACCGGTGGTCCACCACCATGCATCTTGAGAGCCCGAATAGTAGCCACGATAATAGCACATTGAGGTCTCAAACCACTATAACGACACTTTATATTCATAAACTTTTCGATACCTATATCACATCCAAAACCTGCTTCCGTAACAACAAATCCACCCGGGCCCACAAGCTTCAACGCAATTTTATCAGCCACTATAGACGAGTTCCCGTGAGCTATATTAGCAAACGGGCCCGCATGAACAAAAACCGGGGTACCTTCAAGAGTCTGCATTAGGGTCGGGTTAATAGCGTCTTTCATTAGTACACTCAATGCACCTCCAACACCAAGATCATCAGCAGTAACAGGATCCCCGTCTCGACTATTACCAATCACCATTTTCCCGAGCCGCTCTCTCATGTCAGTTAGAGATGTAGTGAGGGCTAAAACCGCCATTATCTCGCTAGCAACCGAAATGTCGAACCCGGTTTCCCTCGTCATCCCTTTCTCATCCGGGCCTTGACCCACGGTTATTTTCCTCAAAAAACGATCATTTACATCCATAACCCTCCTCCATGTGATGGTTTCCGGGTCAACATCTAGCCTTGCAAATTTCTTGATTTCATTTAAAGTAAGATCCTCAGGTTTGACTTTGGTGATACCGAGCTTTTTTAAGCGTCTGTACATAACATCATTGAATCTCCGGTTACCTTGTTTGTCCGGTGCACACAAGCGACTAAAAAGAGCATTATCTGATTGTGTTGATTCATGAAACATCCGTGTGTCAATGGCAGCAGCTAGAAGGTTGTTTGCAGCGGTTATGGCATGAATGTCGCCTGTCATATGTAAATTAAACTCGTCCATAGGGATGACTTGACTATAACCGCCACCAGCGGCTCCACCTTTGATGCCAAACGTTGGCCCTTGTGATGGTTGTCTAAGGGTGGTAACGACCTAACAGCACAGGTGACAAGCAAGAACTATAAGTTTTATGACTTCATTCTTTAAGTTAATGTGCAGCATCAATATAGATGGCAAGATGGGCGGGTCATGCAGATTGGATAACGGGTCGAAACAGGTCAGTTTTTTGTATGGGTCATGCAGATTGGATAACATTTGGTTGGTGTGCAAACCCTTTCTTGTTTATTTCACACTTGCTATAAATATTTTATGGTTTGATTGCAGAACCAAGATCATTACAATAAGAATCTAAATATTTGAATAAAAATGATTATGCAGGTTTTAAGCATTAAAAGTTTAAGCTTTGAATGACTTTCAACTTGTGAGACCCATTTGATTGTTCCTCTTCTAGCTAATTTCTGTAACTTGACCCATTTGAGATTAAGCACAACCCAAAACCGACCCATTCATAAGCAAATGGGTAGAGATTGCCACCTAATCAATAAGTGCCCAAAAATATTTATCAAGAGAAACAAAAAGTGTTACTTTTTTGTCAAGAAAAGCTCCCAAAGCTTGACAAAGACCAACAGTAGTGGTAGATTTGCCTTCTCCAAGTGGTGTTGGTGTTATTCCTCCAACAACAACATAGAATCCATCTTTTCTACCTTTAAGTTCATCAATCACAGGCAATAAAACCTGAAATTTTCACACACAAAAAAATTACAACATTATTAATACTTCAGTCTTGATACATTTCAAAATGCAAAATTGATACCATTGACACTTTGATAGTATTCTATTTGACTTTCTATAATGCGATTGACAATTTGTAGTCAAAATCAGATCAATCAACAATTTACACACAAATTTGTGAGATTGTCATATCAATATTAAGGCATTGTTTTTCATTGCATTTTGAAAGTGGCTATGTTATATGAAATAGTCAAGAATCAGATAAACTCAAACACTAAATATATCCCCTTTACTTTGATGTTCAACAAATTTTGATTAATTTAGAATTTACTTACAAAATTCCCCTTTACAATGAAATCAATGTTTTTGCAGATACTCCTAAACTAACTATTAGACCCCTAAAATAATGATTTTCACTAAACTCAAACAATAAAAACTTACAATTAGTGTTCTGAAAACCAATAAAAAACATATAATCAATTTCAAAATGCAATGTCAAACAGCCACTAACACTTCAATCCCATCACACTTCAAATGCAAAATTAATACCATTGACATTAGTATATCTTACTTTTATTTGACTCAAACACCAACATTACAATAAAAAATTTAGAAATTAAATAAAAAGGGTTTCATTGACAATTTGACATTATTATTTATTATTAGGTGTATATCATAAAATTAATAACATGCAGAATTAAACCCTAAACCCACATAATATAATAAAAAAATAATTTACTCAAACACAAATCAAGTCACTTGAACATCCAAAATTCTCATTCACGTACATTACTCTAACATAAAATAATAAACATTAAAAAACAAAAGAAAAAACATACCTTAGCTTTATATTTACCATAAAGATCATAATGATTAGGATTAAGATTAAGCTTTCTAGCAATCTCTGAAATATGATGAGGTTGTACGGAATTTGCAATGTCTATATCTGTTGGAACAGGAGATACAACTTGCAATGTCATTGCATTCATTTTTGCCTGATTTTTTTATTCACAAAACAAAATTAAAAATTGAAATGTGTTCAGAAGAAATTGGGTTTAAGATTGTGGAATGTGAATGAAGGGTTGCGTGAATAACATGCACAGGTTTTGGTGAACCGATAACAGTGACTGTGTGACACTTGCATAATAAGATGGCAACGTGTGGTGTAAATACTAAAAATAAAATTATTTTACAAAAATGGTCCCTATTCTTTATATTATCATACACCTTTGTCCTTTATTAGGATAAGCACCAAAAATGAAAAGTAGAAAAATACGGAGTAATTGATTTGTGAGGTGAGATTTTGTATTATGATTAAAAACGTAAAATACGGAGTAATTGATTTATGAGGTGAGATTTTGTATTATGATTAAAAATGTAAAGTTTCGAGAGACAATCACATTTTGAAGAGAAGAAAAGGTAAGTAATTTATGTTATTGATTTATATGATTAACGGTCTAGACTCAATGCATTTGGAGTAATTGATTTATGAGGTGAGATTTTGTATTATGATTAAAAATGTAAAGTTTCGAGAGACAACCACATTTTGAAGAGAAGAAAAGGTAAGTAATTTATGCTATTGCTTTATATGATTAATGGTCTAGACTCGATGCATTTTAACAGCACTACATTTTATAGTGTGCACGTAGAATATAATGTTACAAATCTAGATCGTTAATTACATAAATTAACTTCAGAAATAGCCTGTGCTTCTTCCCTTCAAAATCCAGATCCACACCTAATTAAAACAATACTAGCCAAATAATTGATTTGTTAGGTGAGATTTATTATAACTAAAAATAGCCGAAGGGTTTGTTAATTACTCTGTGTATATGAAATAATCAAGAAAATTCGACAAATTTCTAATGATAGATCGAGCTCAAATAATATAAAAATAAGGATACGATATGTATTGCTGACAATACGCAAATGTGTGATGTTTTTGAACAGATTCTCATGGGGGCCTATGATACGTGCATGGGAAGAGAAGTCAATATGAACGTTTATTAGTTGCAAGAATAAATTAGTATTTCAGTGGACATGGTCTTGTGAATGAGATCATGGTTTATTTGCTAGTTATTTATTTTCAGGTGTTAATAGTAAGTTTAGGAGAGTGGAGAGAACTTGTCAAACCACTAGTTTAAATTAGTTAGTTTGTTTCATTATAAGTAATGTAGTTTTGCTTTTGAAATGATAGAAAAGAAAAGAAAAGTGTTTCAATTACTCTCTTAGTCTAGTTAATGTTCTTGGAAGATTGACTATCTCGAATCGGTCTTCTATCTGCCTCCGTCTCAAAATCTAGCTTTTTTCTAGTAGAACTTGTCTTCTTTTGTATGAAGAAATGATGTGGTGTGAGTACGCAAGATGTGTACCCTTTCTCACTAGATGATATATTATATGTATTTTGATTTGATTCATTTAAATGTTTAAAAATGTAAATGGAAATCAACATACGATTTTAACAATATGGTTAGCCACGTTCACATAAAGTGATATGTTGATTACTTGAACGGAATTTATATCTCAATGACTTGGAAAGTTCATCAAACACTACTATATAATTGAGGAATCATTCTTGACTTTTGGATTTACGAAATTAAGGGACAAAATTTAATTGGTTTTTTTGATTAATTGTTTAGCTCATGTATTTGATTTAAAGGCGTAGGAGCATTTTGATCAGTTTACATTAAAATGAGGTAAATTACGTTCTCATCTTCGTAATCGATTTCCCCAAGTTTCTTCACACTGGGGTGATTTTATAATTGATTGTTTGTCAGCGTCTTTATTGTATCATTAATTCCATTTTGTTGATGCATCTTTATCTTCGATTTAACTTGCACTATAGTCTTTGTGAAAATTTTTGTCATAATCGTCGTCAACCTAGGTCGCTATCACCAGGTACCTCGTCAACCCATTTGTACTCGAATCAAGGAGAATTGCATTTCCAAATTGACTTAAAGTTAATTATTAATCATTGTGAAACTTAATAAGGTTTTCCTTGATCGTAGTCTTCAGATCTTACTTCGTCAGTACTGTTGGAGTTTCTTTGTCGCCAAAGTTTGTTTGTACTATGAGCATCTTTTTTCCTGTAACTGGTTTTATCGGCTTATCAGCAACACACGATTCCAAGCTTATGCAAGTATTACCTTTGATAAGCTTTTTCGAAAGCTTATCGTAGCTTTAATACTCTTTTTGTTATTTATGCGGAAGTTCTACTGGATAGGTGTAAAGCTTTTGTAACCCTTGTAATTGCCGGATAATAGCCTGATCTACTATTCATTTAGATGAGAACACCAAATTCCACTTCAGCGTTGACTTCTCTTGATTTGTCTTCAGTCTTTGACTTGGACAAATGCTTCTGATAATCTTTTTCAGTCTTTGACAGAAGGAGTTGTTACTAACATATGAAGCGACCAATAAACTACTTAAGTTTAATTATCTCATATATAAATGACATAAGAAGGGTCAGAGACCCAACAATTAATTTTTGGTGTTTACAACTAAAATCACATTCTATTACTTATATTCCTTAAATCATGTGTGATTACATTTTGTTGTTTTTTTATGTGCGATTATATGTCGTCGGATGTAAAATTTTAAACCAAACATATTTGGTCATATGTGATTACTACTATAATCACATGTAATAATAGCTAATATTATTACTCACATGTGATTATAGGTGTTAGATTTTATTTAGTGTTTTAATCACACATGAGTGTAGATAAAATCATTCAAAACTATAACTATTTAGTCACATGTGATAACAGTTGATAACCACGTGAAAATTTCAAATGATTACATTAATCATATGTGATCTAACTAGAATTAATTGTGACTAAAACTATATCACACGTGATTACGACTATCATTGTTTGAATAAACACATTTTAGAAAATACCTTATTTATCAATGAAAATTAAATAATTATATTGGGAAATAGATAAAACCATAAAAAAATCATATTATAACACAAAGCAATAATCACGTGTGATTATAATTGTGTCCATTACTAAATTTCAAATCGTGAGCTTTATCAACATAAAAAGGAGTCAATTGCCGAACAATTAAATCACTTCTTTTATTTGTGCGTATCAACTAATTTTTTATTTTTAAAATGAATCATTAATTTAAAATTAAACATTTTGGGGTATTGTTTACCGATTTAACAGGTAACTAGTCACCTTTTTGATGATGTGTCGTTATTTGATGAAAAAATGACAAGGATAACATTTATATTAAAATAAGAGTAAACACATATTTTAAAATTAAAATATTATTACACTCATCCATTATCTATTCCTCATTTTTCCAACCTTCTTACTCTCTCATCTAACTCTTTAATCACTTTCTATAACTCCATTCACCACTCACAACTCACCACCACCACCACCTGCATTAATTACCACCGCCAAATATATCCACCTCCAGATCCCATGATCACCGCCACTTGCATTCATCTTTCTCGCCACCACCTGCATTCATCTTTCTTGCCACCACTACCATTTATCTTCGTCAACTGCCTCCACCCAATCTCATGAACTGCCACTTCCATCCATCAGTTGACTTCGTCTGCTCCGTCCACCATCAACTCCATTTGATCACCTCCATCCATCATCTTCCCATCTACTCCGTCAACTGCCCCTTTTCATATACGATTTTGCATTTATAGCTTCAAGTCTTATATCTGTTTAGATTTTTTTTTATGATTGTGTTTTTTAGGTCTTTAGCATATTTAAAGAGTTGAGGATTTTTTGGTTCGACTTCAGATAGTTTAAAGATGATTTAGATTTGGATCTTTGTGTGTTTTCATTTTTCTCTTATTTCCACATTTATGTGGGTTTGTGTTTCATTATAGGGATTAATGTAGGGGAATGTACTTAACTTTTATGGGATATGTATTCTGTGTATCCAACTTTTATTTGCTCTATTGTGTGTACCCAACCCGGAAGAAGGTGCATTTGATGTAAGGTACCGGCTAGCAAAATCCTCGTCATCAGTTTCTAGCCACATAAGCGTACACATGGCCCGTCACGTAAGCGGTACAGACAATAGACTTCGAATAACAGTTGGGTACATACAATATCTATTTTTCATGCAATCGCACCTAGCAAATGTTTCCTTGAGAAAGACACTCCTGCTAATGTAATTAGTACTTCTACTACCATTTCCTTTCACTACATTTACATCATGTAGATCACATACATATATTATAATCTACAGCTAATTAATTTCACGAAGCTACTAAATAATTAGTAGTTGCTAGCTTCTCATCAACTATATGTATCTTGACATATTGTTCAACTAAAATATATCTATCATAAGATTAAGTTGGTTTACATTTAAATCAAGAAAAAAGACTAGGGTTTTGGGGAAGTGGCCCGGTGTTTTAGAATACATAGAAAAAACAAACAAACTCTTAAGACTATAAACAAACATATGATAAAGATGTTGGGGTAAATGGTATATTTAAAAAGAAACTATGAAATTATACATGCTCCAATATTCCTTGTTTGATACTTAGATTGTCCATTTTGTGTTTATCTCCTCACAAAAACTTCAATGTGTTCAATCACGTTTTTAGGCATATCTCTCAACACACAACTTAGAGATATGTATTATTAATTTAAAATAAGAAGTTTGATAACGTGATTTATATATATATATATATACGAATTATAAACGACTTTGTTTCGACGTTAATAGGTGCTTTTTTGTCCGTACCTTTAAATCAGAACTCAACCAACCCCACCCCCCAAAGAAAAAACTATAACACGCATGCCTTCCTTATCATTTCTTTCTCTCAATGTTATGAGATTAACTGTCATCGATCTCCTTTAACATCCTTGATCATAAGAGCATTTGCAGTGCATTAAGAATTCCATCACCATAAGATGACTTTGGAAGTATGTGAAGTTCGACGTGTTTGTGAATGACGAAGATTACAATGTCAAATCTGAGTGTGTCATTGTCACACCCCCAAATTTAACAAGTATGATAATTATGCGGAAGCTTTTGGGGCGTGACGAGGATCAAATAACAATACCTCGAGCGTATGATTATCGCAGAACATCGATATTATTAGGATGCCAAAATAGTTTTACAAACATTTCGGCTCATCGAGCCGTCAACATGTCAAGGTTATCAAATACATCATTTTAAATAAAATGCAAGTTCCGGGATTCAATAAAAATACATCAAGTCAATATTATAAATAAATCTCGTTAGTTTAAATATGGCATCCTAATCATCGTGGCAGGTACGGTCCCAAATATGCATGTGTCTTACGGCATAGCTAATTCCCCTGAAAAACATATTTATAAAAGGTCAACATATCGTTGAGTGAATTCACAGGTTTAATGACTCTATCATAAACCATTATTTATAAACATTTCATCAATAGATCAAAAGTGGCATCAACGGCCTATTGTGCGATTATTCTCAATTTAAAACAATAAAAACAAACACTGACTGTGATCCCCCGCAGACTAGCTAGGTCCTGCGAGTTAATATGTCGAACTAAACCTATAACCAAACCACAACTCACATATAATTCGTTTGCCTTGGACCGGTTAAGTATACTCATCCCCAAAGTGCGAAACAACGTCGCTAGTTAGCGCGACTAACTAAAATAAACGTGGGATGGGGATGTCAGCCCCGATAGTACTATCTGTATACTCAGTGGTTAGCGTCATCTAACTAATGGTTATAGTGATTGTCAGCAAGAGGACTTCTATGCTACAACATGAAGAATTTAGTCGCCCATAAAGATACGTTGTCAGGTTTTAATAATCGCATAAATCAGTTATATGTTTTTCACCCCAAATTTGAAAGCAGTAAAACGGTAAAAGTGGGGCTGTGAACTCACCTGGAGTCCGAGCGTGCTAGCAAAACAATTTAATAATAATTCCCACGTAAGTCTCTTAACGTCCTAAACGTAAGAGCTTAAATCAATATCGGCAGACGACACAATGGTCAGTCTATGCCAGTTGTTCACTCAACAAGATTTGTAAAATTTGTCATCAACGGGCTTTCGAAAACATCCAACTTATATTTAAAAGAATGACACGTTGTGATCCCACTTTGTTTTCAAAATCATTAAATCGTAACTAAGTCCACATTAAAAATACCTTATTAAATGTATTATACTATTAATGTGTAACTTTCATTTATTCAATACATATACTTTCACATAGGTATATATATATTTATGTATCTCAATTACGTTTGATTTAGGGTTTCATGACATGTATTAACGTTGGTAGTCTTTCGTTATTATTATTATCATCACGTCATCTATTTCCATATACACATATAAATATATAAATATACTCATGTAAGCATCTATTTATATATATATATATATTCATTTTCACTATAATTACTATATTTTAAACGTTAGCATATATATATGTATCCTCAAAATCATTTACACATTTTTCTTGTCGTTATGATATATTGACCAACAATATGTACATTTATTCATACATACATTCCTATACACATATTAATATAGTTATACGCCTTTATAATTTATTTTCACACTTTTACCTTACGATATTATTTAATCCCTTTTAAATTCCATTTATAACCTAACTTTTATAACTTAAAGTTTAATAACCTACATTTTGTCCTAAGTTATTCTAGTACTTATTTTACACCAAATTACATGAAATACACTAATCTTTACATTAAAAGTCCTTAATATATAGTTTTAATCGTTTTTAACCTTTTCAACTTAGTTAACTCATTTTTAACAGATTCTGTCCCATTTTTAGGTCAACCTTGCCTACGGTTTTGACTAGTCAAAAATGTTCAGAAAATTATGAAAATTTTTATACAAGTTCCTCTATGTCTTAGCTTTCCAGAAACATAAGATTTGTAATTTTTGGTTGAGTTTAAGGGGTCCAAATGTATTTTACATCACACAAAGGTCAAACAGTTCATTTTCAGGACAGTTAGTCATAGATCCGTATGTAGCTTGAGTTCTACTTAACTTCACAAAACGAGATCATACAACCTTCAAAGCTAACACAATTTTTGACCTTCAGCAAAAAGAATCAACTTGTTTAGATCTACGGTTTGAAAGTTAAGATATTTTAAAGTTGGGTTATTTTCTGTCCCAACAGTACAGCTCGTACACTTTAACTTAGAATTTCATTTTAAAATAGTAATACTCATCTAAAAATTATGAATCCAGTGGGGTTTGATAGCTAACTTCTTGAACTTAACTTTAGAACTAAGAAACACGTAATTTCATCAAGATTTGACCAAGTTATGAAGCTTCAAAGTTAGAAAAATTTTCTGAAGTTTTTCAAAATGCATAATGGTGGACTGTTTTGGTACATTTTTGCATAAATCACTTATCAAACATGTAAAAACGATTTTTAAAGCTAGATCTTGTCAAGAGTGAACATCTAAACATAATAGAACCATAAAATAAGTATTTTATCATAAATATTACAAGATTATGGAAGAAATGGTCCTTACAATGCTCTAGGAAGCAAAGGGAAGTGAAATGGAGGTGGATGAGGTTTTGCAAGAGCTCCTAGTTTCCAATCATTGGTTTTATGATGTGATTAACTTGGAAATGGTATAAGGATGTGATTATGAACGTTTTTGATGGTTTAAAAGTGAAGAAATGATGATCTAAGTGCGGTGGCTCATGGTGGTGCAAGGGAGGTGCAATGGTGGTTCAAGGAGGAATGTGGTGGTTGTTTGAGAGCAAAAGAGAGAGGGGAGGCTGCTGGAAATCAGTAGATTTAGAGGGAGAGAAAAGATGTTTGTGTGTGTGAAATGTGATGCAAGAATGGCCAAGTTATGGGGAGTAAGGGGAGGCAAGGTATGGGTGCAAGTATGGGTTCAAGTTGACCAAGAGGGGGGTCCTAGGGAGGGTGCTTGGGCAGATTTTTGGTCAAGGGGAGGACCCACTTGTGATTTCCCAAATCAAATTAAGTCTAGATATTTTAGTCATTAGGTGCTAATCTCGATTAGTTAGGTTTTAATTGCGCGATTAAAGTTAATTAGGAGTAATTAAGGTTAGTTAGAGTAGTTCCTAGCGACTTAATTAATTATAAGTCCTTTCGATATCATACGTATGTTTTCGATAATTCGTTTATTACAATTCGCGAAATCTCTACGTTTTTGCGTTAATTGAATTTGTATATTCGTTGATTCTATTATTTGAAACGTTATGCCATAACTTGGCATATTAATAGTAAATAACTAATATTTAATTATCAAATAGTTTTACGTTATTTATGAAAAATGATCACCAACGTTCGTGAATGTCGGTCTCTACCGATTGTTTGTGTAATTCTCGATGATTACGAATGCATCCCGCATTAAAATAGTGTGCATCTCATATGCAACTGTGGGCTTTGTGCTAGACTTATTTTGATGAAAACGAATTCACGTTAATTAAGTAGGGAATTAGCCTAAATGCACGTAATTAAAATGTACGAAATTTACCCTAATTTGAGGGTTGTCACAGTCATATCGGTGTATATATGAAAGGATATTGTTAAAATAAATTCATATTGATTACCAAAAATAAATTTACAAGCATTAAAGTATAGCATCTAATTTGACACGTAACTAAATAAAAATCTTATAACCTTTTCATAAATCATGTATGTGATCTACATGATGTAAATGTAGTGAAAAATAGAAATGGTAGTAGAAGTATTAATTACATTAGCAGGAATGAATTCTCAAGGAAACGTTTGCTAGGTGCGATTGCGTGAAAAATATATATTGTATGTACCCAACCGTCGTTCGAAGTCTATTGTATGTACCGCTTACGTGTCGGACTATGTGTACACTTACGTGGCTGGAAACTGGTGACGAGGATTTTGCTAGCCGGTACCTTACATCAAATGCATCTTCTTTCGGGTTGGGTACACACAATAGAGCAAATAAAAGTTGGGTACACATAATACATATCCCGTAAAAGTTAGGTACATTCCTCTGCACTAATCCCTTCATTATAATAAGAGTTTTATTTGGATGATGGTGTTATATGATGGTTGTACGTAGTACTTGGTGATGAAAGTTGAGATGAACAAGAAAAACTATCTTTGAAGAGTCAAAGGAAAATTTTCTTTTAAATTTTCCACTATGCTTAATAATTCAAATAAGATTTATTAAAATTGAATAATTTATATTTACGTGTTAAAAAGATAATAATAAAATTAGTTGGTATTATTATTAATTATTGATAATTATTTCAAATTTTTAATAAATTAGTCGGTCAGACCCATGCGTTGCACACGTATTGTATAATGAGGTTTTGTTCTCATGTCAACGATCTTCACTCATATTTAGCTTTATCTCTCGAACTATGAACCATTACTCATGCACCTTAACTTAGCTAGAACTTGATAATCATTTTGTTTTTAGTCGGTGTTTCACTCTTTTAACAGTGTAGTAATTTTGGTTAAATTAGGTCATACAGTCAATTTATATATTATTTGAATTTATTAAATGTTTTTTTATTATATACACCATATATAGCTTTTATATACTTTATTTAGAATACAAAATATTTAAATCAGATTTTTATCAGGCCACATAAGTTGTTGTTGAATAAAAGAAAGTCACTGAAAAAAATCAAGTCAAGTCCTCTAGCGACTTTAGCAATAGAGAACTAAAGAACAGTACTTGTTGCAACTCGCTATGAGTAAAGTCCCTAGTCAACATTGCATCAGCAACCTTTGAGTTCACACCTTTGGAATGTCTGTCATTATGCTTCATTGTAATTGGTGAAATTTCTACACATGAAGACACATGGTCAGATAGGGACCACATAAGATTCTTTCTATCCGTTTGTCAGTTAAAAAGAAGTACTCATTCACACAGTGACACACGTCATTCTATTTTCAAGTTTGTAGGAGATATTTAGTGGAAATATCCTGTCTATAAATAGAGTGACATATTGTACTTAGACTTTTACCGATCTGTAGCTATCATTTGATTTGATCAGTGATACAGTTTGTCTAACTACAAATTAAAGTCCTTGAGTAATAGTCATATTATTCTCATAATGAGTGCCATAGTAACGTACAGTTGTATTGAATTAATCTTTAAGCTTTGATCTAGATTATTCCGCATTAAATATGTTGATGTAATTTCTGTTTGATAAATTCATCATTCAAAGTTATCTGTTTTAGCATTCTTTGTTACCAGCTTTTAATATTTGTGATTCGTACTCTGTTTATTGTATAAGTGCTTTAAAATTAGTAATGTCTGTTAAGAATTTTAAAATACAATAAATAACAAGTTGAATTGTATTCACCCCTTCTACAAATTCAAGCTATATATTGTAACTCCATATCACTTAATCCATAAGTGATATTTGGCATTAACAAACCGTATACCGTTCAATGCAAGACGTATAAGGCTCAACACCAGTTGTATAAGGTTCGCGTGACCCTTATATGCCTAAATCTGCAATCTTGATACGGTTGGTGCAATACATGTGTGTTTTCACAAAGTCAAATACGGGCTCCAACATATCCTATATATATATATATCCAACTTCACCAACAACAAAAATACACCTCTACTTCCATTTTCTTTTCTTTATATTACTTTCCCTCTCTAGAAATACTCTCTCTAGGTAATTATTAATCAACATTAAGATGAATCATTAATTAGGATTTAATTAATCTGTACGGAGGTGCTCCAAGACTCTGCAATCTATCAAGGTTATTGTACACTCTTATCGGGTTTCAATTATTATTCTACCTTTGCATTTATTTTGATATGTTTCATTATTATCGTATTGATTATTTAGAAATGCATGCTAGAATGATAGGCTAAATAAATTAAGTGTTTGCTATGATAGAATTTATGTTGGTGTAATTATGTAATTTATTGTACTATTAGTTTACTTACATAATAATTAATTAATATATGAATATATGCATTAAATCTCAATTGTTTATCTGTCAAGCTCATGTTGTGATTGAAACCTTATCTCTAAAATGAATGTAGCTAATTCATAGATATAGGTCACTCAATTACTGTGTGTTAGATGATCAAGGAACTCGACATGGCCGCTGTTATCCTAACTGAAAGATGTTCGTGGGAGACACAGAGCATGGGAATAGAGTTAGATTAGATTAAGAATCATACATTGAATATGTTTTAGAGAACTTTTAGAATATTTACAACCTAGTTAAACACTCAAACGTCCTATTAAACTGAATGTCGTTATTATATACCTACTGCATGTTCTTGTTTGATTGTTGCTTAAGTTTAGTCAATATCAATTTGTCTACTACCCGATTGACTTTATGATTAGGTATTCTTATATAAGTTAATTATAATGTAAATAAGTAATATAGTAAAATAGTAATGTTAGTCTATATTAATGTATGATGACAATATAACTGACGTTAGAAGGGTTATCCCAACTTGTTCTGGTGGGGTAATACATGTTCATTTTATTATTTATTCAACAATTCATGTCATGATACGGGCATCTCTGACGACTGAGAAATGAGGAATAGAGTTCGAGGATGACCATTAGTTAAATTGGTTACTGCATTTGGGAGAACTTCCGGTGCCAAATAACACTTTGTATTTGCTATCCAAGTGACATACCCTTATCTGATTATGGACAACTTCGTGTTAGATAAACGGTAGGATTGTAGATAGAACTCATCTAGAAATATAGATGTATTGTTATTAGAGCCATATAAAACATAATTACCTGACCCAACATAAGCTGACATCATAGTAGAAACCTCTTCATCTATAAGTATCAGAGTAACCTCCCCCATTTACTTTCATTATTTTAAGTTTAATTTAGGATAAAAAGAAAACCAAAACCCTTAAGCTTTCGAAAACCCCAGCTGAATCATAAAGGATAACGAAAATTCCAAAAATCCTATGCCCGTTGTAGTTTAAAAATCAACAGCTGAGTTATACTTATCACTTACTCACCTTAGTAAACCTTACTTAAGTGCTTGTACGTAGTAAGAAATTTAGGATTCCATACATCATAAATATAAAAGACACACATTGATTGCACCTTGTCCTGTCACTGTCCGACAACACCCACAGCCGAAGACGACCGCCATGACATGACGCTTCAGTGGCGCATTAATTATTTGTTTGTTTTTCGATAATTTCTCCACATAAAAAGTGTTATCGTGTAACAATAAATATCATATACTATATACATGAAAAAATATATCACTAATCACACATGAAATTCAAATCACACGTGATTTTATAATGTGCATTTATTAAGACCTACAAAAAATGAAAAAAAAATTCGTCGAGAATATACCATATGAGACGTTTTATCGAAGTGGAAAAAATGCTAATTTTTATAGTGCAATTTTATAATTTTTTGATTACTCGTTTAGAGATATTTAATTTAAAAAACATTGGTTGAAGTGAGATTTTAATTAAATTGACCATTGTACCCCTCCCTACTTAATTAAAATGGAGGAATCCTATTGGTTTTTCCATTCCCTAGTTATTTGTCATTCCTTAAATAACTCACCTCCTTGTAACTTACACAATAATCTAAACGATATTTACCACGATCATTGTTACCTTTATTTTTTTTATCATGAATATTAACATTAACATTAACATTAACATACCTCAATATGCTTACAATCTAATATATCTGGATGTTAGATATTTGAACGAATACAAAGAATAAAGAAAAATTTTAAGCGATAACTTTTATTCAAATAACAAAACAAATATTGAAGGTACAAAGTTACTAAACTAATGATCCCTATTTGTAGATATAATTAATTGTATCCTAATTAAAAACTTTTCCAAATTCTAAATCGACTCAAATTGGAAAACATACCAAAACTAATATTTATTCAAAATCGAATATACCAAACAAACCCTTGGATTCAAGTCACTTTACTAACAAATATATCGTAACTTGAACTCATCTACCTATTTGGGAACACCCCTTTAAACTTCGATTAAATTTGAATCTTATTTTATACGAAACATATAATCCTCCCCAAATTTCAAACTCTAATTCAATTTTTCAAACACTAGAGATACTAACCTAATTTTAAACTAATGACCAAAAAGTTTCAAACCAATAGAAGATCTAACTTTTCAAACCAAAAATTTCCCAACGATCAAACAGAATTCAAATGACCCGATAATAATCAAGTCTTCAAGCACCAAAACGACTTCAAATTTCAAATTTCAAATATCAAATTCTAATGACTCACTTATTTGATAAGTAATACGACTCAAATTCCAATGTGATCCACAAACTAATGACCTACTTTGACAATATATATCTCTCTATTGGAACAATAGATCAAAGATCCCTCCAGTCATATTGTAGATCTATGTGCATATAACTTATAGTTTAAATTTCACAATGATCCAACGATAAACGGACTCGGTACACCAATTCTCCCACAAACTGTGCAGAGAGTGACAAACAAAAACAGATTGTTGCGGGTTTATCAAAACACAAATTGTGAATCTAACGGACAAAAGATGGAACTTACAATACGAATTTGAGGGTGATCTAACGGTTAATGAATCTCATATCATGATTCTCCTAAATCAATATAGATTAGGACGAACTAGAAACAAAACAATGAAAAACGAAACGAGCTCAAACATAAACAAGATTCCTCTGAACCGTCAACAATTAGTCAACGACCGGAGATTGACTAATTCACAGCGTTTGTCCCTAAGACTCTTAATCCAATTGTTAGATATTATAATGAATACCACGAACAAAGATAAATTTGAAGCGAAAACTTTTATTTAAATTGTAAAACAAATATTAAAAATACAAAGTTCCTAAAACTAATTATTAGTCTTATTTATAAAACAAACTAATTCTATCGCAATTTAAAAATCTTATCAAATTATAAACAACTCAAATTAGAAAATATATTAGAACCAATATTTATCCAAATTAAATTTATCTAATAAACCCTTCAGAGTTCAAGTCAGTTTCCTTTCGACGATGTTTTACATTAACTTTCGAAGTTAGTAATGATTACGACTGTTTTGTCAATGACACGGGGTCAATTCATATCTTCTATCAAACGAATATAAAACTGCAATACTTTAAATTAAAATATATAATATTAGATATCAACCCGTGCGATGCACGAAAATATAAATTATTCAATTTTTATAAGTTTAATAGTTTAATATTATTTTCTAATTAGTATTTGAGTAGGATTCATGATTTTTTAATTAATTAATATTATATTTAAATATTATTTACCTCTATCTAAATCTATTTTTTAATTTATCTTTTAAATTTAAATAATTATTTATATTAAAGTTATGAGAGGTCGCCACGTGACATTTTGCCTACATAATAAATTCTGAAACAAACTTCTATTCTCCGTTAGTATATATGTAGATAGATATAGATATTAGCATTGGGTCAAGTCCATTATTTAGTCTATCTATACAACAAGCATATCGGGCCTATACTATTAAATTAAACTAAGATACATAACAATATCAATTTTAGTTTTAATTAACACAATTAGATTTTGTGTAGTTCCTTTTTATCTTTTGTATACCAAATATCTAATCAGTACGTACGTAAGTATTTAGTTATTAATGAACAGTTTAATGTTATAAGTTGTCACCAACTAAAACATAGTTAATTAAGAAAATGTTACTTCATAAATAATCAGTAAAAGGATAGTACATGGTATAAAATGTGCATAAACCAATAAATAAATCCAAAAAATTAAGATAATCAAATTATTTAATACACCCAATCAAGTAATCAACATTATCTAAAACTCTAATCAAACTTTCTAACATCATCCTCCAACGATGAATAGGGAAACCCTTGAGTCGACGACGAAGGAGACATCTCGCCACCCGAAGGCATATCCGCAATAGCAGCAAACATCCTACGGATACTAACTGATCGTGCAGGTTTAAAGCTAAACGACCTCATCATCTTCGACTTTGAGAACACATCAGATGAATTCGATAAAATGAGATAAACCAAAGCTTGAATCATAACGAAAACTGCACCTTTGATCAATAGATTTTCGAACGAAAACTCAGCCACTGTAGTAAACATCTTTTCCAAGTAGGTTAATGTAAAACTATGGTAAGAAAAACGAATATTTTAAAGTTGTAGTGTGTGAGAAGATTGAATGGATTATGAGGTATTTATAGTGAGAGTTGATTTTAAAAGAGCCGCCATTGACCGTTTTGTTTGGTTGTTTAATTTGACTTTGACTTTTGACTAAGCATGTGAGGAGTAGTTTGGAAAAGGGTAATTGCAAGGATGGTACTAATTAAATGAAAGTGTTCATATTGTTAACACCCAAACTTGTTCAATGGAAACCTTCTAAATTGTTTGTTTTAGAATAATTACGTGCTAACTTTATATAAATTATATTTATATATATATATATATATTACATGAGCTATGTGACTACGTAACAATGACTCTATTATAATAAAAAATTTATTGGTTTTATGAAAATTAAGTTATAGAGATTTCCAATAAAATTACCTTAACGTTATATTTTATTCTAAATTTTATAAAATGAAAACAATAATAAAAATAGAATCATTAAGAGTGAAGAGAGTGGAGTGATGTGTCAAAAAGTGATTAATGATCACTTTGATGTGATCACTCCACCTTTCAATTTGATTCACAAGTTGATAGGTTCAAAAGAGTTGTAATCAGTTTGAGTGATAACTATTTTTTTTTAATATAATTTATTTATAAAGGTAAAAATATTTAAATGTGCGTTTGACTTTCAATGTGATAAGTACGGATAAAAATTGATTAAAATATAATTTTAATATGAAAATAATATTAAACTTTTTAACAAAAGATTAACTGACCACTCCCTTTCATAAACAATAGCTATTTTTTTAAAAGTATTTCTAACGGATTAAATCTATGTAATTTGACATGTACCACAAAATGATTGATGTAGTCCTCTGCTCTCTCTTTTTTCATACCTCTCTGTGCTCATAACCGAGCCACTTATTATTTAAATATATAAAATAAAGAATTTCTGATATATAAAAGGCTATTTTATTTTATTTTATTTTTTCTATTTCCCGCCAGTATTGGCAAAATCAATCATTTCCCCCAATTTTTCCCGAAACCTTTACCGTAGAAATCTAGGGTTTTCCAAAGTCCAAAATTAGGGTTTCAGGAATCCATTTTTCAGTCCTTCAACAATAACAAAAATGGCGCCGTTATCCTGGAGATACCATACCCTAATACAAGCTCTGCTATCTCGCGGTCCACTCAAAGAAGACGAGTTTCAATCCATCTTTTCGGACATCACCGGCAAAAATATAGGTTTTTTACACTTTATTCTCTCTATTTATTTGATCTATTAAACAATATCTAATATGTGTCTGTGTGTGTCTATTTATCTGTGTAAAGATATATATCTGTAAATGTATATTACAATTCATTCGTGTATGTTGCTTTTAAAGTTAAATACACTATGTGGTGTTCGATTGTTAATAAAGTGCTGTTTATAAAGATATGATGATTATTTTTTGCAGATGCACACCAACAGTTATTCAACGAGTATCTGCGAAAGATAAATATGGAGCTGTCTTATGTTCAATTCGAGTTACGAGCGTGCCGAAACCAGTATGATGGCTGTGTGTATTATGGAGTGATCAATACTGTTGCTGATGAGCAGTCTAAACTTGGAACAAAATACAGTGTTCCTCAAATTGCTTTCTATAAAGGCATTGTAAGTTGCGGTTTGCTTTTAAGTCGAACATTGCTGCATTGCTGAATATTATAAATACTGCATTTCTGTATTTCAGATATGTATGTTGCATTGAGTTTGAAGTGAAAATTTGATAAAGTTTAAGGAAATGCATATAAAATTTAAATGCTATTGAGGTTTTTATGTTAAGAAGAACATCACTCGAAACTGAAAGGCAAAAAGAAGAATATTGTAAAACTGCGATATAAGAATTAAAAATGGAACCTAAGACTTTCCCTTTATTTGCAACTCACGTGGTTGTGGTTAATATCTTGATATTACATGTATATGTTGGTATTTATATAATGAATTTATCATAAGATTATTGGTAAAGATGTGCCATGTATATTTGTCTACATTTAGAGTTCTTGGATCACTTGGTTATTAAGATTTTGCTGATATTTGAATACAATTAATGATTTGCATCAGATTGAAGCCATAGTACAAGATGCCACTGCTCAGGGTACCATTTCCAATATTGAAGCCCTCAATATTCGGCTAGAAAACCAGGTTTGTTTGATTTAATATGCACAGAAAATTATGTTAGCAACCAAATTTGCATCCAGTAGCTTTGTCACTTTGCAAAAAGCACAAGACTGTAGTGACACTTCTAGCCCCAAGTTATAAATGCGAGCATATTATAAGCTTTGAATTGAATACAAATATCACAATTGCAGAGTACTTTATCTCAAGTCCCTCCAGCACTCAAGAATTTCTCGATGTCTCAAAAGGAGAAAGCTATACAAGAATTTGTTCAGGACCAATGGTTGTGCACTACCACAGATGGTAATATTGGACTTGGTATTAGATCATTCCTGGACCTCCGGAGTTGGTTTCATAACAACGTAGTTCTTCCATGTGATGTCTGCAATGAAGCTGGAATTAAGGTTCATATTTATATATTTTATATTCTAATCTCGATGTGAATTGAGATTCTCCATCTCTCTAATCTTGTATTAGATGCATCAGTGAATGCATTTTGACAAGCATGAAGTTTGTTGACACATGAAAGTTTTTGGTGTATTTTTTGAATTGAGACCTATAGTTACTTGAAAAGTAGTATGGTATGCTTGGGTAAAATTTCTTTGATAAGAAACAGGCGGTAATGAAAAACAATATTTTAACAGATAAATCTAAATCCCACCCATTTTTTAGCACGGTAAATAACTCACATACCCATTTGTGATGAGGTCTGAACCCACACTCTTTGGTTGGTGGGACACTCTTAGTGCTGTTTGGGTTATGCTCTGTTTGTATCTTAATTGCATTCTTGTAGACTTGTAACTGTCTAGCTGACACTTTTAACTGAATCTTAACTGCTACAATTTTTTTTATTGTAGTACTATAACACATTTACTTCACCAAATTTGTTAAAAAAATCAGTAGACTGGAGCGTATAGAGTAATTGGAACTAGTTGATCTCAAGTTCCAATTTTTTTATGCTACACACCTATAGAGTAATTGGAACTTGAGATCAACTAGTTAAGGTCTCGTTTTATATATGATCTAACTTATGCTAAGATATTCTGTAGGTGTGTAGCATTTTGATTGTTGAAATGCTATCCTATTGTCTATTAATCCTTCTATAGAGTCATTATATGTTTCTCGTAATGTCACTTTCTTGATGAAAAAGCTTCTTTTTTGCGTTGTTAACTCAATTTTTTTTCAGAGATCACTGCTTCTATTGTATTAATGCACATCTTCCTCCTGTTCATGATTACCAGGCAGATTTATGCCCAAATGA
The DNA here is from genome assembly GCA_963921325.1 of Logfia minima. NCBI lineage: Eukaryota > Viridiplantae > Streptophyta > Magnoliopsida > Asterales > Asteraceae > Logfia > Logfia minima. Next base: position 24,143,718 of record OY992775.1, on the reverse strand, counting down.
AAGCTGTACTGTTCGAATTCACAAGTACTGTCTACAGGCAAAATTCTCTCAAACAAGGGTAAGTTTCTTCCCTTAATATTTCAATTATATATAATTTAGTCATCATTGCTGACTATATCAGTAAATCCAGAATGAAAAAGTCTGCCCTGGTTGCGGTACACAATGGCCGTACGTAGTAGCAAAAGCAGAAGCAGTTGAAGAAGAGGATACAGATATTCATCAGCCTCCTCCTGAACCCTTTGTGCGAAATAGGTCAAGGAGTTCTAGATACTCTCAAGATGACAGGGCTGGTCCTTCTCAGCCTCAACCTTCTGATCCCTGTAGTAGAAGGCGGGGAAGGTCTGGTAATAATGGAAATGAGGAGTCGATTGGTCCATCTCAGGGTCAACCATCAACACAAGCTACTCGTAAGCCAAAGCTCGAAACATCTAGAGCTGCCGAGGTTGATAATGGTGGGGCTGGCCCGTCAACAAGGAGGGCAACTAGAACTTCTACCCGATCACACCGTTGATAAAATGGTGGATGACATTGTTTTTGTAGACAGACTTGGGTTAGTCCATGGATGTGATTTTGTGTATATTCTGTTGGCAACTATTTCGACCAGTGAAAACTGCCGTTATGTTTTGAGAATTTTGTTAAAAATATGTAGTTGCTCAATGATGGTTAAAAGGTGGGAAGTGTTGATTTGGATGTTTTGTTAGCCCCCAGATTTGTAACATATACTTGTTAGGCACTGGTTCATGTTTCTTAAATTGATACCATTTTGTGCTTCGAGAATTCTTATGTTACTTGGAAATAAGACCTGGGGCTGTATTATTAAACATTTAAACCTGACCAATAGTTTGTGTCGATTTGGTTGAGATCGACCATTTCAACTGTAGAGATTTTCAAGATGTTCAACTGTTTATAACGTTATTGTAAACAATTACTTTCATATGGCTGTTGAAAAAAAAGTGTCACAGCACATAAATGGCTCTAATACTCTCCAACTTGTAGGTTAAATAAGCGCTGATAATTGTATAGCTTACATCAAGATACATTTATTGGTTTTAACCTTCTTAATTATTATATATGAGTAATGCGCATTTGATAATAAGAAACTAATTGGACAATATATTGTAAAAGAAGTGATGGAGAAGGTAAAGAAAGATTTGGAAGCATGTCATGATTCAATGATCATGTGCTAAGTGTAACATGGTCATTATTTTGCAAATGATTTTGGTGTAATTTTAATATACAACATGGGATGAATATGATGCATAAATTAATTGAAAACTTAGTGATCTTAGTTGGTTGGTCTTACCATCAATCATTCGAGATTGATGTCATAAAAAGAACACGATATCTTAAGTTTAACCTTTACCGGGTGTTATTAAATATTTATAGTTATTAGTTGGTGATTCTTCTTGTTTTGTTTTTTCATAAATGAGTGAACTTATTGTTAGGTTTTAAAGTAAGATGTTAGAAGTTTATTAACAATTGATTAATCAACAAGATTTTTATCGATCACAATTAAGTATTTAACGTTAAATATCAATTCAGTAATACTTAAACTTACTTAGCGAAATTAAGAATAATAATCACAATGATATATGTCGAATATGTATGTGTTATTCAATGTATGAGACTTCTTAGTATCAATGAAGATCATTGATCCTATTTATACAAGAGATAAGTTGGTTAGTTATAACAATCATACCGCATCTCTATGATATGGTGTTTAACGAACTAAACCGATATTTTTGAAAATTAGTTGTAGTTATCTTCGTATCCTTCATAATTCAGCTGTAATCGTGATCTTCAATCTTCTATTTTCAAACTGAATCAGAAACTCTAGATCTTTCAATCTTGTATGAGTCTCAACTTTAACAAAGTCTATCGAATCTAAAACCTTCATGTAGTCTGTCGGAGTCTGAAATTTCACGTCAAACTTAGACAATACATTTTGCACATTACTGAACTAAGTTTCTAGAACTAAAACTTTTAACTCGTCAAATCTGTAATTTAAATTCAATTATTGTTTTTCCCTAACACTTTAACTTACCATTAACCATCAATAAACTTTAATAATATAACAAAGTGTTTGTGTTATAAGCTTATCCAAACATTTATCTACATTGTATATTGTTATATATATATAATAAAGGAATTTACTTACAAGAAATTGATACATTATCCTATTTTTATTTCATCAATAAAAGGGATCATCCTTTTTTTCCGACTAATAACATAGAAATGCATCATTGCATCACTTTATTTTCTCCTTAACAATAAAAATGAAAAATCACCCAAAATTAATAAAAAACATAAACTTATATCATTAAAATATACTTTTTACCACCACTTCACTCAGATATAGGACTAGTTTGTAGAGTTAGAAAATGAATAACTAACACCCTCAAGTCCTCACAAACCGGTTCCACTTTCGAAAAAAGTAAATCACGATAATCGGAGGTTTAACTTTTCATTGCACATTCGAATCAATTTTCGTAAGCTGCAATTTCTAAGAAAAATGTTATGTGTCCTTTAACACATTGTTTAATTAGTTTAAGAGGCTATGATTTTACGAAAATAATAATATATCAAAATGTATAATAATAATAATAGTTAACGTTGACCTTTATATATTATACTTGTAATGATATATCCAGATTATATATAGTTAATGGTCATTGATATTTTGTGAACTTAATACGGGATTAACTTAAAGTTATCGACTAATCGTTATAAGGTGTAGGACAAATATCTTTTCCTCTTTCGAGCATATTTTTTCGTACATCCACATTGAAAGGTACAATAAGATAATCCCTTATTATAATAATGTATAATCATAGATGTACATAAATAGATAAATGAATAACAATTAGAATGCACCAACAAGTAATAACTATTGACAAGCCAACATTTGCACACTCTGTACTCAAGAAAATGACAACAAATCAAAAGAAATCATAAAAATTGGAACTTGGAAGAAAATAATATAATATCCTCTTTTTAACTTAGCTGTACATCTATAGCCATCATTCAACCCCAATTTCAATCCCAATAGTCAAATTTCTACTGTTCCATTGATTGATTTGGGGAAAATTAACCAAATCTTTTGACTTTTTTTATTAGGTTATCATCAATTCATCTGATTATTGTATTCTTTATCATACATACGATACGAACTCCGGTTTCAACACGTCAATCTAGTCTCAGGCTAGCCTTCCACCTCATCACAATACACAGAGCCCTCAATTACATTAATTTCCTTTCATTTCCCCCTAATTGATTGATGGGTTGATTTTGACTTCTGGGCTGATTGATTTCTCATCTGGGGTTTTCTATTTTAGGTCAGGTCTTGATTGTTTTTCTTCTGATTGCTTTCTTTTTTCGTTTTTGATTGATTGAAAGTGTTATTGTTTCTGGATATGTAGTAAATTTGTGAATTTGATTAGGGTTTGATGTAAAGTAATGATCGTTAGTGATGATTAGTTTGTGAGTTTGAAGTTTTGTAGAATTGTAGGTATCTCAAGTCCTAATAGTAACTGATCATTTGTTTAGGAATGAAATTTGGCATTTTAGTATTGATTAGATTGTGGAAATGTTATAGATTAGTGTATGATTGGTATATCTAAGTTTATATCTTTGATGACAACTTGTTATCTCCTAGTTAATTAGTTATATTTTTGTGAAGGTACTAATTTTTCTATAATTAATGCATAATTGAGCACTATTCTTTTCCAAGATGAACAAATTCATACAAACTACAATGGTTAACTGTGCATTTTATAGATCTCTAATTCAATTTAATGGACCTTTTTTGCAAATTACCGTGTTTCACGTTGTGTTTTCATTAATGAAAATGTATATATGATGGTCAAAATGTTAACTCTGATTATATCATGAAGTTACATGGTTTTCTATCATAGCTTCATAGACAAAGTAGCAAAACATGTTCTTTTGCCTAATGTCGTATATAAATTTAAAAAATTAGAACAATATAAATGTGGAAGTGAAACTATGAGATGCTGATTTTGGTTTGGTTTTTCTTTACAGGGGGAATAGAAGGTGAAACTATCCCACCATAAAAGATGGGCCCTGGAGGTAATATATATGAAGATGTTACTGAATCACGTTATGATTATGGTGTTAAATCTTCAAATGTGGAAGGAAGAAGTTGCCTGAGATTATGTGTTTCTGCTGGTGGAAGGCATGGAATGGCTTCAAAAAGTGCAGTTCATGAGCTACTCGAGTGTCCTGTATGTTTAAACATAATGCACCCTCCAATTCATCAAGTATGTTCACTTCTACTGTTCTTCCCAATTATAGGCCTGTTTGGATTTGCATCTGGAACTTATTGTCTGCTTATCATGAAATAGGTTTTCAATGTTCGGATAAACAGATTTTTCTTTTTATTATCCGATTATCATTGGCTTTGGGTAATCACATTCATAGTTTATACCATCTGTAACAAAATTGATTATTAAGTGTAAATAGTACTACTATTAACAGCTAACTTAATGTGAGTCTTTCCCATAATCCCATTTCACAAAACGTATCTCATTATTATGCAAAATTTCATTCTGTTGTCATTCTGTCCCTTATTTCTTTAAATATTTGAAGTTTGCCAATTTAAACACCTTTATATAAATATTAAATCTTTGCACAGCAACTTATTAAACATGTCTAATAAAATTGATTATATGATTTTGATTCTTCAAAATTACATAATCACTTAAAAAAACACACAATCCAAATCCCCCAGATATAGTATATGGATTATATATGTTTTTTGAAGTTTTGATTCAAATTCAAGTAGTGTTCTAATATTTTTATTATTATTTTATGAAGTGTCCAAATGGCCACACTATATGTGTTGTTTGTAAATCTGAAATGCAAAATAGCTGCCCAATATGCCGGCAAGAGCTTGGGAACATACGATGTTTGGCTTTGGAGAAAGTTGCGGAATCAATAGAATTGCCATGCAAGTTCCAATATTTGGGTTGCCAAGATATATTTCCTTACCACAGTAGGTTAAGACACGAGGATATCTGCAAATATCGTGGATATAATTGCCCGTATGCAGGCACAGAATGCTGTGTTACAGGTGATATCCCATTTCTTGTTGCACATCTCAAGGCTGATCATAATGTTGATATGCACGATGGATCCACCTTCAACCACCGTTATGTGAAGCCAAATCCTCATGAAATTGAAAATGCTACATGGATGTTGACGGTGAGATTTTTTCTTTCTTAAATATTCTGATTTTGCCACACAGTTGAGAACATCTAATTATCTAAGTTTTGCAACTTCAAACATCATAAACACCTGCAAATACTATTTCCTAAATCCCGCGTTAATTTAGCTGATAAGTTATTTTGGTGATTCAGTGTCAGATAACTGTATTCAAAACCCGCTTAACTATAGAGACACATTTACTCTCAGTAGATGTGACAAAACAGGCGGGTGGGTAATGAGGCAAATGGTCAAGATGGGTCGGGTCTGGACGTCTGGTTGAGCCTGCCTGCCAGCACCTTGTTGTATTTTGTAACTAGGTAATGTATTAAATATGATCACAACAACTGTATTTTGAAAATAATATGAAACTTATTTTGAAGTAAAATGATTTAGGACATTGTAAGAGTTCGCATACATGTTTTAATCGTTCAACTCATTTGAGCCGGGTTTTTTTTTGGCTAGTTTTCTGTGTATGACGCATTACCAATATTGTACCACACAATATGACATTTTGACCTATTCCAGATAATCTGTGTGATTTTAAGTATATTATATCTTTCGATGAAGATAGAAATTCTGAGGAACTTACGTTCTTGGGATTTTGTTTGTTGGCTGTAGATTTTCAATTGTTTCGGATATCAATTCTGCTTGCACTTTGAGGCATTTCATTTGGGCATGGCACCTGTTTACATGGCATTTTTGCGTTTTATGGGTGATGAAAATGACGCCAGCAAGTTCAGTTACAGCCTTGAAGTCGGTGCAAATGGGAGAAAGCTAAAATGGCAAGGGGTCCCGCGGAGTATTCGCGATAGTCACAAGACAGTAAGAGATAGTCTAGACGGGTTAATAATAACAAGGAATATAGCGTTGTTCTTTTCGGGTGGTGATAGGCAGGAGCTGAAGCTGAAAGTGGCCGGCCAGATATGGAAAGAACAATCTTAGCTTAAAACACGGTCACCACCACCGTTGCCGCCACCCTACACAGCCATGTTTTTTGTTCTTTTAATACTTTGTGAAATAGGAAAGAAAGAAGGGTGGAGTGAGAGAATGTATTTCTCTGTAAAGGTTCAGATAACAATTTTTCTTTGTTGATGATCTTAAAGCAAGAGTCAACTTTGTTCAGAATATATATAAATGATGCTTTTTTGTTTCATTTTTGGGATTCCTTATTTTATATCTGCAAAATCCCTTTTGGGTATGAAGAAGTTAAGAACTTTTGTGCTTAGATACTTAAGGGTGTTTGTTTGGAGGGTTTAGGTTACAAGGTATAGGTTTGAAAGTGATACATGGTATTTTTTTTTACATTGTTTAATAGGAGAAAGAAAAGATATAAGGTTTGAGTTAACGTCAACACACTAATTTTCAGCTTCAGGACTGATTTGATTACCTTTGTTCTTGGGAAAGTAAGAATTTGCATATGAATATCATTGATCTCAAAAGTCAACCCATTTGAATTTGATTGACTACAGCTGAAACATTTGTGTTTTGGATGTACGAGCTTTCATTATTACTACAAGCAAATCAATGGTACTGGCTCAGGAGCTGGGTCCAATCTCAAGTCAACGTTTGCAATTGTCATGAGATGGAAGGAGTACTAATACAATTGCAATCCCAAATCTTTCGTCCCGTTATACCTCATCTAGAGCAATATAATCGATTTTGTATGATGATAATATAATTTTAGTTAATTTTAAGTTTTGCCACTAGTCGCAATAATTTGTTTTTGGTTGGATAAACAGATACTGCTTTAGATTATTTTAATGTAATCAGTTTTGGATAATGGGTTCCATACAAAACTGCAATGAAATTGATCGTGTAATTTGGACGCTTGTATTTCCATGTTACCAACCGTTTAGTTTGTTGAAGCTGAAAATTAGTGTGTTGACGTAAACAACCCAAATTTGGAATGGAGCTGAGATGATGCAGTTTTCATGATTTGATTACCATTGGAAAATTAGTGTGTTGGTGCAAACAACCCAAATTTTCATTTTATCCCTAAATTTCGTAAACAACCAAAAACTATCGAACACTAAAACATTCATTAATTTGAAATCACATAATCATGAAAATTTGGGTTGTTCTTTGCGTCGTATTCAGAGGGATGGAGCTGAGATGATGCAGTTTTCAGAGTTGATGGTTAATCTCGATGGTATTCATCTCCCTATGATGCAAGACAGATGGTCGTGGTCTCTTCTGGGTTCGGGTAATTTTTCAGTTGCTTCAGTGAGAAAGTATATAGACGACCATAAGTTAACAGGGTTTTCGTCTATAACTCGTTGGGTCAATGCGGTCCCGATAAAAATTAATGTTATGGCTTGGAAAGTAAGGTTAGATGCTTTACCTACTTGCCTTAATCTTTCTCGTAGAGGCTTGGATCTTCAATCCATTATTTGTCTAAATTGCGATAAGGAAGTTGAATCTTTCTCGTAAGATTGCTTCATGGTGGGATGTTTGTTACTCGGAGTTTTCATCTTATGAGGAGTGGTTAGAATGGCTTTTGAATCTTAGGATTCATTCTGATCATATAGAAATTCTGGAAGGCGTTTTCTACATAATGTGGTGGCTAGTTTGGACTTTCGGAATAAAAGTTTATTTGGTTCGAGTATTCCCTCCAAAGCGGTTATTTTGATGATTTAGTATTGCGTTCATTTTATTGGTGTAGATATAGACGCAAGGATAGATTTAGTTGGGTGGATTGGTTAAAAAATCCGTCTCTTGTTTTATTGTAATGTTTTGTCTAGCTTCTTGCTAGTTGTTTTAATAAAACCCGCCGTTCCACAAAAAAGATGACTTTCAAAGCCACTCAAGTACCTCTGAATCTGGTCAATTGTCATTTGTAATGTTATGGTATGCCTTTTAGTAGAGACTAAGATATTGTTTTCCAATTTTAACCTCAGCCACCAATGCGGAAGCAACGAGTCAAGAAGCTTGGAAGATGCGTAAAAAAGGAATTTCACATGCATGGAAATCGGTGTGACTCGAGCTGTGTTGACATTGCCGCCACTGGTCTTGGTTGGTTTGCCAATGGACTATGGGGTGAGGCCCAGCTTGGCGTTTGGACATTTGATGGTGTCGATGTCATCCTTCGCAACGCTATGATCCCTTACAGAAATCACAATTTTGAAGTCACTGGGTTTACAGTCTCAAAAGTTGTGTCGCAAGCTGATAAAGCTATTGACAAGCAACGTGATAATTATAAGAGGAATATTGGTGATTCAGAAACAGAACCTGCAACTACTGCAGTGTGAACTAGATTTATTTGTTGACGTCGAGAAAGCCGTTGATATAAGTGGAAGAAAGCTGTTGCAGAGGTTATAAAGCATGTGCTTATTTTTTGGCGATTTCATTGGAAGTAGATATGGTAAAATGGGTGGGTGGGACAGGTTGGGTAACAGGTCAAGATTGGTAATTTTGGTATGTTTCTAAGATGGTCTGTTTTAGTTGACTCGAAATACTTGTCAATATGCTCACAATAGGTACACTATTTTAATATTAAAGAAATTTACATAGTATGTTTCAGGAGGTTATGTGCATTATATATACACTGGCGTAGACTTAAAACCATTTCGACCCATTCAACCCATCTGACCCCATGTTTTCATTTTAACTAGAAGTTTTTAACCCATTGGAACTGCTTGAGATAAAACAACTCAAAACGCCCCATTCATAATTAATAGGGTATTTGGGTCAAAATTGCCACCAATACCTCCAAGTAAAGATCAGTTATTTCATCTGGAGTTCCTCTAAACTGATTGCCCAAAATTGCAAAAAGTTTGTAACCACAACAAAGTTTCATTCTTTTACATGTTCACAAATGCAACTTTTAGAACCTAACAAAGATGAACTAGTATCTAAGGTAGACCTCAAATCCCTTTAAAAGTATCAGCAGATTACCAATCTTGCTTATATGATAATACATATTAAAATTTGTTGTTTCTTCCTAGTTTATAGATGAAGAAAGCTGGATCTCGTATTCAATATCTCAACAGCAGCACCAGTTAAAGATTTATCCTGCAAAAATTGTTAGGTTTTTGCAAAAAAGCTGCTTCTATATATTCACGTTTTCGCTCTTCTATGTACCATGTTCAAAAATAACCTGAGAGCCAAATAACACCTGTGAAGAAGAAAACAACACCATCAACATCAATAATAACTCCTCTACTTGGAACAGATACGTTTTGACTTTTAGGGGTCAAATAGACCAAGGCTGGTAAAAAATAGGTGACCAAACAGATTTTTAACTTCGAATTTTGCGACTGAAATTAAACACCTTCAGGAATTTTCATGAAATGCTGATGTGGCATCAATTATACATCTTCTCAATATTTAAATCCAACGATAACAAGATGAAGGAAGTCGGAAAATGACCTTAAGAGTTTGGAAGTAGGCGTCCATTATACATCTTATCAAGCAATTGCTTTGCATCAGGCCTCCTAAGAAGACCTTTATTGTTCGGTAAACCAGTGCCTAAACAAACAGGACACACAAGCTTTCCTCTACCTGTATTCAACATAAAAAAAAAAAATAGCCATTTTCAGTAACCTTTTAATTTCAACAAAATGAACCCAAAAAACCTGACAATAAGAAGAAATAATACCATAACAGTTGGGACATTCAGTAAACTCGTAGGTATCTTTAGCCCGTTTTCTGTTCAACGCTTTCCATTTTCCTGTACCACCACACATATCACCTAGATACAAAATCAAAATCTCATGGATCAAAAAGGCGACATTTTTAAGATTCTTCCGATCACATGTAATTAAGATTAAAACTTACATATAATAGCACCACTACCCATACAGTTCCGACACACTGGTTTAGCATCAGAAGTAATTGCTTCTGCTTTAATATGAGGGCTATTTGAGTTGCTTATCAAAGCCATTGATGAAGCTAAACATGCTACACATAGTCTTCGTGAAGTCAACTGGTCTTGAGCCAGTCGAGATTGAGTTACCTTTAGAAACCATAGTTGGAATAGCAAATATTTAAAATCTAGCATACTAATAAGCGTTGACTGCACCAGAATGTAACATACTTTCACCTTGTTTTTGTTGAAAATTCAACATATATATCTTTTACTATATAGTATGTATCATACTTATATTTTAACGCAATTGTAAGCAACAACGTCATATTAATTGTAAAAAAAACTGCAAGTCGCCTTTAGGTGCAATTATTTTACAAAAAAGTGTTTCAAAATGGAAATACGCTGTATACAACGCTCAAAATTAAAAGCCGTACATAGTATTCAATGACAATAAATTGAAACTATGATAGATTTTGGCGCAATTAACCTAACTAATAACTACCAGTAAATCGAAAATCTACTGCTCTGTAACCAATTTAACCATTGGTAGTGTAAGTAAAGGCAAAGATGACAGTTATTGAAAAGGACCGGACCTTTTTCGTGATAGGTTCGGTTGAGGTGTCTGAAACATCTGCAGATGAGTTATCGGACTCCGAGCTACATCTAACACGATAGCTCACCAGCTTCAAATTGGCTAATCATTAAAACTCATCAAAGTAAGTTTGCAGTTGAGACTGTTACATAATTCAAACAAATATCAAATAAACAATATAACACCATTTTTGAATTGAAAAACATAAAGTGTCTACTTTTATAATTGTTATTTCCAACCTGAAAAAATAAGAATGAAATATTGAGGGAATAGTGGATTATCATATGACATTCTCACATAATGTTCAAGTATATAAGTATTTTTATAAGCAAAAGAAATAGAGAAAAGAGTATTACAGTGTAAAGCAGGTGGAGCATTTGTGTGAGCAGACAGAGAAGATATTGCATTTGCAGATGAAGAAGAAGAACAAAGATGAAATGCCATTTTCCTCTTCTCAATACAACAGAGCAAGCTCTCTGTGTATGTTTACAGATTTTAGTTTTAACAAAGCAAGACCGTTCATTGATCAGGATATGATATCATGACGTGGCCTATTTCCAACCGTCAATCTTTACATCATTTCATCTCATTTTGTAAAGAATAATCACATACATACATGTGTTTCTGACACCCTAAACAATTTCGATTATATTACGCACAATAAATATATATATAAACTAGATATAAGAATAATTAAAAGAGAAAGTCGGGTAACATTAGGTCACTTTAATTAAATGAAACCGTTTGATAATTATAAATGTGAATTTTTTTATATTACTCGTCTTCTGTAAAATGTTAAAAATTGCCATTATATTTTCAAATCTTCTTTAGTAACATACTGCCCAACTTGATATAGCCTTTTATCAATTCCCGCCTCAAAATGTACAGTTCAACTTATCATTTTTGAATAAAATCACTGCGTGTTCCCTTTTAAAGTTGTCATCTTCTCCAGCTCTAACTGCTGATAGACAAAAGAACCAGTTCTATCGGCCTCAGGCCTCAGGCCTCACCCACAACCAATTTCAGGCAAGGATCTAAGGTGCATCAAAGGATCGATCATTCATGCAACAACGATATATAGAGGAGCCAACTATACAGCTTCAAAAATTAAATAAAAATTCGTTTACAAACTCTACTTCTGGAAAAGAAATTACCAACTTCTAACATTTTAAGTCACCAGAACAGTCAAAAAGAAAAAAACATGGCTTCCTCATTTTCAGAAAATCGTCTAATGGCCTTCCCCTTGCTATATCATCAAGAAACGGTTCTTCCATAGCAAATGCAAGCAAGATATAAATTTTTCGCCCACTTATCCTGCACGCCACAAAACCAGAAATCATCATTAATAATATTTAATGCCATTGTAATAAAGCCAAAAAAGCAATATTGTTTGTATTAGAAGTGCATTTTCAACCCATTACTTACCATTGAGTTGATTTGAGCTGTAGTTTTTCTAAAACTTGTTAGATAAGAAAAAAAAGCGAGACAGAGAACTTGCAAAATATCTTTTTAATGCTTACAGTCTCTTAGATTATCTTGATCAGAGACTTGATTATTGTATTAATATAAAATTATAATTTTGTAATCATAAACAACAGCTTAACTACTGATAAAAACATTATAAAATTGGACCAAAAGTGTGTGGTCCAACCAAACCCGACTCAGCCTGTAACTAAAAAATGGCACGTTTCAACCTGAAACCGTGTGACCCATTACCCAACCAGCTCATCTTACCACCTCTAGGTGAAAGGTCATGATTTCATCGAGTAGACTAACCTTTACATGTGTGCTTGGAAACTGAGACGTGCGTAAAGTTTCCTGTGTTTCATCCCCAGGCTTACGGCGAGGCACACTCAAGATGAGAGCAGTCTGATCAAGTGTGGCAGCAGTTGATGTGATACGGTAACCATTATCCCACCTTCTATGGATGCCCTCACTAGGATACAGAAAATCCAACTCCACTACCTGGAAATTTATAGCAGCAGACTTAATGGTAATGTGAAGAAATACAAGTATCACCAACATAAAGACATGTTGGTGTAAAAATTTTATATACCTGATCGGTGAAACCAGCATTGCGTGACATGACAACACCCCAACGTGTACCAGCAGTTGCCATGGAGGTCACATGGAACCCTTCTCTCCATTTCTTGTTAATCCACTTGAAAGGGAAAGAATCACTTACTTTATAAGACTGTTGAGAATACTGGGTCCCTGCCAAAAAGGTAAAATTCGTATTTTAAGAACAAGGTTGCCAAATAGTGAAACAGAGACAGTACCCCATCTACCAGCCTACATACCTTTAGACATCACCACAAGAGAGCTCCCATTGTTAGCTCCAGCAATGGAGCTGATGTAATAGTTCTTCTCCCACTGTTCCATAATCCATTCCTATAACATGAATGGGATCAAAAATACATAATTAGTTCAGAACACTTCAAAATCATAATCAATAATACATTATAAACCTTCAAAGAAACCATGTGGCATTAAAAACCTTGTGTAAGAAGAAAGGAGACAGCTCATAAACTTGGCTCGTAAAGCCAGTTCCAGCATCCATTATAATTGCCCACAGGTTCGAACATGAAGCTACTGAACTAATAAGCAAACCATCTGCATTTCCCCTCTCAATATGTTGTGCGAGTCTTGCATCAGCAACATTGTAATGGTACCTGATGCAGCAAATATTTGACATCAATATAAGTCGATACTATCATATCAGAAGTTTAAAACACTAATCTGCTTGAAGATGAAAAAAAAAACACTAATCTGCTTGAAGATGAAAACACAGAAATACAAAAACAAAAAGAACATAGTCATAAAGAAATTACGCACCTTTGTTTCATGGGTTGCCTGGCATTGTAAACCGACACCCATTGTGTTGCAGGAACTCCCATTCGGATTCTCTTCTTAGGTTGCCCATCATCATCCTCATCAACATTCAATCTGCCCCGTTTTTGGCCAACTTGAATTATAATCTAAGAACAGAAGTATGTCAGAAACAGTAGTTAACTATGACATAAAAACCATGATTTGAAAAGTTGGATCACCTTTTGAGCACCATCTGTATTGATTGGTCTTATGGCAGGATTTGGGCCAAGCAATCCCTCGAACAAAGATATTAACTTAGAATAGTTAGGCTCCTCATCAAACTTCATGTTGACAACTATATCAAGAAATTGTTTAAAAGGAGCAGGGCAGAAACAGCACAGCATTTCAGGGGATGTAGCCATTTTCTTCTTGCAGACCAAAAATGACTTATTGTCACCCTAACAAAACAAAAAAACAAAAAAAATTGAATCAGATTCTTCAAACCTGAAATTTTTGTGTAACCTTACAGGGAGAACTTTTTGTGTAACCAAGCAATACCTGATACCCTTGCCAAGGCAGTCTACCACGATGAAGAAACACAAGTGTATATGCAAGAGATTCAAGATCATCTCTTCTACTAGCTGTCCTTCCCAAATGTGCATGGACACTCGCATATCTAACCGTTCCTCTACAGTAGAAAGACAAAAATATGTTAAGGAGAAATATTTGTATGTTATGTGAGATAAATAATTTGATTCAATTAGCAAGTAAAATCGAATTTTACCTAAACATATCAGGCCTCTGATCATAGTCAACATGTTGACCATTAGAGCTCTCACGCCACTTAGTTGCTGCATTCCATATATAAATGGATACATTAAATATATTAAAATAACAATAAGAATGGAAAAGCCATCATGACATTTCGATGAATGTCTTACCTAGACCAAGGTCAACAAGAAATAATTTCTTTTCTTGAGGTGTTGATGGTTGACCAAGTAGAAAGTTCTCCGGCTTTACATCTCCATGTACATAACTAATTTTAACAAAGTCACATGTAAGAAACAAACATCAACATCAACTTTGATATGAATGGAAGAGAATCATGACAACTCAAGAACTAATTACAAAAGAATAAGAGAAATTAGAAGGTCATACCCTCTTGAATGCATCTTCTCCAAAATCGACAAAGACTCCACTGCTATACAAGCTACCATTTCTGATGACATCCTGGCAGACAGGCACACAATCAACAAGTCAAATCACAAGAATGAACATATCTTTTTTCCATTTACACTTGGTGTGCATTTTTTTAAAGCAACACAAAAGAAATGAAACTAAACATACAAATTACCAACACACGATATAAAATAATAAAATTTGCCTCATACAATACACTATCTTAACATGCAGTAAACCAAATGACAAATGAGAAAGAAGCATTGGGTATGTAAAAAGCTTAGGAACTCACGTCTGCCCAGAAGAATTCCAGACATCCCACAAACTAGGTCCCAGCATGTCCATGACCTGGATGTGAGAAAAAGAAAAAGAGAATGATAAATGTTCTCTGTCATAAACATAATGTAGTGAATTTTGATGAGAAAGAAACTTAATATCATACCATGACATAGTAATCTCCTTGTTTTCCTTTATAGTGAACTTTAGGCACTCCGTGACTACCACCAAGAGTACTGTTCCACCAAAACCCAGATATTATTTGTTTTTATTTTTTGTTAAAAAACTAGGTAAATCTGTTTGCTTATCACATAAAAAGAAAAAAAGAAAAAGAAGAGAAACAAATTTAATTAAATAAAAATGTGAACGTACTTGTAAACTTGCCACTCATATGGAGGACCATAACTACAGCCCTTGCTGTTTCTATGCTCAAACTTAAGAGCTACCTGCCACGTCCAGAATAAAAGAAAATGGACTGCAAAACTCAGACTTCATAGAAAAAGAATATTTTCATAGAATCCAAAGTAGATTGATTCGTATAAGAACATTACCTCTGTGGCACCAGGACCAGATATGCGATCAGTTCCACCAGAAACACGGCGACCAACAAATACTTGACCAAATCCACCTTTGCCTAACTTCCTTTCAACCTTGTATTGAGGTGATCCACCTACTTGAACCTGAAAAGAAGCCGAATAAGGATCAGAAGAATTAGCTGATCCTGATTTTAATAGCTTAACCAGAACATTCTATACTTCAATAATCTAAGCAACAAAATTACCAAGTGTTAACTATAATATATATAATGGAACAATATACTAGACCACAAAATTCGATCTGATTTTATTTTTCATTTATTGCACAAGTAAATCTCTCTTTCAAATTATGAACCGTATATGCCTATGCAAAATAGCAACAATTATGGTGTGTCGAACTCTCTACACAATGTCCATTGCACCCTTCATAACATCACATACTAGGCTACATCAAACATAATATATATGCACTATCTGCAACCTGAATATATATTCCATTTTAAAAACTTTGATTGAGCATCTGAATATAGGTTCCAGATATAAATGGCATACATCGAATCTGAAATAGTTAATCATGGCATTTAACAACAGATTTGTGGCATAGTATTTGTAATGATATATATAAATAATTTGTAGTTGACTCATATCATCATGCCTTAGGTAACATTCTACGTGAGCTGCAATGAATACAACTTTGATTGGATTTATGTTACTTAAGCTTTCCTAAGGTAACATAACAACTGGTTTATAGATTATTCAGTGACATCAAAAATGGGTTTGCTTCGTGAAATGTCAAAGCATTACGATAGGTTAATAAAGATAGAGAATGTAAAGGTAACATGCCAATCAGAATATAAAGGTAAGGGACAGCCATTAGGCTTATGACATCTTGGCCATCCAACAAGACATATTCGAGTATAAAGGTGCTCATTCAAAGATCCAAAAATCTGAAGTGAACACCTCAGGTGAACTCTTCAAGCTCATTTGTCAAGCATAGTTATTATGGGTTTCCAATAATGAAAGAGACAAGGTCATATTTCTTACAGTTATAAACTACTGATCATGAAAATAGTGATGTAAGTTATGTAATACTCTGTGAGCATATGATTCCATATCATTATGTTCAGAGCTTGCCACGTGTCTGATACAGGTTTGTACTCATCTTAATTTCAAATGCTTCTACTTCCTAAGATTATTACCAACGAGGTGGCAATATTAATAAAGAAAATTCCATAAACAGTTTCATCTTCCCACTTTTACACCTCCATCTTCTCTTATAAACCAATGCATTCAAGATACATCAATCTTTCTGTAATTTACAGTCTAATAAAATACCTAATCAACACATTCAGTCCCATGAAAAATAGCCCATGGATCACTAACACCATGCCGGTTATCACTTCACTAAAGTATATTAATTTCCCTAAGCTATCTAGCAATTTACATAACACCATTATCTACAACAACCCATCTAATTTCACATAAAAACAATCACTGCATACAAAACCAAAATTTCATAACATTCTCTAATCTTGCGGCAAAAATTACTCCAATACTCTAATACTTAATTATATCCTGAGACTACACATATAAATATCAAAAATTCATATAATCAAAAACACAATAAAACATTAAATATACCAAGAGAACTATAAAAAAACATACCCTCTCAGGAAAAGGGGCAGTATTCCCTTCTTCTTCCTGACCAGTAACCCTATTAGCACTCAAACCACCACTACCATCAGCCATTACTTCTTCTTTCACTATTTCTTTTTTATCTTCAGATATCACTACAATCACCGGTTTTTTATCCAAACGCTTTTTCTGCCGCCGTGGCTTTTTCTCTTCTTTCACCTCAACCACCGTAGCCCCCGCCGCCGCCGCAGCCTCCCTAGCGACAGCCGCTCGAGTCTTCACGTAATTACCAACTAAATGTTCCGATGGTTTTTCCGGCTTACCGACGGCACCGACTTTCTTCTTCTTATCAACTACCGGAGCACGGGCACGACGTACTCCACTTCGCAATTCCGGCATTCTCTATCCATAAAATTCACACATAATAATAACGAAAACCTACTGATTACTGAATTTACCATTATCTATTCTGAAACCCTAAGCATGATCACTTGATTTCCAAACAATTGGCAGAAATTGGAAGAGGAATCGGTTTATTGATTAATGACTTATGCGATATTGAATAATGATTATGAATTTTGAAATGATATTGAAGAAGATATATTTAAGCTTTGTTGTGTGTATGAGCTAGGTCAAATTTGGGGAAACCGTGGGGAAGAAAGAGGGACGCGTGGGGTTTTCTTATATTGATGAGATATTTTATTTATATTTTACTACTTGTTCCGTTGAAAATTAATGACTTAAAAATACATTCCCCTCTTCAAAATACATTTTCTATAATTCTATTCTCTATATTAAGAGATTAAGAGATTATTTCAAATTTCAATGATTTTTAGGGTTTTCTAATTTTCTAGATGTGTTTTGAGTAGTTAGGTAGTAGATTAGCAATTTGGGTAATTTCATATTTTAAAAAGTTGTGTTCCTTGTAACACTAACTAAACAATATTGTACTTTGAGCAATGTTTAACGTATTAAGCTAATTTAATTCTTTTAGTTGTTAGTATATATGTAAATGTATGTATTTTTTTTCTCTTTATTATTATAAGTTATAAGAAAGATAAAATTAGATAGTCACTCTGAAAAGTCAACCCCTATAGATTAATCTTATTCATTCAATATTTAAACAATTTAGATTGTCCAACAATCATGCTCAAAGTAGTGATTTCATACGACATGTCGATTTGACATATCTACTTTGATCATGCGGGTTCGAACAAAGACATCAACATTCTTAATGAATCAAATTTGTTTAACGATTTACTCCAAGATAGAGCTCCTTATGTAAGGTTTACTGTGAACGGAGTTGAATACAAGAAAGGATATTTCCTTGCTGGCGGAATTTATCCGGAATGGGCGAATTTTGTGAAATCGTTTAAATTTCTAATCAAGGAAAAGCATATCAAATACAAGAGATTTCAAGAAGCTGCAAGAAAGGGCGTAGAACGAGTATCTGGTGTGCTTCAAGATCAAACCCAACCGAAGACATGCTTGTGTGATTTTACACAGTATGATAACCGAGGACAACGGACGCAATATATATTAAGGGTGGCAATTCGGGTGGGTCGAGTCAAATGGGTTTGGGTTAGCAGGTCAGAAATGCTCAACCCAAACCCAACCTGATTTTAAATCGGGTTTAGAATTTCAACCCAACACAAAACCCACTAACCCGGACTTGACCCAGGTAACCCAAGTTTTATTATACTTAACAACTTTTCGGGTTAAATGGGTCGTGTGGGTCAATTTTTTCAAAAATAATAGGTAACAATCAATAAGCATAAAAATGCTTTTAAAATCCTAAAAGTAACCATAATACCTATTACATATATTAAGATTCATTACCAAAACATCATTGATTCGACTTCTACCAAATTATAAATGAATCAAATACTTCGAAATCGGAAATTTAAGAATTGAAATGCATAATACAAAATTACAAATGATTTTTTTCATCATGATCATTTTTTATTCTTGAAGTCGTCATCAATTCTTTAACCCTGAAATTTATTATTGAAACTAATGATTATGTATGTGTATGTGTATGTAAAGATATAAAAGTTCACATTAACATTGGATATAAATTTATTCCTACAATATAACAAAGGTTAAAGAAAGGTGATGTTACTCATGAATTGGAGGCAGAAAGGTGTTGTTACTCCGGTCAAAGATCAAGGTCGATATGCTATGTTAATTATCTATATATACTCACCAAATACCAAGTTATGGCAGATTTGGAACTCATCAAATATTAAGTTATTGCAGATTTGGATTTGCAACCTGATGGACGCTCGAACGGTCCGTTAATTTATCGGTGGGTGTTTTATATTTGTAATGCGGGATATCCTAAATTACTTACTACATACTAAGGTTTAGCAAGTGGTGAGTATGACTTAGGTGTCGTCCTTAACACTCAATGGGCATATGATCTTAGGGCATAAGTTATCTATCGAAATCTAGCTAATTTTCTTAAAGTAGGGGTTTTGGTTTTTAGTTATTCTAATCTAATTAGATAAAGCAGTAAAATAAAGGGGTAAGGAGTTGCTCAATTTGCAGATATATAGGGATGTCCACTATGATGTCAGTTTACGTTGGATTAAGGTAGTTATGATGTTATGGCTTTAGTAATAATATATTCCTATTTCTGGATGAGTCGTTTCCACGAACCTGCCTCTTATCTGACACGAAGTTATCCATAATCAAATAAGGGGCATATCACTTGGGTGGTGGATACGAAGGGTCATATAGCACCGAGATGTCTCCAAGTACTATAGCCAACTTAATCTAACAGTCATCCTCGTGTCATGTTCCTCATTCTCAGACATCAGAGATATTTGTATTGATGACATGAATCATTGAATGAACGATAATATGAATGGGTGTTACCCCACAGGAACAAGTTGGGATGACTTTGTCTAGCGGTCAGTTAAGTTGTCATCATTCATACATAGAAACTACAACTACTATTCTACTACATTATTATGAACATACAACAATCAATTTATATTCAAAGACCTAAGCAACAATCAAACAAAAACATGCAATAGGTATGTAAGGGCAATATTCAGTTTTACGAGTCAGGTAGAGCAACTCCTTACAAACTATTAGCCTTAATTACCCTCCTAATTAATTATTAATCTTAGTGATTAATTAATAAATTAGAGAGAGAGGCTAGTGAGAGAAAGTGAAAGTAAAGAGTGTGTAATGTGTAAAGGTTGTGTGTAAAGGTGTGTGAATGTTGGAAGAGGAGGTTGGTATTTATAAGCATGTTTCCGAACCGTATTTTGACCATCCGAACCGTATTTGACCTTCACAAAATCGACCCGTATTGCGCGAACCGTATCAAGATTGAAGATTTAAGCATATACGGGTCGCATTACGGTTCGTTTGAGCCGTATACAGTTGGTGTGACCCGTATTTCCGAGGTCGTGCTCTTGTGTGCGGGATCGTAATTCGTTCGTGTTTGTTCTCATTATAACTTCTTCGTTTCTTGTCCGTTTTTAGCGATTCTTGAACCCACGCGATCGTAATCTTCTGATCTTCAATTTGATGTTAATCAAATATAATTTCCATAAAATTATCAAATCGATGATTTGAACGCGAGCGAATCGACTTGTGTTGACTTTGCTTCATATACTTCGGTTTTTGCTCGTTTTTAGTGAAGTTTGCAGCATCATCTTCGTAATTACCTACTTAGCACAATAAAGAAATAAATGTAATATTTGATTTAAAATGTTGATTATTTAATTAATATGGACAAGAAAACGTGCGAAAAAACGTAACTTTTTACGCGTTATCACAACCCATTTTTCATCGTTGTCGTTATCCAAAGCCATTACATTAAGAAGTATCTCTTCAAGGCCATCATGTGATATACTACATTATCAAAAATTATATCATAAGTGATAAAGTAGTTGATCGATGCATATAAACTATTATAATATACATTCTGAACAAAAACCTTACAATTTTCCCCAAACAACCGATCTCGCGTACAAATCACAGCTTCAGCTGTAGAAGGCCACATTGAACTTCAATATTGATCCAAAATTCTTCCTCCAAGACTAAAGGCTGATTCAGAAGCCACTGTTGAAACTGGAACACAAATTATATCCATGGCCAATCTAGCTAAAACTGGATACCTATATCGTTGAGATTTCCAAAAGTCAAGTAAGCGAGCATGAGTTTTGGTTCTTGGCTTTGCGAGGTAAAGTTACAATTCAGTAAATCCACTCAAACTCGAACTTTCAGTACTATCATACAAATCAAACTCCTATTATTATATCAGAAAATTAGTTAGTACATTTTACAACATAAATACATAAAACTGAAATTGCAAATTCATACCTTATAAATACTTTTACTAGTGCCTCTTTCTTCTGCATTTTCTTGTTTGCTACTACGACTACATGATGTCAAACTTGTTGAAATCATTGATTCTTTCACATATTCATCAAAAACCCCATCAAGTACTTTTCTAACTGCTTTGAACTGTGGGGACTTGGGACCATAAAGTTTCTAATAAGAAAAACTCAAGGTATGAATACTTATATAGACGATCGAATATGATAGCTACAGCTAATAATGTACTAAAGCTAGCCCAATATTTGTTAAGCTTCAACCACATTTGATCAGCTATATGTTTCATATAAGGATCATCACTTTTAATTCCTTAGCCAACTTTAAGTGAATCTCAAATACCATAGAGAAAAAGCAAATTCGAAGTAGGATAAAGAGTTCCCGAAAAGTCGAGTGTCGCTTCATAAAAAACTTGAAGAAAGTCACATATCTTCTAATTCGTTCCCATTCGGCTTCTGTTGGACAACTTTCAAAACTAGCCCCAAGCAACTTAAGATGACACAAAGCAGATCGATAATAAAGGGCACATGATAGCATTCTGTGAGTGGCATTCCACCTGGTGGGAACATCTTGCATCAGAGATCTTTTGCTATCCAACAAAGTTTATGTGCAACAGTTAAGCAAACTTTTTTATCCTACCTTCAGAACCCTTGACATATCTTACACAATCTCTAACTTTTTCCATAGCAACATCAATTTCTTTTAGCCCATCTTGAACAATTAAATTAATAATATGACAATAACACCTAAGGATTTCTTACATTTAAAACACCTTTGTCAGAAGAAATCATGTATTGGCCAACTTCTTTTGTTGTTTTTTCTTTACATTTCTTTAGATGATTAATCAAATTACCCGTACCACAACTACTCTCAACAATGAATTTCTTACCACATCTTTTACAAGCACACCTTAGGGGCTGATCTGGTACTTGTTCCAATATAGTTAAATCTTCCCAAAATTTCGATGGAAGTTTTCTTTCCTTTTTTGTCTTTTGGAAGAGCTTTCAACACCTGTAAATGCGGTTTCAGTTGTAGGTACAACCTCTTCAACTGAATCATCACTTTCATCATAAACCTGTATATTATTTGACTCATTATCCATAGCTAAAAAAAACTTGAAGAACTTGAAGAATATATTCTATTTAGCTAGCCGATAATGACAATGGTTTGAGCAATCAATATAAGATTGTGCGTTAAAATCATAAATACTAACTCTTTGCCAAATCAAACTAGCCTAGTGTGCAAGTGCTAACATCAAATAAATCCCATAATTTTATTTAAATTTCCTCAAAATAATAGTAATCACAAGAGGAACTTTGAGCTGACAAAAAAAACAACAACAACCCTTGAATCTTCTTCTTTCGTTGACCCACAGACAAATGGTTTGAGCAAAATAATGTCATAAATGGTCCTACAAATGAAATCTAAATTATAGCACATGTAATTCCACTACTACTTCACAACCTTTTTAGTTTTTACTACTTAAATAATCACACCTGAAGTTTATATATCAAGAAATTAATCGAGCAACAAAGCAAACAACTAATTACGGAGTAACAAATACCAAATTGGTAACAAACACATTTTATACAAAGACAAAAAAGTCACAATAATAAAATTAGTACAAAGTTTTGAGATACCTTTATGGGTATTAGAGAGGTCAAGCCGTCAAGGAGGTAAGGGAATTAAGGTTTGTGAGAAATGCAATTACGGATTTAAATGATAATAGAAATATGAAGTGTTTTTGGAGGGAAATTCACTTGTGTAATTTAGAGACTAAAGATGTGAGCATGTCGCCTTATCCGATAGACAGAAAAAGATGTTAAATTACATTTTGTATTTTTCAGGTCATCGGGTCAACTTGATGACCCATCAGGTCAACCCAAGCCGACCTTAAAAATACATCAGTTTGTCGGGTCAAAAAACATCAAACCAACTTGCTAATTTTCGAGTCGGTTTCGAGTCGTGTTTCGGGTCGTATCGAAAATTGCCAGCCCTAATATATGTTAACTTCAAGAAGACAACCTTTGAAACCTGAATAATCTTTCACGTCGTTTGTGGTCGGAGTGTGTGACAGTTCATGATCGTATGGACAAAGAATTGCACAATAGAGAATGCATCATTCACTTCGAAATAATCTTATCGAACACATTTGGAGCCCCCGTCAAATTTTCGAGTTCGAAATAATGTTACGTATAACGAACATGATGTGTATTAATCTAGTTATAAAATTAGTAAAACAAAGTCAAATCTAACTATTACACAACTAGGCAAGTAAACCTAATCAGATAGTAGTATAACAGTGATAACTCTACCTAATAGTCTCTCACAGGAACAGTTTATATGTACTTTAAGGTTATTTATCTAATCTATATTTTAAAATGGGATTTACCTCTTAACGACATGCAGCCAAGAGTATTAAACTAACTAAAGAAAGCAGTAAATCAAATGATCAACTGTCACACCCCAATAAAACCATGTCACGTTTAAGCAATGCGGAAGCACGGGGCGTGATGGGGATCGATTCGACAATTACATCGAGAGCATATGAGTATCGCAAACATAAACTTAGAATCCCATAGATAGTTTAAATTCCACGGTTACATGTTCATCATGTTTACAAGAACGATAGATGTTTAGCAAAACAATATGATTAACATTTTAATCAAAAATCATAGTTTCAATATTATCAAAAGAATGGCATCCTATTCAGTGTGGTGAGCAAGGGTCCCAAAATATGTATGCATGATCTTACGTCACTGCTAATTCCTTGAAAAACATAGTTAAAAGGATCAACAAAATTGTTGAGTGAAATTCACAGGTTTAAGACATCATCATTTAAAACCAAACGTTTAGTAGACGTTTCACAATTCATTTCGTGCCATCCGTGGCAAATAGTACGATGATATATAGTTTAAAACATTAAATAGCTGACTGTGATCCCCCGAAGGTTAGCTAGACCTCACGAGTTAAAGTGATGACACCTAAGCCTATAACCAAACCACGACATATGAATAATGTTTGCCCAAATTAGCCTCCTAAAAAGTTAAGAAATGACGTGACGCTAAAAAGTTCAGTTCTACAGTCATTGTAGGCAGATGTAAGTTCTTCTTCAATTCTTCATTATTTGTGGTGATGTGACATTAAGGTGGTAGTCAGTTATTTAGTTTTAGGTTGCATCATTGTGAGTGGTCTAATCAAACAAATTTGATCTAAACCCTTAATCAAGTTTTAATGGAATGACTAGTTAACAAGTATCATTAGAGGTCCTGCAACGTCTAATTTACCCCTTATTCATAACGTAAATCCAAAGTTTAAACTAATAGTTAAATAATTACTTCTATTCTTCCTTTCAAAAGTGAGCTGACTTGCTAAAATCAGCTTCCAAATAGTAGAACTTAGTTGTATATCCGTGATTTTGCATCCATCCCCATTTATTTGTTACAATCAAATTCAAAAGATATTAATTTATCAGTTAAAATCAAATCCATCCCCGATTGGGAATTAATTTTCATCTCTTATATTTAGGGTTGATTTACGGTTGATAGCAAAATTGTTTTTGTCTGGAACTTTGTTTTCAAAATTTCCCAAGTTTGTTTTTTTTTTCTTTTTTATGTGTGTTTTTGTACGATTGGATTACATTTACACTTGGTTACGTTACACTTAATTTTTGAATGATTATAACTTCCAAAGAAAACAATCATTAAATTAAAGAAGTAATTATGATTTATTGAGTATCGATTCCTTTTTGGGTTCAAACTTTTCGTATTGAAGCCCTAACTAGTTTCTTTATGATGAAATTTTGGTTTCAATTAGATAATCTTCTTAACCAGTAATGAAGGATGAAATTGTGGTCACTCTTTCTCTTCTTATGATTATACTTCTTATATTCAGGTGTAATTAGATTTGATTTCATACGACTATTGAATTTCACATATATGTATACATGTAGATTTCAGTTTGTTGTCTACCATGAATTTCAATTGTTTCATCATCATCACCAGGTATTGCGACTTTGGTCAATCTTATATTGATTTGAAATTAACGTTTATATGATCAATTGTGCAAATGATAATGATTTTGCAAATGATTATATTGCATTTTGATTTATTGCTAACTTTTGATTCATTCAGTTTGTTAGCTACCATGAATTTCTTTTGATCATCATCACAAGGTATTGAGATTTTAGTTAATCTTGATGTGATCTACAGTTCAAGTTTATAGGATCGATTGTGCAAATGATTTTGGTTTTGCAAATGATTATGTTGCATTTTGATTTATTGTTGATTTACTGATTTGTGTATAAATGTAGTTTTAAATCAAGATATATCCTTTAACCTCCTATTCACATATCAAGATATTTCCTTTAACTTCTGTCACACCCCAATTAAATCATGTCACGTTTAACCAATGCGGAAGTACAGGGCGTGACGTGGATCGATTCGACAATTAAATCGAGAGCATATGATTATCGCAAACATATACTTTGAATGCCATAACTAGTTTAAATTCAACGGTTACAAGTTCATCGTGTTCATGAGAACGATAGATGTTAAGCAAAACAATACGATTAACATTTTAATCATAAAATCATAATTATAATGTTATCAAAAGAATGACATCATATTCATCGTGGTGAGCAAGGGTACCAAAATATGCATGTGTGTTCTTACTTCGCTGCTAATTCCCTGAAAAACATAGTTAAAACGATCAACAAAATTGTTGAGTGAATCCACAGGTTTAAAACTCTATCATTTAAACCAAGCGTTTAGTAAATGTTTCACAAGTCATTTGTGCCATCCATGGCAAATAGTACGATGATATACAATTTAAAACAATAACTAGTTGACGTTGAACCCCCAAAGGTTAGCTAGACCTTACGAGTTAAATTGCCGACACCTAGGCCTATAACCAAACCAATTAAAATATACGCTCATTGTCTCGACATAATGTCAGCAGTTAGCATCACTAACAAAAGTGGGAGGGACGTTATCCCAATAGTACTATTTGTATATTTGGTGGCTAGTGTCATCTAGCTAATGGTTACAATTTGTAGTCATGAGGACTTCTATGCACTACAACTAGTTTAACATAGGTTCACACAAGGATTCGTTGTCAAGTTTTTAATCATCGCATGAAAACGGTTTGTATGTAAACAATACATATGTTTTTCACCCCAAATTTAGAAACAGTAAAATAAGGGCTGTGAACTCGCATGGTGAGCTATGTGAGTGCTAGGGCGTTTTATAAGAGTGTTTTGCCTAAAGTAGCCTCCTAGCGCCCTAAACGCATGAGGTAGTTTTGTGTAAGTAGATAGCTAACCACATATCTAGGTTTGTAAAAGTAGATGGCTAACCGCACATCTATGTCCGAAATAGTAGGTAGCTACCGGCACTGTATAAGTAGATAGCTACCCGCATATCTAAGTTCATTTAAGTAGATGGCTACCCGCACATCTATGTTAGTTGTTCACTCATTTAGTAGGTTGAAAAAGTATTTTGTTTTCAAAAAGTGTACGACCCGTTGGTGATAGTTTTGGACGTACGCGTATGTTTCTCGATAGTATCGTGATTTCGTTTTTATATACTTATACTCTTTATCGCCTTCAAAACGTATCTTTTAAACTATTCGATCGGTTTCGTTTTAGCTTTTCCCTCCAAACTTGTTCCGAAAATCTGTTGAGTAAAACAAAAGTTTTCTCAAACTAAAATTACTTAATAGTAATCTTAAATTTAAATTTTGGTAATCGATAAATTTTCCCTCCAAAAGGTAATCGTGTTTGAAGTCATTTCTTTTTTTCTTTTTTTTTTTTTTAATCCGAAATAAGGCTTACCCATCCAGGTGAAGCCTCACCCATCCAGGTAAGGCTTAATCAGACCGGGTGACATGTCACCCGTCCGGGTGATCAGCTAACAGAACTTCATGTACTTTAATTCACCCATCCGGGTAAGGCCAAAATCCGGCATTTTCCCTGTTTTTCAGAAAATGACTTCAAACACGATTTTTGACATTCCAAACCAACTTTTTAGCATTGTAACAAGATGTAACATGTTTCTAGTCCAAAATGTGACATTTGAGGTTTTCGCTTCTCGTTTTAAAATACTCATTTTGTTTCTCATTTTAAAAGCCGTTTCCCGCTCTTTTATCAACTTGTTTATCATTTGAACTAAAATCTTGTTTTAACACTTTCAAATCATCCCATGTTACATATGTCATTAACATCAAGTGTTTAACCAACTCTTTCACCATTTTCACTATCATTCCATGTAAAGATATCCAAAACATCTCATAGTATACATACATTACCAAATTATACATGTTGGCACTCTTTTAACACAAACTTGTTCTTGATCATTTTAAACATGTTTTAGCTTGTTTTGAAGATATAGTTTTATGTATCAATGTCTTAACATACATTTAGTTAATTTTAACACAAGAGTGAACTTCTAGCATGTGGGTATCCAAAAATGTAAGAAATGACAAGATCAAAAGGAAGAGTTTCCGTACAATGCTTTTGGATGGAAAGGGAAAGAAAAGAAGATCACAAAAACCCAAATCTACAAGCTTTCCTTAATGATGATGTGATTCTCATATTATGAGATCACAAAAACCCAATGATGAACTAGAGCTTAAAAGATGGTGAAAAATGATGTATAAAGGTGGTGGTTCATGGTGGTTTGTGGTGGTTGTATGGTGGTTTTATGGTGGTTGGCTCTTGGAAGGTGATGAATATGATGAAGGATGATGAAATGGGAGTGGAAAGTGAGAGGGAATGAGAGAGTGTACAGATTTTACATTGTGGAGTGTGTGTGTTTTGATACAACTAGTTTCTACTTAAGTGTAAGGCAAGGCGGGGGGGGGGGGGGGGGGGGGGGTTGATGGGAGGTGCCTAGTCAATCAAGTAAGCAAGTAGGAGAACATGTGCATGGGAGTGAGTTTGGGGAAGGGGGAGACGTACACAAGAAGGGAGGAGGCAAAGAAAGAAATCTACCTTTGACTTTTGAGACATGCTTGTTAAGGCTTGGTTTTTAGTTTAACTAGATGCCTAATTAGGTGTAGGTTAGCTAATCAAGGTAATTAGGGAGATTAAAGGAGGTTGGAACATTGCTAGTTAATTCCAAATCATTTGTAAATTATCGATGTTTCATTTAGTGAATCAAGTGTTACCTTTCATCGTTTTAATTTAATTCGTATATGCTTGATCTAAACCTTCTGAAAGGTTATGTCATAAGCCCTATCATAACAATATAAGTAAATAACTACTATTTACATTAAATAGTTTTACGTCATTTAGGAAATGTTTATCTCCAACGTTTGTGTTTATCGGAATTCATCCGATTTATATTGTGCAA
Organism: Logfia minima; assembly: GCA_963921325.1. Taxonomy (NCBI): domain Eukaryota; kingdom Viridiplantae; phylum Streptophyta; class Magnoliopsida; order Asterales; family Asteraceae; genus Logfia; species Logfia minima. Next base: position 24,114,951 of record OY992775.1, on the reverse strand, counting down.
TTCTCAATAATTACATAAACGTAATGCATCATGTATTAAAGTAGTTTGCACCAAAATGTGCAACGTGGGCGTGTGCTAGACTTATCTCAGTTTAAATCAAATTCGTTTTGATCGGGGGAATTAGCGTAAGAATGCATGATTTAGGGTGTACGAAATTTTACCGGTTTTCGAGGGTTGTCACAACTTCCTATTCCACCATGCATCAAGTTATGCAAAACTCCTAGTTCATGAACATAGGTGAATGCCAAGGTAGTTCCTTTAATGTCTGTCATTTAAGTTTTACCGTATCTAATTACATGATATGTAATTTAAGTATATTCTAGGAAAATAACCATGTTGATCAAGAAGTTACTTGTGCCAACGAGTCACATGTGAATTTGAGCCACAATCACAATCCATGACTAATAGTCATGCTCCTGATTCTTATGTTCTTGGAGATCTTCTAATCCCATTGGCGAGGACCTCTTGTTTTATCTGGTAATGAAGAACTAAGTAAAAGAAATGCATTAGTTGTTGCGGTTGTTGGGGAGAGGGCAAGAAAATATTGTCAAGGTAATAGTTCCCTCCAGGCTTTGCAGTCAATAATAGACATCATGTATTGTAATGTACCGTGCTTTTAAAAATTCACAGCCAATAAAGGATATTGCATAAAGATTTTAGGCTTCATGCCTTAAAGATTGTGGAGTTCTGTACGATGACCCTTATGTCCAGGTACTATAAAATTATAATTTAATGCTCAAGTAACATATACCGAGTTAGAATTTTCCTTATTAAGTTATGTATCAAATCGGTGTAAAAGCATATTAGTGATCTCATCAAAGCTCCATTGTCCTTTTATTTGGGAACGAAACTACTTAACTTGACTCAGTTCAAGTTATGATTCTACATCCATCCCATCTGAAGTTGAAAAACTAAAGTACTTTAAGGTTTGAATTTAGTTAACTAAATTACTAAAGTAGGAGTTATGAAACTGTTTTCTGATTGGATTGAATTTTTTGATTTATTTGATATTTAGATTTAGAGATACGAGTTTTCAAATTAACATGGTATTTAGATCTTATGTAGAAAAGAATAGGTTTTTCCGTTATTCATTAATGTAATTTCAATGTAACGCTGTTTGACACTACTTACGTTATTTGGAATCTTTTCTTATTATTTATTACAGTATTATGCGAATAAAGGCATGAAATATAAGATACATGTATTTTTTGAGTTGTAGCATAGAGTTAGGGGATTAAGGCAGGGGAATGCACCCAACTATTACGCGATGTCTATTGTGTGTACCCAACTTACTTTTGCTATTTTTAATACATCCAACTTTCAAAAGTTGTGTTTTAATGTATTTTGATGACGTGTCATATGTTTAAGGTGACATGTAGCATCCGTAGAAGTTGACACATCATCAAAAGTACTACATAATACATTAAAACACAATTTTTGAAAGTTGGATGCATTAAAAATAACAATTATAAGTTGGATACACACAATAAACATCACGTAATAGTTAGGTGCATTCCCCTACCTTAAGCCCTAGAATTAGCATTCCTTATGATCATACGACTTCATGGATATGAGAATACATTGGCCAGCTATGGAAGAAAATTTAATAAATGTATATTTTACGAAGCAAAGAAAGGAATTTCAAAGAGTCAAATACAAAAATTATTCAAATGTAGAATATGTCAAATGGGTCGTACGGGTTGAGAGCCACCTATAGTCTAATAAAGGAGGTAAGGGAAGTCGATGCTTTATCGGGAAATAACATACTGGGAGAAAGTTTGTGTGGGAATTTAGTTGGGATGCGAGTCATGGTTGTTCATGTTGGTTTTGAAAAAATCTTAGACCCACCCACCAATGAAACTAGTAGAAAAATGACGATGATGACCGGTATTTATGCTCGCCAAGATCTTGAAAGTCACTGTAATTCATTTTGGACTCTATTGTTTTGTTTATTTTAGTTTGAGTCATTGACTTTTTAACCTTTTGCCCTACAAAGTGTTTCATAGGAACATGCCATTCCTTCACATATTTCTAGCTTATATAAAAGTAAGTAATTTCTACGATAAGTATGCACGACTAACTGAAGAGTAGTAGTGTGGAAGTGGTAAAATGGGAGGGCCAAATAGGTTAGTAAACAGGTCAACATGGTGGTATTTACCACTTGGAAAAAAAGTTGGGCTGACCTAACATCACTTTATGTTGTGTATTTTAACGTCATAAATACTTCATATATTAAATATGACTACATGTGCTATATTATTAAAATAAGAATTAATTATTTCGTTATGTATCTAACTTTACCTTTTTTCCTATTGTATGTAGCCACCTTTAAAACTTGCTATTGTATGTATTGAACTTTACAATTTCGTATATTATATGTAACGGGTGACCGGATGAGCAAGTCCCCAGTTTTATCCTCTTGAAAAAATGTCTATTGTATGTATGAACTTTATAAAAAAGCCTATTGTATGTATTCAAGCAGGTGGTTTCCGATCATCCGGTCACCCGTTATATACAATATACGAAATTTTGAAGTATGATACAATAGCAAGCTTTAAAAGGTGGTTATATACAATAGTAAAAAATATAAAGTTAGATACATAACGAAACAATTAACGCTTAAAATTATAATCATAAATTTCTTATAAAGAGATTTATAAGGTTTTATGCATTGGATACAGGTCTGATGAAGTTTGGCCAGTTTGACTTGTTCAACTCACCTAACTCGATTCCTTAATTAAATCGTGTAGCTTAACCAATTTCATGTGATACGACATAAAGTAACCAAAATTGATTGATATGTGTGTAAGTGGGTCTAACTTGGCACCTCTACCAAAGGGTCAGTCTAATTTCCTAAAAGTCAATAAGTTAGTAGTGTTAGCTCATTTCGTGCGTGAAATGCTATATAGTTTGTTATTAGATTTGTGTTGGTTCAACATAGAATGAAGTTAAGAGGACTCTTGAGAATTAACTACATGGTTGATGTGTAAGCACTGTTGAGAAATTAAAGATAAGGATCGAAACCAGTTTTGATGATAATTGATATGAACAGTTTGTTTGTATATGTATGTATGTTGAGAGTATATGTCTGTGATTGAATATCAAAAGGTCAAAAGGTTATACAAGATGTTGTAAGAGTTAGTAATTGTGAGTACATGTTAGTTATTTATACCTCTCATAATCCCAGAAATACTAAATTATACAAGCAATGTTTACAATCCTAATTTTTATTCCTAACAATCTCCCCTTGATTGTAAACGTTGCTCGAATTGTCTTTAATTCAAATATTTGACTTTAAGCTTTAATGCCAAGAATCTTGTGTAAGCCGAGTACAACGTTGAAGTGCGCTTTTCTTTTGATAATCACGACTCAGCTCTTATATTTGAAGTTAATTCTCGAAGACATTCTTGAAGACCAATCATTTTCTTGTTCTTCAACGACAACTTTTATTTTTGGTTCGACTTATGAAATATTTCTATTTAAAACTTACACTTTGAAAACACCTTTTATAGATCTTAATCCTGAAAATTTATTCCAATTAGCTGCTACCAATGAATTCTCTTTGAATTATTTGATTCTGATCTCAAGCTCCCCCTCAAACCAACAATCTTTTCACATTTTGTAGAAAGATGATGAGTGTTATCATTAAAACATTTTCTAACATTCGAAACCAATGACATCGTCGTTGAAGCTTTATCTTTTATTTAAACACTTGACTAAACTTTCTTTGTCAATCTCAATCAACTAATCCGTGTTTTTCTCATTCTTTCTATATCCTTACCAATTTACCTTCACTCTTCACTCTTAATCAATATCAATTATATTATAATTATTCACTTTCAATCAACTCTTTTTCTTTACTTTCAATCAACTCGTTTTCTTCATCTCAAACCTTCATTTCTTTTCACTATCTTTCTTAACTATTTTTATTCACCATCTTCAAATCTCAATCATACCTTTCTTCTCTTTCTCTTCACTCTTCACCATCTTCAAACACAAAATCTTTTGTACCCCTCATGATGATTATGATGCATCGTGAACATCTTGAGTATGGTGTAATGCAAAGTGTTTGAAGAATAGATGAGTGTAACAAACTTCTATGTTTGACAACTATGTCGCAACTATGTCGTGAACTTAGTGTCATGAACTTATGTCGCAACTATGTGTCGCAAGTTTGTGTCGCCAAAATGAAGTCGCAAAGATTAAGGTCGCAGAAACCCTACAACGACACAAATACAATGTCACAAGCTTGTGTCGCAAAACGGCGCTGTCAGATTCCAAAAACCTCAAAAACGAAAAATTTCGAAACCTAATAATTTTTAACAAAAACTTCGTAAAATCTTGAAACTTTAGGCTTAAAAAACTCCAATTTTCAGCTCCAAAACACCTATAATGAGAATCAAACATCAAAATTGACGCTAAATAATCAAAATATGTATTAACAACGTACCAAAACGATTTGATACCACCAAAATCCTTAGATTATGGCTATGATACCAATTGTAGATCCCTAGATGATCTTTAAATCAAATCGTTACTTAACAACCCACGTGCGGAATCCGTAGGATGGTAACAAACAAATATATAAAGCTTAAACAATTAAGAACAATGCACAATTCACTTTATATTTCTTTTATCAACCTCTCAGATGATTACAGCAGCTAAAAACTCAGAGAGAATAATATCTAAAAAGTCTAACAAAAAGTCTAACCCTAATTACACAGTAATTAGAGTATTTATACTAATTTGGCCGACTTATGCAACATAAGCACTATGTCGCTAATATCAATAATGCGACATAATACTATGTCGCTATTACAACTAATGCGACACAAGCCTTGTGTCGCATAACACAGAAAATGTAATTCAAACTGACTCAATTACATTAACAAACACAATACAGACTTTACCAACTGACAGACACACTAAGATGCATCAACAAACTCCCCCGTGTCTTCAGCTTGGTCTGCAAAATCTTCAATCAAACCCAGCCTGTTGGAAATACACCGCCAACATGTATTCCGTGTGTTATATAAACGTTGACAATCCGCTGAAATTGAAATGCAATCTTCTTATTCACAGCATTTCTTTCATTAAAGCGAATCGGATTATCAAACAATTTCCTCAAATCTTTTGATGACAAGTTTATCAAGCTCATAGGATCAAACACTCGAAATTGAGCTTTCTTCAAACCATACAGCGAGTTCCTCTCAGGTTGCTCCGTATCAGGAACAAAAACCAAAACTGCCTCACCAGTGTGAGCATCAAGTTCCCAGTAATGAAATCTTCTTAAAAAGTCAAGGGGAACACCTTCCAGAGGAATAATCTTCAAACAGTCAGCCGGAGGATAGCGCATTTTGCATATCGGCTTTTTGGTCACTGGATCTATCCTTTTCTTATAGATATACCTAGTTCCCAGAGTCGGTTTGATGAAATTATATTTCTTCGTTCGTATTTCTCCCTGCAGAGTGGTTTGAATGAAATTAGCACGGTCATCTCCAGACGGGTTAATCAGAGAGAGCTGAGCGAGACGATTAACTTCTCCTTTTGGCAAAGTGCTCAGCTTGGTGAATGATCTCTTGAAATACTGAATACCATCTAGTCTCTTGATCATAAACACACCATTGGATATCTTCCAACTCTTTATCAACCCAGTATACACACCACTAACCTTGTATGATTTACAAGTTACAAGTACCTGCTTTCCAGTTTTTCCATGAGGCCACCATTTCGCAAGTTTCTCAGCTCGAGTTTCAGTAATTTCAGTTTCTGGAGCCTGAGCCTCTGATGTTCCTTCAGCTGGTGTCTCGGATGCTTCTTCAGCTTCATCTTTAGAAGAATCTGATTCAATGATAGGAGCATCATCATATACCTCATCTTCACTTAACCCTTCCTCTTCAACCTCAACATCATCATTTTCATCAAAATCCTCATCCTCAGAATCCGAACTAACTTGATTTACCATGCGTTGTATAAATGAGAGGTCTGCACATGAATAGTCAACAGCCAATGGTCTCGGCTGGCCTGGTATATCGTGCACAGGGAAGTAATCTAAACTGGGTATTTCATCTCCTTGATCAATATTTACATCATCATTTACAGACCCAGACCCCGGTCCAATTGGTTCTATAGATGGACCAGAGGGAACAGACTCCCCCGGACCAATTGACCGGGTCTCAAACTCCCTAAACCTATCTTCTAAAGTTGTAATCCAGGAAGATTGAGTCTCTATCAGTGCAGCTTGAGACTGGATAAGTGAAGCTCGGTCGTCCACATTCTTTTGCATTGCCTCCATCCGTTCCAACAGCTGCTTGATAATATCTGGATGAGGTTGCACCGGAGTCTGCAGCTCTGAAGGCCCTGCAGAAGTGGAGGTGCGAGGACGACTAGCTGGCTGCAAATCCTCAGAAGCGGTGTAAGTCACATCCTCCCGGGGCCGCTTGCCCAGCGACACCACCTTAGAAGACCTAGGTGGAGAGGGCACATAGTCATCGATGACTCTAAAGATATCATCAGAAGAAAGATCGGTTTGCGGAGGTTGGTGCGGAACTTGTGTAGGAGGTTGTTGAAGAGGTGCCTGTAGAGGTGGTGAAAGCGGCCTTTGAATCGGAGGCGGATCTTGAAAATCATCACCCTCCGGGGGCACATAAGCTTCATTTACAACATGCCCAAATAAAGGCACATCGGTCGGGACCGCTGCTCCCCTTGCGTATTGGCCAGAAACCACAAAGATGCGGGTATTCATGGGCATCTGTCGAAACTGGTGGTTGGGAACCACCGATAGCCCGGGAAGCAGGTGATTGATCAAAAGTTGAACAAACCGTGGGTATAAGGCCCACTTCCCATCCCTGCCTGGGCATTGTCAACCAGTATCCGGAAGATATAACCAGAGAAGTTGAACGACTTGTTGAAGACGAGAGCGAGCATAGTTGAAGCAGTAGAGTAGCTCATTCCATCTAAGCCTGCCTTCCTACCAGACAGGCACACGATCATAATGTGCATCAGATATCGCCAGACCTTGGTGAGAAAGGCCTTGCGATACTGATCACGCGGAACGCCCGGATAACCCATCCGAGCCATAGCACCCGCAATAAATGAGTTGGCAAAAGCAATAGGCATCTCGGAATCGTCAGGAAATTGAAAGAAATCCCGAATGACTTGCTCTGAGATAATAATTTCTCTATCATAAACTCGAGAGATGATCCGGGTAAAAGGGAGATCCGAATTGATAAGAGCATTGGTCCCGAAGTCCGACACATGATCACGGTAGATAGGCGTTGTTGTCGTGATCGCAGTGCATATTCGAGAGCGACGTAGAAATGCATCATCGGGCGATAAGGCGCCGCAGATTCTTTATCATCCTCGAGAAAAGCCGTGACATTATGTCTCGGTTCCCAGAAATAAGCATTGACATTAATTGCAGCCATTACTGTAAGAGAAAACAAACTTGGGAGCCATTAGATTTAAACAATTTAAACAATTGACATTTTTGAAATAAAAATGTAATGCGACACAAGTCTTGTGTCGCAAGTCATAAGAGCGACATAATGAGTTATGTCGCAGTTTAGCAATATAATCAATTTACTGATTCGCAGCGACATAAGGATTGTGTCGCACGGCTACATGGCGACATAATATAGCGACATAGAGAATTGTGTCGCAGCATAGTAGCGACATAAAGAGTTGTGTCGCAGAATAGTAGCGACATGAAACTAAAGACATCCTGCGACACAACGGTTGTGTCGCAAAGATGAACACAACGAACCCAGATTTGTCCAGAGTTAAAATTTTTGGGGTTTTTGTGTTTAATCGGTCCCTGAGGGTGCATTAGCGTATTAGGAACATTATATAACAAGTTATAGCCACATTTAAACACCCAAAGACTTGTAATTTTGCAAAAATATGAAAAACCTAAAACCCGAAACTTCAATTGCAAATGTTAAGGAGAATACGAGGTTATATCGAGTGAAACTTGTACCTTTAGATGCGGATTAGGAAGGAGAACAAGAAAGAATCGGTGAATCGAACGGAAAACAACCCAAAAGCGCAGAATAATCAAAATTTGAATCGGGTTGCTTGTGTCGCAGGGTCCACTTGTGTCGCAGCAGGTTCAAAATTATGTCGCAGGTGAGTAAAGTTAATTACAACGACATATGGGAGGGTATATATACTTGGACCACTTGTGCGACATAAGCTGTGACATAAGCTGCGACACAAACATTGTGTCGCTAAAAGCACAACAACAGTTTTGCGACACAAATGTTGTGTCGCAAAAGTCAATCAAGGGTTTTTTTTTTAATTTGAATTGTAAGATAATATTTGTGACACTTGTAAAAAGAAAATTAACAAGAAACAAAGAAATTTAATAAAAGAACGTTTTGAGTGTTGTCTAGTTAGGGATCATATTAGAAAGACAAGCTCGCATGACAATATTAAATTTTAATTTGATTATCAGTATAGATGTCCAAATTTTAATTTACCAAGCATAGTTAACAAACCGGAGGAAAAATCTGTAACAAGACGATTATCGGTATTGTTTGTCCACTTAAACATATAACATACACAACTTCAAGCTAAGCAATTATTGTTAGAGTGAGTATGTCTCCGTGAATCCCACAATAGATATACTCCTAGCATCAAGACATGACCAAAACTTCTATTGTTTAGAGAAAGGATATGAATTCAACATTTTAAAGAATCAAGCCAGCGGTGACAGGTCTGTACATACGTACAACAAAGCGACGTAAACTTGATTCAGGTTTAAGCAAAACCATACTTGGTCAAACCGGTTGGCGACCTTGTTAGATATCTTTGATTTTATAAGACTTGGAAAGTACTTTGACTTTTGTTTGCTTAGTTGTTGAAAGTATACTGACAGAGACCAGGTCTGTACATACGTACAACAGAGGAAATAGTCATCATAAATCCCCAAATGTTGTCATATACAAGCTCAGGATAATAGAAGTATGGCAAGCTGATGCTTAGGAATTAAGACACATTTTCATACATCATATGATGGTCATCACAAGATAATAAACACGGATTAGAGGTATTTCTTAGTAGCTCAAAGAGGAGTATGAAAATGCCTACCAATACATCGTGCAAGGATACGAATGTTTGTAAGGACATGTAAAACATATACGAGATAAACCTACTGATATATCAAGGATAAAACTTAAGATTGTCGTGTGAAGAATGTCTCCTAATGTACTATCATATCCCTAGTTGTTTACAGACACATCTAAACGTCTTTTGCAAATGTGGCAACTTTGCATTTCGTTAATGCTAGTAAACAAAAAGAATGGCTATTGCGTTATTCCTTTTTTTTTTTTTTAATAACAAAATAAGGTCACAAACATTATTACTGTTTGATTTGAAAGAATCGTAACCCTATCATGTTGACAAGCTCATCGAAACGAGCACGGGAGAAGGCTTTGGTGAACAGGTCGGCATTCTGCTTAAGTGTATCTATTTTGACCAGATCAATTAGGTGTTTGTCATAGCAGTCACGAATGAAATGAAATCTAATTTCTTTGTGTTTGTTCTTAGAGTGTTGGACAGGATTACGTGTAATAGAGATAGCAGCAGTATTATCTATATGAATAGGAGTCATAGTTAAGAGTAAACCGTAATCGCGCAACTGATGTTGGATCCAAAGAACCTGAGAGCAGCAACTAGCAGCAGCAATGTACTCAGCCTCTGCTGTTGAGGTAGAGACTGTAATTTGCTTTTTGCACTGCCATGAAACTAGCCTAGGTCCAAGAAATTGACAGCCACCAGATGTAGACTTCTTATCCATATTGCAACCACTGTAATCCGAGTCAGAGTAAGCAGTAAGCGCAAAGGTTTTCTCATTAGAATACCATAGACCAAGAGTTGGTCTATATTTGAGATAACCGAAGATCCGCGTGACCGCCTTCATATGAGATACCTTCGGTTTCGCCTGATACCTGGAACATAGAGAGACTGCAAAGACAATGTCCGGACGTGATGCAGTGAGATACATTAAAGAACCAATCATAGATCGGTAATCTTTCTCCGGACAGTCCTCTTCATCTTCTGCTGGACCAAGGTTATGATTCAGCTCTAAAGGCGTCCCATAGGATTTACACTCAACCAAGTTATACCGCGTCAGCATATCATTGACATACTTAGACTGATGTATATAAATCCCCTTAGCAGACTGTTCAAATTGAACGCCCAAGAAGAATTTAACTCCCCCATTGCACTCATTTCAAATTCAGACTTCATAATTCGCTCGAAGTCCCGACACATGTCATCCTTAGTAGATCCAAAGATGATGTCATCCACATAGACCTGTACTAATAACATGTCATTCTCTTCATGCTTGGTGAAGAGAGTACTATCAATTTTTCCTCGTACAAATCCATTTTTCAGCAGATGAGTCGCAAGCCGTTCATACCAAGCTCTAGGAGCTTGATGAAGACCATACAACGCCTTGTCCAGTTTGCAGACGTAATTCGGATGTACAGAATCTTCAAAACCAGGAGGTTGTTTTACATAAACCTCTTCAAGCACTTGACCATATAGAAATGCATTTTTAACGTCAAGTTGGTAGACCCGAACTCCTTTGAATAATGCATACGCCAGAAAAATGCGAATGGATTCCAAACGAGCTACCGGGGCAAACACTTCATCATAATCCAGACCTTCAATTTGAGTAAAGCCCTGGACCACCAATCGTGCTTTATTTCTAATAACCAGTCCCCGATCATCCTTTTTCACACGATAAACCCAAAGTGTGCCAATAGGATGAACACCCTTGGGTAAAGGAACCAGCGTCCATACTTGCAACTTTTTGAATTGTTGAAGCTCTTCTTGCATCGCCTCAACCCAGTATGGATCTTTCAGAGCATCTGCAGTCTTCTTCGGTTCAACTTGTGATAGGAAACATTCTTTAATTTTCGAAGCAAGACAAACTGGAGCAGTATCTGCATCAGGTGAAGACGTCAAAATGGATTGTTCAGCAGCAGCAATCTGTCGTCTGGTTATTACTCCTCTTTCTAGTTCACCAATAATAGCATCAACTGGATGTGACATATTTATACGAGAACTCGGAATCGCAGCTGGAACAATGATGGAATCAAGGTTTGTAGAGTCAGCTTCAAGTTCAAGTTCAAGTGCAGGTAATGGTTCAAACTCAGATACAGGTGATTGGTCAGAAGCCTCAAACATTTGTTCCTCATCATTTGCAGAATCAGGAACTTCTTCATGAACAATCGGAGGCGGAATTTCACAAGTAGCCGCTGGAGTAGTGGTGGGTGTTGCTGTAGGTGGTGGAGGAACAGAGATTGGTGGAGTATCAGAAATGATATCCAGCCCATGAAGTAATGTCACCATTACCTCTTCTTCATGCTCCTCAGGAAGATTGAAGGAGTCAAACAAGGTTTGATAATCAAACAAGTATTTGGGTCCTTTTCCCTGAGGATTGTCAGTGTAATGAAAGAAGGTGACCTCAAAATGCTCTTCCACTCGCTTTGTCACCAGATTATACACTCTCTTAGCAATTCGTGAATTATTAGAGAATCCCAAGAAGACACCTTCACAGGATTTTTCACCAAACTTAGCAATTCGTTCCTTGGTGTGCATGATTGTGCATAAACAGCCGAACGGTTCAAGAAATTGTAAATTTGGCTTTCTATTGTTGAATAATTCATACGATGTCTTGTTCTGTTTCTTACCATTAACACCCGATTGAGGACATAGCAGGCCGTATTGACAGCTTCGGCCCAAAAGGTGATTGGAAGCTTCAAATCCGATAGCATAGTTCGCGCAGCCTCAATCAATGTCCTATTCTTACGCTCCGCAACCCCATTCTGTTGTGGAGTCCTTACAGCACTGAATTGATGTTCAATGCCATTACTCAAACAGTACAGCTCCATGATCGAGTTTTTAAACTCTGTACCGTTATCACTTCTAATCTTTTTGATTCTCAACTCACAAAGATTTTGCAGTTTGTCAAACAGATATATGAGAATCTCAGGCACTTCATCTTTAGTCTTCAGAAAATATACCCATGAAAACCTCGAATAATCATCGGTTACCACTAAACAATACGAAGCTCCTCCTAAACTTTTCTTTCTGACTGGCCCAAATAAATCCATGTGAAAAAGCTCCAATGGCTTTTCAGTTGAATTTACCAGTTTCGGTATGTGAGACTTCTTGTGTTGCTTTCCTTTCTGACATGGAACGCAATGATCATTCAGCCCAAAGGATTGCTTAGGAACACCTCGCACTAGATCATTCTTGATCAGATAGTTCATCTTCTGAAAGTGTAAGTGTCCCATATGCCTGTGCCAAAGTAATGATTCCTTTTTGGGAGCTTTTGAGAGAAGACATGTGAGCTGTTTGGTTTCCATAGTACTCATGTCAAGAATATAAGTATCTCGCTCCCGAGGTGCCCTCAGTAACACCCATTCTTCAGGGATCACAAATCCCGGCTTCAAGATACAACACTCAGTGTCTGTGAAAGCAGTAGTGTACTTTTTGTCGCACACTTGAGAGACACTAAGAAGATTGTGTTGTAACTGTTCCACAAAATTTACCTTTTCAAAGCTTACCATTCCACTGGTAAGCGTACCCTGACCAGAATTGACTCCCCCCTTATCACCAGCGAAGGCCACATAACCTCCATTGTAAGCATGAACTTCTGATAGAAGAGAAACATCACCGGTCATGTGCCGAGAACAACCACTGTTGATAAACCATTTACTATTCTTTACAGATTCAGGTTGTTGCGGCACCACAAACAAAGATAAATTAGTTAGAAATGGAGACCCAAGCCTTTATAGTCTTGGGTACTCCAGTAACATCATCAACAACGACCACATCAGTCAAAACTTTATTTTCAAACAATTTAGAATGTTTGATTGATGAGGTATTGCCAGATGTAGAATCTTGACAAGATCCTTTAATCTTCCAAACCTATTTTGGTTTGGATGCTTGCGAGTCAACAACTTTGAGCTTTAAGTTTTGCAATTTATTTTGCTCAACTTTGTTGATTTTGACAGCTGGGAAGGAAGTCTTTGAGCCTCTCATTGAAATAAGTTTCTTTGAAAGATTTTTGCATTTAGAGACTCGCGAAACTTTTTTCCCAAACCGTTGCTTTGCAACCACAGGACAATCATTTATCAAATGACCTTGCTTCTTGCAGTAGAAGCAAGATCTATACTCAACACTAGATTGAGATTGAGGAATAAATCGATGAGGTCGACCAAAAGAAGCACTTATTGAACACTCACATTGACATGAACATTCAACAGGGGATGCTTTATAAGTATTTTTAGAAGATTTATTTAGAATACTCGTTTTAGAAACAATCTTCTTTTGAGGTTCAGCCATAGCTTTACCTTTTCCTTTTGACATAGCCTGTTTATTTCTTTCAATAGTAATTATATGATTTTCAGGCTTAACAGTTTTCTTTATTGGTTTAAATTCCTTATCAGTTATGTCCTCAATTTCAATTTCCTCTTCAATAATACGAGGAAGCACAGAAAGAGCCTTACCTAACTTAGACTCAACAACATTTTCAGACTTAATTAGCTCAGACTGACTAATCTTAGCCTTAATAGGCTGGACTTTCTCAACCTTTTGAGTCTTACTAGTTTCAGACTCACTAGTATTAGCCCTAACTGGCTCGGGCCTACTAGTTTCAGGTTGTGGGGATGCAGTGATGACAGATTTAGCCTTAACTAGCTCAGGCTTATTTATTTATATACTAACTGCAGGTTGAACAGGTTTGACATCTATCTTTGTAAAGATAGGCATCAAGTCATGGATATTATCCCGGACAGGCATGGGAAGATAATCTTTTGGAGGTGGGACTAAATGATAGCCAAGTCCTGCCTTACTTTTAGTATCAGTCCTCTGTGCCTGTAGGATTTCGTCAAAGACTAGAGAGGAGGCTGAAAAGTTAGAAAGCTTTTTCTTTAAATTTAGAACCTCAGTTTGAGATTCAACAAGTTCCTTTTTAACAGATGATAGCATATCAACATAGCTACCAATTTCATCCTGTTGTTCAAAGATTTTGGCTTTTAATTCCTTTTTCTCTTCCAAAATAGCTTTTAACTTTTGGCCACTTGCCTTTACTGTCTCTTAACATGTTATTTGTTTCATTTAAATTTTCAATAACAGTGTTAAGGCGTGTGGTGTCCTCTCTATACCTGTTTATCTGGTTAGTTAATTTTATACAAGAGATACAGGATAAAGGTTCATCATCTACCTCATGCACTTCAGCCATCAGTGCCTTTTCTGCTTCATCCTCATCTGGATCAGACCATTCCCAAGCATTGTTGGAAAGAAGTCGTGCAGCGGAAACCATCGCCTTTTCATCAGTTTTGGTCTTATCAGAAGAGTTGTACTGAGAAGGTTTAGATAAACCGGAAGGTGGATTCTTTTTGCGATCACATTCATGAGCAAAGTGTCCATAGCTATGACACTGGTAGCATTTCACCTTGCTCTTGTTAAAACCCAGACCTTTCTCTTCCGGATCAGTCACATTCTTCCTTCCAGTTTTCTTTAAGAAGTTCTTGACTCTACTTGTGAGCATAGCCATACTCAACTTCAGATCCATACGCTCAAGCTCTTCTTAATCGATTTGACCAAAGTCTTCTTCAGTCAGATCTACAGTACTGTTCTTGTTGGACAGAAAGTCATCATATGCCAACAAGAAAGCTGTAAACACAGCCGCATGTTCTTCAGCAACTGCAGGAGATGCGCCTTTGAAGTTTAAATATGTACCACTTCCACTTGAGGAGTTAGTATTTGTATATCCAAATCCGCCAGAAGTACTTGGAGCACCAGAACTACCAGAAACCCCAGAAAAGAATGCAGAACCCGCAGCTTGAGTCGCTGCAGCAGGAACATCCACACCGTATAACTTCGGATTTTGAAGGTGTGCAGTAGCCTTGGTTTCCTTTTTCTGCATGTCTAGAAGAGCAGCAATTTGTCCAACTAAATCATCAAGCTCCATATCCATGATGTCTTCATCCTTTTCCATCAGCAGTACCCTTGTATTCCACTTTTTAGGTAAGGAACCCAAAAGCTTCTTATTCACATCGGTTTTGTCGAGAATGACACCTCCCTCGACTAATTCACTGACTAACTGTGAATATCGACTGCACATATCTTCAAGAGACTCAGTAGGCAGCATGTCAAATACTTCAAACTATTTCTTGACTAGATCCAGTTTGTTCCGTTTGTACTGATCACTTCCACCACACTTCTTTTCAAACGCAGTCCATAAATCATATGCAGTTTTGTGATGGCGGAGTTGTCTCAAGATCTGTTGAGGTAAGGCCATGGTAATAGCAGAATAAGTTTTCCTCTTAGTATCAAAGGCCTTACGTTCCTCAGGAGTCATAGACTTAATGGACTTTTCAGGTATAGGTCCATTATAAATACCGGTCTTCACAGGGCGTTCATACCTTTCTTCCATATAAATTAGCATTTCAGGATCGTTAAAAGATACAAACGCTTCAAACCTTTGACGCCAATCTGAGTAATTCATTCCATTTGTGTACATAGGTGGTTTATTGGTTGAACCCACCTCACTATTATGCTTGAGCATTGCCCCGACTTGTTGAATAGATGCTGATGCAGAAGAAGTCATTTTAACGGGCTCGAGAGACTTTTCAAAAAATTTAGCTAGAAACTGGAGTAAGCGACACTAAGGTTGTGTCGCAAATAATGTCGCAGAAGAACTCATAGCGACACTAAGATTATGTCGCAAGAATGCTAGTAGCGACACATAGATTGTGTCGCAAGAGGAATTAGTGTCGTGAACTTATGTCGCAACTATGTGTCGCAAGTTTGTGTCGCCAAAATGAAGTCGCAAAGATTAAGGTCGCAGAAACCCTACAGCGACACAAATACATTGTCACAAGCTTGTGTCGCAAAACGGTGCTGTCAGATTCCAAAAACCTCAAAAACGAAAAATTTCGAAACCTAATAATTTTTAACGAAAAACTTCGTAAAATCTTGAAACTTTAGGCTTAAAAAACTCCAATTTTCAGCTCCAAAACACCTATAATGAGAATCAAACATCAAAATTGACGCTAAATAATCAAAATATGTATTAACAACGTACCAAAACGATTTGATACCACCAAAATCCTTAGATTATGGCTATGATACCAATTGTAGATCCCTAGACGATCTTTAAATCAAATCGTTACTTAACAACCCACGTGCGGAATCCGTAGGATGGTAACAAACAAATATATAAAGCTTAAACAATTAAGAACAATGCACAATTCACTTTATATTTCTTTTATCAACCTCTCAGATGATTACAGCAGCTAAAAACTCAAAGAGAATAATATCTAAAAAGTCTAACAAAAAGTCTAACCCTAATTACACAGTAATTAGAGTATTTATACTAATCTGACCGACTTATGCGACATAAGCACTATGTCGCTAATATCACTAATGCGACATAATACTATGTCCCTATTACAGCTAATGCGACACAAGCCTTGTGTCGCATAACACAGAAAATGTAATTCAAACTAACTCAACTACATTAACAAACACAATACAGACTTTACCAACTGACAGACACACTAAGATGCATCAACATGTTGAATCGTCAATAAGCACTAGATGTCACGAAATGAAGCTTTGTTGGAAATATTATCAAATCAATTATCTCGGGACAATGATTGTAAACTCCAGGTACATCATCAATTTCGTAACCAATGCGTAAGACAACAATTCACTTGATTAAATCAAAGAAAAGTTGGTTGTATTTTTGAAAAACAATTTCTAAAAACACTATAACCCTTGGATTACATAGATTACTAATTTGCACATCAATTGAAACATTAAATGAATCAATTGAGAGACATACGTTCAGTGTTGGCATTGTTGTTAGTACTGGTAGGATTTCCATTCAATTATCGTGGAATACTATTATTTATGTATCACTATGAATGTTCTGGCAATGTCATAAAGACATGGAGTGTAGAAGTACACTTATGTGCTATAAAAATGTTTAAATTTGGCTCTAGACTTTATATGTTCATTAAATTAAGTTAGGGACTGGAGCAGATGGTCCTCTTGTTTTAATAGCAACAATCTCCAAATGAGATGTCGATAGATTATGTCTAAATCTCAATGAGAATTTGAAACAAGAACTTGTTAAGAAGTACTTAAGTGACTATGAGGGTAATGTGCATTGCATCACTGGGTCCATGATGTCTCCTTTAATATCAAAAATCAACGAATAAAATCGGATAGTAAATGTGGCAATCTGGCGATTTAGTTGGTTTAGGAAGGATTTTCCTTTTCTTTTGAGCATGCCACACTCCTCACTCAACCTCTCACATTTTTCAACTCCCTCATTTTCATTTGTGATGATGACAAACAATGTTGGCATGTTTGAAAGTATGATGATGTGACAACCGTCAAATCTCAAGTTATTACCTAGCTTGAATTTCTAAAATGACATTCGTAAACACGACTTTTTCTAAGTTCCAATAGTAGAACTAAGTCATGACTCCTTAAAAAATCCAAACGTTATAATGTTTTAGTAACTACTTAGTAAATCCTATGTTCATATGGATTATTCAACTATGTTATAAAGTGAAAAGAAATATAAAAATCTAAGTCCCATAACTTGTTACAAAAATATTTGTCAAGTTGCAAAACCCGGATTGATTAAAATTCCCTAATTCCCTAGTTAAATTAAGTGAGTTTTTAACTAGTAATATTTGAACAAATATTATGTATAATTAAATTTTAACATGATTAAATCATAATCAGAAGTATCATTTATAATTATTAAAGTTCAATTTTATTAATCAAATAATAAATACAAATACATTAAAAATAACATTTATATTATATAAATACCTATACAAATTTTATAGAAATTAAGCCCTACATTTTTTTAAATATTACAACTACCAAAACACGTAAGGAAGACGGTTGTATAAAGTGATTCTAGGGTGCCATCTTAGGGGTGGTATATTTGAAACACAGACGTATAATTGAATTTTGATTTGAAACACTAACCGGCCTATAATTAAACTAAGTGGCTCGATTTCAAATTTTCAAGTCGACTTAATTACTAACCCAAGGACAACCTTTTCATTTAGCCGAATTAATCATTATTGGTTTATACTAGGGGTGAGCATAGGTCGGTTTGGTTCGGTTTTTGACTAAAACCGAAAACCAAACCGAAATTTCAGTTTTTGGATTTTTAAAAACCAAACCGTTCGATTATTTCGGTTTCGGTTTTTTTCGTTTTTTCAATTTTTTCGGTTCGATTTTTCCAAAACTTATTTTTCAAATACTTTTATAAATATACATTTTATATGCATATATTTATATATATTATCCACATATATTCTATTTCTATTTCTATATATATTACAAATGAGTCTAAAATTTTACTTTAAAGAGTTAAATATACATACAAACATATACATGTTGTATATATATGTGTGTATATGTATTTATATATATAATATTTAAATAGTTCGATTCGATTTGGTTCGATTTTTTGATCGATTTTTAGAACGAAGATCATAACCAAACAGACCACAAGTCCACAACCGCTAATGACTATATTGAAAGAGAGACCATTTCAATTCCTTAACAATATGCTAAAGTGTTATGATATTTTAAACTCAATTTCACTTTATCAATTAGAAAATGCTAAAGTGGTACCATGTTAGACCACAACGGTCATCTCATGATAACAAAGTGCACCGCACTATAATTCAAAACAACATGAAATAAATAACAATATTGCTATGACTAATCAGACTCCAAAACAAAACAAAAAACATAGAAACAACAAAGTGAAGTGACTACTTTTTAGCATGTTGCCAAAAAAACATCAATAATGCATAACATAACAATTATACTCAACAACCGCATCTCCTGTTTTCAGATCAAAAGTATGTGTACTTGCTTGAACATAACCTCTAGCAAATCGAAAAAGCCCACTTCCTCCGATCACCGGCATCTCTCTCACCTTATGAAAAACCGGATTTCGACCCAATATAGTGATCGTACTCCCGTTATACTTCCCGGTTGAAAACACAAAATTCATAGCCATTAATAACCCAACTTCTTTTTGTGAAGCTTGCCCGTAAAACCCTTGTGCTCGCCCTAATAACTTTGATCCTGCTTCGGGTTTTTCGGTTAATGCATCATCGATCATGTTAACCATTCCAAACCCGTTGGAGTTTGTTTGGTTTGTGATTGGTGGTTGTATTATGTTTACAACTGTTGGGTTTGGACCACTAATTTTATCGTGCCAATAGAACTGAAAATGGCTAAGTTTTTCGGTTTTGAGTTTCATTGGATTCATCTTGACAGATTTTAGAAAGGTGGGATTTGATCCGGTGGTAGGAAAAGTTTGTGTTAAGGTGATGAGAAGTGGGAGAAGGAAGCATATGAGAAATTTGGTCATTGTGGAAAAATGTGTGATACAATGAAAAGGTGTAGAAGAGGGTACCTAATATATAATGCAATATAAGGCCACCAACTAATGTCATTAATAAATTAATTGATTATGGAAGAAGTGATTCTTTATTCCTTGCGTGTTTTAAATATGTACTTTTCTGCTTTCACTTTTATATGATTTAATTTCAGTTATTGTTTATGTTAAAAAAATATATAGTATTTTATATCAATCTTAATTCGTGATGTGACTAATTGTTAAATTGTATCATCTATACTTGCTAGTTATTTCTTGTTTAGTGTCATTTGTCATTTTCAAGTAAGTTCAAGGGTTCTTTGGCAAGTTCAATAAAGGTTCGTGAATAGAGTGTTAAAGTCTAAAAGTGCAGGGGACCTACCTCTAACTTTATTAGAAAAATATGAACAGCTATTTTGTATTTTTAATTGTTACACGTTTTTTATGTTCTCCTTCTCTTTTAATTAGGATTTATGTCGATCTTCAAGATCTGGTTTTGTATATATTTTAATCATGTAATTTTCATTGTTTTGGTATTTGAGTTGCACGTTGTTATGGACAACCTATAAATCGAGTTTGTTTTGTGTTGGAACTTAGTCAATCTATTAGCAGATAATGTTTAGTTAGCGGAGGTTTTGAGCTCGAGTTTCATCCGAGACTTTTACCCTTTCAGGCGATAAAAAAGGATGAATATAAGGGTCTCACGCTTAGTATACTGTTCAATTGAATGTCACTGTTAAACCTGAACCACTAAATCTAACAAGTCATTCTAGAAAAAAAAAAAAAAAAAAAGTTACGTATTAATTTGATCTTTCTAACTTTTTTCACAAGTTAATACGTTTGTGGAATTAATGTGTGAGGAATATCTTTATCAAAGTTACACTAATTGATAAATTCTCCAATATTTATGAAAAACATAAATTGGGTCATTGGGGTATTGATCATATTACTCTTTAACTACATCCACAGTTGCTCAACTGTCGTTTCGAGAACGATCATTGTCGTTTTCTACTGTTGAAAAGGAAAAGGAATTAAAAAGCAATTTTACCATTTAATTAGGACATATTATTTTATCTTAAATTGTTATAAAAAATTTAAGTATAACGTTTAATGTTTATAAATTTAAAGATCAGAAATTAATTCATGCCTCTTTATATATACATAAGTATAAAAATTAAAAATTAAATCAATCTATATTTCTTTAGTTTATAGACTTTATAATTATTTTTATTTGAAATATAAAATAAACAATAATTAAAATATAATTAGTATGATAACATAAAGTATAAATAAAATTAAAATAAAAATTTACAATCATTATTACTAAAATAACTATCGTTATCGATCATTTATATATTTTTTCTTTATAATCCTGAAATTCCGATTAATATTTAATCGTGTATACTTATCCAGAAGAGATGTTCTAGCTTAATGGTGCGCACTCCTTTTCTTACCGACATAATTTGCCACAGGTAGCAAGTTTGAATATGAATTTAGCTTCCTTTATTAATCTCTTTTCTAACTTTTACATACTTAGCAGCATATCATGCATGTTCCACGCACTTATATAAAATAGTACCCTTTAATTCATAGAAATATATAATATTATTTTCGACAAACATTCATTTTGTTATCCTTCCTCAAAATAGAAAAGCCTTTTAGACACTTTTTTTAAGGACATTATTAATCATAACCCTTAGAATTATAGTTAAGCTTTCTATATTTACATTTGTAAACTAACTTAAATTAATTATGAAGTGTTGATATTCCTTTTTAACACTTACCTTTCCTTTTATAAATATAGTAGGAGTGTTTATTCATGAAAAATATGAGTTATAAAATTGGAATTAATTTAAGTATAGAAGGTTTAACCATAGCTCTAAAGGCTATAGTTAGCATTTTCCATCAAAGAATATCCAATGAATAAATACCGAAGAAAGGTAAAACTCGACAATATATATTTCTCGACCTATTGTTCAAAATAAATTTGACTCCATTTGAAAAGGTATTTTTGTATCACTTTAGTTTTTTAACCAACAATAAATCTTGTATTTTTCAACCAACAATAAAACCGTCTTAATCTTATCTTAATCTTAATTAAATGAATATGCTAATTATTAGAATTTTGTTAACGATAGAATTATAGTTGGTATTAACAAATATGGGGATGCGTAGATTACTTGTAACAAGAGAGTTAACAAAATTCATGGATAGTTGAGTTTGTTATCATCTCAATACAAATATTTATGCATTTCTTAACGTTTAATGATAATATATAATAATTTTATTATTATTTTCCTAATTATCATAATTTAATGAGACTATACCAATGATGTCATAATAAGCGTTGATTAGACCTTGAAAAATATAGCGTCGCATAATGACAATTTATTGTATTAAAGAATTTCTCATAAGGTAAAGCTAAAAGCTAATAAATAGAATAAAAAACAAATGCTATAACAAAATATTAATGGTTTTAGTCGCTTTGTATTAATCAAACTATCACATGCATGTCTCTATGGTCCTAGGTTCACTTTAAAGGAAAGACAATTACATACTTTTTACGAAAAAGTAATTATATTAACAAGTTTGTCAATAAGAGTGGCACATGAACGATTTAATAGATAACAGTTTACTAAAATAGTAATAAGGATATTGTCTATTTGAGATTTTACTTCCTTGTTACATAACACAGCTGTATATATATTTTGTAGATGGGAGTTTAAACTAGTGTTAAGTTTTTTTTTCTAAATAAAAGAATTAATATGAAAGTTATATGCTGTCATTGGTTTTTAAAATTTATTAAAAACAATATATATATATATATATATAAAGTTTGTTGAGAATATGTCACATGACTCACTGGTAACACATATGATAGTCACTGATAACATACAGTTTTCAAAATTTATTAAAAAATGAAAAAAAAAAATTCGTTGAAAGTATACCATATGAGATGTCTAATCAAAGAGGAAAAAACGCTGATTTTTATGATTCAATTTTTATAATTTTTTTACTAGCTGTTTTTGAGATATTCAATTTTGAAAAATGTAAGGATTTTGTTAATGTGATAAAAATGAACAATTGAAATTTGTTCTCTCATATTTTAAAAAAAATACATATTCAAATGAACTTTTATCATATTCTGTAAGAGATTGATAGACCTACAATTATAAGAAGTTTTTAATAATTTTTAATTTTTTCATTATTACATTATAAACTAACTATAAATTTAACAAATAGTTATTGGTTTAATTGTATTGTGAAGACTCTTTCAACTATGAAATTAAAATTTTGAGTTCTGAAAATACGATAAAAAAGTTTTTGAGAACAATCTTTTTAATTCCTTATTTTTAGGCACTTAGAGCAATTTTCCAAAATTATAAATATGAAAATATGGAGAACTGGAATGTAAACATTGATAAAAAATTTATCTATAATATTATTTAATATTTGTGGTGTTAACAACAAAAATGTTTTTCTTATATTTATATCACAAATGGTTTATCTTCTTCATCTTAAACTAATCGTTTATAAATTAATTGTTAAATAAATAATAAAAAAAAAATTAAAATTATATATTTTAAATTAAAAATATTTAAAGATATAAATTTTAAGGAACACGATATTATGTTGTCGAAAGATCGGAATGGGAATTCTAGAAGAAACTCACTAAACGTGAAAATTGATTTTTCAACTATATTATAGTTTTTCAGTCAAAAAGTACAAATCTTGTGGTTTACACGAGATGAACGACTTTTATTCAACTCATATGCAATTAAATCAAATACGGAGTATATATTAAATATATTAAATAAAGAAAAAAAATCAAAAGAACCCATCATAGTCCAAGATCCAAAAGAGCCACGCTTTCTGGTCTTCACCATCATGTTATCAGCGTCGTCTTTACGCTTGGAAAAAGAACATAAATCACAAGTCCACCACCACGACTTACATCATCATGTTTTCACATTAGAAGCACATAGGAAGAATAAAGTTGTATATTATACACTTGGTCCGACATTAAAATCTTAATGTAGTATATGTTCATCCAAGCTAGACAGTATTTATTTTCTCTTACTATTTCTTTCAGTAAAATTATATTGCATTTCGTCCCGTGATCTTTTGAATTCGTCGATTTCATCCTTCTAACTTTTTCACATCACTCGTTCCTAAACTTGAAATTTTTCACAATTTCCAATGTTTTTTTTTGTTAAACTTAACATATTAATCGTTAAGTACACTAAAAGGATGAAAATGTCGTTATTTATCCGCCTCTTTTGTTTAATCTCTAGCGCCAAAAATCAAAAACCTATTTCTTAAATCTATAATCTTAGAGCCCCTGCTATGACGTGTTCGGGTTAGCTTTTAAAAGGGCTTCTTAACTTATATTAAGGGCTTTTTAAAGGGTTATCGATTGATTTTCAAGTTTATTTATATATTTTCACTTTGTTTGGATATTAAAAAAATGGAGAATATGGGGAAGTGATCATCTTGTTCTTGTTTGTGAACTGAATTTTAAAGGTGATTCTTATGGAACATGATATCGAAGTTGAAGACATACGGTAAATGTTCACGCACGTTGAGTTATACACATTATACAACATAAATTAGATGGTATTAGTGTATGGGAATGTATCTAACTTGTCCCCGATGTCTATTGTGTGTACTCGACTTACTTTTGTTATTTTTAATGCATGGACACCATTCTCTTTCTTTCTTCAATCGTTCCAATCAAGACAAGTGGTTTGGTTGTTTTGTCCTCCTATATACGTCAAGTCCCTTGGGTTTCACGTCATAGCGTATATCCCAATTTTAAAAGAATTCTCACCAAGCAAACGAACTTTTTTACTTTTTCTTGAGTGTGGGGCAAACGGCGCTTAGTTTTGGCAGAAAAGGAATGCTTATTCCCCTCCATCCGAATCATCCAAGGAAGAATAAGAGGAGAGCAAAGCGCCAATGGCATGCAAAGCTTCCCAAGCGCCCGACTTTCTTTTTGCGTGAACAAGAGAGATCCCTAAATCTCCATTTGAAAAAACAGATGAATAGATAAGGCAAAGTCAACGGAAGGAAGGGCGCTAACAAGCAAGAAAACGGATGCGCTAACGCGCAACGACTTTCCTTTCTTTGATAGAGGCTCGCTTCTTCAGTTCTAGTTCAGCTTGCTACTTTTCATTCTGATAGGAGTAGGTGCTTGCTGCTTCTTGCTCTCTACTAAATGAGCCTTTACTGCGCCTCCCGACCCCTATCGTTTAAGTACAGTGAAGTCAAATCAATGAAATGAAGCTTTGTTTCACTTAATTCGGTAAGAGAACCATAGACTTTCAACTGTAGTATAGGAAAAAGCTTCTCTACGATAGCGGTCATAGGGGAGTTCACAAACATGCCATCATTATGAACATAAAGTCCCAAGGTATGGAAACTCAAAAAGAGGCCGGCCCGACTTAAATGAGATATGATAGCTTCTTTATGTTCTAACATTCTTGCCAATACATTATCCTCATTCCGTTCTGGATTGTAATCCCTAATAAAAAAATATAGCTCCATGAGCAAAAGCTCCTGTCATGATGAATCCTGTGATGTATTGGTGATGAGTATATAACGCAACTTGAGTAGTAAAGTCTTGTGCTATAAATGCATAAGCGAGTAAAGAGTACATGTGTTGAGCTACCAAATAAGTTTTAACCCCTAAAGAACTTAGATCAAGGCCTAATTGAAAGTGAATCGAATTATTAATTGTGTCACAAACTTCACAATTAGATCCGATCAATAGACATTACTTATAGCACTAGTGTGGAAAAATTGGAAAAATTAGAAAACCTGTTCTATTGTTTCTAGCTCATATGAGTTCCCGAAAGTTTAAACATTAAAATAGAGATGCTAGCAAATAGCTCCTTTTTCATAAAAAGGAAAGAAGTTAAAGAATAGGAACCCGGTAAAATTAGGGTTGTAAGAAAATGTTAACTGGGTATGTTTGAGAAAGAAGAATAATATTTTGGTCATTTTTTCCAGATTTAATGGGGAAATTTAACTGATAACGGACGGAAATGACAAAATTTGCAAGAAAATGTTAATTTCAAAGTCCAGCATTGTGGAAAAAAAGTAACAAGACAAAGTCAACGAATTCGAAAGATCATACAAACGAAAAATGCAGTTACTCTGTTTCTAATGATGTACCGAAACCTTGATAATATTATGAGCTTACACGAGAGCCCATTGACTTGCCGCACGGAGATGTTTGGTTGCGCAAACTAAGCTACTACGGCACTACGCAGCTTGCGCTGCTAGCGACTAGTAACCAGCTCGACAGAGATGCACCTCTGTCAAGTAGCGCTGCTCAGCAAACACGCCGACAATATGTTACTGCAAAAAAACTTTGACAACATGGTAACAAAACAAAATATCCCCAAATGGTTAAAAAAAATAAAAAATGACAAGATTTAATAGTTCATTTGTCCATATTCAACATCAATATGGTGTAATCATTTTATAATTTTTAAGCTTGCACCTCTGAATGGAGTAAACGATATATTGAATTAGTAAAAAAACTTTAACCTTACGTAATGGGTCGTGATAATGTCACGATCCTTCTATTACCCACATAAAACATTGATGTTATTTGACATTTTACCCCAAGCGGCCCTTTTACTCGTTTTCTGCGTGTCTCTCTTCTACCTTTTACCCCAACCCTTTTACTTGTTTTCTACGTTAAAGGTGTTAGTGGGGTAACAATGTCCAATAACATTGGTGTTCATTTTGAAAGTAAAAGTTTTTATGGAAAATGTCACAACCCTCGGATGCAACCAATTTTTTCTTGTTGATAGTCTTTTAAGACAGTAGTTTGATTGAGTTATATAAAAAATAAAAAACACAAACATCAAACCAAAATGAATTGATCATGGAGAGATTTTCCAAATCTATACCAATTCACTCTTTGTAACAATTGAACTCATACTCTCATATATCTTTTGATGGTTGAAATTGGTTTTTATTCCTAGGGGTTTTAACGAGCCTAGCAGTTTGTAATGTCGCTAGATCTTGGTTCGATAACGGATTATCTTTTAGGTATTGAGGTGCGGAATCCCTTAATACTTAAGGTTTTAGGCTTATATAACAAATCTATCAATTAACAAGCTTCGTTTTGATATTAACTAGTGTTAAACAATCAAAACCTAGCCTATTAATAATAGCTTTTATATCAGCACGAAATAAAGGAGAATATTATAATATTTGTTGTGTATTAATAATGGCACGGATTTCTAGGAATCTATCTAACATTTGAGCAGCATTTAAATATATATATCTGGTTCAACTTGCAGGCCATGGGTTTGGCGAGTTGACTCAACTCGCAGCCCATGGGCCTGCGAGTCCAGATGGGCTGCGAACCCAATTCTCAACTCGCCAGGCAAAGCTGCGATCCATATGGTTTGCGAGCCCAGATGGCTGCGAGTCCAGATCTCAATTCGCAAGGCTGCGAATCCAGATCATCTGCGAGGTGAGATCTCAACTCGCAGGTCAAACCTGCGAGTTGACTTCTCATTTCGCGAATTTGACTTTAACTTGAATTCGATATTTGTCTAATAATATTTAACAAATAATAATAACAAGTTAATATCATATATTTACGAGTCTAAACCAATTATACAAATTTGACTATAAATACACTAGTCCTATTACAAGCTAGATCTGTTGTCACAATAACATGTCCCAACACAGTTAATGAGTTATTCGAGTTCGAGCTCGTTTAGTTCGAATTCGAGTTTGATGATATTTGAGTTCAATTCGAATTCGAACGAAAGTTATTGTTCGATTAGTTTAACGATTTGAGCTTAAAAAATTAACATTCGATTTGGCTATCGAATTCTTGTTTAATTTCGAGTCGGACAAACTAATCAATCTTAACGAGTTGAACGAGTCTAATTTATATAAAGGTTTTGTATTTAAAAATTTTAATTAAATGTAAGCACAAAACCTCAAGTATAAGTGTGCTAATAGCCTAATATGAGCTCGAAGTCGAGTTATTGAATAAGTTTATAGAAATAAAATTTGTAGACGACTAGACAAGCAACTTGAACTCGAAAATCAATTAATTAAAATAATATTCAAATAACTAAAGGAGTATCAAATACGAACTCAAGTTTGAATACAATTCGTTGCATTTATTTGAGTCCGAGTCGAATTCAAGTCGGTTAATTATCAAATGAGTCGATTTCAAATTTTCTGATATTCAACCTGACTTGAGTCGTTAAAAACTCAACTCATAACCCGACTAATTTGACATTAACATTCTAAGTAAAATTTCAAGCAATGAACCACAAACAAGGGGGAGAAAAACATTTGAAATTAAAGTCAAGTTCGAAGTGACAACTGACAAGTGTTCATATTGAGGCTGCCAAGAAAATTCATCCAACAATTATTTAGTGATATAAAAGTATTCAGAGTGAAGTTGCTAAGAAAATGGCAGACAGGGCGTACAAGTGTTCTTTCAAATTCATTGCCATTTGCTAGCAGTTCAAATAACGAGTGTCCAAGTGCTTATATATTATCATTGGTCACAAACATTTATGAGTTCAGTGACACCTGTTGTAGATTCGTCAGTAATTAGTTGGAAGCATACCTTGGTTATATTGATTCACAGTTTTTAGGAATTGTGATTTGTATACAATTGAAATTAAAATCCTTAATACATCAGTCACTTATGTTGTGTGGTATCTCACGGAAGATTATCGTGCTTTGACTTTTATGCCCCTCAAAATCCAATTCAACCATTTTTCCGTACACTTGGTTGTCTTTATGTCTCTCACTAATCACCGATACCGATACCCATACCGATTGATAAACACAGCTAGGGCAACCTCTACTCCATCTCGAGCGGTGCCTCACCTAACTTATATGTGCCCTCTTCCATTAAATTACTTGATATTATTAAATGATTTAAATATGAGGTGTAATGGGCATGATTGGTTTATATACTTATGTAATTACATATAACGTATGTGTTATCATATAACATATGTGTTTTGTTTTTAGCACATGCTTCCTTAACACATGTGTTCTGCTATTAACACTTGTAATGTAACATATAACACATGTGTTGTTAACGTACGCGTTATTATATAACACATGTGTTAACATATAACGTATGTAAATAGAGACTTATTTACTTGATGTTTATTAATCACTTACGTTGCATTCTCAAGTTTTTTTTCTAGTGGCTAGAAAAAGAAACCAATGGAAAGTTAATAAAAAGTGATTCTCGATTTTTTTTTAGGATGGAAAGGGAATGAGAGAAAATGAAAGGAGTGGATTATGATGGGCTTTTTGTTATAAAAAATTTCCGTCCAATTTTGGGAGGATTGGAAGAGAAACTATCTAACTATTTTCCTTTATTTCCTTTTACTTTCCTTCCAACTCGAGAATGCATGTAAGCTATCTTATATTATTTTCATTTTCATCATTATCTTCTCTTTTCCTTTTCATCCCATTCTTTTCCGCTAAAAAACGTAAAGAACACATCATTAGTATTGATAGCCTTCAATTTTGACCTTCTCCATTACTCCGTGTTTGACTTTCAATCCATCCACCATCATTAACGTTAGAAAACAATTCAACCAATAACAAAAAAATGTTCCAATAAAAGATGATCATCCTTGTGTCAAGAACGGAGGACATGACCCTGTATAGTGACTGGTCTAACTCCTCATGTTACTACACTATTTGAACAAAAGACACACAATTCCTTTATACTCTAGAAATCTACCTTGATTCATTTGATTTTTGTCATACCTAGTAAGCATCATCTTGGTTCAACGTTTATTTTTATATCCACAAAGTACCTTTATCATGAGTGATTAAATAACCCATCACCTGCAATCAAACTCGAACTCGAACAAGCCAGATAATCAATAACTTAGAGCAGTCTCAACGATAGCGTCAGTAGGCCATCGGTTGAAACTGACGAAATCAACACTATTGGTACGGGTCCGTTGATTTTTCGATACCCAGTCACTTATTTTATTTTATTTTTGCTTTCTTTCTATGTGTGGCAATAGTATAAAAAATTTGTAATGTTTTTTTTACAATTTTTCTATTAGTCTAATGTTTTTTAGGAAATGTAGTGTTTTTTTAAAAAATGTAAATATTTTTTTTAAGAAATGTAATGTTTTTTTTTAAGAAATGTAATGTCTTTTTAAATTATTGTAATATTTTTATTTTAATTATTGTGTTTTAAATATGTTAATTAAATAGTGGGGAAAAAAAAACTGACTAATGACTATTAATACGGGTCAATCAGTTTTAAAAAAGGCTGACGTGACGTTGAATTGAAAGAAAGTGACCAGTCAATTTTAATCACGATTAAGAGTGATCTTATAGTGTCTCATTGTATGTTTTATTTCAAACATAAAAGCGTTGCGGCAGACAAATCAAAATTGCTTGTACATTAAGTTGTGTTTTTCAATACTATCTATCATATAAAGAAAGAGATAATCAACATGGATAGAACCACAACTTCTACTGCATATTCATATCGAAAATAAATTAACGTATTATCATAAGTTCCAGGGGCTAAAAAAACAACGCATAATTATCAAACTATATTAAACAGCTTTATTGTGATGAAATGTTTTCGTATATACAATTTAAAAGTTGAAATCAGATACAAATTTAATTGGGGGAAAGAGGAACGAATACCAAGAGAGATCGTCGGAGCTCCATATCCACGGGAGGTGCGCAGATTTAACGAAAGTGACGGTAGTATGTATAACGGATGGTTATGGTTATTGGAAATAGATGTATTAATTGACTGTAATACCCTTCGCCCTTATTAGTTAGCATTAAATTTATAACGATTACAAAAATGAGACAAGAATTCTGGTCCATTGATTATTTTAATCAAAAGGTGATAAATATATATTTTTTTTTCATACTCAAATGAACTTTACCAAAAAATATAAATAAATATATATATATATATAAGCAAATAAACATAAGCAATAGGTTAATAAAATAAAATATCGATCAAATTTATATGTACACGTCTTTCTTTGTTTTAATTGGAAAAAGTAATTTTATTTGAATAAATAAATTCTAAAAAAGTATCTCGTAGAATACATCTTTCCTGCTTACAAGACGATGTAACATGAAAAACTCTAACAACTTTAAAACAGATATATTTACAAGGTCGAATTAATAAAGAGCGTAAATGGTTAACCTTATTTAATTAACAAAGAAAATTTTCGTCTTTAATAGCTTCTATATTTTTTAAACTTAAAGAAAGTTATAAGAAAATCTAAACTTAGGAAGTTAGTCTTGTAAATTTAGTACCGATAGTTTGATAGGCAGTATATTTATTTACCATTTTACTTTTTTCTTTTATAGAAATGTATCAATTATTTGGATCGCGATCTAAATGAACTGTAAAATTAACTTGATTTACTTATCACTATCTTTGAGCAATCGTTTGGAATCGCTAATTTTTACATAAAACTCATATACTTAAGATATAGGTATAAAAGTATAAAACATTTGAAGATGATTGGAATCGCTAAATTTTAAGCTAAATCTCGTAAATTTTGTCTTTTTGTACATCGTTGATAAAGATGATTTTGAGATAGCGACGTTATTCAATTAAGTTATTCAAGTCGAGTTATTTGGATTTTCAAGTTTATTATTTTATATGTATTCCGATTCAAATAAGGTTCAGGTTACTCAGATTCAGGTCGGGTTTGAATAATGTATTTTAGCATATCTTAAATTTTCGCATCTTGAACAAAACCTAGGGGTTGTTTACTCTTTTTTCTTCATTAAGTCCCATATAGATATAGATGGCAGCATGCATATGAAATGACTAGATGCAGTAATTAGTGAATGAATAATGTTGTTTCCTTTTTATATTGAATAAATGATCTGAATGATAAAATAACTATTTTACTTCTAGATTAAATAATAATTTACTTTTAATTTAATAACAAACCTAATTATATAACTCGCCTATTTTGAACAATCACACTGAAACCTGACTAAGACTCAAGTTAGACACCAAAAGAAAAAAGCCACCAAATATTGTTAAGTCCATGCCCCTACTTATGTAATTTATATACAATAAAAATAAACCAAGTGTTTATCAGTAGCTGAATTTGTGAGCAGCGACCTTAGAATATACTTGTAAAATAGACACTACAAATACTAAGAGGCGAACATCTTAATACTTAGTATATTATCCTAAGTCTATTAGTCGTTGTATATGTTAGTAGTGACCCTACTTGTAACTCAAAATATATATGTGCTCTTATCATTCACTGATAAACACTTATCTCATGGAATGAGTTACAAGAGCCTGACGCTGACATGGATATCTGAAGCATCTGTCAAATGTTGAAGACTAAAGATAGAAAAAGAGAAGTATTCACTGAAGTGGAATTCAAAGTTATGTTCTATTAACCAACGGATCAGGCTATTACACAGTTAAGTACATTGAGTTTGATAAATACCCTTTGTACTATTCGAAAGTCAACCTAAAGTATAATAATGTTGAAAATATCTTTTGTAAAGATATGTACAACTGTTTATTGTACTTTGCAGACAAGGTGCCTTACCTTTTCTGAATCCTAGGAATAAAGTGAATAGTAATTACTATTCCTAGGACAGTATGTCACTTCCATTAATTAGAAGACTTCCATTAATTAGAAGTTTCATATAACCTTCTTCAATACACTACTGACATGTGTAAGGTTTGAAGTAATGAGCATATATTTACGACACTATAAATACTCCACTCAACTACTATATTCAATATCTAGAATTGCATTAACTTCAACCTTTGATTTAAGCAATCAATCATGTCTGAACAACGTGCATTGTGCCCTCACTTTGTGTTAAGTGTTGATTACTGATAACCATCACTTCATATTAAAAATACTCGTAATAAAAAAGGAGTGCACACGTGGGTTAGTTTGAATTTAGATCATTGTCGTAGCCAATTTCAAACGATATGTTATGTAATTAATTTTTAATTTTCAAGTAATTAATTATTAATTAATAAGAATATATTTGAATTATTTAAATTTAATTTATTTTTCTCATAAAAATTTAAGAAGTTAATACGTGACATGTTGACTATGTAGTAAATTGTAAAGTTTTCATTTATACTCATTTAGTAAATACATAATAATAAATTATATATATAAATAGATACAAATAAATCATAATAAATATATGATTAAATTTTTATTATAAAATTTTATTTGAGTTATTCGAGTTCAAATTAAAAATATATACTTGTAATTTGATTCGAATGAATTTCAAGCCTTAAAATTGTACAAGTATTTTGTCCGTGACACCCTTATTTTGAGGCACGTTTGGGGCGGGTTTGGGGCGGGGCAGTCATCCTCCATCCCCGAATCCAATTATGAAAACATGCCCCAAACCCGCCCGTTCCCCATTGGGGTTCTTAATGGGGTGTCCTTTTTGACGTGATGGTTCACCATAATCATACCGTATCCTATCTATTGTTATTAGTTTACACCATTAGCTATACGGTTTTGAAGTCCCTAGTCAACTTAAAAAATAAATATGATAAACTATCTCATATATTGAAAATCAATATATATCTATACGTAATATTAATTTGCAACATGTATATATTATATCGGGGCGGGGCGGAGACGTTTGTCTCCACTCATTTAATAAATACATAATAATAAATTATATATATAAATAGATACATATAAATCATAATAAATCATAATAAATATATGATTAAATTTTTATTATAAAATTTTATTTGAGTTATTCGAGTTCAAATTAAAAATATATACTTGTAATTTGATTCGAATGAATTTCTAAGCCTTAAAATTGTACAAGTATTTTGTCTGTGACACCCTTATTTTGAGGCACGTTTAACGTTTTGCTAGTTGGTATTGCAGCTGATGGTCTCGATATTATAGATTTATAATTTAAAATGTTTTTTCTTCTCAATATCTTAATATTTTGTCTGACATCATATCCTCTGAAAATAAAAAAATAAAAATTAGCTTACCTAACCATCGTATTCGTACCCATAAATAAATACAGAAAAATAATTATACGTATATATATCTTGTATCTTGTATATACTATAAACAATCGTTGACTCTAAAATCACCACCAGTTCAATTTATCAATGGCGTCTTTCAAACAATCACTCTTCATCATCTCTTTAATATCACTCCACCTAACCACCACCACCACCACCACCACCGCAACCAAAACCAGCGACATCCATGACATCCTTCCAGAATTCGGTCTACCAATCGGCATCCTGCCAAACGCCGTTGAATCCTACACACTGTCACCAACAAACGGCGAATTCGACGTCAAACTGACGCGCGAATGTTACGTTAAGTTCGATGATCAGACGGTCTACTATAGTAAAAACATTAAAGGAAAGTTGAGTTATGGATCGATATCGGATGTAACTGGTATTCAAGCTAAACAGTTGTTTTTGTGGTTGAGTGTTAGTGGTATGGATTTAGATGAAAGTGATGGTATGATTGAGTTTCATGTTGGTATTTTGTCCAAGAAATTGCCTGTTGATATGTTTCAAGATGTGCCTGATTGTAAGAGTAAAGCTTGTGTTCATGATCATGGTTTTGTTCAATCTCTTTGAATTGCTTCAATAGGTAATGATTTTGTTTTGGTTTTTTATTTCAGTGGAGTTGATTAATTTCCTTTTGTTTTGTTGAGTAATCCACACCACAACTTTTTTCTGTAGTAAATTAAAAATAAATTGAAAAAGTATGATTTGTCTATAAAGATTAACAGTTTAACAGATAACAAGTTAATAAAACTTGCAATTAGATTTTTATTAGGTCAGAATTAATGAATTATACTATAAATAAATTAACTAGCTGAAAACTGGTTGTTGCTAGAATTGGTATCTGTAAGGTTCTGGTTTGGTTTTGTGGTTAGATCCTCAATTTTTAGTCTTTATAAATTTTGTGATTTTGCTGAATAATTCTAAGATTGAACCCTCAAGGTTAAATAGATACAGTTATTGATTTCGCATATAAGATGAACTGCATGAATTATGACAGAGTTTACGATTGAGTGGTATATAAATGATAATAATTGATGTAGTTATTGGCTATTGTTTGTATGATACTGGTTTTGATTGTGAATGGCAAACCATTGATCATGGATTAGATGTAACTTTTAAGCAGATGTTTAGGTTATTTCGAATTTTCTTTCTTTCTGTTTTTTGTTTTTGACTGCTTTTAACTTTGGATGTTACAATGAGTTGAATTCTCGCCAATTTAACTAAGGCATTAATAACATCTCATTTATCTGCAATTGAGCATGCTACCAAATAGTACTGCAGCTGATTTGAGACGCCAACCTGTAAATGACGTTATAATCACGAATGCTATTTAAGAATATCTACCAGTACAAGAGGAATTGTAATGGTATAGCATACTTGAGTACATGAGGAACACTTCTAATATTGCAGAATGAGATTGCATAAATTATACATATCCAAAGACGAACTACAAACAAGTAAACAGGACTAATTGTACAAATCCAAATGCTAGAAATCCTTATCATCAGTCGCGATAAAAGCCTTCAAGGTGGACAGAAATGTGTGAAGTAACACATCTCATTACACACTGTTATTATTGTTAAGCCTTATTATGCCCTTGCTATTAGACTGCTGAATTGCTGATAACTTGTTTAGAGGTCATTTGAGTTACTACTTGGGCTTTGTAAATTACAATAACATTCTTTGAGTTCATCAACTCTGTTCGTGGATTAGGAAAATAACTGACATATGCATTAAAATTCAAAATATATAATCTTTCTCTGCTGTTTCTGTTAAAGGCTCTGGTCTAGAATGGTGACTTTTATTATCTAGAAGGCAAAGAAAACAGTCTTTCTTTATTTATTTAATTATATTATTATTATTTTTTATTTTTGCAATATTGGAATAAAAGAGCTGCATATAAACACTCTTTAATCCTTACTAAACCAAATTAGCCTTGGAAGATCAGAGTTCCCTTATGGCTAAATATATTGCAAGGCTAGAGTGTAATTCACATCTGCGTCCACCAACAATATGGTTCTTTCATTCATTCATATTTATTCATGATTGTGGATCGAACCCGTCATTGATTGGAGATTAGTGTGATAAGTTCATATCAAGATTCTTGAATCTTATTTATACTACTGATTATTTTGCAGGGTTCAGGACCCAATTTCAATCTATGACATATATGCTTTATTAGCTGTGAAGTCAATATACCTGCTCCCTGAATGTTTCATGATGTAAGTTCTGTAGATTTTAGTTTTCTCTTTGAATGTATGTATGGGAGAAAGACTTAATTGGATGAATAAAAAACTTTGACTCGTAAATATACTTGTTGTTTAGAGTGAATGTTCAGAACAACTACTATATCATGTCATATATATTTGGAGAAAGCTTAACG
This sequence comes from Logfia minima, assembly GCA_963921325.1. Taxonomy (NCBI): domain Eukaryota; kingdom Viridiplantae; phylum Streptophyta; class Magnoliopsida; order Asterales; family Asteraceae; genus Logfia; species Logfia minima. Next base: position 24,079,041 of record OY992775.1, on the reverse strand, counting down.
AAACTATCAATATAAAACTTTTAACTTAACTATTTTTAAGGAACTAGTAATTTATCAAGTGTAGTATATAATTCAGAATTTCAGATACAGTAAGAGAAGGAATAGAAAATATGGTATCTACACAGTAATTTGTTCATGTCAAACCTGAGACCTCTTTGTTTGCTTAATTCTTGCGTAGGACCTGTCATCTGTCAATGGTCTAGCTACATATATAGTTAATATTCTCATTCTCACGAAAATGAATGGCTGAAATGAATTTCTTCGTTCTCACGAGATTGTCTATTCTCATTCGAACTTTGCTCTACTAATTAAATATAATTAATTATTGATTAGTACTACCACACAAACAATTGTATAAACAACCACAATTCCATAAAAAATTTACATTACACGAGCATTATCTGTTTAAACGTATCATTTTGATCCAGCACTACTTATTCAAATCAGCAAGTGATTATTTTTGATCTAAGCCCGTAAAGGAAAACAAGAACATTGAAAAACTATAAACATCATTAAATTAAAGTTTTCTGTTTTTAATAATCGATTTCAAGCACTTCTTCGTCTTGTCTATCTCATATCAGTGTACGCATGCGATTCATCGGCTATGAAACTTTTGAATCTCTCGTAGTTGCTCCCCTTTGTAGAACCAGTGCTGAAGAGATGTGCAGACTCAATGTCAAAAGATGTTTTCCGGGAACTTTGCAGATGTTAAACAGAGAAATCGCAGCTGAAACTTTTTCATTCCCAAACTGATAAAACCATAACCATGATGCAATCAAGAAATCTATTTGAATTTTCATTAATTCAATCACAAAACTAATGAAATCAACACTGATCTAAAAGTCAGCAGTTTCAACCATGAACTTTGCAGATATTGAATGAAACTTGAAAAAAAATCAGGTGGACAATTGTGAAAACAATTTCCATGCCAGGATTGTAGCTGAGCCTAAGTCAATATGTGATATTTTGTACGGTGAATATATAGCTTAAAGAAAAGCATATAAAATTACTAAATTGACCTTCAATAAGAATCTTTTGTCTACATGAAGGGTATGGTCAGTGTGTCAGTTTGTATGTTCATTTATTTTCTTACCTGTGTTATTTACTTCTACTTGATTATGTTCAATATATGAATTTATTCTCTATAAAAAACTATAAACTTATTTAGCACTATACAGAAGAAATTTACACAAAATATTAAGAGATTAACAGAACAACATATGTAAAAGTCAATTTTATTGAAAATTAAACTTTGATTGAATAAATTGTTAAATTGCATCGCTTAAATTGAAGAATTTTTCTTGGAAGTAAGTGGGAACTTGAGTATATATTTTAGATATACTTGTTCTATATTATCTTCTTCCGATCTCATTTTTATTGTACTTCAACAAATTCTTTAAGATTAAAAATAGATTAAATAAATATCAGTTTTGTCTTATATTCAACGCAAGTTTAACTGAAAATTATTAAGAAATAAATGATTAAAAGTAATACATTAGGGTAATATACAGAGCCAAATAAATTTTTAATAGTTATATTTTACAAGTAGATAATCTCTTTAGAACATATAAAAATAATAACGTGGACAATAAAAATAAAATGAAACGAATATATCATTTCACTTTTCTTCATTATATAAAAAAAACCTACTTAGCTTGAAATCACCACCTAAACATCTAAAAAATGAATACATCATCATATATAAATTCTTTTAATTTTCTTTCTTATCGACTTCACTAACTTATTACTATATAAAGTCATTATATACATATAACACAACCTTAAATTTATATGGTATTTATAAATATATTATATATCTTTACTATTTTTAGAATATATAAAATCTAACATACAAACTTTAAATAAATTGACATATACACTCAAATTTTCTAATATAATAATTAAATTATATTTTTATAAGGGTTCACGTAACAGATTTGTAAATCTCGTTAAAACAATATCTCTTTTCTTACTTATCATTTTCCTAGTTATTATATAAGGCAAACCAACATATCCTATATGTGGACACGTGTCACTTAGAAGACCAACATAAATTCTAAAATTTAGTCATAAAGTAACAACATAAAAGTAAAAATGCACTTATATTTCAATCAATCTATTATTATTATATTATTATATTATTAAATTATTAATATATTATTACTATATAATTATAGTAATATGATACCAGAAGGCCAAAGTTACCAATTGAGATGTGAACTTTCTCAACTGGATTTATGAAGACCCTGTCATTCAATATATATATTTTAGGCTCTTCATCTTCTTCAAAAAGATTACTACCCTGTTTGCTAGCTGATGCAAGGTGAAAATTAATATTACTATAGAACTACTAAAAAGATATAAACAGAATTACATTACAATAATTGTCCGTCTCAATGTAAGCGTTCATATTTTTCTTTTTAGTTGTTTCACAATAAATGTCCGTTTTATATTTCAATTAATCAAAAGAGATCATAACACGTAGATATTATATTTTATTAGTGAGAAGTATAGTTAGTGGAAATTCTTAAAACTGTATGCATTTTCAAAGTACACATTTTGACTGGACGGACGAAGGGAGCTCTATTTTGCTTGTTCTGCTTAGGACCAAAGTTTCCGCACCTTTTTGTGATTATAAATAATTACTACTACATTACGGTTGTACGTATAGATCTTAAGATTTTGGATAAACGAGCTAACAAAAGGACGAAAGCAACTTGAACTTCAAATGGAACTAATTTTAATATCAAGAAACGTAACATACAGCTTTGTAATCCAAAGAAACCAAATGCGCACTAGATAGTATCTTGTTTTTTGTACACGAGCTACCGGTCGTGGATCCCCACAACAACAAGAAATCACACCATAAATAGAAGCCAAATATAAATGAAATATAAAGAGCAAGCCCACACTTTTATGTTTAAAACCGGTAAGAGATAGTACAAATAGAAGCCAAATATAAATGAATTATAAAAGATATTACAAGATTCTCTTAAATTCCGGTAAGAGAATGAACGATTATTTCGACACTCTTGAATACCATCACACATCTCTCAACGGTAGACTATAATAACGAAGATTCTCTCACTATTCGACTCTTATCGGACCTCTTTTCTCTCTCTTAACCTCCTCGTCAAAATCTATAACGTAATAGACAGCACAATAACTTGTACATCGAGTTAGCTTCTTCCTTAAGTTCACTTGATAATCAAGGTTCTTCATAATTTGGAAAATACCAAATTAGTTCAACGCTATTTTAGGTAATTCGAATCAAATTCTAAGAGAAATTATCCCCGCGACTTATAGTTGTAGAGTGAGTTACAATATGCGCGTACATGTTGATTCTTTAATCTTTATACATGTCAAGAATCACCGGGAAGATTATTTAGGATCAAACGTTTCATTTTAATTTGTTCATACTATTCGTAACATACAATACAAGTTTACATTACTTACAAATTTACAATAATGTAAAAACCTTCCTTTGCCTAAATTACATCAAAGTAGCTTATGTTTGTTTATCTATATTTAGTTATATATTAACACGTACTAAATCAACATATACAACTAATTTTCTTTATCCATTTAACATATCGTATAATGTACGGTTTAAACCCAAATTTGAAACAATTTATAACTAACAATCACCCTAATAATCAATTACCTGATTCACTAATTCACAATCACTCAAATTTAGAGCTTTTTTAAAGTAAAAGTTAGTACCTTTTAAAGAAAACTAATAACACCAAATGCTAGCTCACATCTTAAAGTTGCATTAAATTATAGAAGGCCAAATTGTATAGATCTTTAAAATTGTACACGTATTGCCGGCCCAAGTTTGACTAGAGACCATTTCCCCACATGTGCATCAGATAATGCGAAGGAAGATCTGAACTAGGGGTGTTCATTTTCGGATATCCGAAGTTTCGGATATCCGAAGTTTCGGATACCCAAAGTTCGGATACCCGAAATTTCGGATAGTAAATTTCACTACCCAAAACCCTATCCGAAATTTCGGGTATCCGAACTTCGGATATCCGAAACTTCGGATTCGGATATCGGGTTATCCGAATACCCGAATCAAAAAACTAAATATTTTTTTTCCCATTTTTTTATTTTAAAAGTTAAAGAGATTTATATTTATAAGCATTTAAATAATAAATTTAACATAATATGAGTATAATATAGATGTGTATGAAAGAAATCTCAATTTTTTTTTATCAAAAACACTAGAAGTATTTTTTAAACGTATAACAACTTAGTTTTTAAAGACATAAAGAAAACTCATTTGACAAATCTTTCACGTAATAAATTATATTATTACAAGATGTAGATTATATTACTAAAATTTAACTAATTAAGTATTATAATATAAAAATTATATATTAAAAATCTTTTTTTCGGATAATTCGGATATTCGGATAACCCGAAATTTAGAAAATCACTACCCAATACCCGAACCCGAAACTTCGGATACCCGGATTTCGGATACCCGAAAATTCGGATACCCGAATTTTCGGATAATTTCGGATCGGATATTTCGGATATTCAGATATCGGATTCGGATTCGGATATTTTGAACACCCCTAATCTGAACAAAACCCATGAAAGCCTTTTCTGCATATTTGTCCAGAACATGTTCTACCAATTAGTGATCCAAATCATAAAGCAGGTTTATTCATTCATCATGAATAAGTAAAGTTTGATGCTTGCAGATTCTTTATAAATAATAATATGTATAAACAGGGGGCCAATACCCCCTAGTTTGCGTTGTTACTTATAAGCATATCTACCAAAATGTCTATGGAGTTGTACCACCAAATAATTTATAACCTTAATATGTACATGGAACATTTTCTACCCTCTAGTTATGTGTTTTAGTAGTTTTATTTATAATTTTGCAATTAAAACAGTTTATTTGATATAGTTTAATTCAAGAATCAACCACATTATATCAAATATCAAATAACATTTAAGAATGGACTCCATTACATCCAGCTCTAGAACACAAACTGTAACGGCAAATGTTACAGCTTACAAAGTACATCCACAAACCGCAAACAAAACTTAGCATCAAAATCCAAAAACATGAAACCAAAATTAGTAGCTTCAAAATACAAAGGTTAAAATACGAACACATATAAGTATATGAAGTCTACAGATGCAATATACAAAACTAGAACTTAAATTACAAACAATATGATTTTGACAACACCGGAATATTATAATTTTCACATCACCTCTTTTCTCAACTTCAGAAATAATCCATGTATATCAATGATAACAGCCGTTGTTTCCATGATAACAATCTCCGTTTCGTTAATAGCAACCTATACAGCTTCAAAACGAAAGAAGCACTACTCTCTATTTTACCTTTTTTGCAAAGAATTAAATGTTTATAGCCGTCTACTTTACCTTCCTTGCAAAGAAGTAAACATTTTCAGTTGTCTACTTTACCTTCCTTGCAAAGAATTAAATGTTTTCAGCCGTCTACTTTACCTTCCTTGCAAAGTGACGTATAAATATGTTTTATATGATTTTGACTACACCCATGCTTCTTCTACCTTACCTTAGCCTGGTAGCATGTTGATGTACTAAATCATAAACAATTTATACTAATTAACTTAAACAGGGAAATCGCGACTGAAATAAATCAGACCGAATCAATAAAACCATCTCTAAAATCTCATTCACCAGATCAACAGGAAACAGCAACCTCATGTCGAATCTACCCGCAAAAACAATAAAACCAAACTTCAACAAAAACCAAATCAGCGATTATAAGAGTACCAATTGCAGAAAACGAATCACAATAGGCAAAATCGTTCAATTAAATGAAAAAACAGAACCTGAATTCGATATAATATTAATCATGCACATGATGACGGCTATTGTACTTTAACCTAAATCGGTATGTGTTACAGAAGAGGAGATGGCTAGTTTATATAAACGTGAACTATTTAGGGTAGAAAATAGAGAGGAAATTACGATATTATCCTTCAGGTTGATTTGGGTATATCTAGTGAAAATTTGTTTGACTAGAGACGCGGAGTCATAATCTGTTATACAATGTTTTTATTTTTATTGGCTAGAAATATATGGTAATTAGAGATCTGTCTGATATTTTGTTTTCTCCGAAATTGTCTGAATCTTAAATATAATATAAATATAATATAAGGATAAGAATTATACTTGTGACATCATTATCTCAATTGAAAATATAATTAATCAATCATAAGTCTTAATTTAATGAAAATATATTTTTTATTAAATTTAATTAGTTTTATCTAATCCTCTATTCTTTAAATAATTTATTTATTTTTTAAACTCGCGTGCTCACTCTCACCTCCCTCTATTCTCAAACCTAACTTCTCTAATTCCCAATTCCCATTCACTGTATTCTCAAATCTAACCCAGTGAAATCACGTTCACTTCATTCCAAATCAATTATATACACCCGCCACACATTTTGACCATCTCCATTTTCTGATTCTGTGCTCCTCCTGATGACCGGAGATAGCTACTGTTGCTCGGAGTGACCATCTTCAATTTTTGATCCTCTGTTCCTCCTGATAACCGAAGATAGCTACTGCATGGTCCAATGGTTAAATAAGGAAATTTGCTAAAAAGAAAACAGATGAAATTTAATACTTCTTCCATCATCATTATTTAATTCAATACTTCCTCCATCATCCAATAATCGAATTGTTGTATTGGTTTTATTTCACTACATGCATGTAATATGTGTTTAAAGACTACTATTATGTTGGTTGATTAAAGATTAAATTTGCTATCTTTGTGTAAAACTTCTTTGTTCGGTCTTGATTAAGGCATTTATAGTGGCTGTAAAATCATTGGAATGTGCATGACAATGTTGCTATGGGGAAGAGGAGATAGGGCAATGATACTCTGGTTCGATAAGGTTATCAAATTATCTTGAAAAAGCATAACAATTCAATACTTTCTCCATCTTCCAATAATCGAATTAACGATGCGTAAGATCCTTTTAATCGATTGTTGTTTTGATGTAGAAATTAAAGTTGTTTTATCGTTCATTAAGATAACCTATTAGGTATGAATCACACTTTAAATATAACTTTTGTGCAATTTTGTGTAATTTAAGGTATACAATTAATTTCAGGGTGGATGTGAGTCTTCTTATTCGTTCAATATTCCTCCTGGTGTACATGATCAGGTACACTTACTTTCTTGGTATTCTTTGTTTTCAATCTGTCATGAAGTTTCTACTAATAAACACCTCAAATCGACGACAAATCGTTTTTATGAAACTTAATGCTATTGATTAGGATTCAGGAATATGTTTTTATGTGGAATCGAAGATATATAGTGAATTGTACATAGAGAGAAAATTTATGACTTCAAGACATACATACAGTCGATTGTAGTTATTGATTTTTATCTGTTTGTGATATCAATAAAGTTAGAGAAGGGTGTTTAAGATGAGTTTTTGATAAGCTTATATTTTAGAGCCACTTTGTGATAAATATGATCCGAAAGTGTATTGATCCACCTAAGTAAACAGGTCTATTGCAATCCATGCTAAAAAACATGTTTTAACCCGTTATCTAACCCACCCAGACAACCACTTTTACGAAATAGTAATAATGATGATTGTTTCACAACATTTTCCTAAGGACTAGTTTGCACCTACATCAATATTTTTGCTACAAATTTAATGTAACTGATTTAGTGGATGTTTTGTAGAAGCTTAAGAAACGAAATAGATGGATCAAAATACCTTCACATATGTTTTCTAACTTTTATATGCTTTCAATTACAGATCATATCTCGAATTAATGTACCTCACATTTTAGAGCCATTTTGTGATAGATATGATCCAAAAGAGTATTGATCCACCTACGTAAACAGGTCTATTGCAACCCATGCTTAAAAAATAAGTTTTGACCCGTTAACTGGCCCACCCAAATAGCCACTTTTACACATTGTAGAGCCATTTTATGATACATATGATCTGAAAGAGTATTGATCCACCTACGTAAACAGGTCTATTGCAACCCATGCTTAAAAAACATGTTTTGACCCATTAACTGGCCCACCCAAAGAGCCACTTTTACAAAAAAAAAATAATGATGATTGTTTCACAACATTTTTCTAAGGACTAATTTACAACTACATCCATATTTTGGCTACAAATTTAATGTAACTGATTTACTGGATGTTTTGCAGAGGCTTAAGAAACGAGATAAAAGGATCAAAATCTCAAATGACCCTGTTAGGCTTGCTTCCTCAATATTGCTCATTTTGCTATGTCATGGACTCGGTATGATATCGAATGTGTTGTAGATTCACATATCACCATATCTAACGTAGCAATACTTAGGTGATGAAGTTGTCCCATGCAATTTCAGAGATAGCTCATCTCAGATCTTGAGGTAAGCTGTATTTCTCAATAAAAGTTGAAAGTGGTATGATAATTTCTTACATATTATTTATTTATTATAAATATCTATTTATACATTTTATTTGTAATTAATGTTTAATTTCTAATGATTGTTTTGTTGATGTTAAAAATGTAATATTTTAATCACACAATGATGTATATTGTAAATTTAAATTCAGTTGACCCAACAACTGTTTATTTCTCCTCATGGAGAATCATAAATTCCATTTTTTAGATGAAAATTTATGTTAAGTACAAAGTTTGTATATTTAGCGATTGGGTTTTTGCTTAATTGTTTGACTTTGACTTATTGTTAGGTTGTGGGCTTGGCTTTCCATGAATTATCTGTTGTTAAAAAGATAACCCCTAAAAATTATATGTTATCTTTTAATGATTTAATTTATATAAGGTAAGTACTAATATTTTTTTATTAAAACGGTAACAACTACAAATTAGATAGTATTTTTATCTTTAGATTTTTAACTCTAAAATATATAGTTTTATAACTAAAAATCCTTATCATATACAACATCTAAAAAATCCTTGCGGTATTATTAGTATCCTTACCATATACAAAATCTAATTCATGGCCTTTATAGTCTAATATTTGCTATTTTTGGTGTCATAAACATGTTGCTGAACTTTGTCTTTGGTCTTTACTGGCACTAATATAAGCAGACCGTTGGGCTGCTTGATTACTTGTAAGAATCTTGAACGTAGCTTTTTTAATGACACAAAAAACTCCTCTAAGTTTAACATGGTGTTGTCTTATGCTTTTATGATGATTTAGTCTCATGTTTTTCCTATGTTACTTACTACTCAACTTCTAGATAAGTAGTTGGTGTAATGGTCAAGAATGCTCAGGTTGATTAACGTGGGAGTGCTTCAAAAATGTTCCTTGGTATTTAAGTTCGTGGCTTTGACTGGATTTCAACAAGGTGAAAGAAATGAGATTTACTAGTGGAAACCGTTGGTCATCGATCCAGGTTTGGCAGTGAGAGTTCAATTTCCAGGTTAAGGTATTGTTCTTGTCTTGCTGCTTGTGGTTAGTTGGTTGGTTTGCAACGGTTTTTCCTGCTTAGTGATCTATTGGTGGATGGGACAGGTCATCAGGTTGCTAAAATTGTTCTTGTGGGGGTTGGGTGGATGAAGGTTTCAAATAGCTTGTGGTGTTTGATCTTATGGTCAGAATAGTAAATTATAACTGAAATTTGTATAGAGTTTTGATGTAATGGTATTTTTCTGCAAATAGCAGCTCTTAAGGTACAACAGTGCTAGCAAATTAGTGTGATTTTTGAAAGGTAGTTTGTGTCATGATAGTATATTAGTTTCTATGTGAATGTAAAATATGTAATAAATATTTAGTGACGTATCTTAGTTTGTGCAGGGGGTTATAGATAACGCTTGTGCAAATGAGTTTTTAGTACATTGAAATACATCCTAATCTTCTTCAAACAACTAATTTGCTTATGTATATTTAATACCTTTACAACTCGATGTACATTGACTCATATTAATGCTTATCCTTGAATATTTAATTTTTACACACTCAATTTAAACAGATACTACTGAAAATATTTTAATTAAAAAAATCTTGCATATCTCAACTCATCTTATAATTTATCATATAAGAATTCTATATATACTTATGAAAAATAAATACGAAATTGTCCACCCATGTGTATACACGGGTTTGAGGACTAATATATATATACACATGGGTTTGAGGACTAATATATATTCTATAGCAAAAATGTTACGTTATTTCATAAATATAATATAAGAATTAAATGATGTTATTAAAAGTTTAATTAATAAATAGAATTGTTTAAATTTACCGTATACAAATATGCTTAATATTTGACCCATACAACAATTCAGTGGATTAGATATAGCATATGTTCCTCCTATGCTATTAATTAATGATAATACAATAATTACGATATAAACTTATAGCTATAATTGTAAGAGACAACTAATGACTTATAACGTAATATTTTATAAAAATGTATATTATATTTATATTTTTATAACACAATATAATAATTATATTATTTATGTGTACGATCTATAGGTCGAAATTGAAATATCTAGACATGCAAAGTGAGTTTCGTATTATTTTGAAAACTGAAATATATGCGATATATCACTTGATTATTTAATTACCTGATTATTTATTTAACTCCATTTAATAGCACGTTTAATTTTAGATATATATGATGTCATGTTAGTCGTTGGGTAATCAGAGACTGAAATGTAATGGTCATTGACTCATATTGTAACTTTAAATGATAATCGTAGATTAAATTTTAAAAATTATTAAAATAAAAAATTTTAATTAATTTATCTTATGTACTAATTTTAATTTAAGAAAATTTATGTGACATATTTTATTATTTTTTGACAAAATTATTAACCCTTGAGATATATAAAGAAGAGTTATGATATAAATTAATTGTCTTTTTATATTAACTGTCTCATAAGTGATTCTTATTTAACTTGCAAAAAACTTATGTTTAGAATCACTCTATACTATATATAACACACCATCTTCTACTATTTGTCTATTTTTCTTTATATTTTTTAGTTGTTTAACGATTTCTTTGAGGTTTTTAATAGTTTTATATTGTTTTTTATCTTAAGTGCTTCGAAGTTAAGTTTACCAATCATATTTCACGAATTAAAATTGTAATTATTTTCAAAGTTCAAATAGTATAAATAAAATAACCCGTGTGTATACACAAGTGTATAAGCTAGTATACTTATGTATGACACATTTGTGTAAGTTATAAACAAGAATATTTTGCTTTTTCCGAATTGTATCTGTTAGGATAAAACAAACTCTCAAGATTACCTATTAGTCACAAAGCGGAAAATAGTAACGTAAAGATGCTAAAAATACAATGAGACAATAGACACAAAGATTTACGTTGAAGGTTTAGACAACTTATTTAAATTAGAGGAGAAAAGTACATGAAAAACAATAGAAAAGGCTAAAGGTTACAAGTATGTGTATAACATATTCAATATTAATGTATGTAACTCTTGCCAAATAGATGAAAAGAAGAAGTAGAAAGATGAGAAAATTGTTGTTGTTGTTGTTGTTGTTGTTGTGTTTATTCTTTAACCAAAGAGCTACCTTTTATAGGTAAGGATTTCCAACTTGAAATTTGAGATGTTGAAGTTGTAGTCTAGGATAAGATGCAAGTTGTCAAGTTGATGATGGACAAGAAAACTTGTGGGACCAAGTTGTCATGGTTTATTCTTGAAGCAAGTTGGTATGTACTCCAACTTGATGAACAAACCATAGCCTCCAAGGCTACTATCAACAATCTCCACCTTTTACTTGGTTTTCAGAAAAGAAATAAAAGAAAATTTGCCTCCTTTGACGAAACCCTAACCGAGCGAAAACCCAAACTATCAATGGCCAATCAATTTCAAATATTCTTGAACATGTAAACCGGAAGAGCCTTCATCAACATATCAACATGATTGTCCTTTATGTTGATTTTATGAATGAGTACTATCTTCTTAGCAATATTATCTCGAATGAAATGAAATCTTATATCGATATGTTTCGTCCTCTCATGATACATCTGATCTTTAGTCAAATGAATCGTACTTTGACTATAATAAAAGATGGTAGTAACTCTTTGTATAAGAGTCAATTCGCCAAATAAACCTCCTAACCATATAGCTTATTTAAGACCTTCAATGACTGCTATGTATTCTGCTTCAGTAGTTGATAATGCTACTACATGCTGTAGAGTAGCTTTCAAGCTAATTACACCACCTCCAATGCAAAAAATATAGCCCATAAGAGATCTGCATTTATCAAGATCACCAGCGTAATCTAAATCTACAAAACCAACTAACATGTTGTTAGTTGTACCAAACTCCAGAAAAGTGCTTAAACTTCCCTTTAAGTATCTGAGAATCCACTTCACTGCTTGCCAATGTTCTTTGTTTGGATTTTCCATGTACTTACTAACAACACTATCTACTTGTGAAATATCAGGACGTGTATACACCATTGCGTAGATAAAGATGCCAATGGCACTAGAATAAGGAAGTCGTGCCATATAATCTTCATCTTCCTTTGATTGTGGTGATTGAGTAGCAGATAACCTAAAATGGCTTGCAAGAGGAGCACTTACAGGTTTTGCATCCTATATGCCAAATTTCACCAAAACTTTCTTAAGATAGTTTTCTTGATTTATATATAACTTGCCAAATTTTCTGTCTCGCCTTATCTCCATGCCTAGAATCTTTTTAGGTGGTCCCAAATCTTTCATTTCAAATTCATTGTTCAACAATGTCTTTAGTCGATAAACATCCATAAGATTCTTAGCTGCGATGAGCATATCATCAACATACAACAAAAAATAAATGAAAGAACCATTATCTAACTTTTGATAGTAGACATAACTGTCATATAGGCTTCTGGTGAAATAATGACTCAACACAAATAAATCAAACCTCTTATACTATAGTTTTGGTGACTACTTCAATCCATACAAGGATTTGTTTAATAATCAAACTTGGTCTTTCATTTCTTCAACTTCAAAACCTTCAGGATGTTTCATGTAGAGTTTTTCATCTAATTCACCATGTAGAAAAGAGGTCCTGACATCGAGATGTTCTAATTCCAAATCAAACATCAAAACCAACGCAAGCAACAAATGAGTAAAAATATGTTTTACAAAAGGTGTGAAAAGATCATTAAAATCTACACCTGGTATCTGATTATAGCCCTTTGTAACCAATCATGCTTTAAATCTTGCACCTTGAACACCCGAAGTATAATCTTTTCCCTTGAAAAACCATTCCAACCAACTATTTTCTTTCCTTTCGGTGGTTGTGCAAGACCCCAAGTAGCATTCTTTTGCAGAGATTTTATTTCCTCATTCATGGCTACCACCCATTTTTCTAAATCAACACTTTGCATAACTTCGAAATAAATGGAAGGTTCATTAGCTTCACTTATTTTATATTCTGCCACATTTGCATATGTTCGCGGTCGTCGAATATCTCTTCTTGGTCTATTTACTACAACTGAATACTCTTCATGTTCTTCGGGAGGAACTGGTTCTGGATCTTGTACATCAACCGGAAACTCAGGCAAACTAGTACAATCCATATGAAGTTCCACCTATTCCTGAATTTTCTTTTCTTTTTCAAGATTGCAAGGATTAGTAGACTCTTTTATAACAACATTGAGGATTCATCATATGTTACATATCTACTGATTACAAATTTAGGTGTTTTAGGGTCAGGATACCCAATCTATATCCTTTCGCCCCTGATGCATAAAGGAGGAAAATACACTTTTTGCTGAACCTTGTAGTTCTCCATCATTAACATGCATATAAATTGGACACTAAAATATTTTCAAATGAGAGTAATCAGTAGGAATACCTGACAAAACTTCCTACGGAGTTCTGAGACCGAGAGGAGCACAAGCAGCCCGATTGACAATGTAGCAAGCTATTGAGATTGCTTCTACCTAAAAATCGAGTGTCAACCCTACATTCGAGATCAAACATTGAGCTTTTTCTAAAAGAGTTCGATTCATACGCTCAGCTACACCATTTTGTTGAGGTACCATCCTAATTGTATGATGTCGTGCAATTCCTCTGTTCTTGCAAAACTCATTAAATTCGCTTCCACAACTTCCATGCCATTATCTGTACGTAATCTCCTAAGGGTTTTCCTGGTTGCTTTCCAATCAAAACTTTCCATTGTTTGAAAGTTAAGTGTTAGATCGAATTTTGTGTTTGGAACGAGATTTGAGTGTTATCCGAATGTATGTATGTGTATGTATATGTATAAATATGAACTCGTAATCAAATGCTTATGTATTGATACTTCTAATCAGTTACAAGCTCATAATCACTCAATCATGAAGATACAATAACGCACATACAAATTTCTTTCTGATTCAACAACTCCTTACAAATGAAGTTGTGACCAGTATTTATACTAATCATGACTTACTTGCGACAGACCCTGTGACAGTCTTTGACTGTCGCATTTTCACTTATTGCGACAGTCTAGAACTGTCGCATGACCAATTTTCTGCGACATTTTGGATTTTGTCGCAGTCCTGAAATTATACAAGAGCAAATCCTAATTTATATCTAACAATCTCCCCCTAGGATTTAGCATCTTGTTTCGTGAATATCTTCTTTGAAGCTAATAGTCTTTTGAAGTCTTTGAAGTTCTTTCTTTCTTTTTCCTTTGACCCAGCTTTTTGTCTTAAACTTTTGTTCTTTATGTCTTTGACATAGAAATTTAGAACTTTCTTTTGAATTCTAAAAATTCTCTTTTCTTTGATCTTTTCTTTAAATACGATTTGTTGACCTTGATCTTCTTTTCTCGTGTACTCTTTCCTTATAGACTTCTTTGCAATTGATAAACTATCAGCAGTTTGCTCTCTCTTTGAACTTTAGTTTGAATTCATTTCTTGTCTCTTGACTTTAGCTCAAGCTCCCCCTTAAATGTATATCTTGAACTTCTAGAGCTTTTAACCTTTAACTTCTACTAAATCTTTTCTCTCCTTTTCCTTTCTAAGTATCTTAGCTTGTAACTTCAGTTTCTTCCTCATTGATAATAATTGTGATATAGCATGACAATCTCGAACATGACAATATTTAGGAGAATGTTTTTCCATTCGCTTAGTAACCAAGGGTAAGCAATGATTCATTTGATGTCATCTCAGAAAAGTTGATTGTATGATCAGAAAACACATTTATGAAGATACTATAACTCCTGGATCACTTAGATTACCAGTTAACACAACAATTGAATCATTTAGAATGAAACAACTGAGTAACCTACGTTCAATGTTGGCTTTGATGTTAGCATTGGTAGGATTTCCATTCAATCATTGTGAAATACCATTTTAGGTATCACTATTGATGTTCCGGCAATATCACATAGATATGCATAATGTCACTTAGACATCGAGTGTAATAATACACATGTGTCCTAATAATATATTCTTTTTAGGCTCTAGACTCGATTAGTGCATTAATGATGTCGGGGACTGGAGCAGACTGTCCTCTTGTTTCAATATCAACAAACTCCAACAGAGTTGTCAATAGATTATGTGTAAAATCTCCGTTAGAATACTAAAACAAGAATTTGTTAAGAAATTCTTGAGTGGTTAGGAGGGTATATGTGCATTGCATCACTAGGTCCATGATGTCTTCTTCAATACCACAAATCAACACATGATTTCCGATAGTAGATGTGGCTACCCGACGATTACTTGTTTAGTGAGGGTTTTCTTTTTCTTTTAACCCTTTCACACACTCCTCACTCAACCTTACTCAATTTTTCTACTCCACCCTCAGTTGGCATTTGTTTTAAAAATATGTTGTTCTGTACTTGTATTTTCACCCTCCCTCATTCTAAGACTTAACCTTTCATCCTAACTTTGGAAAGTGACTCATTTGGTAAATCCAACCGGCTCTAGAGGATTATAGGAGTAGTTTATAAACTAATGCTCTTAGTACAGAAAACAACATTTTGCCAAACAATTTGATTGAAACTGGTGATCTGATTCTCCATCAATTGTTGGAACCTCAAAAAGTCTTTTGAGAATCTTTCAAAGTGTTTGTGCAATTAGCAAATAAGTTTGAACACTTGAAATTTATGGATTTTGAAAAATACTCCCCCTTAACATATGCATAAGATTTACAAAATATTACATATGAAGGTGAGTTATAAAAACAAAATCTCTTTTTCTTTTGAAGATCGGGTTTTACTCTGAATTTGAGTAAAAACCATCATGCATTAATATGCACAATATTTCAACTCTTGATTCTCCCCCTCAAAATATGACAATATTTTGCATTTCGAGTTTGAAATTGACAGATTATTGCTTAAGAGAAAGCATGCCTAACTGAGACACCAAAAAGTGAAATCGTTTTTCATCTAAAGGTTTGGTGAATAGATCGGCCAATTGATAATCTGTTTTGACAAAAAATAACTCGATATGCCCTTTTTCAATGTGATCTTTTATAAAATGATACCGAATATCTATGTGTTTTGTTTTTGAGTGTTGGACCAGATTGCATGAAATGGCAATCGCACTCTGAGAATCACAATAGATAGGTATCTTTTCAAATTTAAAACCATAGTCCATAAGTTGTGACCTCATCCACAAAACTTGTGAACAACAAACAGCAGCTGCAACATATTTTGCCTTAGTTGTGGATGTTTAAACACAATTTTGCTTCTTGGAAGTCCAACTTACAAGTTTATCTCCCAGAAATTGTACACCACCAGAACTACTTTTGCGATCCAGTTTACAACCTGCATGATCTGCATTTGAATAGGCTGTTAGTTTAAAACCAGTGTGTGACAACCCTCGAAAATCGGTACTTCCCGTACACTTTAAAATCATGCATTCTTACGCTAATTCCCTTTAATGAAATCAAACGTGTTTTAAATTGAGATAAGTCTAGCACACGCCC
Organism: Logfia minima; assembly: GCA_963921325.1. Lineage (NCBI taxonomy): Eukaryota > Viridiplantae > Streptophyta > Magnoliopsida > Asterales > Asteraceae > Logfia > Logfia minima. The sequence continues at coordinate 24,062,136 of OY992775.1, read as the reverse complement.
ACGTTGCACATTTTGGTGCACACTACTTTGATGTTTGAGGCATTACGTTTAAGTAACTATTGAGGATTTCACAATATAAATCGAATGATTCCGACAAAACTTGAACGTTGGTGATAAGCGTTTCCTAAATAACGTAAGGCTAACTAAGAATGGTTCCTTACCGATACCATTGTAATAGAATCTTAGACTCAACCTTTCTAAAGGCTTATATCAAACCTATACGATTCAAGTTAAACCAACGAAGAAAGGTAATATGAGATCCACTAGACGAAACGCCAATTATTTACGAATGAGTTAACAATTAATAACTATGTTCCAACCTCCTTGCTTACTTGCTTGACACCTTAAAATCATAAGCATCAAGACAACTAGCTCAAATTAAATACAAGCTTCCTAGCACATAGCTCAAACTAAATCAAGCAACTAGGTAACTAGCTTAAATTAAAGACAAGCTCCCTAACACCTAGCTCAAACTAAATCAAGCAACTAGCTAGCAAGCTTAAACTAATTCAAGCATCCTAGCAAGCATGTCAAATTTGGAAATGCAGATTTCTTTCCTTTCTTATTGTCGACGTAGGATCCATTTCCACCATTCCTTTTCTCCTCTCTAGTTACTTGCTTGCCTTCCTTGCAACTTGCTTGATGGGACTAAGCACCTCCCATCAAGACTTCCACTTGCCTTGCTTCATTGTAAGGAAATGGGAACACAACCATACGTACATTCCATATTTCCTATTTCAAAAATTCTGCATTTCCTCTCAAACTCTCTCAACTTCCACCACTTCTTTTCATCCTCTTCATTCTCCATCAAGAAGAACCACCATACCACCACCACAAACCACCATAAGACCACCATGGAACCACCATAAACCACCACCATTTTATATCATTCTCATCACCATTTAAACTCTAGTTCAAGCACCTAAAGGAACTAGTTCATTTGGGCATTTAAAAGGAGTTTTTGGGTTGAAGCTTCCAAGTTCTTCTCTTTTCTTTCTTACCATTTCATCTTAGTGCATTGTAAGGAAGCTTCCACTATAAACTCTTTAGATCTCTTATTTAAAATGCATACATGATGGTTAGAATATGTTTAGATGTTCACTCTTGCTAGAAATAAACTTAAAAACTCGTAATTGTATGAACTATAACAAGAATGTGTTAAAAAGAACCAAAACAAAAGCTATAGAATTCGGACAGAAACTTTGCTTGACTTTGGAAGTGAATAACTTGGTCAAAACTTAACCAAATCTAGTGTTTCTTGAGTCTAAAATTAAGTTTAAAGAGTTATCTTTCCAACCCAACTGGTTTCATGAATTTTGGAAAAGTATAAGTACTCAAAAACGAATTTATAAGAAAGAGTGTCTGATCTGCCTTCTGAGGACAGACTATGACCTCACTTTGAAAAATCATAAGTTCTAAACGAAAGATCCAAATGATTTGATTCTTTTTCCTAAAGGTCACTTAATGTGTTAGCTTTCCAACCCCACCGATTTCATAATTTTTAGAAAAGTATTGGTACTTCAAAACGTATTTTTAAACTAAGGTGTACAAGCTGTTCTTAAAAGTCAGAAACTGACCCACCTTTAGAAGGTCATAAATTTCAAACCATGGATACAAATGAAGTGATTCTTTTTCCTACAAGTCACATATTGTGTTAGCTTTCAAAGTAGTATGATTACACTCTGTGAAAGTAAGTATAACTCTGTGTACAAACAGATCTTTGACCAACTGTCCAGAGAGGGTACTGTTGGACCCTTGTGTAGAATTAAATATGTTTGAACCCCTTAAACGTAACCAAAAATTATGAAACTTACATTTCTGAAAAGCTAAGACATAGGGGAACATGTGGTAAAAATTTCATAAAAATATAAACTCATTTGACTAGTCAAAATCGTAGCCAAATAGGGACTAAATTCTGGACAGAAACTGTGAAAATTGGTGGAAATCTTTGACTTGCGAACCGAGTTTGTTGCTGACCAAAACTTGCGAACTGAGTCAGTTCGCAGAGCCCAAAACTCGCGAAACGAGACTTGTATAATTTAAAACCCGACAAACTCAAAGATTAGGTTAAAAACGAAGTTAAAACATGGATTTAAATGAGTTTTAATGTTTTTGAAAACTAATAAGGATCACCAACGGGTCGTGCACTTTTCGAAAACGAAATACTCTTTCAACCTACTAATAGAGTGAACAACTAGCATAGATATGCGGGTAGCTATCTACTTACACAACCTAGGTGTGCGGGTAGCCACCTACTATTACGAGTATAGATGTGCGGGTAGCCATCTACTTTTACAAACCTAGATATGCGGTTAGCTATCTACTTATGCAAACGACCTCATGCGTATAGGGCGCGAGGAGGCTATTTTGGGCAAACTTATCTCTTTAAACGCTAGCTCTTACAAAGCTCACCAGGTGAGTTCACAACCCCTATTTTACTGCTTTTTACTGCTTTCTAAATTTGGGGTGAAAAACATATGTACTGTTTACATACAAACTATTTTCATGCGATGATTGAAAACCTGACAACGAATCCTTGTGCGAACCTACGTTAAACTAGTTGTAGTGCATAGAAGTCCTCATGACTACAAACTGTAACCATTAGCTAGATGACGCTAGCCACCGAATATGCGAATAGTACTATTGGGATGACATCCCTCCCACTTTTGTTAGTCATGATAACTGCCGACTATAAGTCGAGACGAGGAGCGTATATTTTAATGGTCCCAGACAAAACAAAAACAATAAAAGTCGTGGTTTGGTTATAGGCCTAGGTGTCGTCACTTTAACTCGCAAGGTCTTGCAAACCTTCGGGGGATCACCGTCAGCTACTTATTGTTTCAAACTATATATCATCGTACTAATCGCCATGGATGACACGAAATGAATTGTGAAACGTTTACTAAACGCTTGGTTTAAATGATGATGTCTTAAACCTGTGAATTTCACTCAACAATTTTGTTGATTCTTTTAACTATGTTTTTTCAGGGAATTAGCAGCGACGTAAGATCATGCATGCATACTTTTGGGACCCTTGCTCACCACGATGAATAGAATGCCATCCTTTTGACAAATATTGAAACTATGATTTGTGATTAAAATGTTAATCATATTGTTTTACTAAAACATCTATTGTTTTGCTAAAACATCTATTGTTTTGTAAACACGATGAACATGTAACTGTGTTATTTAAACTATTTATGGCATTCAAATTATATGTTTGCGATAATCATATGCTCTCGATTCACTTGTCGAACTGAACCTCGTCACGCCCCGTGCTTCCGCATTTGCTCAACCGAGACACAATTTTATTGGGGTGTGACACAGTGTCCTTAGGATACCACAACCCCAAGTCAATTGAATATTTAAGATATCTTAAAATTCGTTTGACTGCTTGAAGATGTGAATCCTTTGGAGCTGCCTGATATCTAGCACAGACACATGTAGAATACATGATATCTGGACGGCTCGAAGTTAAATACATTAAGGAGCCGATCATGTTTCGATATAAAGTTTGATCTACTGATTTACCCGTGGTATCAACATTAAATCGAGATTGAGCTTCCATGGGTGTGGATATGGGTTGACAATCTAGCATTTGGAATTTTTTCAATAGATCGAAAATATATTTGGTTTGATTGATAAAAATTCCATTTGATAATTGTTTAACATGCAACCCAAGGAAAAAATTCATTTCACCCATCATGTTCATTTCAAATCTAGATACCATTAATGTCGAAAAGTTTTTGCAATATTTAGCATTAGTGGATCCAAATATGATATCATCTACATATATTTGAATTAATATGATATCATCTTTTTGTTTCTTAATAAAAAGAGTAGTGTCAATTGTACCCTTTGAAAAACCGGATTGAACAAGGAATTTGGACAATACATCGTACTAAGCTCATGGAGCTTGCTTTAATCCATATAGCGCTTTATCCAGTCGGTATACATCATTTGGTCGCTTTGGGTCGACAAAACCGTCTGGTTGACCCACATATACCTCTTCATTAAGAATGCCATTTAGAAAAGCTGTTTTCACATCCATTTGATAGACTGTGAAATTCTTGTGAGCAGCATAAGTCAGAAAGATCCGAATAGCTTCGATTTGTGCAACCGATGCAAATGTTTCGTCATAATCAATCCCTTCTTGTTGACTGTACCCTTTTGCAACTAGGCGAGCTTTATTCCGAATAATGACCCCATTTTCATCCTTTTTGTTTCTGAATATCCACTTGGTACCCACAATTGATTTGCCAGATGGTCGAGGTACAAGTCTCCAGACTGTAAGACGCTCAAATTGATTGAGCTCATCTTGCATGGCATTAATCCAATCATGATCAAGTATAGCATCTTTAACACTTGTTGGTTCAATGGAGCTCAGAAAATTTGAATATAAACATTCATTTTGAGTAGCTTTCCTTGTTTGAACTCCAGCCGATGGATCTCCAATTATTTGAGTACTTGGATGAGACTTGGTCCATTTTCTCTCAAACGGTAGGTGTTGATATTCAAACTGAGTATTTGAAGTGTCAACATAGGGTATCGGACTTGATAATTCAACAGGGGAAACATTTGGCGGATCCGGTGTAATCTCTGGCATTGATTCAGTAGATGATGAACTAACTGATGATGATGGTTCTGGAGATTCAATTTGCACATCGTGGGAAGATTCTGAACAAGGTAGATCGATTGAAATTTCAGAAGTTGAAATAGTTTGAAGTTAAGAAAACATCATTTTTATGTTTTAAGAAATATACCCAAATTTTTCTAAAATAATCATCAATGAAAGTTCGCACATATCTTACACCACCTTTAGAAGGAATACGAGAAGGTCCCCAAAGATCAGAATGAATATAGTATAAAGTACCTTTTGTTTTATGAATAGCAGGTGAATTGAATTTAACTCTTTTCTGCTTTCTAAAAACACATTGTTCACAAAAGTGTATTTTACCACTACTTTGACCATTAAGGAGACCTCTCTTGCTTAACAAAGTTAATCCTTTATCACCTATGTGTCCTAATAGGATGTGTAATAATTTTGTGATGTCAGTATCCGAAGATACACAGACTGCTGCAACACCTGTAACTATGGTTCCTTGCAAAATGTACAAACTGCCATATTTTCAAGCTTTTATTAGTACAAGAGCACCTTTCGAAACTTTCATAACTCCACCTTCAGTGACACCCAAAAGAATCAAGAGTGCCTAAAGAGATGAGATATTTCTTTAGTCCGAAACATGTCTGACATTAGTTAGTGTTCTGATAACGCCATCATGCATCTTGATTTGAACTTTTCCTATACCAACAACTTTGCATGGAACATCATTACCCACTAAAACTGTTCTGCCATCAAATAGTTCATATGTGGAAAAAGAATCCCTATCGGGACTTATGTGGTAAGAACAACCCGAATCGAGAATCTAATCATTATTAGACATGGATTTACCTTCGAGAATCTACTCCAGCTTCAGCGTTGCTCCTATTATTTCGCTCATTATCATAATTTTCTTTATTTCTCAACTTATAACATTCGAGCTTGGTGTGACCCTTTTTCTTACAATAAATACAAAATGAAACTTTATGTTTAGATTTTGACCTTCCTTTAGATTTATTATTTTTATAGTCTGTAATTTCAGGTCTACCTCTAATAAGAAGTGTTTCTTCTTGACTACCACTAGCTTCCCCTGTGATGTCCCTATCAATTTGCTCTTTAAATTTTAAATAAGATTCTATACTATCATATGAGACTACTTCTTTCGCGTAAATCATAGGATCTCGAAAATGCTTAAATGACTGGGGAAGCAAACACAACAATAAAATGGCTTAGTCCTCATCTTCAACTTGAGCATTTACATTTTTTAAAATATATAATGATGGACTCAAATTTATCAAGATGCGAATGGATGTACATTTTGTCATCTTTATCATGTACAACTTTTTTTTGAGATAAAGTCCATTCTCTACTGTTTTCTTCATCCATATGATTTTTAGTTTGTCCCACGTACCTTTGGCAGTCGTCTCATGAGCTACTTCTTGCAAAACCTCATTTGAGAGAATAGCACAATAGCCGACCTCACCTTTATATCTAACGTTTGGAACTTTTGTGCCGTCATATCTTCTTGCTTATTTTCTATTCAATTAAGAGCCAACTCACTCCCATAATGAATAAGAAGGTCTTCTATTTTAATTTGCCACATACCAAACTTAACACTCAGGTCAAACTTTTCGACGGTGGTTGTTACTGGCATGTTGGCTAATAGAATTCTGAAATGAGATGTGGCTTTGTTACCAATTTTTAAGATACAATGAACCCCCGAGATTAACTATTAGTCATAAAGTGGATAATAATAACTTAAAGAAGCTAGAAAATACAATGAGACAATAGCATAAAGATTTACGTTAAGGTTTAGACAACTTATATCTATAAGAGGAGAAAAGTACATGAAAAAAAACACAAAAGGCTAAAGGCTACAAGTATGTGTATAACACATACAATATTAATGTATGTAACTCTTGTCAAATAGATGAGAAGAAGAAGTAGAAAGATGAGAGAATTGTTGGTGTTGGTGTGTTTATTCTTCAACCAAAGAGCTTTCTTTTATAGGCAAAGATTTCCAACTTGAAGCTTCGGATGTGCAAGTTGTAGTCTAGGATAAGATGCAAGTTGTCAAGTTGATGGATAAGAAAACATGTGGGACCAAGTTGCCACGATTTTATTCCAAAAGAAAGTTGGTATGTACTCCAACTTGAGCAAACCGTAGCCTCACCATACTCAACAGTATCTAACAAGTTTTTCACTCCCGCGTTGGCGGGGTGTAAAAATGTATGCATAGATGCATGAATGTAATTTTTCTTTAGGTTGTTGCTCATAAGAGTTATTAAAGGTACCGTAGTATGGAGTGTTTACCGAAGCATGTTTTGTTTTTCTCAACTCGTCGTAATTGGATTGTTCTATCTGTTAAAGATTTGTATCAAATTAGATAGTCAATTTAAATATGTATTGTACATTAGCTTTAATTGAATTTTTTTCCAAATTCGATCTAAATCAATTTTGACCGATTATGTTGATTTAATAAACTTTAAATAACGATTAATAAATCTAAATTATAAAGCTTAAAGAACTTAATTTCTTTAATATAAGAAAATGATAATCATTTTAGTCCTTTTGACATATTTAGTAAGCAAATTCTTATATTAAATTTTCTTCTAGTATATTAACACTATAGTTTTTTTTTTTTAATAATAATAATTGCATTTGTATGAGATTTATATTAAAAGAACTAATCACATGGTATAAGTTATCAGTTGCTATAGTAGTAGTGATTTGGAATAGGTTAGAAATAGTGACACTTTCTCCGATAATTGTTATATAGATACGGAATAATTTTTATGTTAAACGTAGAGAGTATGAGTAACCAAATGTTATTTTGGCCCCGTGGCTTCAAGATTGCAAATTGTCAAGAATTTAGGAAAGTCACCGGGTATCAGAACCCTTATAAAGTGTTTATTTCAAAGGCTTAAAAGCTTAGATACCTTTCTATCGTGACTCTTTCAGGACTGAAGACCGATGTTTATATTAATGTCACATCAGTACGAGGACTGAGGACTAACCCATAACTAAACACTGTCTATTCGACGCTCCAGAACTGAAGATTGATCTCCACATCAGCGTCACATTATTTCTTAAATATTAATACAAATACATTTATATTAATAAAAAATAATTATAATAATTAAAAAAATATTGTCTATAATGCTAGTAATGTACAATATATTATATAATTTATTCACTTAAACAAATATTAATATTAATATACACTAGGTCATAAACCCGCGATAACGAGAGACGAATTTAATTTTTATAAATAATAAAATATTGTGGTTGATTTTTGACCCATTTTTTTATATATTTTATAAACCCGCAATAAGGCGGGACAAATTTTAACTTTTATAAATAAATAAAATATTTTAATTTTTATTAATTAATAAAATATTTGGTCGATTTTTTTATATAGTCTATAGACCTGCGATAACGTTGGACGAATTTAATTTTTATAAATGAATAAAATATTGTGACCGGTTTTTTTATATGGTTTATAAACCCGCGATGATCCGAGGTCGAATTTAATTCTTGTGACTGATTTTTTTATATAGTTTATAGACCCACGATAAGGTGCGATGAATTTAACTTTTATAAATGAATAAAAATATTTAGTCAATTTTATTATATTGTGATCGACCTTTTTAATTTATAGACCCGCTATAATCCATGACAAATTTAATTTTAATAAAATGAATAAAATATTGTAGTCGATTTTCTTATATAGTTTATAGATTCTTTAATTTTTATTGATAAATAAAATGTTTGATCTAATTTTTTAATTTAAATAAATACATCAAATATTTAAGGGGCTAAAAGTGTAATTATATGAAAGAAATCAAGATCGTTGGATCGTAAAGGGTGAAAAATAATGAACGGCGAAGTCAAAAGTGCCCTAATTTATATCCGGATATTTACTGCTTTCTTCTTCTCCAACCAAAGATTAGATTTCTTCTTCTCCAACCAAAAAGATTTCTATATTTCTGGATGGTTTTGTGTAAATAAATAAAAGAATAATTAGTCGTTTACACACACGCACGCACTCAAGACGAAGGTTTCATCCGTTCTCGCCAAAATGGCAACCTCCAGGACGGTGACGAGACCGTGCTTATGGGAGGACGGAGGGCAGAACAAGGACATGGATAGGGAGTGATCTTAGAGTTTTGAAGATCGAAAATTACTTAACTATTATTTTAATCTAAATTGCAATATCTGCATTTCTCTTCTTCAATTGTTTTACTTTTTTATCAATATATTATTTTCTTTAGTAGTCATGTAATTACCTGTCTATAAAAAATGATGTTATCAAGAACTAATGCATCCATTACCTAGATATCTTCTACGATTATTTTGAATTAGGGTTTTAACAAAGATCGTCGGCTAAGTTTGTATTAAATTGTGAGTCTTATAAATGTTCGTGCAAATTCATTAGGGTCTTAAAAATGGGTAAAGTGGACACAAAAGTTGTTCTAGTTATTCAATTATTTGTTCGTGTGCTTTTTATTTGGAATTTTGAAACCACTTTGGGCAAAAAAATGGGTTGACACCATACTCTCCTATAAGTAGGGATGTTACTATTAGATTGAGTGAAGTTACACAAAAACAACACATGAAGCTGACTGAACTATACAAATGGCTAATATGCAACTTCATGTTTGTTTTGACATTAATTAATTCTCCGTACACATATGACAATTACGTTATATTAAGTGTGCCGATTTCCCTATTCCAAGTACAAAACAAAGGATTAATTTCAATTAACGTCTTCGATTTAAAAGTAGAATAACAGGATAAATATCTTAAATGAATTAACTAGACTTTTGATGGATACATAAACATACCTTTAAAGATTCATTAATCAATGTTAGTATTTTGGAAGGTGAGGTGCATGTTAAGAGTTGAACAACAAAGTCAGACTTTATGCTAATGTCAGCTTCATCAAGCGACATAGGATTTTGCCAAATAGTATTCTGTGTACCAATTATCCGAAACGAATAAATATTAAGTTTAGGAGCATAAATCACAAAGTTACCAGGCACAAACATAGTCAACATAATCAGCTTCAATCTCTTCAAAGATGGCGAAGAAACCTTAACCGTCTGCACATTGTTAGATACCCATAGTCTATCCAAAGACAATTCTACTAAAACAGGACACCCGGAAATCAGATTATCCAGCGATTTTTTACTCAAGTAATAATTAATATGTATCAAATTAGTTTTCTTCGAACACAGGAAAACCCACCTAGCTTCAGGCACATCCAACACAGATACGTCGTTTAAAGTTAACTCTGTAAGCGTATTACAAATCTTAACCAAATGCAGTCAAAAACTTGCACTGCAACTGTGTAATATGGCAAAAAGCTAAGCTCAAGTTGTTTAACTTACTCTGAGCAGCAATACGAAACCAATTACAAACACGATTATCATCACAGTCCTTAAACAATCACAGAAAAAACCTTTGGATGGGCATATGTCCACGAAGTGCTAGTGTTTGATCAACTAAATCATCATAAAATATGTCGGCATGTAGTTTAAGCTTAACAAAGTGGAGATTAGAGAGAAACATCCAGAGGTGCTTCCACCTGTTTGAAAGAATGCAAGTACGATGAACATCGGCATCATGAAGCAGAGATATGATTTGTATAAGGAGTTCATCAGGTAATTTGGATATTATATCTTCTTTGATTATTTCATTAGAGTTATTAGAAGCAGATGAATGACCATGACTGCCCATTGAGAACTCTAGGATGGTGTTACGATTGACGCAGAGATTATACAGAACTCTACGTTCTAAGTGTGAAGAGTCAAAGAATATCACCCTTAATTAGGGGATATCGAAAGTTCATATATAGAGAGAAAATTAAGGTACAACAGAAAAAGTATATGGGCCTACAGAATATACATGGGTTTAAAATAGAGTACAAATATATATAAAAGACTATGGGCTAACATCCCCCCTCAAGCGAAACGTTGGGTTTGGACCAACCCGAAGCTTGGATCGAAAAAACAGAAATAACGGACGTGCCAAGCCTTTGGTGAAGATGTCAGCAAGTTGCAAGTGAGAGGGAACAAATTGAACTTTAAGCTTTCCAGAAGCAACTTGCTCTCGCACAAAGTGATAGTCAATGTCGATATGCTTGGCCCGCTTGTGCGCCACTGGATTTTGAGATAAGAAGATGGCACTTTTGTTGTCACAAAACAACAAAGGAGACCGGGGAAGTTGAACTCGCAAATCGCGAAGAAGATGAAGCAACCAAGCTACTTCAGAAGCTGTATTTGCAAGAGCCCGGTATTCTGATTCACAACTTGATCGAGAGACAGTGGGTTGTTTCTTTGCACTCCAAGAGACTAGATTATTGCCTAGAAAAATAGCATAACCATATGTAGAACGTCGAGTCTCTAGACAACGAGCCCAATCAACATCAAAGTAACCTTGGACGAAAGAGTAGTCAGCAGAGCGAGAAAAAGTAAGTCCACAATGGATCGTACCCCTAACGTATCGAAGAATACGTTTGACTGCCATGAAATGAGCATCAGTAGGTGCCTAGAGAAACTGACTAACAGAATTCACTGCAAATGAGAGATCTGGGCGAGTAATGGTTAAGTACTGCAATGCCCCCACTAGGGACCGATAGAGAGTAGGATCATGAAATGGTTGTCCTTGTGTACTGTGAAGCTGAGTACCAGTGGCCCAGGGAGTAGAAACAGGTTTGGACGATAGCATTTGGGCACGATCAAGAATGTCTCTGGCATACTTAGCTTGACCAAGAAATAGACCATTTGTTGTATGAGTGACCTCTAATCCAAGGAAATAGTTCAAGCGCCCTAAATCTTTAATAGAAAATTCCTTGTCTGTTCTTTGAATGAATGTACGTAGTAAGGCGGGATCATTTCCGGTGACAATAATATCATCAACGTAAACTAATAAGTAAAGAAGAGTGGTACCACGTGCATAAACAAACAGGGAAGTGTCAACCTGGCTGCAATGAAAACCGAGTGTAGTAAGGTATGAACTGAATCTGGTGAACCAGGCCCGAGGAGCCTGCTTGAGGTCGTACAAAGCTTTTCGCAAGCAACAAACATGATCAGGAAATTGCGGGTCAATGTAACCAGGAGGCTGCTCCATGTAAACCGGTTGACCCAAATGCCCATTTAAGAAAGCATTTTTGACATCAAGCTGGTGAAGAGGCCAATTTCGTTGAACGGCCAAGGCAAGGATGGTCCTGACAGTAGCAGCTTTAACAACAGGGCTAAAAGTATGAGTGAAATCAAAGCCAGGAAGCTGAGAGAAACCTTGAGCTACCAAGCGTGCTTTAAGACGATCAACGGTACCATCCGATAAATATTTCGTACGATATACCCACTTAGACCCCACAATATTTACACCAGTTGGACGGGGAACGAGATGCCAAGTATGATTTGCTTTTAGAGCTCGTAATTCTTCATCCATAGCTTGAACCCATCCCGAATGCTTTAAGGCAGATTTGATTCCTTTTGGTTTAGATTGAGCTAATAAAGCAGCTAGAAGACCATGCGGTTGATAACCAGGAAAAAGTCTTGGCTTAGATATACCGGCACGAAATCTGGTCTGCATGGGATGGCGAGACAGTATCGGGTCTGGCTCTGCTACTTCGGTATGTGGGTTATGGAGAGATGAGGTTGCAGTACGGGCAGATGAATTAGAGATAGGAGCTGGTCCAGTAAACGGGGATGGATCCGTGCAAATATTGCATGGGCCAGGTGATGGTCAAGAAGAATTCGAGGCCGGGGAGGAGATGGGCTGCAGAGAATTTTTCAGGCCATCATCTATAGGGTCTTGAAAAATAGAAATGTCCAAGACTGTAGGATTACTAGAGCCTTTAGAACCGGATGCATATGGAAAAAGGGTCTCATCAAATTGAGCATGACGAGAAATATAAATGCGACCTGTATGCGTGTCCAAACAACGAAAGCCTTTATGATGAGAACTGTAACCCAAGAAAATACAAGGTATCGTACGTGGCGAGAACTTGTTTGGCACAGTAGCACGTAAGCATGGATACACACGACAACCAAAAGGATGAAAAACAGTGTAGTCTGGTGTAGAGTTGAACAACATTTCATATGGAGATTTGCCTCCAAGAAGAGAGGAAGGCAAACGATTTATAGTAAAAACACCAGATTCAAATGCCTCAACCCAATAAGTAAGTGGAACTGAAGCATGAAATGCTAAGGCTAAACCAGTTTCTGTGATGTGGCGATGCTTTCGTTCAGCCCGGCCATTTTGAGCAGCTGTGTAAGGACAAGACATTTGATGATGAATGCCACATTTCAAGAAATGAGCTTGTAGGGAGTTGGAGGAAAATTCTGCTCCACCATCTAATTGAAAAACTTTAAGTTTAACCGAGAATTGATTTTCTACAAAAGCTTGAAATTTGATGAATATATCATAAAATTCTGACTTTTGGCGCATAGGATAAAACCACGTGAAACGCGAATAATCGTCAACAAAAATAGCATAATAACGATAACCATGATTTGAAACAATAGGGGCAACACCCCATAAGTCACAGTGTACTAAATCTAGCACATGAAGCGCACGTTTATCATTATTACTAAAAGGCAACCGCTTACTTTTGGCCAACTGACAAGACTGACAAATAGCCGGTTTGGGCATTAAAGAAGTAACAGACACAAGTCCTTGTTTATTAAGCAAATTAACAATATCATAAGCAACATGGCCCAAACGGGCATGCCAAAGTTCAAAAGAAGCACAAAGGCGTCGACTTTTAAGTTCACTGAGGAAAGCCGCATCACTCCGTTCCAAAATGTTGAGACCAAACTCACATCGTCCTCTTCCCACGATCATCCCTGTTTTCTTGTGTTGAATAACAAAGGAAATGTCATCAAATAAAACAGTGACAGGTAGGTCCCGGGTTAATTTACTAATGGAGAGTAAATTTTTAGTAATTTTAGGGACAACTAAGACATCTCGTAATAATAAGTTATGAGTAAGAGCAAGTGACCCAATATGAGAAATAGGTAATCGATGACCATTACCAACAAAAACTTGATTTTTACCATTGTAAGGAGTAGCCAAGTCAAGTTGAGAGGGATTGGATGTCATATGAGAAGAAGCACCAGAGTCCATATACCAATCAGAAATATCATCAGACTGAATTTTCATGGCATTGAATGCGGATGCCAAATTAGCTTGAGAAGTAGAAGCACTTGACCGGGCATAGCGATCCGGACAATCAACAGCATAATGACCATCGACTCGGCAAATTTGACAACGGGGAACATAGGGACGACGGTTGTTGCGACGACCTTGGTTGGAGTTGTTGTGAGAGCTACGACCGGTAGTAGACCGAGAGCCGGCATAAGCGGAAGAGTTACGAGAGCCACGTTGATTGTTACGAGAGCCAGGGCCACCATGAGCCGCAGAGGCCACGGGTGCAGATGAAGAATCCTCCAAAGATTTGTGAAAAAGAGAGTAACTCTCTGCCTCAGAGATGACATCACGAAGAGTGGGTGGAGGAATAAGCCGCATCTGTGATAAGGAAAATGTAGAAAACAACGAACGAAGACCGCGACAATACCAATGCAACTTGTTGGTTTCAGAGACGGGGGCGCCAATAGCGGCTAGTTGATCACAGTAGGAGCGAAACTTGGTGCTATAAGAAGTGACAGAATCATTACCTCTTCTCAAATGTTGCAACTCATCATTGAGTTGAATTTCCCGGGTCTTGGAGCGTAGAGAATAGGCCTTTTCTAAGGCAATCCATACAGCAGCAGCACTTGTACACCCTAGGGTTTCAGCCATGGATTCCTCGGTCAAAGAGGAGAGAAGAAGACTGTGCAGACGACGATCCTGAGCAAGCCAGTCCTTATTAGCTTTTAGTATTGCATCATCAGTAGATGAAGATGGTGGCATGGGCATAGAACCATCAATATAGCCAAATAAATCTTGAGAAGTGAGAAGAGTCTCCACCAAATTGCGCCATAAGAGATAATTGGAAGAGGTAAGTTTGATGGTGATCATATGAATGAGTGTGGCGTAGGGTAGAGAAAAGTCAGATTCAACCATGGTGATAGGTTGTGGTGACAGAATTGTGGTGAAGGAGAGAGGCGGCTAGAAGGAACACGTAGGGTTGGAGAATTTTTTGAGAAGATACATGAGGGATACACTGGCTGATACCATGTGAAGAGTCAAGGAATATCACCCTTAATTAGGGGATATCGAAAGTTCATATATATAGAGAAAATTAAGGTACAACAGAAAAAGTATATGGGCCTACAGAATATACATGGGTTTAAAATAGAGTACAAATATATATAAAAGACTATGGGATAACACTAAGTTTTTAAAAATTTGGTGAAGATGTTTATAAATTAAATTTTTTGATTCTTGATTGGATATTATACATCTTTTTAATTATAGTATCATATTTTTTTCTTTTAATGGACTGTATCAAGTTACTAGTTTACAATCTCGTGCATACCAGTTTTTATATAAATATAGCGCCAAAGCTGGAGGAAATCGTCAAGTCTCTTTCAGGGGCGGAGCTATCTTATAAGTAGGGTTTGCCCTATCTGCGGGTCCATTTGGTTTATGCGGTGTAATAATTTGATTTCGTTGTGTAATAGGTTTTGTAAATAATTTGATTTGTTCTTTACAGAAATCAGGATACTAGTTAAGGAAATTAAAATGCCGGTCACTATCGATTCTAAATCCACCACCAGACTCTCTTTAATCATGTACTACTTTTAACCAATATACCTCATTGAAGCAATACAGAGAGCTATCGACTTCACATTCCCCGTGTTTTAAAATCACGCATTAAATGTTTTCCATCTATGATGTTTGACTACTTAATTAGGATCCACATCGATGTGGACCAGTATCACTTGAGCCAAACTTATAAGTGGATGTTTAAATTAGAATTACATAAAAGTTAAGAACCGGTGAGAACTACCAAATTACTTATTTGTTCAAGTGTGATTAACTTATATATATATGGGTGGTTCAAATGAGAATCTTAAATATATTGAGAACATAAGAATGACTTTAAAAACACTTTTTTAATATCCGAGAATGGGATATCGTGTGTCTCCACATCCCATGCTATGAGTCTGTTAGGTCTTATAGATCCCAAAACTTGATTAACAAATTAAATTAAGAGATTAATTAATATATCAAGTTAATCAATATTCAAACAAAGATTGTTCTTGGCGGAATGAAGAACAATTGTAACAATAGTAGTTGAATGTTATGAATAAGTATTATTCAATAATTCAAAATGATTTAAAATGGTTACAACAGTAGTCGGTCCTCTCGCAGTTGTGCTTCCATTGCGTCAAAGAAGTTTATTATGCGAAATCCCAAAGTCTAAGGGTCTATAGTACTGTTAGTTTCTAAATTGGAAGTGGCTTCATACACAATAACTCATATTAGTTCCCTTTGATGAAGAGTGTAATCGTCGGTGGAGTTTTTGGTAGCTGCTAGTTTGATTTGGTGGTTACCCTCATAATCATTAATCACCGTGATCATCTATTCGTGGTTAGAGACTACCAAAATGTGGATGACCTCAATGGGTGATGCAAGTAACTGAGGTATATTTGGGGATGCTAGTGTGTGTGGTATGTCTGGAAATAATTGAATAGAGATAGAAAGGGTCTCCATAGTTATATCTACTTAACTCTCATCGTCCATCTCACTATCTGACGTAGGAGTGTTAGTGTCCTGAGAGTCAGGGAACTCAACTACGTTGTTTAGTGGTTGAGATCTGTTAATGACCTCGGATACAGGTTCATCTGAAGTTGGTTGTGAAATGACCATCCCGATGTCTTTTTCTGGTTCAGAATCATTTGATCTAGAACTCAAACTGAGTTTGAGGTTCAAATGATTCAAGGGCTTATATCCCTTGAAGAGGTTGATCTGGTCGTGGAGCTCAGAATCTAACAGATTTATAGTCAGATATTTTCTTGAGGATTTGATGACGCAACACTAGGTGACGTTTAGATAGAGCAATAATACTCTCGATATTTGCCAGTGTGTGGAGTCAAGAAGAAATAAGAGGTTTTATTGGGTCTATAGTTGATGCAATTAGTCTCTCCATGGTGAGAGCATAATCAACATCATAGGAATAATCAACCAGTGGTTCTTTATTTGACTCACTATCTGCTAATGGAATGAAATCCTCAGTTTACTCGATTTGCATAATTTCTACAATGGGAAAATGTGAATCGAGAAGGTAGTCGTGAGTTTATGTAAAGTGATCCTCTTCAAATTTGGCTTCTTCCTCCTCTTTTTCTGTATCTTCTTCCTTCTCCTTAGTTTTGAAGGGTATCAACAAAGACCGGGGAGCGAATTTGTCGTCTTTTTTGGATTTATCATCCAAAGTAACTCTTCCATTAGAGATCGTGTAGATCACGACATGTTCTATTAGTGTGCAATCGGGCATATCAATTTTGAAGGTGACACTTTCTCCATGGGCTCATAAGCTGATGGTTTGTGAATAGACATCAATAGTAGCTCTAGTCGTGTTCATAAATGGCCTTCCTAGGATAATCAGAATGTTTATATCTTCCTATATGTCAATTATTACGAAGTTAGTGAGAAACATGAACTTACCAACCTTACCCATGATGTTCTCAGCTATTCCGGCCTGTCGATGAGATAGGAGATTATTCCTTCACCAGAGAAGGAACTAAAGATTGGCTCGGTGCCCCCTTTTGGTCGGAAGTACTTATCTCTTGGCCTCTTCAACGTGTGGGTTATGAACCGTGTTACTAGGAAGACTACCATATGGCCTAGTGTCGAGACGCTGAGCTAGTTGCCCTATTTGGGTCTCATGACTCTTCAAGAAGGCTAATTTATTTCTCATGAAAATGTCGGCCTAGTCTTGCCTACTTGTCGTATTCTGGTTCAGGTAGTACTGGCCTTGAATGAATTAGGTAAGTGTGTCGTCCGTGCTAGTAATCCGTGTAGTCATTTTTGTAGGTTTGGATGATTGAGTTGCATAGGCGCAGTGAGTGACAACGGCTGATTGTAGGTGAGTTGACGTTGTTGTGGGTAAGACGGATATCTGGGTGGAAGCTTAGATTGGAATGGTGGTTGGTGATTTCGCAGCCGATACTGAACTCCTCTAGATCGAGTGGGTGAGGTTTTGGTAAAACCGAGTGGGTTCTCTGAGGACGAGCCAGGAATTAGGCATAGTAGACAGTGCCATAATCACGATCTTCATACTCAACTTAATAATCCTCGGTAGGATGGTTGGTACAGTTCCGGTAGGTTTGAACCTGATTGACCTACTGAGGTCATTTGATCCATGCTTTTTCGCCCAACAAGAAACGATGTATTAATGTTTTGTCTATTGCATTATAAACACAATTTTTTATTGTATCTATAATAAACAAGAAACGATTTATTATAATAGCTAGCTTTGGTGAGTAGATCAAAGGCTGCATCAGATTAAGGTTCATTCAAGTAAAAATAAAAACTACTGAGATTGAGAATCAATTATAACTGTTTATGGTACAAGAATGTGTTGTGTGATTGAAAGCAAATTTCTAACACATTGTGACTTTGTCAATAACTGAAGTGGAGTATGCGGCACTTATTGAGGCCGTAAAGTATGCTATTTGGCTAAATGGGCTCTTGTGATTGTTAGGAGTTGAGACAAGGACTGTGGCTATTAATTGCGATAATCAAGGCACAATTTATCTTTCTATGAATCATATGTTTCATGAACGAATGAAGCATATAAATGTTCATTTATATTTAATACGCGAGATCATAAATTCTAAAGAGGTTGAAGTGGTGAAAGTCGGGACGGAAGATAATATTGTCGTTGCCTTGCCAAAGGTCGTCCTTGGTTCGAACTTCCAACACTGTGTGAAGATGTTGTGTATCGAACGCGTTTCACTATGATACTAAGGTGGAAATTATTGATATATATTAATATTAATAGTTAACAATAATTTATGGGATTAAGTGTAGTTTAGCTCAAAGTTTTGTGATAGCATTTCTTTCATTGTGAGGGGTGAGGCTTACTTTGTACATTTACTCTTTTCCATTGCTCCCAATAATAACATTAACATTTGACCATTCTTGTGTCGTAATTTCGTGCTATCTTTTAAGGCATGTAGTTTTTTTCCAACTAAGACTTAATACTATAAGCAAATTGGTCCTTATGGTCAAGAACCAAAGAAGTAAACAAATGACTTGCATTTAGCATATTGTGAGCCAAAAAGAACCAACTATACGAGCCTACACAAAAAATCTATACATTGTAAATGTAACAGCAACCATGTAAAAGCTGTTGCCAAGATCAAATACCCGGTTTCAACAATTTGTTGTGGCGGGGAAACACTCCCTGTGGGACTCGCTGGTCCAAATGCTGGCGGACTGAACCTACCAGCACTCGTGTTTGAACTGTTGAAATACACATTTTACACGTTAGAAATTAAACAAAACAAAAAACTGATCAAACAACTGTTTAAAGATTCATGTTCACTCACCTTCCTCTAAATATGCAGAATCCATAACCTATAAGAGCGAGACATAAAGTAATTATTGTCAATCCCAAAAAATTTAGGGTCCATATCATCTATAACTTTACCTCCATTCCATGGGTGGAAAATGATGCTCATTTACTAATGAATTGTTTGTTTCTAGTTGTGTTTTTATCTTTAACAGGCAAACGAAAATATATTAACCAAAAGGACAACGGGTTAAACAGTTGAAAGCCACCGAAAATAACTTTTCAATGGAACGTCTTAAATTGTTTTATTAAAATAATTATGTTATTAATTGAAAAAAATGTTTTGGTTATGACTTTGAACAGATTATTTACCTATAAATGTGTGGAAAGTAAGAAGGATGTGCTCACAGGTTAAACCCAACCTGGACAACAGTGCCTCGTTTCAAACCAAACCTTTGTAGACGCGTCACCCACCCTGGCCATCTTATCAACTCTACTATAATCTAAAATAATGGTGGGAAGAGTTATTAGTACATACTCGGATCAACATTAGTCGTTATGGCCGTTCCACCAAAATCGCAGGTTCCACCAACGTCACGCCTTCTTTGGTAATAATCATTAAAAGCATAAGAAGCATGGTTTTGTATCGTATTTGGCAGATAGCATGGCTGCCCAGACTGAATAGCAGTGCAGTTCGCCTGCCCTTGGCCACAAGCCCAATTCAAACCATCCTGCAAGCCAGCGGGGTCCACCCCTTTTCTAGCAACACAAAATCCACTTGATGAATTTCCCATGGAATCACCAAGATCGAGATTATAAACTGAACTACCATTGCCAAAAAACACTCCATAGCTTGGCATTTTGTCATCATTAAACATCTCGTAAATGTACGAGTTCAATAAAATGGAGGGTTGGCTCGGTGGGCCTGACCCGCTCAAAACTCGCCGGATCAAATTATTGTTAAACGTCTCAGCATTTGCCACATTAGCATCACTTTCGTTGGCACCACCAGACGACGGCCACCCTGTTTCAGTCACAATAATCGGTATCACAGAAGCATTATAAGCTGCTATGGAGTAATAGGTAGCATCCACCATAGCCTCAAGCATACTTTCATAATGGAAAAGAGTGTTCGGGTCAACGATCTGTTTCACCACAGGAAGCGGTTGAAAAAGGGCATATTGAATAGGAAAAATCCCATTGCTTTGTACATAACCATTGTAAGGATAAGCATTTAACATGTAAAAAGAATTAGTGTTCTTCAAAAAGTCAAGAATCTCAGAAATAGTTGAATTTAAAGAAGCATTAAAAGTGGCAGTAGATGGCGGAAATGGCTTCGAAATAATATCCATTGATAAAGGGGTCGAAACTTTAATCTCGTCATTTAAATTTGAAGCAACCAAAGCTTTTTGAATGTTACTCATAGCTGAAACAAGAACGGTGACAGCATTATTTGGGATCGAAGAAAGAACTTCACTACCAACAGCAATTGCAGTGATATTGGTGGCTGGTTTAAAAGCTGCTACGTGTGTGTTAATCCATGAGGCAGCAGTTGATGGTGATTTACCAATATCCAAGATTTCGTTGTTAGTAACGCTGATCATAACTTCAATCCCAGTGTCTGATAGTGCATTAAGCATTTTGGCATTAGAATCAAAAAGGCGCACGTGTGTTATTTGATGGGCTCTGAGGATCGCCACCACCAGCTCAGATGATGGTAGGTTTGAACCATTATTTCCAATGTTTATTCCTACAAAGGCATCTGCGAATTCGAGAATATGAACATATATCCAAGGGAGGAAACTAGACTTCACATTAATCCTACATTTAAGCAACATTAGTCCCTCAATGGGGTATTTGGAGTTGCCTCCTGAAAGCGATTATGTGACATGGAAATATGGAAAAAGTGGTAAATGCTTCGAAATGTATCAAACTATTCAGACTTCTATTTTTTCTAATGAACATCAATTTATTGCTATTGTATGTATATTGGTGACATGACAACTTGTAAGGATGTCAGATGGCACCTTATATAGATAATATCCGTAAAAAATACTATAAAATTACATACAATAGCAATGAATAACAAATTCAGTACACACAATTAAAGCCTAAATAGTTCGTTACACACTATGAAATTAAATATCATACCTTTCTTTGATACATTATGGTGCACTTAACCCGGAATAATATGAATCAGAAAAGCAGCTATTCAGCTGTAACACATCGGGCTACACAAGATAGTTTTTGGATATGCTTCTGATGTTCTAAGTTGTGATAACTTCAGCTCTTGTGTTTGTCAAATTCTAATTACTCAAGGAGTTACATGTATAATTTTCCCTAATTGATCAGATATATGTAAACATTATAAACAGTATATGGGAACCTAAATATGTAATAATCAGATAATTATGTCAGAGCTCTATGCCAAACATCTCCATAATCAACATCTGACTTCAAAAAGTTGATAACTTTGGGAGTACCAGCGTATCAAAATTGGAATAGAAAGTAATAAGTTTGACAAGTCAACGTGCCAATAATGCAAGAGAAAATGAAATTTACCTACTGCATTAGACAAACTAGCAAATATAAGCAAGAGAGATCCAAGCCACAATATAAGCCTCATTCTCCCAAACTGGAAACATGTAAATTAGCATACTTTACCACCAAAGCTCATCATTTTCTGACAATTGCTACGAACAACCAAGCAAAAAGAAGAAATAATCAAAGACAGACAACAATAGTACAATATTTGAAGTTATTTTATAATCATATGAAAAAGATAACCAATTAAACAAACATTAAGATTCCTGAATCATAAAAAATGAATGAAAAACAGCACAACATTTAAAGAAACAGAATTAACTCGACACACAACTAAAAAGTAAATAACCTTTTGTATTCAATGTCCATTTTTGCCGGTAAAGAACCGATTTTTGTAGTTCTTTGCAACAAAATAATAAAAACCCATGTTTCTTTTCTGACAAAAATCACATTTTTAGAACACCCACAAGGATTTCATGAAAAAATTCAAGAAACCCATGAAAGAACAGAGGAAATAGAGAAAGAAACAAATACCAGCAGTTTAATATTCAAAGATGGTTGTACTGGTTCAGCTTTTCAGTGGCCAAATTTACACCATATAGTAATGAATGGAAATTAAGTTCGATGGAGAATCCAAACCAACATATAACTGTTTTCAAAAACGTTTATAGAAAAAGCAAGAAACTTTTAGAACAGTAGAAAATAATGTCCTTTTACAGAACTAGTATCAGTTATTGCATAATTATAGTGCAAGACAAGCATTCCCCACCATCCAATAGCATATTTTATATATTATATCGACATATATAATTTAAGCATGTACAACACATAATAAATAAATAATAATAATAATAATAAATAATAAATTAAGTTAAAAGATAGAGAAGCAATCATTTTTGTTTTTTAATAACAAATACCTGTGCACTCAAGATTGTCTTTTTTGTGTTTTGGCTTTGTTTATCTTTTGTTCTTGTTTTCTTTTATTGTAGTTTAGAAAGCAATGATTTTTGGGTGTATGGGGTAAGAATATGTAATCTAAAGTAGATGGAGCTGTTGGAGTTGGTAAGCTTCATTGTTTTATGTATATCTTTTATTCAGAACAATAACAAAAATGGCTCTTATGGTTTGTCTTTTCTTTATGGAATTTCGTCCATTGTTACATCGTTAAAACCTCAAAGCAAGATTATGGTCATAGCAACAATTAAAGTTACAACCTTACAATACAAATGTATATATAATATGGATTGAGATCTAAATTAAATTTAAAATTGAAACAAGATGTCTTCTTATGACTGCAAAGAACCTATCTTTACAAATTTGCAATCCTAATGAAATTACTTTGAACGTGAGATACTAGTGTTCCTCGACTTTAACTTATATTAACTTGATAGTGAAGATGGAACACTTTAGTTGAAATGATGTTGAAATCATGGCCTACGTTTTGTTTCTATGTATGTAATTATATTCTCTTCGTCTCAATTTAATTGTCCATGTTTACTTTTTAAGATGTTCCAAAATAATTGTTCATTTTCAATTTCAAACAATCAGAAAATATTTAAGCGGAGAATAATAAAATTTTATTGGTCAGTAGTGTAATTATTTTAATTTTTCTAAAACTGTTTGCATATTAGTAGTTGACAATTAAACTGGGAGGGAGGGAGTATGAAAATAATATATACATGTTAAATATGTATTTGATATTGAAGTGCATCTTTGCACCTTTACTTGATTCTTTACATTTTATTTTAATAAAAATAATAGGTCGTCAGCGAATAACAACTTTGGAACAAAATATTCCCTCCATGTTGGGATTTTGTTGGATATTATTAATGTCATATGATAAAAATACTACAGTCCAAGAAAAATGAGTGATAAGAAATGCATTCTCACATATTCTTGTTTATTAATTGATGTTTGTTTTATAGTCTCACCTCTAGCATCAAAGATATTGTCTCTTTGTGTTTTGGGTTGGGTTCTGATTTAATTGAATAAATTCGTTAATTTGAAATTCAAGTAGTAGTCTGGTTGAAGGCGTAGAAATCTAAAGACTAGAGTATAGATTCAGCTTAATTATAGATGGGATACTCTTTTTAGTGAGCCGATGAGTCAATCTAAAACGTATGTTCAAATTTATTTTTGGACCGAAATCGTCGTTGTGGTCGTGAACGGTTTGCAAAATGCATTGATTTGGATGTTTCAAGCAACATGAAAACGAAAATCAGAAGTACATGTCAGCAATTTAACAAGTGTATAAATTTAATATCGACTTACAAAATTTCCCTGATTTCAGTAGAAACGTACACCTTTTCTCAATCATGTCAGGGAAATGATTTTAATTCAGTAGTCAAGATGCTTTCTTTCATGGAGGTAATACACTGTTTATTTTGATTCATACACCAAAATATTTATAGCACTAAAACACATAGTACAGCTTCTTAAACGCATCGCTTTTTGTCCATGCAATAAATTCATTCAAAAAATATAAAAGAAGTGTTTTTAAATAATATTAATATTAATGTCTTCTCTTATAAAGAAAGCCAAATAAACTCACACGAGTCTTGATAGATAGATCGAACTCAAAGATCAAGCAACTCTAAACAACATACGCCAAATCAGGTTCAACAGGACTAATAGTAAATCCTTAACATTTTAAGTTAAAAGTACCAATAGAACTACCAATACCCAAACAAATGAGAAGCATGCTCATATGATGATAGAAACACCCAACTCATTTCGCACCTAACTCACTCGGGAGTCGGGAGCAACTCAGGGGCTAACAGAAGCATCCCTGTTAGGTTTGGCTCTAGAGTAGTCACGAGCATCAGGACTTATGCTTCTGCTACGGCTTGGCTCCCTAGGGGACAGATTCGCTCTTTCAGGACTTTGGGCTGGGCTCCTCGAGCCATTATAGGGTGGAGGAGACCTATCTCTAATGGGACTTCGGCTGCGACTTCTAGAGACACCATTGTAAGGTGGAGAACGCTCTCTCACTGGAGATGGTGAGTATGACCTTTCTCGACTGTACTTTTTTCCTCTGGGTGAAATGGACCTGCTGTTTCAGATAAAACAATAACATCAATCAGCAGATCATGACGTGAGGATAAATTGGAATCCTAGAGTTTTAAACATTTCAGTGAACTTTTCAAGTGTTTGGATGAGGCTTACATGAAATACTTGATAGCTTATTTGAATTTAAAAAAAAAAAAAAAAAAAGAATTATAAGCTGAAGTCATAATTTTAAGGATTTTCAATTAGACTTGCAGCTTTCAATTTAGCTTTTACCCAAACACCATCGTAAGAAATAAAATCGATAATTCTCAATGCTAAATAATTCAGAAGTGAGTGTTTCACATGCCAGTGAGAGTGTTTCTCGATACTTTTTCACAACCACAAGAAAGCCATATAGGGGAATTAAATGGTACCTAGAGTGATGTCTTCTCTTGGGTGGAGGAGAGTACTCACGGCTGTGGGACCGTGATCTAGCATAGCGTGGAGACCTGGCCGCACGTGGTGGTGATCGCCTGCGGTCATTATATCTGCTGCCACTTCTGCAACAACATTAACCATATCAAATGATTAACTGAACACAAAGAAAACAGAAAAACATATATACTAGAGGTGGCAAAATGGGAGGATTATGTAATGGGTCAAAACAAGTGAGCTTTAGTATGGGTCGAAATCGGGTGGGTTTGGGTTCTTCTGAAACACCTATTCTCCAAAAAAAATTACTCCGTAATTTTTACTTGGTAAATTGAGTGTCATGTATGTCTACAAAAATTAGATTTTTAATAAAATAAATTGCGAGGACTTCTACATCAAAAATACACTTTGACACCTTTTGATCCATTTGACCAGTTCCCTTTTGACCCATTACCTTTGGGACAAACTAAAATAGAAATGTAGACATTTAGTCTGGGGTGAAGGGAGTATTCTTTTACCCATTTGACCTATTAGGGAAAAAGCATAACCAAAATAGATGCATTGGTGAAAAAATGGATCAAAATTGCCACCTCTAATATACATACCCCTACAGCCTACCATATTCTTCAATTTTTATACCCCACACTCTAATATATATACGCCTACATCCTACCATATTCTTCAATATTTACATCCCACACTCAGCATGAATAGAAGAACATACTCATAAAAGATACCAACACTAAGCATGAGAACATAGATCTAAAAAAACGATAACAGCATACCCAATGGTAAACTTTGGAAATGCTTTTGCTCCAATGGTAAAAAAGCTATTAGACTTATACCAATTGAAAAAAAACATTAAAATAGTATAAGAGAGGGTGTATAATTTGACTAATAGGTTGAGAGGAAAAAGGTTTTCACATTATCTCTCCAATTACTTTAATGCGTCTTAATGAGTTTTAAATTTAAAAGGCTTCATTCCGTTGGAGCAAAAGCTTTGCAGAAAAAAAAAACTGTTGCAAAGTTAACCATTTAAGAATACTCTAACAAAGCTTCAATCAAATAGTAAAATTGACAAGTTGCATAAAAACCAACCTCCGCTCTCTTTGTCTCATATCAGATGGTTTCTTCCGATTCTCCTCTGCAAAAACAACTGTTAGCTCTCGGCCTTGAAAGACCTGACCATCCATCTGGTATTTCGCTTCTGCAGCATCAGCAGGATCTACAAACTGAACAAACCCGAACCCCCTTGGCTCCCTGCAATAACAACCAAAGGAAGAACTTAGATAACAGGAACGGTCGGCTACAATTTGTATCAACAATGTAGTCAACTTCCAGCTGAATAACCAATGATGTGCGTACAGAGTCATACTTTTGCTTCTAAATGAGTTTTCAAGCAGCTTGCTTGATAAAAAAAACGAACAAACAATAACCAGTGTTATGGAAGGCCATCACCATAAGCAGATAAAGCAAGCACATAGCTGCTGACCTTGCATATGTCAGTATTAATATGACTTGAAATTCTTCAAGACTTGAAATCTTGAAATCTTCCAAATGTAACCAAACTCTATTTCCTTCACATCTTCACTACCATAGACATCACCTTGAACAGGACTCTTACTACTTGATTGGTAATAGTTCAATATATCAAGAGAAACCTTAATACTTGATTGATGTCTTCAAAACTTTTACTTCACTTCACTGCTAATTGACAAATACTTTAATGGAGAACCCAATTCGACACATAAGAAATAAAAGGTTAAAAAATTCTAGGAAAATATAAATAGAAGACGGAAACAACCCCGCACCATACTGAATTAGAGAAGATAAATGTTACAATAAGTGAAAAGTATGGGTTTATTCGAGAAAGCATGACATCAACAACTATAAAGCAGTCGAATCCAGATAACAAATTTAAACCAAGAACACCAGGGTGACACAAGCTCACAAAATATGCAAATCGTTGACAAAAAAGAATGGAAGAACGATGGATATAATTTTAACCATTTGGTTTATATCACGAAAGATGGGATTTTTCAAAAAAAAAGTTACAACCGTACTAAGCTCCTGTCAAAATGCCAATAAAATTAAAAAATTATAAACATGTAGGCTATACAAGCTCACCCGCTATAATAATCCCTTGGCAAGTAGATATCCTTTAAAGGACCAAATTGTCCAAATGGCCTCCGAAGGTCCTCTGGCCTGTGCATTAAAGGGCGCATATGTATGTTATTAACAATCAAGACCACCTACAGCTGTGCTCAAAAACGAAAACTCATATTCGATCAGCAATGCAGATATGAGCACAGTGCTAAAACCAATGTCTCATGCTATCAACCAAATGTCATGTCTGCGCAAAGCTACAGTGCTACACAGCTGACGAAAGGTTTGTTTTATCTTCACATGTAAAATAATATTCAACAGTACATGTAACTTTGCTTAATACTTTGAAATGTAGGAAGATAGGTTATAGGCGGAAAAAAGAAACAGATAGAAAGTCATATTTTAGACAGTTCAACCATAATGAACTTCAAAAAGTTTAAACAATGTCAAGACATGACAGAATGGAAGCTGTATCCTCCAAACAAAGGTCACCTAGGGAAAAATGCAAGAAAATCCCCTCCATCTAGAGTAATCCTTAAGAGCATCCACAACAAAGCCTCTTCTCCAAAGCTTTTTTCTATAAAAAAAAACTGGTCATAGCTTTTTTATAAAAATCTTTAAGAAAAGAGATGGCTCCAATGAGAAAAAGCTTTTCTTACACAAAAGTCATTATAATTGACTAAAATAGTAAGGAAAGAGAGTGTAAAAACGTAAAAATCTCAACCAATTAGAATCTTTATCCTCTATTTTAATCAATTCTAATGATTTTGTCTAAGAAAAGATTTTTCTCATTGGAGCCATAGCTTTTTCTAAAGCTTTTTTATAAAAATGCTAAGACAAGTTCCTATAAAAAAGCCCTTTGATTACAAATGCTCTTAGTTACAGATTCTGCAGATCGGAAACTCAGTGTTCTCAATATCATTACCACCCCTAATACCACCAAGTGGTATATATACATATTATAAAACCAACTACATGTGTATATTGCCGATTGCCAAAACTAAAGCACCCATTTCCTAAACCAATCGAATTCACACAAAGCAGATACGATTAGCAAAAAACAAATGTCAGTCAGAACATACCTGCAATCAAGACGAAGATTACGAACCAAAAGACTTGTTGGAAGGTCTCTTCCAACATCTCTTCCACGGCTAACACCACCGTATCGGCCCCTAGGACTAGGACTCCTCCTTCTCCTATAACCACCCCTAGGCGGTGAAGGGGTATAGCTTCTTCTAGCCATATAGTAACTGTCTGATTAGTCTATCAAAGTAGAAAGAAAAACATGTATCAATAAACAAAGAAAATAATGTCAATTAATAATAAACTGCAGGATACAATAACAAGTAGTTAGGCTGCATGTGAAGTATTTGGTTACACGAATACTAAAAGTAGGCCTATTTATACGGACAAATTTGTAAAAGATAAAGGGATGTACAACTTAGAAAAGTATATTTTTACTATTCATTCTTCTCAATAGTGTCATTTGAATACTAGGTAGCAAACAAACACACAAAAGGCATTATAACAATCAAAACTTAAAATTAAATATGTAAATTTAAAGGTGTATAACAATCAAACCTGTCTAACAAATTCAATTTACCAAAATACAAACAGACATTTCTCATGAACCCTAACTACACATAAATAGAAACTGTGCATACAGCTATAACTTGATTACCAACAAACTAATTACATATAACTTGACTATGGTCCAAAACCCTAGTTATATATATAATGAATAATTTAAACAAAATTAAGGCGTATAAACGCATATCAATCAGATACGCATATCAATCAGACGGTAACGAGTTTAAACGACGGCTAAATCGTTCAAATGACAGTGAAATCGAATGTAAAAAACGAAAATGACATAACGATGTATGAATATAACGGTTACGAGTGCGATGAATTCCAAGCTTTAAACACATAATGCTTCGACAAATTAATTCTTGTGGATTAAATTGAGAGGATGAAAGAATACCTAAAATTTGAAATTAGGGCTAGCAAAATGAGCGATATGTATGATGCGGCATTCGGGTTGGGGCAAGTATAAATGCTGGCACTGGAATTCCTATTTCGCAGTAGTCACGTGCGATGTGCGTCTTCTTTTTTGTTTTCTTTTTCTTATTTTTATGTTCTTATTTTCTTTTTATTTTATTTACTAGTATAGTATAGTATAAATAAAGTATATAAGATAAGATAACAAGAAAATGTTGAATTTATGTTTGGGACGGGTTTAGGTATTGCCTCAATTGATAGAATGCAATGAAATATTTTAGTTCGATTCATGTTACACGTGAAATTCGAACAGTTAATAACCGAATTAATATTTAATTATTTCATTATTAAATTTGCACTATAATAACAATAAAACAGTTTTTGAGTAAATTTGAACATTAATATTAGAGATAATCATAAATTTAATCCTTTGATCAAGCCTAATTAAGAGAATAATACTTTGATCAATATAATTACCAAACTAATCTATTGATGATCGAACAAACTTTCGATATGTTCGATGATCAGTAAAAATTCCAAATCAAACCGTTAATAAGTTAGTCAAATACTAATTAATTCCCTAAGTCAATAATTATATTGATCGAAAGCATTAATTAGATCTAATCTTCGATCATCCATAAGAAGCAGCCACATGCATGCAGGATCGAAATTAAAAAAAAAAAAAATGTTATTAGTGGATCGAAATTTCGAAGACCATGAGACCTACTGTCGATCACACCTCTCTGACTAGCAATCCCTTATGTGACATGTGTCGATCGACACGTCAATCCATGATCGAAGGTCAGTATTAATTTGAAAAAGGCTGTAATATTTTTATTTTTTTACCATTTAAAGCCGAATGCATCCTCTCTTTTTCATCCTTTCATATTCATCCTCTCCCTTTTCAATCTGTTTTTACTCTTCGATCTGAGGTCGATCACCATTAAGGTTTTTTGAGGTATGTTTCCCTTTAATATTTAATCTTTAATTTTTTCCTTTTCTTATTTAATCATTATAATATGTTAGGGTTTGTTTAGGGTTTTGCTTTGTTTAGGGTTTTATTTAGAGTTTATTTAAGAATTTTAAAGTTTAACTTGTTATTTCTTTGTTGTTTATATAGATTTTGGAGGTTAAACAATTCAACAATCAAATAATGGAGGATTTAAATTTTGATCTCAATGTAAGTCTCCTTTTCTTTATATAATTATACATTTATTTAAATGTTACTTATTTGTTTGTTTTATAAGTTATTTACTTGTGAAATAAAGTTTGTGTGTTAGACATTAAGTATATAATTTAAGTCTAAATTTTTAGAAGTTGAAAAACTAAATTTATGTTTTAAAAATTAAGTTTACTTGTTAGAAATTAATTTTTATTTTTGTATGTTTGTTTTATAAGCATAATTTAATTATTTAGGTGGTATTAAATAAGTAGTTTTCAAATATATTATGTTTAAAATAAATTATGTTTGATTATTTAGGTGATATTAAATATTTATTATTTTTCAACCCACGTGTCACTACCTAAGTGGATAATATTTATTTATTTTTTCTTTAAAAATATAATTAAAACTTAAATAGTGAAAGATCGAAATTTTGATCTGACACCAGGCCACGTGTTTATTGTTGAATGGTGGAAGAACTTTTGATCGAAATTGCGATCTGCTTTTTTTTTTAATTTCGATCATGCATGATCAAAGGTTCGATCATTCATGTCGATGTGGCTACCTGTGATTGGTGATCGATGGTTCGATCTGACAACTGTTTTGTTCTTTGCAATTGTTTAATTGACTTAGGGAACTAATTAGTATTTGACTAACTTATCAACGGTTTGATTTGGAATTTTTACCAATGATCGAACAGATCGAAGGTGTGTTCGATCATCAGTGGATTAGTTTGGTAATTATATTGGTCAAATGATTATTCTCTTAATAAAGCTTTGTTAGACCCCAAATTTTTTTTTTCCAATCAGCTCACATGCCAATCAGCACACAGACCAATCAACACAAGCCAATCAGCTCAGACCAATCAGCACAAGCCAATAAGTACAAACAACACTTAATTAAATTTGACTTCCAACATAACATTCATAACAACTTAATTACATACGATTCATCATTAACGAACAAGAACTTGCATCGACATCATAATTGACCCATTTTGACACTATTAAAAGAGTTGGGTTCAATGCAACAAATTTAGCAATCAAGATCATGCTTCAAAAGAGAAGTTCTTGCATAACCTACGGCAAGCATACAAGCATTTCAATGTCACGCCTTTCCCTTCTCGTGATCAACTTCCTTACCCAAACCACTTTGACCTACAAAATGAATACAACTAAAAGGGTAAGCGAAAAGCTTAGTGAATTCATAAGTAATTAAACAAGTGATCAACTTAACAACTCTTGGATGAATTTGATCAACTTCACAACCAACTTAACCAACTTATCATCCAATTGAACACGAAGTGCTCAATCATGCAACATAGTATCAACTAGCCATTTAAGGTCAATCAACAACTTGACTTCACTACAACTAGTCAAAAGTCAACAACTTGATTACATTTTAACAACTTTACATAATTCAATATAATAAATACAACTAGCAATTAAAGTCAAGTACACATCTCAATTGATCAATAACTAAGTCAATTAACTTGACAACAACAAGATCAACTATAATTAAAATCAAATAACAACAAGGATCAACAATCAACTTTAAGAACTAATGATTTGATTTCAATTAACAACTGGAGTCAATATGAATTGACCAACAACTAGCATATACATGATATGCACAACTATACGGATCCGTACTATGTTCCACCTTCTCATCTCAACTGAGCTAGCACAAGGCTAGGAAATCTCTACAAAGTAGGGAATCTAACATGTGGTTCATGTACAACATGCAACCACCTACTCAACTATCAATTGGATCATTTTACACGGACGTAATCTGGATCCATGGATACAACTCAACTGTGTGGTTCATATACAACATGAAACCACCTATTCCACCATCATATGGATACAACTCAACAATGTGGTTCATATACAACATGAAACCTCCTATTCCATCATCATATGGATCCTCTTACACGGATGTAATCCAGATCCATGGATACAACTCAACTGTGTGGTTTATATACAACATGAAACCACCTATTCCACCATCATATGGATACAACTCAACAATGTGGTTAACTAGTAATTGGTATATTGCATTGAAAATTGTAATACTGCATTGAAAACTGTGTCATGTGAGTGTTGACTAGTAAGGGTCTGTTTGGTACAGAGCTTTAAAAACCTTTTTGGAGCTTAAAGATTTTTATTTTGAAAGAAAAAGCTCCACTACAAACAAATAGTCTGGTTTGGGCATGGAAGCTTAAAGCTTTTATTTTGGATGAAAATCTGCCTAATGAAAGGCTGCTTGATCAAGCGTTTGAAGCAAGCTAAAGCTTTTTGTCACCAAATTACATAAGTGCCCTTGAACTCAATGAATTTAGTTGTGAAGCATGCGTCCTTGTCAGATACAAATATTAATATATTTACATGTATTAATCCAAATATATTTTATAGGTCATAAAGAGACTATGCATTCATTTATTATAATAATAATAATAATTATTATTATTATTATTATTATTATTATTATTATTATTATTATTACTTTATAGGTTATAAAAGAATTTTCTAATTTTTATTGCAGTATATCTTTAAAGTAAAAACCATGAAAATATTACGTAACAATTACTATCTACTAATAATTTGATAAAAATGGATAAATATTCAAAATATAACAATTTATTTATTATCATCATTTGTTCCTCTTTTTGCTAACTATAAATTAGAGAAAAACCCTCATTAAATTTCAACTCTTCAATTAGGAACTTTTTTTCTATCATTTTCATTAATTAATCTCCCACATAATCATCGACATCTGCAACTCCCGTTAATCATCATCATTTATTCATATACGGTAAATCAATCAATAATTCTTCATTATATACATATGTTATTATTATTCTTATATCATCAAAAAGCTTAAAACTTTAATCTTTTTAAAGCATATGTATATCAACAATAAGTAGTCATGTTCATATATTTCCCTTTGTAATTTTATAATATAAACAATAATATAATTTATGTTTGCTGATTACTTTTTGTTGATCATTATACTGTTTGCTTTTAATATTAGGATATATACGTATATGCTTATCTATAATTGAAAATCATGTACATAAATAGAGTAGTAGGTACAATTTAGCCCTAACTGTTGTCACTTCATTACTTCACAATTATCATTCTAGGGTTTTTGTTGTATATATATTTAATATTGTTAGAATAGATGGCTTGGAACAATGAAAATGCCAAGAAAGAGAGTTGGCCAGATGAATATGTTATGGCATTATGTGATTTCTTAAATAAGTATATAATGAAGAATGGTCGAAATTCCCCATTTAAATGGAGTGATCTTCAACCCGAATTTGAAAAACTTATCAACCACAAGTTTTTTAGTGAAAGAACTTTGACGAACAAATAAGATACATTGAGAAAAGACTATAATTTATGGAAGTCTTTGAAAATTGGGGCAACGGGTTTAGGTTGGAAGGAGTCTACAAAGACACTTAATTGCGATAGCGAATGGTGGAAAAATAAAATCAAGGTAATGCTGAAACTCATTTAAAAGTTACTATTATTATTATTACAAAATTTATTATTATTATTATTATTATTATCATCATCATCATCATCATCATCATCATCATCATCATCATCATCATCATCATCATCATCGTTATCATCGTTACTGTTACTACTAAATATAACATCATTCCACTATATGTTGTAGAAAACTCCAATGTACGAAAACTTCGAAAAAAACAACCATCAATAGAACTACAAGATGCATGGAGTGAATTCGTGAAGTAACATAGCGGTTCAGAATTGGGTTATATCAACGATTTAGGTAAAAATTGTTAACCATTCTATGAATTAAATACATATAAAGCTTCGATTTTATGTCCTTAATATGTTGGATCGTTCAATTTCAGTTCATAGTTATGTTTGATTATCCGATTGTTAAATTTTATATGTTTTTAAATGGGTTTCTTTGAAATAAGACCTAAAGTCTTATAATTTGAACCATGTATATGCTTGTATATGTTTAGTTTCATACATAGATGTTAGATACATGCCTACATGTGATGATCAGTTTTTAATTTCAAGAAAAACGAAATTTAAATGATCAAGTTGTAGTCTTCTTTATGTGATTTTTGTAAACTACCAAAAATGTTACTGAAATAATTTAATTAACGAAATGTGGATCGTTCTAAGAGCTGATTTCTATGTTGAAAAAAAAGATTCGTTTTAAATGTTAGAGTAAAACTCCACTTTTTATTTTGCGAAAAACGATTCACAATCGAGCAAAATCATGCCTCAAATGGTTGTTTTGCGTTCCTGTGTTGATCTGGGCTGAATTTTCGTATCCTGGGCTGCCTTCCTGCGTTTTTGGGCCAGCAATCTTAATCTGTTTTGGGCTTTTAAATGTATGTATGTATGTGAAATAGTGGGCTTTTAAATATATGCATACTAGTGGGCTTTTAAATGTATATATGTATGTGAACTAATGCTTTTATTCTTTTTATTCAAGCCCAATAGTTAAATTAATTAAAGGTCTTTAAAATAATAAGTTTAGTTTTATAAATGTTTTAAGTATTTTCTTTATAAATAATTAATTAGTAGTTATAAAGTTTATTTTAAATATAAGCATTGTTCTATATATTAATTAAGATAATTGTTTATGACAATTGTGAAGTTTTGCTATATAAAAGAAAACTCTTAATTTTCATATAAATTACGGAAGTATATAAATGATATTGTTTGACTAAATCTTAGTCTAAAAAGATTTACGAAGTCATGTTGTGGTCATTTTAAATGCAAAAAGAATTTTTTTTAAGGATTTGGACAAACTTTGGAATGTATGACGAACTTTAGACACTTATAGTATGAACGGTTGGACTTAGTATTCAATTACCTAAAAGTTAAGTAATGGTGACTGATAAAAATGATATTGAAATTTAGGTAAATCCATGAGATAGAAGAAGAGTAAATTAGCAGAGCAATCAGGTGAGTTCACGCTACTTATATAATTGAGATACATGTTGAATTACAGTTTCCTTTTTATGTAAATATTAATATTAAATGTTATTATTAGTCATGCATGAGTTGGGATATATATGTATGTGTGTGATACATCGGTGGATATGTCGAGACGTCGACTAATGATTACAGATTACGTATTTACAGGAACCAGTATTTAAGTGTTTAAACACTAATTTATACTTGGTTATATCGGGGCACCGACCAGTCATGCAATTACAAGTATTAGTGTTCAGACACTAATTACTTGGTATGTTATAAAGAATAGTAAAACATAGTTCCACCCGATGTATTCACTACATCATGAAATCCCTTATACAGATTCAGTTATAGTTACAATATTACATGAATTTTGTACATGTACAAGTTTAATTGTATGTTGTATCATGAAATTCCTATGTTAGCATACGTTTTATCGTATTCATGTTATTGAACAGTTTTACTGACTCATTAATTGTATGCATTGAAATGCTTGAACTCACTAAGCTTTTGCTGATTAGTATATATAAACATGTATCTGAGGACCTAACGATAAGAAAGATACAAGCAAAGATACGGAGAAGGTCCCAAAGAAACAACAATTGTGTTACATTGGTAGAAAAGGGATTCCTACTTTTAATGTAATGGCAACTTGTGATTTTAATATGTGTTTTACATTTATATCTGTTGGTTGGGAGGGATCAGCACATGACACACGTGTGTTCTTGCATGCGATCAACACATCATCCATGAACTTCCCAAAACTCCCAGAAGGTGACTATACATAGATGTGATGATTTTTCTAGTTAGTTACGTAATTTATAATTTACCTATTTTCTTTCTTATCCTTTTTAAAAGGAAAATATTATCTGGTTGATAAAGGATACCCGGATAGAAAAGGATATCTTGTTCCTTATTCAAAGACAAGATATCATAAATCTCAATTTCAAAATGAACCGCCAAATAACATGCAAGAAGTTTTTAACCGTTTTCATTCATCTCTACGAAGTTATATTGAGAGGTCATATGGAATTTCAAAGAAACGGTGGAAAATCCTTGGTAAAATGCCCCAATTTAGTGTGCACACTCAAATAGATGTTATCGTCGCCGCATTTGCTTTGCATAACTACATTCGAAATAGTTCTGAAGAAGATATGATGTTTACAACGTTTGAGCAACGTCCAGATTATTTACCACGTGAAGAACTTCTTGATGTTCGTGCTTATCAACAAACAATGAGAATTTAAGTGAAGGAACATCTAATGAGATAAACACATCCGTAATGATATTGTTACATCAATATGGAATGCACGTTGTCTATGATTTATCACGAACATTTTAGATTTTTGTTTGCATTTTGATCT
Organism: Logfia minima; assembly: GCA_963921325.1. Classification (NCBI taxonomy): domain Eukaryota; kingdom Viridiplantae; phylum Streptophyta; class Magnoliopsida; order Asterales; family Asteraceae; genus Logfia; species Logfia minima. The sequence goes on along the minus strand of OY992775.1, from coordinate 24,025,487 downwards.
TTTGTATGTTTACTTAAATATGAAACAATGATTTTGTCATCCAAAAGATAAACTACATTATTTATACAATTGATTTTTTGTTAACTTTATTTGTTTAACCACGTTTCCCATTATATTTTGTATAGATGTCCTTTTTGGTCATTTTACACTTTGATATTACAGCTACAGCTACAACTACTTTAGCCAACACAGTTTACAAATAAAGTTTCAACTTGCAGCTATAGCTATCAGCTTCGACTTACAGCTAACAGCTAATTTTGCCAAACCTACTCTTTTTTTTAATGACCGAAAGATTATATAAAAAAATAACCGAGAAGCTTAGGAAAAGCAAAAATTACAAGGGATCATGGATCCAAGAGTTCCAAGAGACATGTATCTTGGAAGCTCGGTGTTTCACCCAATTATACGAATGGAAAATAATTAAATCTAACAAATCCCTATACTTGATAGGTTTATCAGAAAAAATAATAGGATTCCTATGCTGCCACATGATCGACAAAGAAGCTACGTAAATAACTTCCAACTTATCGCGTTTGTGCCCCACATTTGAAATAGACTTCGACCAATCTTCAAACACATCCATAGACGTAACATGAGCCAACGATAGACCCGTCCATCTTGCTATACCGAACCATACCTCTTTAGCTTTTAAGCCGTCCCATAAACGGTGCTGTTGAGATTCAACGAAAGCGCCACATAAAGGGCAAGATACATAATTAATATCTAACCCTTTTTGAGATAACGCTAACCTTGTCGGAAGAGCTTGACGATCCAACCTGCATCGGAAAATATTTACTTTTTTGGGTAAAATCTTCATCCAATTGATTGTTGTCGAAGAAGATAAAGACATATAGTCTTCAATATGCATTCTCGTTGATGAAACATTAAACATGCCTAATGGATCAATCTCCCATAAAACTTTGACCGGATTGTCACTCAACTGAATGTCAATTACCAAGGAAGCTAAAGATTGATACTGAGTTTCTTCTATACCACCTCGAATAGGACGACGCCACGACCAATTCCAATTACCATTGATTAACATATCAGAAACACGTGCATTTGGACTCGTAGCAAGATTGAATAACCTCGGATACTTGTCGGACATGATTAGATCTAAGAGTATTCCATGGAATAATACCATATCGATTATGCTACTCCATCATGTTAACCATAGAAGCCCAAACTCCTGTGGAATTTGTACCTGACCCAAAACCACCTTTTGGACAATGAATATCACGAATCACAGAAACCCAAAGAGATGACTCTTCCGACTCAAAACGCCAACGCCATTTGTGTATTAGAGAAAAATTAAAAGCTTTAATACTCCCTACATTTAAACCTCCTTCATCGTGTGACTGCAAGATTACATCCCACTTATCCAGTGCATTTTACGAGTTTCCAAATCCCCATCCCAAAATAAATTACTACGGGTCCCTTCCAACTTTGTAAGTATTTTCTTTGGAATTTGGAATAATGAAAGATAATAAATGCTCAAGCTACTGAGAACGGATTTAATTAGCGTAAGACGACCACCACTTGATAAACAACTAGCCTTCCATTTAGATAGAAGACTTTTAAATTTCTGAATAATGGCTTCCCAATGTGTTCATCTACTCATACTTACACCAATTGGAATACCGAGATAGACAAGAGGAAACATACCAGTATGACATCCGAATTGAGCAGCCACTTGAATGACATCAAACTGATTCACACCGACCCCATATACGTTTGATTTTTGCATGTGACCGGACACCGTATAAAAATCATTCAAAATGGAAGATACAGCCCTCATATATTCAGAGCTCCAATCCATGATGAAAATCGCATCATCAGCGTACAAAAGATGAGATAAAACCCGGCTAGAGCTACCCAAATTGATTCCCTTCAAAAAACCGTTTTGAATGGAATCTTCCACTAACACATGAAGCCCCTCCATTGCAAATATGAATAAAAAGGGTGATAGGGGGTCACCCTGTCTTAAACCGCGATGAAGAGAAAATTCAGAAGATGGATTACCATTGTCCAAGATGGAAGCTCGAGCCGATGATAAACATGCTTTAATCCACCCCCTCCAACGAGCCCCAAAACCGATATACAACATTACATATTCAAGATATTCCCAAGAAAGGGAATCAAACGCTTTTTCAAAGTCAATCTTAAAAATCATTAACCCCTTTTTCTTCTTTTTATACCACGAAATTACTTCACTTAAGATTAAAGGTCCGTCTAAAATTTGTCTTCCTTTTAGAAAGGCAGTTTGCTCGGGGCTTATAACATCACCAATAACTTTGGCCAGACGAAGAGAAAGAATCTTACCAATGATTTTATACTAAATACCAATTAAAGATATCAGCCTAAAATCTTTAACAAGTTGTGGGTTAGGTATCTTTGGAATAAGAGTTATAAAAGAAGCGTTGCATCCTTTAGGCATATTCCCAATTTGAAAAAATTCTGAAACATAATCCATAATGTCTCCTTTCAAGACATCCCAATACCTCTTAATAAAAGCAAAAGTTAGCCCATCCGCCCCTGGGGCCTTTTCACCCCCACATGACCAAGCAGCCAATTTTAAATCACTTTCAGTAATATGTTGTTCCAACATTTCCACTGCAGCTGATTGTAATTGAATAAAATGAGGTTTAGCCGCCTGTGCTTGGCTTGTGTCAATTGCTTGATACTTCGAGTGAAAAAACTGATGAAACAATTGTTTAACCTGCACCAAATCCGTGACCCATTCACCATCATGCATTACTCCCTGGATCGCTTGCTTATGACGATGATGTTGCAATGTGCCATGGAAGCAACGTGTATTCTCATCCCAATCCTTTATCCATTTCTCCCGTGACTTTTGTATTACATCAAGATGATCTTTTATCTCTAAATTTTCAATCTGCTTTATCTGATTAAGCCTAGAAACAATCTCCTCTGGACTAGCCACACCGGCATCAATCTTTTGATCTAGAGCAGCTACTGTTTGGTTTAGAGAATTGATATTACTCATAACGGCACATTTGTACTCCTTACTCCATTCGTTCATTTTGCACTTAACATTCTTAACTTTGTTTTTAAATTTAATCATATGATTTTGACCATTGGAACAAATGAATTCAATGAGGTTTTAACCATATCATCAAATCCATCAATATCAAACCAAGAATGAAAGCATTTAAATAATGTTGGACCATAATCGAGTTTTTCTTTGTACAAAAGAATCGGGTTATGATTAGACCACCTTTTCTCAAGAACAACACCCTGTAAATCTTCACAAATGTCATCGATATCATGTGATAGTAAAAAACGATCTAGAAGACTCATCTTAGTGGCCGCCTTATTACACCAAGTGTATCTTCGAGCTCCTAGAGGTAAATATGTGTGGTTATTTGTCGTAATGAAGGTATTAAATCTACGAGCATCGTTTGGGCTGAATTGGGAACCATATCTATCCTCCGGGATACACACTTCATTAAAATCTCCAAATATAATGAACTTTCCTGTATGATTGGCAACAAAACTCGATATTTCATCCCACATTGATGCCTTGGCTGCTGCGTCTTGAGGGACATACACATTAACGATATAACATGGCTGATTAGAATTACTCCAAACTCCCTCCACAATTAAGTAGTTATTTGCACAAAAAATATTACGTTTCGAAAAAGCGGGGTCCCAAATGGAAATTAATCCCCCTGAGAAACCACGAGCGTTAGTAACTGCAAAATCAAATGTAAAACTACCCCAAAGAGATTTCAAAATGAAGAGGTTCGTAGAAGCTAGTTTCGTTTCTTGAATACCAAGGAACAAAACACCATGTTGATGACACATCTTTTTTATCCATCTCCTTTTACTCGCCTTTCCTACTCCTCTAGCATTAAACGATAAGATATTCATGATAAACCATTAGTACCTCCATTACTTCGTAAAGATTGTAAATCTGTTTCACATCCTTCCAAATTGATCCCCATACTTCCACCCTGTTGAATCAATTTTTGAAGTGTCTTAGAAAACTTGTCCTTCTTTGAATTTCTAATCGATGAACGAGTTTGGGACCGAGAAAAGATGTTGCTGATTTTGTTCCCAGCAAATTTTGGAGAGAGTGAAGATTCTCCCCTTTGCTTCTCCTGATTTGCACTAGGTGATTGAACATGATTTTGGAATTCCATTCCCAAGCGAAAGTTGGTATATATGGGACCATCAACAATTTGTTCACAATTAACCTGTTCAGGTAACTCCTCCTTATCCATGGGATTGTTTGGTGTTGCATTAGGTTCCATAGGCTTTAAATTATTTTCTGGTGTTGCATTAGGTTCACTATCTTGAACCGGTTCCTCCTCAACAAAGTCATCACTTGCGACTGAAACATCCGAATCATCTTGGTTCAAACCATGTTAGATATAAAATAGGATTTGCACTTGTACATTTGAGACACTATTAGTGAGACACTAGCTGAGACTTTAATAATAAAGTCGCATGTACTATTCATGAGACTTTATCTAAGACTTTAATAATAAAGTCGCAAGTAGTGTCGCAGAGGCTGTTAAAGTGACTATAAATACGCTATTTCTATCTCATTTGGAAGTGCTTGAAAACGTCCAGAACTTGAGCGATTTGTATGTGAGATTAAGATAGAGTATAGAGACCTTGTATTCATTTAGTTATCATTCAATATAAGCATTCGACTATTATTCGTTCATATTCACATATACATACATTCGGTTTATACTCAATTCACATCCAAATCACTAAATTCGATCCAACAATTGGTATCAGAGCGTTGCTTGAAGGATTTGGAAGTGATTACACGGTTCAATTGCAGGAATCAAGCTCAAATTTGAAGAAAATTGCAAAATGGGTATTTGAAGAAGAACTTTTGATTTTGTGATCAAAGTCATCAAAATATTGTGTTTGTGTACAAGTTAAGGATCAACGAAGGTTCAGGAAGTGATTTACAACAGATAGATTGAAGAATTCACGGTCAATTCATTCAAATTCTCAAGTTTGATTCAAACTTAAAAATGGCGGTTTAAGTTTGATTCGTATTGATTAAGCTTGTTTAAGGAAAATTCCACCGATCAAAGTGTTGTATTAGTGCTATGGATCAATCAGAAATCAAGTTTAGGAGTTAATTTCATCATTTGATCGTTCTCAGATTTGGTGTTCTTAGTGAAGAAGATGATCAGCGACTTTATTCATGTGACTTTAGCTGTGACTTTATTCATGAGACTTTAGCTGCGACTTTATTCATGAGACTTTAGCTCAGACTTTATTCATGAGACTTTAGCTCAGACTTTATTCATGAGACTTTAGCTGAGACTTTATCTCTGCGAACCTATCAGTAGTGTCGCATTCATATATTTCCGTACTTCAAAATCTTTAATCTTTAAAAGATCAATTCAAGTAACAATTTTATGATGTCGAGAGACGGAATTAAAAGCGATTCTGATGAAGAAATATTCAAAGAGTGTGAACGTTTACAAGGTCTCTACAAAAAGATGGATTCTAAATCAAAATCATCTTTGCAAAAGAAAGAGAGTGTTATGACAAGTGCTCAAAGAACTTCAGAGTATTATGAGAAAAAGATGCCCATTGCACAGAAAGAGGAAGCGGAAAAAGCAATAACAGAAAATTGGGAAGTGAAGTATTGGGAAGAACATGCTCAAATAGTCAAGCTGTCAGCTGAAAAGTCAAATGCTTTGCATCCAGTCAAGCTTCTTGAAACTCAAATTGAGACACAATCTGAGGTACATTCTAAAGTTATAACTGAGTGTCAAAACAAAGTAAACTCGGAAAAGGAAAAGGTTAATAAACTGCAAAAAAAGACTTAGCAAATAACCTTCATGTGATAAACACTTTGACTCGGGATAAACTTCTTTTAGGTAATCACTTGGAGGGGTATAAAATCAGTTCAGAAAAAATTGAAAAAGAAAATATTTCTTTGAATCAAGAAGTTAATGATTTTTATAAACAATGCAAGTTGTTAAGAGAACATGCAAATTTTGTTCAACAAAGATATCATTTTGCAATAAATGAAAAGAAATCATTGTTAAGCAAAATCAAAGAATTTCAAGATACTTTGTTGAAACGTGGTCAAATTGTTCAACCTATTTTTTTTAAATAAACCAAAGGATATCAAGTTTCATAATCCAAGAGAAGGGATAGATTTTGATAATCCATGTTATTTGAAGAAAGCAATTTCTAAAGTGCCAACCTTGTATAGCTACGGTAACATGGGTAGCATTTTAAAAATGAGTTTTCTACAAACAACAAATGAGGAGGAAGAAATTGAGAAGTTCAATAGAGCAAGAGAAGAGAATGCTCAATTTTCATTTGATTATCAAAAATTAAATGAAAGTTATGGGTCGCGGAAAATATCTCTTTCGGAGGATTATTTCCCTAGTTATTCAAAACCAGTCGATGATCAAAATGATGATGTTCTTGAACAAGTGGTTAAAACTAAGATTTATATTCCAAATTTAATTTTGGAAAATAAAATCTTCGATTTAGAAAAACAAATAACCACTCAACAAAATATGTTTGAACAAGAACGAGCTGCTCTCTTGCAATCTATTAAGACATTAGAAAGTATTACATCCTCACCAGTATCAATTCCATTATCAAAACCCATGCCTTCTACTGGTGTTTCAAGTAAATAATCTAAGAAAAAATGTCTTTTTGAACACAACAAAGTTAAACCTCAAATGTCAAAAGCGACAAAAACTCAAATGAATGTTCCACTAAAGACTTACACATATAAGTCTTCCAAACCCCTTTCGAAAAAGATATCACAATTTACCAAGTATTCTTTGCAAAAGGATAAGAGGCACTCTAAGATATCTCAATCACCTAGAACATTTAATCAAAAGAGGTTTCTTCATTCAAAATCAAATTATTTCAAAACTTCATGTAAATTGGTTTCCCAATTTCCAAAGAAGATCAAAGTTTGGAAACCAAAACAAAGTGATTATAATAAAACTTCCCAAACAAAATCATTCAACTATTCAAGATCGAAAATGTTTGCACTTGCACCACAAAACGTTTCTTATTCGGTGCAAAGAATGAATGATTTTGTATCCCCTGCTACCAAAAGAATTTTCTCACCGTTGATTCCACGAAACTTATTTCGAAGTGAAACACCGAGTTTCAATTCTAAATGGAATTCAACGTCTTTAAACCAAATAGACACAACTTATAAATGGTTTTCTAAGTTTTCAAAACCCATTGGTACTGTGCTTAAATGGGTTCCAAAAGTTGTTGTCTAAATTTCAAAAGGGATTTGTGAACACATCGGTTCATAACTCGTTCTCAAATAAAAATGGTTTCTGAACATTTCAGTTCAAACCCGTTTTACCTAAAAGAGCTCAAAAGTGACATTCTTTTTCTTTGAGAAAAAATTTAAATGATTTTGGAAAAGGTTTTCATTGTTTCAGATCGAACTCCCGTCATACTTCTTTTTGAGAAATGTATACTATATTTGAGGAAGAGCTCGCACAATATCAAAAGATAACTCACCTTCATATGTTGCTTTTTCACAACCATTATAATATATTAAGGGGGAGTATGTTTGGGGAGTATGTTTCAAAATCAAAAACTTTCACGTGTTAAAATCTTTGTCAGTTTCGAACACTCTGAAAGCTTTTCAAATGATTTAAGTTCTTATACTCTTGGAGGGAAATCATACCGAAGACATCTAAATCGATGTAATTCCAAAATCACAAACTCATGATGTGATAATCAAATAATGATCAACGTTTTGGCATATGCTGACATTTGCACTGAGTGTTATAGAATAAAATTACTTCTACGATCCACCAAAGCCGGATGGATCTACCACATGAGCCACCTTCCAAAATTTAGGATGCGAGGGTATCTTAGGTCTAAGTGAGAGGGTTAGTGGAAATTAAAAGTGCAGATCAGCATACTTTCAATCATGCCAAATGCAACAGAGGGAGGAGTTGAAAAATGTGAGAGGTTGAGTGAGGAGTGTGAGATAGGGTTAAAAGAAAAAGAAAACCCTCACTAAATAGATAATCGGCGAGTAGCCACATCTACTATCGGAAATCATGTGTTGATTTCTGGTATTGAAGAAGTCATCATGGACCCAGTGATGCAATGCACATTACCCTCTTAACCACTCAAGTACTTCTTAAAAAGTCTTTGTTTCAATTTCTCACGGAGATTTAGCACATACTCTATTGACATCTCATTTAGAGATTGTTAATATTGAAACAAGAGGACAATCTGCTCCAGTCCCTGACTTCATGTCATGCACTTATTGAGTCTAGAGCCTAATGATATAAAAATAATTTTAGGACACAAAGTGTATTTTTACACTCAATGTCTAAGTGACATTATGCATATCTATGTGATATTGCCGGAACATTCATAGTGATACCTAAAATGGTATTCCACAATGATTGAATGAAAATCCTACCAATGCTAACATCAATGCCAACATTGAAAGTAAGTCACTTAAATTGATTCATTTTATGTTTCAATTGGTGTGTTAACTGGTAATCTATGTGATTCAGAGTTATAGTGTTTTCAGAAATTTGTTTTCTGAAAATACAAACAACTTTTTCTTGATTTATTCAAGTAAAATTGTTGTCTTACCCAAATGGTTACGAAATGTTTATTGAAGTTTACTATCATTTTCCGCATCACTATCCCGAGATAATTGATTTGATAGTATTTTAAGCAAGTATCAGTTTTGTAACATATGACGCTTATTTGAAGATACAACATTCAACGGAATTCATGATGTTCACGATGTATCATAATCATCATGAAGAAAACAAAAGAAATAAAGAAGAGATTCTGTCAAAGTTAAAAGTTAAAAGCTCCAGAAGTTCAGATATACATTTAAGGGGGAGCTAGAGCTAGAGTTAAGAGTCAAGAAATAAAGTCAAAAGAAAGTTCAAAATAAAGAGAAGACTGCTGACAATTTATCTCAAAGAAGTTTAAAAGGAAAGAGTACAGAAGAGAAGAAGTTCAAAGTCAACAAATCGTATGTGAAGAAAAGATTAAAGAGGAAAGAGAAAGCTAGAACTCAAAAGAAAGTTCTAAATTCTCCATGTCAAAGACATACAAGTACAAGAGTTAGAAGACAAAAGACTTCTCAAATAAAAAGGCAGAGATTACAAAATTCTCAAGACTGCAAAAGAATTCAAGATCAAAGAACATACTCAAAGATACAAGATGCTAAATCCTAGGGGGAGATTGTTAGATATAAAATAGGATTTACACTTGTACATTTGAGACACTATTAGTGAGACACTAGTTGAGACACTATTAGTGATACACTAGCTGAGACACTATTAGTGATACACTAGCTGAGACACTATTAGTGATACACTAGCTGAGACACTATCTGAGACTTTAATAATAAAGTCGCAGGTACTGTTCATGAGACTTTATCTGAGACTTTAATAATAAAGTCGCAGGTAGTGTCGCAGAGGCTGTTAAAGTGACTATAAATACGCTATTTCTATCTCATTTGGAAGTGCTTGAAAACGTCCAGAACCTGAGCGATTTGCATGTGAGATTAAAAGAGAGTATAGAGAGCTTGTATTCATTCAGTTATCATTCAATATAAGCATTCGACTATTATTCGTTCATATTCACATATACATACATGCGGTTTATACTCAATTCACGTCCAAATCACTAAATTCGATCCAACAAACCATTTTCAGATTCCAAATTTAAACCATTAACACTTTTCTCACATGATGGTGGATCAATAGCAATAGTCCACTTTTGTAGTTCTTTGGCTCTAACTTTATATTCCACACCGTCAATAATAACATCAACGATACCATTAATAAGGTCCTTGGATTTGGTTGCTATGCACACGTGTTTACTACATTCCACCTCATCTAAGTCATCCTCAAAAAACATAAACTTACCCCATACCTTAGCAATCTTCTTGAATGCGTTAGGGCCCCAAGCACAAAGTGGGAGACCATCAATCTCGATCTATACAAGCCTTTCATCCACCATGAAATTCTTTGAAACATGTTGAGTTTGTGCAAAGATCTGTCTCATCATGAAATTACGCTGAAACGCCTTACATGATTCCGCTGTCTTGAAATCAACCCATACCCATAAAACCTCCAACATATTTGAAATCCAATTCTGTGAATCCTTCCTGATAGCACATGTGATACAATTTGGGGATTGATTGAACGTCTCGTACCTTAGCTAGCAAAACCGTGGTTGTACCTTCAATAAAGATTAGGTCAGAGTTATCCAACACAACTTTAGGGTTTGTAACGTTTGGTTTGCCGTGCATGGAATTTTGTTTCACAACACTAGCATAAGAAACCGGGTTAGAATTATTTGGCTTATTAAAAGATTGTACCTTATTTATATTTGATTCACCAAAGTTCACAATAGTAGGTTTTGAAGGACGTTGAAATATGGATACCTTGACGTAAAGATGGTGTTTTATCCAAATATTGGATAACCCCCTCTCCATTGATATTAAATCATCTACACCAAGAAATCATATGAAGCCAAATCGTTTTCCAAATTTAGATGCTTTTTCAGTAATGTATGCGTCGGCAATTTTTCCAAACTCAAAGAACACTTCCCATAGTTCTTTCGCCGTTGTTGAATCTGGAAAATTTGTTACGTAGAACGACGCTATAACCTGGTCCAATTGTTTCTCATACGGATTGTTGATAGATTTAGGGTTTCCCCCGTTGGTTTTAAACTTCCAAGGTGTCGCCATTTATTTATTAATGAAGTTATACCTTAGTAAATATTGCCAAACATTTTCTAAAACTAGTAAAAAAGACTAGTGTATTAAGCTTTACCTGTATTAATACATGGAAAATAAATATAATCGTGATGTACGTATGTTGGAATATACAATTCTGCGAATTTGCAGGTTCTAACATAGTAATAGTAATAACGCATAATAAAACCTCCAAAAATAGATCACTTTCATTTCCACTGTATCCTCGAGTTTTTTTTAGTGGAAAAGAATGGGATGGAAAAGAAAAGAGAGGAAAATAATGGAAAGGAATGTAATATAAAATAGGTTACAAGTATTCTCGAGTCGGAAGGAAAGGAAAAGAAAGGAAAGGAAAATATTATTTTCTCTTCTAATCCGCTCAAAATTGGACAGAAAATATTTATAATAAAAAGCTCGTAAATTTTCCTTTCTTTCCTTTCCCTTCCTGAACAAAAAGAACTCAACAATTACTTATAATTACTTTTTCTTCTTTCCATTCCTTTCTTTTCCACTATAAAAACTCGAGATGGAGCGTTCACTCCTATATATTTGTCACCAATCCAAAGATGAAACCGGAGTACCTGACCCTATTCCTTTTTCAATAACCCCAATAATCCTGTACGGATTCTACTTTTCACGACGATCACTCCCCAAATTCTCATCGATCAAAACTTGGGTACCCTTTTCTTCTTTTTTACTTGAATTGTATTTTAATTACCTCCGATTCTTGTTTTTTGTTACTTTTCCTTATTAATTTCGCGCACTATTACATATGTTTGTAACTTAATTAAATTGAAGAATTCCTTTTAGTCTTTCAATTTAATTAATCGTTGAATGAGTTATAATTCTTTCTAGCTCCCTAGCGAATTATTCATAATTAGGCAAATTACATAAATTAGCAACATAGATGAGCTACTCTACTTAATTTTGTGCTGATTTGGACATTTAAAGTATCTTCTTTTGTTTCTGTAAGAGTATGATTTGGATGTAATTAGTAAACACGTCAACAGCATATAATTGAAAGATTGGTATATACAATGGCTTAAGTGCTTTTTAAAAAAGAAAACCCTTAACCCTACTTTTAACAACCATTTTGGAATACAATGATCCAGGTGAAATATTTTTATAAGTTGTTATTTTGTGCAATTTGCGTGAACGGTTATTGTGTGAGTTTTATGGTGCATTTAGTTTAAAATAAATCTTCACATTTCCATATCTATTTATCTTGAGAACGGGACGTGTTTTGGGTCTCTAAAAACTAATGAAAATGTAGAAAATGCGTGCAAATTCCAGAGCAGGAAATGTAGAACACCACAAATCATAGTTTGTAAATTTGTAGTTATAGAAGGGAAAATTGGGATATTTGTTTTCGTAGAAAAGTGTTGGGGATACCATAAACTTGAACACGTTTCCTGTTATTACAGTTTTCTAAGAAAAATTCTACGTATAACAGGAGGGAGTTTCCTGTGACTGAGTTCAGCCTTAATTATTCTTTTCCATTAATGTAACAGAATTGTACAAATGAGTTCACATAAGGCCTTCATTTGCAGTTTTGGACCATTTTAATTTGTCATTGATGAACCTCTACACTCACCCTCAACTTAAGTGTCGTTTATGTATAATCATAAGTTTTTTGATGAGCAGTAGCCCTTCGATTCCCCTCACTATAGTGTGGAATCACTAAATGTATCTTGTAATGCAGAGGATGATCGTTGAGTTGAATATATTTTTGCATGAAGAATTTATAATAGAAGTACTCATATTTCCATTTCCGAGAACTCTAGAATCTGCATCTAATAGAAGTACTCATATTTCCACATCCTCACACAACACTTAACTTCATAAAAGCCTATTTGACTTATGAACTAATGACGATTTGGTGTAGGTAGCTAACTGCATTAACCAGTGTAGTTAAAGGCGAGAAAGGCGAGAAAGGCGAGTGCCTAGGCAAAGAGGCGAGGCATTTTTGTGAAGGTCGCCTTTATATACCTCAGGTGAGTTGTTTTACAGAGGCGATCGCCTTTGTTAATCAGGCGACAGGCATCAAGGTGAAAAGGCGATTGCCTTTTCATGATTTAGGGTTTTGGTTCACTAACAGTTTCATTTTAGATTCATAAGGTCTCCTTTTTTCCCCAGCAAACAATTATGGATCTTTTTTTATTAACAATTGTATTGACAAGATTTCCCTTTCATTAGAATATTATTTATAGATAATTAAAAACTCGAATTAGGTCATTAGGATTACATTGAATTTAAAATTTATATCAATAAAAGACTAGTTTTCTATTTTCCAATATCCTCCATGTTCCAAACATCCCAACATCACTTCGGCTTATAATTAGAGTATTAGACTTTTTAAAGTTTCAGATTTTTTATACTCTACTACAGGCTTTTTAGTTCTTTAAAAGCTTATGTATTTTGGGTTTATTCTCTATAACACAACTATCTTTAAAGGTGGCATGTTTTATATCTTCATAGTATGCCTTTACTCTTTATTTTTGTGTTAGATCATGTGATATACGTTACTAGCATAAATTAACAGCTTAGCTCACTCGGGCTATCGCCTTTTTTCGCCTCTCGCCTTAGGCAAATACAGAGGCATGTCGCCTCGGCTTCGCCTTTAACTACCTTGGCATTAACTTTGTAACTATCACTACAAATAGAATCACACTAGTCTTGTCTTTGCCAATGAAGAACAAGGTTTCTGATATTAACAATAGGATGACAATAGAAGGGTAAACGGAGGAGGTTTTCCCTATTCAGGTTACCCGGGGATGACAATAGAAGGGCTCAGATGATGTTATAGAGTATAAATCGGGAGAATCATGGATCGAATTTTTCGTATTCTCGCAATTGCTAAGTATCTTTTCTGTCAAATGGATGAAGTTTTTTCTTTGGATTGGTTATTCTTTTAAGTTTCAAGAAGCCAGAATAGATGTTATTGATACTACCTTGTAGAAAGTTTGGTCTTTCCCTTTATTTACTTAAAAATTTATCTTGGTAAAAGTTGACTTTATACAGGTCTTATCGGTTTGAAACAAGAATGGATGAACAGTTTATACTGAGAGTGCCACCTTCTGTTGCTGAGCGTATAGATCGTCTTTTAAATGAGAGTGGATCAGATGACAAGTCACTGGATTTGTCTTTCTCTGGTAATATATGACACTGCCACTGGTTTCTTTGTCTTTCTCATAGTCAAGTATTAGTATCTTCTATACGTTAGATAATTAATCTTAACCCATGTTTTGGAACTCCTTTGTAACAAGTGTTCTATCAGATTTTTGCTTTTTTCATTATTCCGACATCTTTCCCGAATTACGTATGCAAGTGAAGTAAAATGTATACCAGTTGGATGTATCAAGTATGTGTCTATCTTGAGTTGTAATGTGATGTTATTGATTAACAATATCTAGACTTATGTCACAGATAGGATATCTCTGAAATAGTATTGTCTTTTTTAGGATAATTGCTATAAGGTTGATAACAAAGAGGTTTTACTAGTTGGATGTATCATTTATGTGTCTTGTCTTAGGTTGCAAGGTGATGTGACTGAATTACAATTTTAAACTTTTGCGATAAATGAGATATCTCTGTAATAATATTTTACAGCATAAATGCTATAACTTCGATATCAAAGAGGTTTATACCTTTATTTTAAAGTTAGTCTGTTATTAGAAATTTAGAATCCGTTCTTCTAATTCAATCTTGGTTAGGTTGAGTGACCTTAGAGAAGAACTGGCATTTCATTTGAATTAAATTTCTTAAATATGACGTCTTTGTTTCCTTTTTAGTTCTGATTATTCATTATTACATTAATTATTATCTAGTTTTAATTTTCGTTATTTGTCTGTTCACTAATGCAGATGATGGGAGACGTGGCACATTTGCTATAGGCGATGACCATTTTTCTGCATCTCTCTTGGACCTTCCTTGCATAGTGGAGTCTTATAAGACTTACGATGATAGTGTTCTGATTAAAACAGCAGATGTTGGCCAAGTAGGGCTGTGTTTCTTATGCATGTTTCAAGTGAAATTGTTTACTTCAATTTCAGTCCAGTGACTCGAGTATATTGTGACAGATGATCATGGTCAGAGATGAAGGCGACCCTGCTCCAGAAGTTATCGAATACCGCCATGGTCTTACTCCTCCTATGAGAGATGCTCGAAGAAGAAGGTTTCGCAGGGAGCCTGATTTAAATGTACCGTTTCTTTTCTATTTCTTTGTGGTGATTGTATTATGTAAGTGATTGTGAATCGACTTATAATATTCAAATCCATTGCAGCCCGAACTTGTCCGACGAGTAGAGAGAGATCTGCTGAATATCATGAATGGTGGAACGGCTGAATATGTTGATATCCTTTTCCGTTGGTCCATTTATTCAATTTTTTTGTATGGTTTCGTATCAATAAATGCATCAATATGAAAGTTTTAGATGTTTGGACTCACAGTTTGGAACTGAGTTTACACCTTCAAACAACAGATGCACATCAAAATACAATTTTTATGAATCCAAACCTTATTTCATTTAGATTTGATTATTTAATATCAAATAATCACTTCCAAAATGCAAGTCCATACTTCTCCGTAAGTTCTTTTCTTTCAAGAAACACTTTATTACAACCAAAACCTTATCTGAAGCTGCTATACACATGTTACATTACCCTTAATCTGGGAAAATTGTCGGTGAGATTCCCCTTTCATAGATTTGTTAGATAACTGACTATTTGGCATTTTTAGTTTCTTTGTCCTGATTCTTGACATGATGAGCCTGGTGGAAACATGATACAATAAAGTCTATTACCGTATATTTCAAGAAAGAAACTTCAGTTCCAAGAACTTTTTTTTCTTTTTGAGGAAGTAGGCTTGTCTACTTGAGTTGATCATAGATTCTCAAGATTTTGAGTAACGAATAATATATTGCAAACAAGAAAGACTGATGGTTTTTGTGACGTTTTGAGTCCTGTATAATAGTTTTTACAAATTTAAGACTGTTGCATCTCCATGTATTCCTTGACATATGATTTTACATACGGAAATGGCTGAGCGAGAAGAAATTGGAGATGAGAGTGCTCACAATGCTACGAAGAAAGCAGCACCAGCACCCGCTACAAAGGCTGGTGTCTCAGAAGTGGCAATAAATGCCGGAGAGCCTGAGAGAAGTGATACTGATGAGTCTGATGATTCAATCTAACACTTCTCAGTAGCAACATGTATATGTATATAAATACCTAAATGCACAAGCCTGCAAGTTGGAGAAAAATCGGTGTAATATTTTGTTCTATGAGGATGCTTCTGGCTGCTGGTGATCTCATTTCCAGTTTCGAGTATCACAGCTTAATGACTAGATATCAAACTTTACACTTTTTACTATTGTATACATTCAAATTTGAAACCTCATATTGTATTGTATGTATTCAAGTTATTGTATGTTTTTGGCTACATAAATTGACATTTTTTTGTAAGTTTTATACATACGATAATAAGTTAAATGCATACAATAGACGGTTATAAAATTTGATTACATACAATAGGAGGTCTCAAAGTTGGATGCATACAATATAAAAAAGTGTAAAGTTTGATACACTCACAAACTATAAACTCTATCTTGTTATTTATTATCGATGATTTGTAGTGAATTATCGGTTTTTAACCCAGAAGTATAAAAAATGTATCATTGTTTGACCATGTCAATCAACTTTTATTTAGAAGATTTTATTATTTCCAAAGCCTTACAGATATCAGTACTTTAGGCCATAATATATGTACATGATGTGCATATATACATCAAATTCACTTGAAACTGGAGGTCTGAGAACATGCCTGCTGTATACTCTAATATTGGCATAAAAAGATGGTTTACAAGGACTCTTTGGTGACTATAGTTTTATGCTATGAGCAATTTGCATACTATGATTATGTTTAGAATGATTTAAGTTTTGTACCTTTACCATGATTATGTTGTTGGAATCTAAAAAAGTTGATTTCATGGATACAGCCATGTTGTTTATTGTTCACATTAATAACAGTGAAATATTAAGAAACACTTAATTTAATATGATGAGGTTAAGAAGCTAATGACTAAAGCTACATAAACATGCTTAAAGATAAACACCGTTTAGAGTCTCGTTATACACGAGGGTTAAATTTCATTGAAAATTGGCTCCATTGGCACATGAATATTTATTTATTTTTTATTTCCTACTTTTCTTTAGAACCAACACACGTACCCATTATCAAATATGGTTTCAAAATAAACGCACTTTTTAATCTTTAAAGTTAATCTAATAACGATACCTTTAAATAATTTTTCTTGCAATATTTGATACTTCAAACAAGAACAAAAACTGACGATCTTTTCTCTCTTAATTTCGTCCAATAATATAGTTTGAAATAGAATGTTATTTATTAAAAGAAAACAATTGCGTTAAAATATTAATTACTTTTCTAGTAAGCTTTACGTAGTTAGTTTTTCGATTAACTTACCATTCACATATTCTATCGTCTTAAAATTAAATATGAAGGAAATGGTGTATATTTGGGACGAAATTACTCGTATGACATTTCAATCATAAATTCGTAATACCTTTAGAAGTTAGAAGAACCTACTATAATAAGATTGTTTGTAAAACCGATTCATCCTAAACTTTTAGATATAAAGTACGTGTTAACACAACCAACCCTAAGACACGTCATGTTTATTTAATACCTAATTAGTGTCACAAAAAGCAAACTTAAATTAAATTAAAAATTGTATTTCTTGGAATATATTTATTTTTATTTGTAGTTAAGAATTGAAGTAGAAAAAAGAGAGGAAAGAGGTATAGAAATACAGCTTGTTTGACAAGTTCCTATATTGGTTACCCCAAAACTTGCTCTACAAGCTCTTAAACGCGGATAAGATAAAGTCAACGGGGTCTGTTTGGACCTACAACAACGTTATAGATTACGTTCGACAACTGCCGTCACGTACTATAACAAAAATCCTCTTACCCCCCTTCACATTTTTATTTCTCCAAAGATATTATTAACTCTTACATTTAACAAAATTAAATATGACTATTTGCATAATACTGCATGTATAATGGGCTACCTTTTTAATTATTATTATTATTTTAATATATATAAAAATATAAATATAAATAAATATATAAATATAATATATGTATACTAATATTAAATAGAGTATTATCATCACTTTTTAATTTCACTTAATTAAAAGTATATTTCTAATAAAAAGGAGGTTTTAAATTCAACACATTTTCACTACTTTTTTTTCTATTTGAATTATTATTCTTTCGATAATAATAACTTTTAAGAGTAATAATAATTAAGAAAAAAATATATTTTTATTTAAAATATTACATAATTCATTGTATATTTTAAGAATTAACATCTCCTCAAATTATATATTAACATAATAGATTACATTCGTACTTGCTTTGTAGAAAGAAAAATAAAATAAGACATCTTTCATGAATTTTTATTTATTATTTTTACATTTAGTAGTTAGCGTTTTATAATCTCTTATTGTTATTTAAATGAGCTTAGAAGTTTTTCTTAAAATTTCAAGACTCTTATTTAATAATTAGTGTTTTAGGATAACTTTTGAAAAAAGAAACAAACCAATAATGTAAATATATTTTTTTGTTGTAACCAAACTTCGATTATTCGAGTTATACTACCTCAATTATATACAAAATTATACAAACTTTATAGATCTCATTTTCTTTTAGAGTTTAAATTTCTTTAGAAAACTCCCGCCGCAAAGTGCGAGTTAATAATACTCGTTATTTTACATTTTTACCTTATTAACTTTGATTTAACTATATAGAAATATAATTACGTGTATTTTGGCATTCATAATATGTAGCTAACTGTTCAAACTTCCATTGTATGCAATAATTTTTTTATTCATTGTTATTGTATTTAATTTATGGTACTTTATTTTTGTGCAGTTATATAAGGGGTCACGTATCATCCTTATAACTTATCACGTCACTAGTATATATATAATAGTAATAATTGAAAGTTCGTTACACATAATGTAACTCCGAGCACTTTATTTGAATACTATGAATGTCATAACATAAAATGAGATTTTTGTGTACTAAGATTTTTAATGTTTTATACATACACTATATTTGTTAAAAATGAGTTGAGATTGAATCTTATACTCGAAACAGGTGACTGGAGTTTTAATTTGGAGTTGAAATCTACAAGTTATTTTTTATATTGTGTTTGATAAAATAAGTAGAACTATATGCTATTTGAAACAGTTTATTTTTCTAGAGCTTTCTTTTTAATAATCTTCTACATTTTACGTAAAAAAAAAAAAAAAGAAAAAAAACACTTATAGCTTAGACTCTTTTAGAAAAATATAACTTTAATCTAATAAATTTTCATAAACTAATTGCCAAAACATATTTTTAGCTATCATTAGTAATGGAGCTATTAGAGTTCCATAAGGAGAAATTTAATTATGTGGAAGTGTATATATACAATACCACTACGTACCTACGATGAGGAAGAGTTGTTTATATACAATGTTATGTGATGAACCACCACTTGCATAGACTATGTGAAGAACCATTTAAATAAAAGTTATTTTTTAAAAAATTTGTACTCATTTAAACTTCTCTCGTATCATTTAAACTTCTCTCGTACCGACATAAATCAGTATTTTCTTTCACATCGGTGTAAATTAAGTATTCAATGTTCATCCTCGTAACAGATTTTTTGAGTTCTTTGTTTTCTGTTGTATCCACTTTTTAATATCAAAAATTAAGAAACATATATTGTGTTTAAACTTTAATTAATTGTTTTAGTTTAGTCAGATTATATCATAATATTATTTATTTATTTTTATTTATGTTATCTAAAAATCTGATGATACATGACTAATGAAGTAAATGTTGACTTAAGATTATTCGAAGAAAAAGAATGTCGGGTATTTTGAAAGAAAATGGCATCAAATTTATTTATGCGAGAGAAGTCCGTACATTTTTCTAAAATAAAATATTAATTAACGTGTTTATGCCGTCACAAATTGTATTATTAAAATATAATTAGACAGCTAACAAACGGGGATATATGGTCGTTTTGCATAACCGACAATACAAAAACTTTAGCGCTATAAAGGTCGACATTTCACGATGCGACAAGTAATTTGACCCCTACAAAAGTAGTTCTCAAATTGCACTACAAACAATTTATTTATTTATTTATTTATTTATTATAAAAAAGATAATATATATTAATTAGGTGATTAAGAAAATCCCCCCGTAATGATACATTTGGAATAATAGATCGCCGAAGATGAACATTAAAACACTTGAACTTCCCATCTTCATTTGGGCTTCAACTTGACATCTTGACTCAAGGTTGAATGTCGAAACTTTGATTAGAAACCTCAGATAAAATCCCATTGGCAAAAGTTTACTAGATTTTCAGTCAATAAAAAGCGAGAGTATTTTTCAGAGAATTCTGTCAAATAAGTTGATGATTATCTAATCTTAAAGCCACATTATATATAACAAATTTGAAGATCTTGAAAATTTCAAAAATTTTGATCCTAGACGAAAAGAAATAAGATATTTCATTCAAAAAGTTAAACGACATGCAACCCATGAACGATTATACGCAACCATGCCACACAAGTTGCTACCCAGGACATAGGACTCATTTTCTCGATTACAGTTTAACCAGACAAATCGCAAAGAACTACACGCATCTCGCAAAAAGCAAGTTGCGTGTCGAGTAGGTATTTGTTTTAAATACATTTTTGTGGGTACAAAGTTATTGGAGGTATAACTTAAGAAAAGTGTATTATGGTGAATTAACCTTAATATAAGTATATGAAATACAAAACTTGATAAAAATACATTTTTTATACAAGTTTCGGAAAATGTCTCCGTTCTTCATTACGAAGTAATTTTTATATACATAAACAAATAAGTTTTTTCTCCGTTTAAATTATTTAATGTGTTTTTAAACTGAATATACACGGTTTATCAGGAGTATCGACGTAATCGCTAATGAACCCTTTACCTATATTATATTACAATATATAGATAGATTAATAGATGACAGTTGTTTGTGACCATGTAAGCTTACATTAAAAAAAATTTAATCCACATAAAAGAACAATACATGAATAGTCAAAGCTGTGTGTTGGGCGTTGGTAGGGAAGGACCCACTCACTATGGATCAAGTGAATGAGGCCAACATACCAAATATCAACAAACTATAAAAGCCAACAAAATGGTTGATTATAGAGCCCTAAGTAAAAACGAATGTTAGACTTACATGGTTAAAACGAATTATATAACTTATAGTGTTTTTGACATATAACTTATAGGTTCAAACATTATGTATAAAATGAGATGAGTAGACCATGTATCTATAGTTGAATGAAAATTATGATTGGTTTATTAATAAGCAAACAAAGAAGGACAATTGGTTAGTAAGAAATTAAGTAATTTGAAGAAAAAAACAACGTATTATGTATATTTACTATTTACGGAAAAAATACACATGTAATACGACTTCAAAATCGTGTAGAAAGTAGCTAAGTAATTTTAATCTTGTTGATCATTCCGTTTAAAGATTGACCAAGTTATAAAAAGCTCGATGTATTGTTATTAGAGAATTAAATTTAAATGAGAATGTGATTTTTTGTGAGAAAGGAAGAATCAATATCAAGTATACATTTCATCAAAGATAATAATATCTCTAACATTTTTAAAAATTGAATCTCACAAATGGCTAGTAAAAAAATTATAAAACTTGCACCATAAAAATCATCATTTTTTTTTCTCTTCGATTAGACATCTCACAAGGTATACTTTCGACTAACTTTTTTTTTAAATTGATCAATAAGTTAGTAGTTTAAATTAGCACAATTAATTTAGTAGCATTGTTATTAATAATTCTCATAGAATTTAGAACCAATAATATTAAGGCCAAACATATATTTTACTACCCTCAATTTCAATGAATAGGTTTTTTATTATCCTAAATTATTAAAGGTATATGATACTACCCTGACTCGGTAAAATGATCAATCTAATACGGTAGTACCTGACTCTAATACCTTGACTCAATCGACTCGGAGCATGTGCTTGTCACATGACTTTTTTTGTTAAGTAAACTAGGGACTTTTGTTAGGGTTAGGTTTACCACACATTAAGTTAGAGTGTTAGACAAACATATGTTAGACAAACATATTTTACTTGGGTCAATGGCCAGAAACTGGACGTCAGCACTTATATCACGTACTCAAGCCGATCACAAAGTGTTGTTGCGTTGTACATCAATATTAAATTATTATTATTAATTAAATATTATTCTAGAGGGTTCAGATAGTTTATTTATTATTTATTATAATAGTAATAATAACATTAAAAATTATAAATTTTAAGAACAACTAAATTTTTTGATAAAAAAAATTAGTTCAAAAAATTATTGGAATCTTATACATTTTAATATGTGATAATTTTTTTTTAAAAGTTATATTTTATTACAGTTAAAAATTATAAAAGTTGTGATACACAAACTTAAATTGTATATTATATGATTTACATAAGTTTTCAAAAAAAATTGAAACCTACATTTCAGGTACGGTCCATGTGGTATATAAAGATTCACATAAATTATTCATAAGCTTTTATTTTCGCACTATCTATTTAAAAAATGGAAAATGCTAACTATAGTCTTTAGGGCTATAGTTAAGCTTGCCTTAAATAACATTACAAACTTAGTTCACAATAAATTAAAGTGATTATATTCTATATTTATACTCACTTTCCATAAATACATATGTAAGTATTTAATATTTATAGAAATAAAGAGTTATAATTTTAGAAGTTTTATAAATATGGTATGCTTAACCATAACTTTTAGGGCTATAGTTAGCATTTTCCTTAAAAAATTTACTTTTCTCTTATAAATGTTTATTCGTCCACTAAATTGACTAAACCCTCAACTATAAACTTTATCAATAAATTGAAAATAAGAGAATAAGGGTATTTTAGTAAATTTATGTAGATAGGAGACCATATATAATATAAAAAGTAAACTTGTTAAATTAATAGCGCATAAAGAATATTTAGGAGCAATTTTTTGAAAATCCATGTGAATTATATAGACTATCCGTGAAATTTACTCTAATTATTACTGAGAGATATTAATTAAAGAAACTTTACATAAACAATAACTAAGCTTGGTAGTTAAGGCAAATACAAGGCGTTGATACGGGACTAGCAATGACATAAGCAGTGGCGATGAGTCGAACGAGTCAATTCAATTGGTCTCTTTTTTGGCAAACAATTTGGACATTTTTGACTTTTACTTTGAAATCTTCCAACAATATAGCATTTGTGTAAAATTGTAAATACAATATCCCGTAAAATAACTCACTACAAATCTTGTATATAGTTTATGTCGTATTGTTGTAACTTGGAACTATCCATATAACAAATGCTATTAAAATTTTCATATTGATTCTCCTTTAATGTTGATATTAATAATTAATATTAATTAACATTAATATTAATTAATATTAATATTAAATTAATTAATATTAATGTTAATTCTAATATTAGAATAAAATGTATGTCATATATAGATAACAATAATAACTTAATGCTAAAATTAAAAAAAATTAAGACAAAATCATTTGATGATCCCACCAACTACTACATTGATCAATGTAAAATAGATATATTCTTCTAGACTAACATTAAATAGACAGAGAAATATCTAATCTATAAATGAAGAAAATTAATACATATATCTAATTTAACATGTTTAAAAGTATACTTATAAATATATAATATTTATAATTGTTGAGCGTTTCAAAATTATTGGTGAAGATTAAAAAAGATAAATAATGTAATAAAAGTTTTAAAAGATTTATTGATCAAATACAAATTAGGCCTCTATATTTAAGTCTATGTAGTAATATTTATGAACAGATATCGCGTAGATTTGACTTACTATTTTTTTCACTTATCATTTTATCAAATAAATCAAACCAAGTTTTTAAACATATGTTTGTATTTAGCTTTTAGGTACGTTAAACATTTTAAAACAGTTAGATATCTAAAATAAGATGATCAAATTGAATAAAAGAAAATAGTTAAGTAAATCTATCATCATTTAATTTAATTTATTAATTTAATCTATATATACAAAGTTAATAAAAAAATAATATAAAATAAACTTACAATTGATACTCAAAAGTCATAAGTCAAAGTCCATCCACGTGCCACCACTTATCTAACCCCCCCTCCTTATTTCACCCCCTCCCCCTTTAACACGCATTCACCGAAACTATATAATACCTCTCCTTTATTTAACAACAATTCTGTATCATAGTAGCCAACCAACTTGTTCTGTTTTCTATTCGAATTCATCTCAACAACACTTACAAAAAACATACTAAATCAACCACCAATTTTGAAAATTCTCAGTCTTCACCCACCAATTTCATCATAAGGTATACATTTTCCTCATATTTTCTGCAACTTTTCCACATTATTTCTTGTTTAATACTATAAGTATTTGCACTCTTTTGCATATGTCTACAAGGTGTTCCATCAAATGCTCCAGTAATGGCAGTTCTGTATAAATTTAGTTTTCGTGAACAAGCTTCAAGAGTTCTCTCTATTTTGTTATTGGCTTCATGGGTTTGCTTAAAACTGTTTGATCTATAACAAAGTTCTTAACTTTTTTAGTTTATATTGTCAATGAATGAATGTTGGTTTTTATAAGATTTCTGTTAGCTGCTTCATGTCACAGCTCGTTGACAAATCATTTTGTATGTAGGTTTTGTTGGTAATTAGCTGTCACCAATTACAATTATATTTCTTTTATTTATCTTGTGGTCTTATTGATCATGTAATCTAATCATAAAATAACGGATTTTTGTAACAGGAAAAATAAAGTCTCATAGGCTATTGAAGTTGTCTTTTGAACTTGCATGGGGCTATCGATTTTGTGCCCCTTTGTTGCGTGTACAGATTTGGAAACCAGTTTGACATCCATAAGTTGTTT
Organism: Logfia minima; assembly: GCA_963921325.1. Lineage (NCBI taxonomy): Eukaryota > Viridiplantae > Streptophyta > Magnoliopsida > Asterales > Asteraceae > Logfia > Logfia minima. Next base: position 24,000,690 of record OY992775.1, on the reverse strand, counting down.
AGAAGATGATGAAGCTAAAAGTTTGGTTAGATCAATCGGTTTCAAGAGCCAAGATTCTGATATTATTATGAAGTATATGGGCCCTCAAACAATGAGGGCTCAAGAATTATTCATGAAAAAGAACGAAATTAATCATGAATATTCGATAATTGATAATTCTATGGATGAGTCGTTGGAACTTTCTACGTCTGATTTGTGTAGCCACAAACATGAGGAAGCCATAAAGTTGCAAAAAGTATATAAAAGCTTTCGAACACGAAGAAAACTTGCTGATTGTGTAGTTTTACTTGATAAACATGAAAGCGCCATATCACGGTGGGCCAGAGCAAAAACAATAGCTGCCAAGGTACATTCAAGACCATTATAATTCAACTGAAGATGAATAAATATACTTATAACGAATCAGATGACTTACGATGTTTTAATTGATTTTTGCAGGTTGGGAAAGGATTATCAAAGAATTGCAAAGCACAGAAGCTTGCTTTGCAGCATTGGCTTGAGGCGGTAAGTAAAACTAAAATGATGGATTACTAATATTTACAAATACTTCCTGATCATAACAAAAGATTTGAACTTTTGTAATTTAGTGCATCTTGCAATTTTGCAGATCGATCCAAGGCATCGTTACGGTCACAATCTTCATTTCTATTACTTAATATGGCTGCATTCTCAAAGCAGAGAACCCTTCTTTTATTGGTAAGAACATATACCAAAGCATAAATTTTTATCATCAAGTATAAGAATTTTAAAGTATATAAACTGAATCTTTCTTTTTTGAAAACACAGGTTGGATATAGGAGAAGGTACAGAAGTGAATCTTGAAGAAGAGTGTTCTAGAAAAAAACTACAGCAACAGTGCATCATATATCTTGGCCCGGTAAACCACTGTTTCTTAAATTTCCATTTTCATTACATTCCAACCAAAAATTCTTACCTTTTTCATTTTATGTGTAGATGGAGAGAAAAGCATATGAAGTAGCAATAGAAAAAGGGATGCTTTTGTACAAACAAACTGGCAAGTTCATTGATACCACAAAAGGTGATAAGTGGATCTTTGTTCTTAGTACAACAAGGACTTTATATGTTGGTATAAAAAAGAAAGGTTCATTTCAACATTCGAGTTTTTTGTCTGGAGGAGCCACTTTGGCTGCTGGAAGAATTATTGCAGAGGAAGGCGTTCTTAAGGTATAGTTTGTTTTAATAATAATATCATTTTCTTTGCTTCAGAAAGGCCGTATACTTATATGCTTATTAAAACAGGCAGTCTGGCCTCACAGTGGTCATTATCGTCCTACTCAAGAAAATTTTCAAGATTTCATTTCATTCCTTCAAGAAAATGATGTGGATACTCTTAATGTAAAGGTAAGGAAAAAAACACATTTGATTTGTTAGTTCTATTTTGTTTTGATTTCTATTTTGTTTTGACTTATAATTCCTGATCATTATTTTCCTTTTATGATCTCAGATGGACCCCAATGACGATGATGATAGTGAATATTTGGGCAAACAATGTAGTATAGTCTGTTTAAAAGTTTCCTCGTCTGAAGAAGAAGTAGATCTTGAAGATCATACTTCAGAAAAAACCTTTGAGGAACAAAAGGAGCCGAGTTTTTCTAGAAGATTAAGTATTGAAATACCAAAACATGACGATTTGTTAGTAAATTTTTTGGCCCGGAATCAATCAACAGAAACCATGTTAGATGGTTATTCAGACGATGAACACGAACCAGATATGGAAGAAACAGTTTCTAAAGAAGCTATCTTTCAAAGAATCGATTCACATAAACAAACAAAATCGTTTCAATTGGGAAGACAGCTTTCAGGAAAATGGAGCACAGGAGCTGGTCCTCGAATTGGTTGTTTGAGAGACTACCCAACAGAGCTACGATCGCATGCATTAGAACAAGCAAATTTGTCTCCAAGAAGCTTGAGGTCTTTCAATAAAAGAAACAGTCGGCCTTGTAGAACACAATCGTCCCCGTTAAATGGAGGATACATTAGTACAGTATCAGGTGATTTTGCAGATTTGCTTGATTAGTTTGTTACTTTATAGTATGTATAGTAAATTAACATAGGTAGTTTAGGCATTCTTTTAATGTTCAAATGTTGGAATCATGTATATAGATCTGTAAGTTTGAAAAAAGTTGTAGCTTTTTACAATGAGTACTCATTGATAGTATTATTTTTTACCATTAAATGAATAAAGAATCAATTTTTTGTGGTCTTTCTTTGATGATGATTCTTTGATTTTCAGTTCCTAACTTGGTTATGTTACATAAGAACAAAAATATATATTTGTTCAGAAGTTGGAAGCTTATTTGCAAAATTTTAAAGGAATGAACTTGTACGAAGACTGCACTGCAGTTCAGGTTGTCATTTGTGCAAGTATGCTGGTACCTTGAACATCAAATAATCAAGATGCAAGTTGGACAGCAGTCCAAGATGTGTATGTGCAAGTATGGTTGTACCTTGAACATTGAAAACTTCAATCATTATGTAACAAGTAATTACAGTAGATTTGCCAGAGATTTTCATGGAAACTGGATATCTTTTGCTTATGAGTTGACTTGATGGGGTCAAAGTAGACACAGATTAGGAAATGAAGGTCTCATTTACATATGATATAACTTTGACTTTTTAATTATGTCTACAGAATAAATCTTATGAATGTTATGGTATATTTCATGAATGTGACTCGTTGATATCTTTCATAAAGATGTGTTTCTATCAAGCAAGATATCGGAACGTCTCTAAACAGTTAGTACATAAATCAAGCAAGATAAGTATCGATATGAGACATGTTATATCTATATCTTTTAGTCTACGTAGCATTACTAATAAATAAATGTACATAAATTTGACTTATTATTTTTTTCACTTATCATTTTATCAAATAAACCAAACCAAGTTTTAAAACATATGTTTGTATTTAGCTTTTAAGTACGTTAAACATTTAACACAGTTAAATATACAAAATAACATGATCAAATTGAACATTTAGTACTAGCTATATACGAACATATATTATATATATTTATTAATATTAATACTCATACTCATATACATATTTATATTTTTGTAGACATTTTTAACCATTTATTATTCTACTACTATTAATATTATTAATTATTATGATTATCAGTATCATTTTTAATTTTATTACTATTAATTTTACTATAATAAATATGCCCTGGCCCGTCCCCCCCCTCTTTCACCGAAACTTTATATTATACCTCCCCTTTATTTAGGCAACCAACTTCTTCTGTTTTCTATTCGAATTCATGTCAGAATTACAAAAAACATACTAAATCAACCACCAATTTCATCATAAGGTATACATTTTCCTCATCTTTTCCACATTATTTCTTGTTTAATACTATAAGTATTTGCACTCTTTTGCATATGTCTACAAGGTGCTCCATGAAATGCTCCAGTAATGGTAGTGATGTATAAATTTAGTTTTTGTCAAAAAGCTTCAAGGGTTCTTTCTGTTTTGTTATCTGTTTCATGGGTTTGCTTTAAACTGTTTGATTTATAACAAAGTTCTTAACTTTTTTAGTTTATATTGTCAATGAATGAATGCTGGTTTTTTAAAGATTTCTGTTAGCTGGTTCATATCACAGCTCGTTGAGAAATCATTTTGTATGTAGGTCTTGTTGGTTATTAGCTGTCACCAATTACAACTATATTTTTTTATGTATCTTGTGGTCTTCTTGATCAGGTAATCTAATCATAAAATGACGGATTTTTGTAACAGGAAAAATAAAGTCTCATAGGCTACTGAAGTTGTCTTTTGAACTTGCATGGGGCTATCGATTTCATGCCCCTTCGCTGCGTCTGCAGATTTGGATACCAGTTTGACATCCATAAGTTGTTTAGAAGATGATGAAACTAAAAGTTTGGTTAGATCAATCGGTTTCAAGAGCCAAGATTCTGAAATTGTTATGAAGTATATGGTTCCTGAAACAATGAGGGCTCAAGAATTATTCATGAAAAAGAACAAAATTAATCATGAATCTTCAATATTTGATAATTCTACGGATGAATCATCGGAATTTTCTACTTCTGATTTGTGTAGCACCAAACATGAGGCAGCCATAAAGTTGCAAAAAGTATATAAAAGCTTTCGAACACGAAGAAAACTGGCTGATTGTGCAGTTTTAATTGAACAAAACTGGTTAGTATTTCTAAACTTTCTAAGTATTTTGATTTGTTTAATTATTGTAATCACTAAGTTTACTAATGCAACTCTTTTGTTATTTTTTTAGTTGGAAGACATTGGATTCTGCAGAACTCAGAAGAAGTTCTATTTCATTTTACGATCTTGATAAACATGAAAGCACCATATCACGGTGGGCCAGAGCAAAAACAAAAGCTCACAAGGTACATTCAAGACCATTATAATTCAACTGAATATGAACAAATATACTTATAACGAATCAGATGACTTACTATGTTTTAATTGATTTTTGCAGGTTGGGAAAGGATTATCAAAGAATTGCAAAGCACAGAAGCTTGCTTTGCAGCATTGGCTTGAGGCAGTAAGTAAAACTAAAATGATGGATTACTAATATTTACTAATACTTCCTGCTCATAACAAAAGATTTGAACTTTTGTAATTTAGTGCATCTTGCAATTTTGCAGATCGATCCAAGGCATCGTTACGGTCACAATCTTCATTTCTATTACTTAAAATGGCTGCATTCTCAAAGCAGAGAACCCTTCTTTTATTGGTAAGAACATATACCAAAGCATAAATTTGTATCATCAAGTATAAGAATTTTAAAGTATATAAACTGAATCTTTCTTTTTTGAAAACACAGGTTGGATATAGGAGAAGGTACAGAAGTGAATCTTGAAGAAGAGTGTTCTAGAAAAAAACTACAGCAACAGTGCATCAAATATCTTGGCCCGGTAAACCACTGTTTCTAAAATTTCCATTTTCATTACATTCCAACCAAAAATTCTTACCTTTTTCATTTTATGTGTAGATGGAGAGAAAAGCATATGAAGTAGCAATAGAAAAAGGGATGCTTTTGTACAAACAAACTGGCAAGTTCGTTGATACCACGAGTCAAACGAAAGGTGCTAAGTGGATCTTTGTTCTTAGTACTACAAGGACTTTATATGTTGGTATCAAAAAGAAAGGTTCATTTCAACATTCGAGTTTTTTGTCTGGAGGAGCCACTTTGGCTGCTGGAAGAATTATTGCAGAGGAAGGCATTCTTAAGGTATAGTTTGTTAGTTCTGTAAATAAATAAGGGTATTTCTGAATCACGGATTTTCTTCACGAATCATGTATGTTCACTTTCAGAATTTGATATTTAGACCCTTAGTGCCGGGGTTACACGAAATTCAAATTATGTGGATAAGACGCGAAGATCATACAGGATTTTTGGCACAAAATCGTGTTCAGAGTTTCGATGGTAGAGAGAAATTCGTTCCAGAATGTGTCTCAAAAATGAATTAATCTTTTTATGTTTTGGAACCAGGAAGTTATTGACGGTTGGCGGCGGGTGAAGCAATATATTCACAAGCGGTCCCTTAACTATTGTTAAGCTTTGGGGTTCCGCCCCGAAACCCCGCCACGGGGCGCTGCCCCTTTGACCCCCACCGTTACCGTCGAACCGGGATTAGTCTAGACTAGTACATGTGTGCACTCCACACCTCCAACCTTGTTCGAGAACTAAAACGAAACCTCATGATACACGTATTATTTCCATTACACTAAAACGACCAAGTGACACTAAAATCACCGACATAGTTTGTGTTAATAATAATATCATTTTCTTTGCTTCAAAAAGGTCGTATACTTATATGCTTATTAAAACAGGCAGTCTGGCCTCACAGTGGTCATTATCCTCCTACTCAAGAAAATTTTCAAGATTTCATTTCATTCCTTCAAGAAAATGATGTGGATACTCTTAATGTAAAGGTAAGGAAAAAAAACACATTTGATTTGTTAGTTCTATTTTGTTTTGATTTCTATTTTGTTTTGACTTATAATTCCTGATCATTATTTTCCTTTTATGATCTCAGATGGACCCCAATGACGATGATGATAGTGAATATTTGGGCAAACAATGTAGTATAGTCTGTTTAAAAGTTTCCTCGTCTGAAGAAGAAGTAGATCTTGAAGATCATACTTCAGAAAAAACCTTTGAGGAACAAAAGGAGCCGAGTTTTTCTAGAAGATTAAGTATTGAAATACCAAAACATGACGATTTGTTAGTAAATTTTTTGGCCCGGAATCAATCAACAGAAACCATGTTAGATGGTTATTCAGACGATGAACACGAACCAGATATGGAAGAAACAGTTTCTAAAGAAGCTATCTTTCAAAGAATCGATTCACATAAACAAACAAAATCGTTTCAATTGGGAAGACAGCTTTCAGGAAAATGGAGCACAGGAGCTGGTCCTCGAATTGGTTGTTTGAGAGACTACCCAACAGAGCTACGATCGCATGCATTAGAACAAGCAAATTTGTCTCCAAGAAGCTTGAGGTCTTTCAATAAAAGAAACAGTCGGCCTTGTAGAACACAATCGTCCCCGTTAAATGGAGGATACATTAGTACAGTATCAGGTGATTTTGCAGATTTGCTTGATTAGTTTGTTACTTTATAGTATGTATAGTAAATTAACATAGGTAGTTTAGGCATTCTTTTAATGTTCAAATGTTGGAATCATGTATATAGATCTGTATAGATATAAGTTTGAAAAAAGTTGTAGATTGTTACAACGAGTACTCAGCGATAGTATTATTTTTTACCATTAAATTAAAAAAGAATCAACTTTTTGTGGTTTTTCTTTGGTTATGATTCTTTGATTTTCAGTTCCTAACTTGGTTATGTTACATAATAACAAAAATAAATATTTTGCCAGAAGTTGGAAGCTTATTTGCAAAAATTATAAGGAATGAACTTGTACAAAGACTGCAATGCATTTCAGGTTGTAATTTGTGCAAGTATGCTGGTACCTTGAACATCAAAGAATCAAGATACAAGTTGGACAGCAGTTCAAGATGTGTATGTGCTAGTATGGTTGTACCTTGCACATTTAAAACTTCAATTGTTATGTAACAAGTAGTTACAGTAGATTTGCCCGAAATTTTCAGGGAAACTGGATATCTTTTGCTTGTGAGTTGACTTGATGGGGGTGAAAGTAAACACTGATTAGGAAATGAAGGTCTCATTTACATTTACATATGGATATGAACTAAACACTGATTAGGAAATGAAGGTCTCATTTACATGTGGATATAACTTTGACTTTTTAATTATGTCTACAGAAGAATTCTTATGAATCTTATGGTATATTTCATGAATGTGACTCATTGATATACTTTTGTAAATTTTTTTCTATCTAGCTAGATATCGGAACGTCTCTAAACAGTTAGTACGTGAGTTAAGCAAGATAACCATTAACTAGAGACATGTTAGGTGTATATTTTTAAATCTACCTAATATTACTCATAAATAAATGAATGTCACATTGACGTATTATTTTTTTCGCTTATCATTTTATCAAATAAACTAAACCAAGTTTTTAAACATAATGAATGTCACGTTGACGTATTATTTTTTTCGCTTATCATTTTATCAAATAAACCAAACCAAGTTTTTAAATATATGTTTGTATTTAGCATTTAAGTACGTTAAACATTTAAAACAGTTAAATACTTAAAATAACATGATCAAATTGAACAAAAAAAATAGTTAAGTAAATCTATTATCAAAACGGAGGAGGGAAGACGATCATTTTTTTTACTCAAATGTACGTGGCCTAATCGAGTTATCCCGTGATCATTTTTGACCCTTTTTCTGTCCACCTCAAGATGTGTTGTTAGTGAGGTTTGGACCTCAGACCATTTGTAATAATATCAGGGTGCCAACCATTAGATCAGCTTGTGAATAAACCTCACTAGCAGCACATCTTGATTTCAAATAATTTTAAGTAAATCTATTATCATTTCATTTAATATAAATATGCAACACTATGCCAAAATTAAAAATAATTAAAATATATTTACAATGGTTACTCAAAAGTCATAAGTTCAAAGTCTATTTACGCAGTATATTGAAATTTGAGTCAATTAGACTGGTCGGATCGTGATCCGGACCCAAAGCCGGGCTAACATGCTCGTTTTAATAGGGGGTTTTAACTCGAAACGAATCGGCCGGTTCGTCAGTCGGACAAGTGTGACCCGGTGAACCAGACCGGTCTTTGACCTAGTTTTTGATTTTTCATTTTTTTTTCGACTGAGAACCGCGTAGGTTAACCTTCCAAATTAGTAAGTCAATCGTGGTAAGATTGGAATTACTTTTGTCCTTGGCTTGAAATACATAGGAGGCCATGGTAGATTGTGATTTGTTTTACCATCGATGTGTGACAACTTCAACATTAAGGAAACAAAACAAAATAAAAATGTCAACCCAATGCTTTAAACTTGAGACCTCATGCTTGTTGGATGGTTTGATTACCAACTGAGTTAGCCATGACTTTGTAATAATGTTATATTTATAAATATTTATTACCAGTTTGTAAATGATTATTATAATAATTTTTCTAATAACTACTTTAATGATTATTTTGACGTATCTATAATGAGTTAATAGTCATTATATATATATATATATATATTTCATTTCAAATATCATAAAGATTTATAAATGTATTTTTAAGAGTTTTAGCATATAAGTTCAAGTCATCATTTTTTTTAACTTTTTAACGCACTTTGATCAGTAATTTGTTATAGAAAATTTTAAGTTCAAAATTATAAAATTTATATTGAATATGAAACGTCATTAAACATTAGTACTCAATTAATTTTGATAAATATATAAAGTATCGAAAAAGATATAAAGTATCGAAAAAGATCAAAAAATTAAAAAAAGTCCAAAGATCAGAACCGAAGGATCGACTAGTATTTCAAAACATTGCAGCGACGTACCACCACTTACCCTCCCCCTCTTATCTGATCCCCTCCCCCTTCTTATCTGACCCCCTCCCCCTTTTAACTATACATAAGGGCACTCCCATCCCTTCCCTAAACCGACCGGTCAGTTTTTGCCAAATCAGCGCCACGTCAGTTTTTTTCAAAACTGACTGAAAACTGACTGCCCACTGCCATCCCTGACGGTCAGTTTTTTTTCCCATTATTTAATTATTTAAAACACAATAATTTAAATAAAACACATTTCATTAAAATAAAAACATTACATTAATTAAAACAAACATTACATTTCCTAAAAAAAAACATTACTTTTCCTAAAAAAAAAAAAACGTTACTTTTCCTAAAAAAATAAAAAACATTACAATAATAAAAAACACACTAAATAATTAAAACATAATCTAATCGGAACTCGATTCTTCGTCTTCGGCACCGGCTTCGTGTTCGTCTTCGTCTTCGTTCGAATCGTTCCCGTTAAACATTGAACCATACGTGTTTATCACATGCGGCTTTAATCATTTTTAGTTCCGTTTTTGAAGCCCGCTTTGGTATTTTTGTATAAAGCAAACTCAAAGCTTTGAAAGCTAACTTCTTTGTCGAATTTTCTGTGATGGTTTTTATTGCGGTTTGTTGGAGGCGAGCGGTCCTTTTAACTTCTTCAAGGGCTTCAAACTTTTCATCTTTTAAACTTCTTGATGAAGTAGCCGCGTTCGATGAACCCGAACTTTTTTGAGACTTGCGACCGGGTGGACGGCGTATTGGGTCGTCATGAAACAACCTTTGCATGTTACTTTGTAGACTTGCGTTTATCGGTTTGGAGTCATCCACGTCTAGATTGACGGTTTCTTGGTGGGTAGGAAATGTACGTTTGTTGCCCATTACCCCGGGCTCCATAAAAAACTTCGGGTAATGTTTTAGTACATTCCAACATTGCTCGTAAATGAATTTACGATTATTGTTTTGTTGCTTGAAGTGCTTTCGGGCGGCTGCTAATACGTCTTCATCTCGCGAACCGCTTTGAGGGTGAAGCTCAGAATAGTTCTTGTAGAGTGCGTTGAATTTTTTTACGTCGGGTGCAATCTTGTTCCATTTCCCCGTGAGTTGATTAAGATTGCGTTTTTCGCCGACTAACGAATTATAGTCTTTTCGAATTTGTTTCCAAAAACTCGCGTCGGTTTGCGAGTTTCCTTGTATGCCATTTTCCGAACAATGTATCCACCGTTCGGATAAAATTCGCGCCTCCTCGTCGGTCCACCGAACTTGTTTTCTTTTTTGGTTTTTGTCAACTTCAACTTCGTCGGAACTTTCTTCAAGTTCGGGGTTGGTAACGGGGATTTTAGGTTGTTGGTATTCGTTTGTGAAGTTTGGATTTGGAATGTTTGAGGTTTGTGAATATTGTTGTGTTTGTTGGAATTGTTGGTTTTGGTACCAAGGTTGAGAGTAAGGGTTTGTTGTAAGTGGTACGTATTGTGCAAACCCGAATTGTGGAGACGTTTGAGAGTGTGTTTGAAAGTTTGTGTGAGCGGAGGATGAACTCGATTGTGAACTTGTGTGTGGGATTTGAGTATTTATCAAATTGTTCCACATATCTTGGGATATGTTTGATGAAGATGGTTGTTGGTTTTGGTTGTTAGACATTTTTGTGTAAGAAATGGATGTGGTTTGAGTAATTTTTGTGTATGAAATGGGTGTTGTGGTGTGTAGTTTGTGTATAAAATGAGTGTGTAGTTGTATGAATTATAGAGAGAATAGAAGTTGTTTTTTAGTGTGAATTATAGTTGTTAGAAGTGTATGTATATATAGAGTAAATGTGTATAAAAATTGTTAGTAAAATAAATAAAGTTTGAATTGATTTTGGGTTTGGTGTTGGTTTTGTTGGTTTGTGGCTAGCCGTTACCCCCCCCCCCCCCCCCCCCCCCCCCCCAAATTGAAATCTACCCGTTGACACACACAAACAAGGAAACAAAATCAAAAGAAAAAAAAAAAAAAAAAAAGAACCATGCGAGCTCGTTGGAAAACTGAAGGTTTCAAACCGACGGTCTGACCGACGGCTTCGTGCCATCCGCGTCGGTTCCGTCGGTTGAAACCGACGGTAAACCGACTCACCCGATGGGAGTGCCCTAAGACCTCCCCTTTATGTAGCCAACTAACTTGTTCCGCTTTCTATTCAAAATCATCTCAAAAACACTTTCAAAAAACATACTAAATCAACCACCAATTTTGAAAATTCTCAGTCTTCACCCACCAATTTCATCATAAGGTATAAATTTCCATCATCTTTTCTACAACTTTTCCACATTATTTCTTGTTTGATACTATAAGTACTTGCACTCTTTTGCATATGCTTACAAGGTGTTCCATGACATGCTCCAGTAATGATAGTTCTGTATAACTTTAGTTTTTGTCAAAAAGCTTCAACGGTTCTTTCTGTTTTATTATTTGCTACATGGGTTGCTTAAAACTGTTTGACTTATAACAAAGTTCTTAACTTTTTTAGTTTATATTGTCAATGAATGAATGTTGGTTTTTTAAAGATTTCTGTTAGCTGGTTCATACCACAGCTCGTTGAGAAATCATTTTGTATGTAGGTTTTGTTGGTAATTAGCTGTCACCAATTATAAATATATTTTTCTATGTGTCTTGTGATCTTATTGATGATGTAATCTAATCATCAACTAACGGATTTTTGTAACAGGAAAAATAAAGTCTCCAAGGCTATTGAAGTTGTCTTTTGAACTTGCATGGGGCTATCGATTTCGTGCCCCTTTGCTGCGTGTACAGATATGGAAACCAGTTTGACATCCATAAGTTGTTTAAAAGATGATGAAGCTAAAAGTTTGGTTAGATCAACCGGTTTCAAGAGCCAAGATTCTGAAATTGTTATGAAGTACATGGACCCTCAAACAATGAGGGCTCAAGAATTATTCATGAGATGGAACGAAATTAATCAAGAATCTTCGATATTTGATAATTCTATGGATGAATCATTGGAATTTTCTACGTCTGATTTGTGTAGCCCCAAACATGAGGCAGCCATAAAGTTGCAAAAAGTATATAAAAGCTTTCGAACACGAAGAAAGCTGGCTGATTGTGCAGTTTTAATTAAACAAAACTGGTTACTATTTCTAAACCTTTTAAGTACTTTGATTTGTTTAAAGATTTTATTGTAATCACTAGTTTTGCTAATGCAACTCTTTTGTTATTGTTTTAGGTGGAAGGTATTGGATTCTGCAGAACTCAAAAGGAGTTCTATATCATTTTTCGATCTTGATAAACATGAAAGCGCCATATCACGGTGGGCCAGAGCAAAAACAATAGCTGCCAAGGTACATTCAAGACCATTATAATTCAACTGACAACGAAGAAATATACTTATAACAAATCAGATGACTTACGACGTTTTAATTGATTTTTGCAGGTTGGGAAAGGATTATCAAAGAATTGCAAAGCACAGAAGCTTGCTTTGCAGTATTGGCTTGAGGCGGTAAGTAAAACTAAAATGATGGATTACTAATATTTACTAATACTTCCTGCTCATAACAAAAGATTTGAACTTTTGTAATTTAGTGCATCTTGCAATTATGCAGATCGATCCAAGGCATTGTTACGGTCACAATCTTCATTTCTATTACCTAAAATGGCTGCATTCTCAAAGCACAGAACCCTTCTTTTATTGGTAAGAACATATACCAAAGCTTAAATTTTTATCATTAAGTATAAGAATTTTGAAGTGTATAAACTTAATCGTTCTTTTTTGAAAACTCAGGTTGGATATAGGAGAAGGTAAAGAAGTGAATCTGTACGAAAAGTGTTCTAGAACAAAACTACAGCAACAGTGCATCAAATATCTTGGCCCAGTAAACCACTGTCTTTTAAATTTCCATTTTCATTACATTCCAACAAAAAATTCTTACTTTTTCATTTTATATGTAGATGGAGAGAAAAGCATATGAAGTAGCAATAGAAAAAGGGATGCTTTGTTACAAACAAATTGGCAAGTTCTTTGATACCACGAGTCAAACGAAAGGTGCTAAGTGGATCTTTGTTCTTAGTACTACAAGGACTTTATATGTTGGTATCGAAAGGAAAGGTTCATTTCAACATTCGAGTTTTTTGTCTGGGGGTGCCACTTTGGCTGCTGGAAGAATTATTGCAGAGAAAGGCATTCTTAAGGTATAGTTTGTTAGTTCCTTAAATAAATAAGGGTATTTCTGAATCACAGATTTTCTTCACGAATCGTTTATGTTCACCTTCAGAATTTGATATTTCGACCCTTAGTGGGGTTACACGAAATTCAAATTATGTGGCTAAGTTGCGAAGATCATACAGGTTTTTTGGCACAAAATCGTGTTCAGAGTTTCGATGGTAGAGAGAAATTCGTTCCAGAATGTGTCTCAAAAATGAATTAATCTTTTTATGTTTTGGAACCAGGAAGTTATTGACGATTGGCGGCGGTTGAAGCAATATTTTCACAAGCGGTCCCTTAACTATTGTTAAGCTTTGGGGCTCCGCCCCGAACCCCCGCCACGGGGCGCTGCCCCTTTGACCCCCACCGTTACCGTCGAACCGGGATTAGTCTAGACTAGTACAAGTGTACACTCCGCACCTCCAACCTTGTACGAGTTTAAAATGAAACCCCATGATACACGTATTATTTCCATTAAACTAAAACGACTAGGTGACACTAAAATCACCGACATAGTTTGTGTTAATAATAATATCATTTTCTTTGCTTTAAAAAGGTCGTATACTTATATGCTAATTAAAACAGGCAGTCTGGCCTCACAGTGGTCATTATCGTCCTACTCAAGAAAATTTTCAAGATTTCATTTCATTCCTTCAAGAAAATGATGTGGATACTCTTAATGTAAAGGTAAGGAAAAAAAACACATTTGATTTATTAGTTCTATTTTGTTTTGACTTATAATGCCTGACCATTATTTTCCTGATCTCTGATGGCCCCCAATGATGATGATGATGAAGAATATTTTGGCAAGCAATGTAGTATTGTCGGTTTAAAAGTTCACTCGTCTGAAGAAGAAGTAGATCTTGAAGATCATACTTCAGAAAAAACATTTGGAGAACAAAAGGAGCGGAGTTTTTCTAGAAGATTAAGTATTGAAATACCAAAACATGACGATTGGTTTGTAAATTTTATGGTCCAGAATCAATCAACAGAAACCATGTTAGATGGTTATTCAGATGATGAAAACGAACCAGATATGGAAGAAACAGTTTCTAAAGAAGCTATCTTTCGAAGAATCGCTTGTAGCTCCCAAACAATTTGAGTGGTGACAAGTATTTGGAATGCTTCATACGACAGTTACTTTGATTACCATACATTCTGATTCAAGTGAAGACGACAAGTGACTGTAAACATACATGGTTGACCTGACCACAGCTTCTATAGCTCAATATGCCCATTTTAAAATCCTAATATTTTACGAGTATAATTGTAGAATGATAATATTACTGAATGTGGTCTATATAAGTTACAAATCTAGCATTGAAATAACAACTGAAAATTTCTAACTGTACGGATTAAGAGGATAATAAACTATTAAGAACACATTTTAGGTACTTTTTGTTAAGCAATATCTGTAATCCCCTGATAAAGGTAGTAGTATTATCAAAATAGGTGAAAAATGATTTTTTACCAACTTCGGAACCATACAATTATATGCATATATAATTATTGTGATGAATATTTTGTATAGTTACTTAGTCCTTTGGAAGGACTAAATTTTGGTATGTTATATATTCAATGTAGATATTAGGTGAATGAGATATCGATGCTCAAAGAGACTAGCATGAAATTAGGGGTACTGACCCAGACAGCTTTTATGGGCTAATTTTTATTAATTTTCTCTTTTCAGTTAGAAGCTGTTGGAATTCTTTTCAGGTTAAACCTCTTCAACTTGTTTCTAACTATGATGCATAATGATCATTAAAATGGTGTTAATGAGTGCGGTTAAGCTCTGTTGCATAGATTACACCTATCACCTCCTCTTTGATATACACCACAACTATTTGGCAGTACCCACCAAAAAAAGAATCACAACTCAGCTTCTTTGATAACTCTGACGTCAATCTGGCTATCATTTATGCGCATGTATACTATTCTTTTAAATTTTTGCCAATCATAAATTTCAAAATCGATCAGCAGCTCCTTTTTTTTTTAAAAAAGCAGAGCAACGAACAGTTTCATCCAACAGAATACAAGTATAAGAAATCTTCAATATGTCTTGTGATAACAAGTAATTTCATGAAACTGATTCTCACTGATTAATTTCATGTAACGGCTGGATTGGTATGGGATAGGATTTTTGAATTCATCCTAACAATACAATTTACAGACTAAGAATCAAACTGGATAAATCATACTACAGAATCGGTACATTACCTAATGATCAGAACTGTCTCTTTTGATTATTGCAAGCCCTCTTCATGATAAATATCTGGACCATTTGAAAGTCTTTCATTTTCTGCAAGTCCTTGAAAGCTCTGATTGCCTCTTTTTATCACCTTTAATATCCTTGCAAAGATTCTAGAACAGATCGATTAAAGCCTCACCTATGGACACATACATTATAACATTCCCATCTGTAAGAAACTATTTGAAAAACACATATTCTCTGTTTAAGTTCTTTTATCAACCTATAAACTAAAATGAACACAACTGTAAGAAACTTTGGAAATCTATCTTGAATCTCACTTGTGACTAAGTTTATTTATCTATTTATTTATTGTTTTAAGTTGCTGCTATACTCTACGGTTGAAAATATATTCTTGAAAGACTGATATACATCTTGGCTTTGGGTGACTTTTTTATGCTTAAATCTATCCAGACAATTGTTCACATGTTAACAAAAATTTTTTAGAGAAAAAACACAAATGAACACTATATATTTGATAATTATCACAAAAACATCAATTATTGATTTCAAAGAACTGTCTCTTTGAGAAATTTCATTGAACAGCTGGCTGGAGGGATAGTACCAGCACAGTCAAGAGCAAAGATTATAAGTTTTGATGCAGGGATTGATTAAACAAAACTATTTGAAAAAAATAAACTAACACAACAAACAGTTGTTTATAAAATATGATATAAGCTAATTAAAACATCAGAGTGAAGTTGATGCTTGTGCCTACATATCTTGGATAGCTTTCCTATTCCACCCGTACAGTGATGAAAATGTCTCTATGAGGAATTTCATCGAACAGGTAGAGGGCTAGTAATATCTCGAGATTCTTAATTGATTGCATACAAGTTTATTCGTTGCTATAAAGTATAAGTTGGTAGTTTTAGAATGCTCTTGTACAATTGTTAGCATCATCAATAATATAAGCTACTGTACACACTGTTTGGTACTTATATCAGAGATAGAGATGAAAATACCATAATGTTAATCTATATCTACTAAAAGATTAAGTCCTCCATCATTAATGTTAAGTCTTATTATTTTATTTTTATTTTCAATTTAATTAATTAATATTAAAAGATTAAGTCCTCCATCATTAATGTTAAGTCTTATTATTTTATTTTAATTTTCAATTTAATTAATTAATATAAAAAAAATAAAAAGGTAAACTCAAATTTATTAAGTCCTCCATCATTAATGTTAAGTCTTATTATTTTATTTTAATTTTCAATTTAATTAATTAATACTAAAAGATTAAGTCCTCCATCATTAATGTTAAGTCTTATTATTTTATTTTAATTTTCAATTTAATTAATTAATATAAAAAAATAAAAAAGTAAACTCAAATTTATTAAGTCCTCCATCATTAATGTTAAGTCTTATTATTTTATTTTAATTTTCAATTTAATTAATTAATATAAAAAAATAAAAAGGTAAACTCAAATTTCACATATATTATTAATGATATGATATTAACTATTAGTAATTGTCAATATTAAATATTTATTAATGATATAAAATTAAATATTACAATTATTATTGTGTAATAAAATATCACATTTGTAACTGATCATGAAATGATTGTAGTAGGTATAGGATCGTACAAACATTTTAGATCATTTTAGTTTTTTAAATTGTCAATATTAGTCCTTATTAGTTTTTTATTTTCATTATTGCATAATGACAATTTTTTGTTAAGCTTTTTTTTTAAAGTCGTATGCGTTTGAGATTCGTTTAACTCAAGTTATTTTATGGCTATTTAACTAAATATTACGATGCACGTTTTAATTAGATGCACCATTATATTTATACTTCAACAATTAACACAAACATTACATAATGAACAATTTTATACAAACTGTGTGCATCGCACGGGTCTGAATGACTCGTACACATATACTTTCAAAGATGTAGTTGTCTGTGGAACATCTCTAAGATTCGGGCATGAATGGATATAAAGACGTTCAAGGCGAGTGAGGCGTTGTAAGACCTCTGAAAGTGAATTCACATCCTTAAAATCATGGATTGATAGAAAAGTCAGAGATGGTGGGAGAAGAAAAGATGTTGAACTAGTAGTGCTTGCATCTTCTTCCATTGCAAATGATTCCACTCCTGAATTTTCACCAAATAACATTAGTGAAACAAGCGTGGTTGGGTAATTTTGCAGTCCCCACTCTGACATTGGCTTTTTTAAACATCCTATTCTTAGGTCCTTCAAGTTAGGAGACCACAACCCACATGAAAATGACTTCAAATTCGAGGATGTCAGTGAAGTACATCTAATTATCACCAACCCCTCGATACTGTTAGGGCAACTGTAACTCTCTAGTGTCTCACAATCAAGAAGAGTAATTGTTTTAAGGACAGATCCCATGCTGCTACTACTCCCCACATTAACATTAACCTCTTTCTCTACCATTGATACCAACTTTTTACACCTATCAACATGCAAGTTTTTTAAACTCACAAGATACCTGTATGCCTCCGACTCTGAATCCCACAAGTGTTTCAATCCATCACATTTTATTATGCATAGATATTCAACTTCCCTGAGATGTTTTAAAAGTTCTCCATCCAGTTTATTGGTTAGTCCTCTTATATCCTTCATTTTCAATGTACGAATTGATGAAGACACACCAACCATGGCTCTTAACACAGCTTCAGAACATCGTTTTATAGTCAAAACCTCAAGTGACGGTATCAATCCAATTGACACCTCATCAAGTTTCGGACATTGTTTGATTTTAATTTCACGAAGACGAGTAAAAGTTCCGTCAATACCTTCACCAACATTAGTCGACCATACCTGCAAACCTTCCATATCATCAATTTCCAAAATCTCAAGTGATGGAAATGCAATACCAAGTAAAGACCATATCGTCACCCCATCCATCCTTTTCACTAACAACTTCCGAAGTGACTTTAGATGCCTAAATGTCGGTAAATGTGTACAACGTCTA
This sequence comes from Logfia minima, assembly GCA_963921325.1. Lineage (NCBI taxonomy): Eukaryota > Viridiplantae > Streptophyta > Magnoliopsida > Asterales > Asteraceae > Logfia > Logfia minima. Next base: position 23,982,355 of record OY992775.1, on the reverse strand, counting down.
CAACCTTCTAATCTTAATTCTGTTAACTGGTCAAATGAGGGATCCCCAACCCAACTAGGGAATTCGATTCCCCCATAAAACGAAATCATGAGTTCTTTCAACTTCCTGTGAGGAATTAGCCTTTCAAGCACTTCAGATTCTATCATTGAATTCCGAGAATCAATAAAGACATCACTCCAAATCATGTTCAAGTTATCAAGGCCCTTCTTTTGTTGTAAGTTGGCATCCTTTGCTTGCACTGGATCTCTTACTTTGTCCAACCCATTTATGGATAGTCCACCTTGGAGATCAACTAGGTCCTTAAGCTCACAAATTTTAAAACCATTATCTTCTTCGATATAAACCTTAGGCAGAGTTTGTAGACTCATCAGTCCACCAATCCCTAAAGGGGTTTTGTTCAACAATGGAGTATCCCTGATGTCAAGATGTCGCAGGTTTATTAGCTTTGCCAAACTAACTGGCAAGTGGGATAACTCATAACACCTAGAAACCAACAAGCTTTGTAGATTATAAAGCTCACTAACTTGTTCCGGTACTTGTTTAATATCCGTTCTTGAAAAGTTGAGGTACCGCAAATGCACGAACTTACCAATGGATTGTGGTACCTCTGTGATTGAATAATTGTTTAAGCTCAACACCCGTAGGAACTGTAAGTGTGGAAGTAATTCAACAAGAACATTCTCGAATGAGTTGAATACTTCCCGATTAACTGACATGGGTAAGAATGTTCGCAAACGTGTGGCTCTATGTAAATCCTTCAACTTTCTGTGTGATCCATGACGGTGACCTAAAAATGAAACGTGACGGAACTTCTCAAAAGCTTCGTTCCTACCATTTACATCCATCTTATCATCCAACATAAAGAAAAAGTCTCCCGCAACACTTATTGCCAAGTCATTCATCAAGTCATGCATTATGTATAGTGATTTGTCATTCGTTGACTCCTGAAAAAATGACCTTGACTGTAACTCTCCAAAATACTGGCGACCCAAAGTCTCCATTGACTTGTTGCCCTTTGGTGTGGGAAGAAACCCTTCTGCTACCCATAGTAGAACTAGCTCTTTCTTCGCAAACAAGTAGTCCTTTGGAAATAAAGAGCAATATGCAAATACTTGCTTCAGATGTGGAGGGAGGTCATAGTAACTTAACCTTAGAGCTGGAAGAATGCCGCTTTCATCCTCTAAATTCCATATCTGGCTATTCAACAGCTCCTCCCATTCATCGTCACTTCTTTTGGTCTTCAAGACCCTCCCGAGGGTCACCAAAGCCAAAGGCAAACCATCACACTTCTTAATGATACCTTGAGCAATCGATCTAAGAGATGGATGATTATCAAAGTTTTGTTCATCTAGTGCGTATTGAGCAAGTAAAGACAAAGCTATCTCATCTGACAAAACATCAAGACTGTGATGTGGCAAAGAATTCATCACTAATGCAACCTTGGTCTTGCGTGTGGTTACAATAACTTTACTTCCAGGTGCCCCAACAATAAAAGGGTTTTGAAGGAGTTCCCATTCAGTATCTTCTTCGTTCCAGACATCGTCTAGAACAATTAGGAACTTTTGTTTTGACAATTTTTCCTGCAGGGCCACATGAAGCAAATCGAGATTAGCAAATGCTCTATCCTCCCCGACCACAGCTTGATAAATTGCCTTGCTAATATTGAACACATCAAACTCCTCAGAAACACAAACCCATGCCCTGAGTTTAAACTTGTCCTTAACTTTCTTGTCGTTATACAAAACTTTGGCAAGAGTTGTTTTGCCGATTCCACCCAGACCAACTATGGACACAACGCTGAAATTCTGATCACATGCTTCATGCTCCAACAACTTCCCAAGCAATTCAATCCTATCTACTTCCCGACCCAAAACTTTGGACTCATCAACAAGTGAAGTTTGTTGGGACCGTCTATATGTTCTGTTTGGTCTTTCAAGTTTCACATTCACATCTAGACCTAGATTATTCTTACAAATAAAAAGATCTTCCAATCTATTATTGATCTCATCTAGCTTTGAACGCATCTTATGACCATACATCATGTTATAAGGAGTGAAATGAGTAAAGGGACCTTTGAACCTCTTCAAAAACTTACTAACTCTGCTTGTGCTGACGTCAGGTTCTTGATTCAACTCGTGCTTCAAACCTTGCGTGGCCATATCATCGAGTACATCGTCTATGTCGTAAGCCAATTCCTGGAGGTCATGTAGCCACGATTTAACAGCTCTTTGTGTTATGTGCTTCTGACCTGCATCAACAAGCACATCTTGTATTAGGGTCAACTTGTTCTTCCATATATTCAGCAGAGAATTTATTTCTTCATATTCAGCGAACTTCATCAAGGCACCAGAGATTAGCTTCTCCATCAACACACTTATGACCGCGCTAACAACGTGATCAGACATCGGAATTTGGAGACAGAAAGATGTTTGTTTGTTTGATGAAGAAAAAGAATTGAAATTTCAATCATAGATATGAAAATTCACGGATGAAGCGCAGGAGTAGACTTTCTGTTCCAGTTGGTAATATAAAATAGTATGTGATGGCCCACACGAAGTTCACAGAACAGTAACACCGTTATATAATTATAATAATTCTTTTTTTTATTACATATAAAATTATATAAATTTGGTAATTCATTTTTATAAGCGTTCAATTTGGACATCTATGTCCAGTTGTATCTAATCCACTTCAACGTATTATTTTGTTTATAAGTAAATTTCTAAACTCATCAAACAGTTCCCTATTTTCTTTTAACATATTTAGAAGTAAAATACCCTTTTGAAATTTGAAAGTGTAATGGGTATTTTGGATGATAAAAATGTTGGTTATCAATATCAATTTTATTTGACAGTCGTTTGTGAGTCGGTTTGGGTTGCCGACTATGAACCTTATGCCACAGATTTTTAACTTCATCACGCCGACTTATGAATTGAATCTACATTTGTATAGTTGGTTTGTGGTCTAGGAGACAAAGTTAACATGTACAATTTGACAGCTGATCATGGGCAATACTGCTAACAACGGTTCACTTCTCGATCAGAAGTGACAACAACACTAACAATGATTTCAGCAATTTAAATTTAAAGAAGGATCAGAATTGGAATTTTGATCACAACTATGAAAATGCACATATGACAGCAGAGCGTAGATTTTGTGCTCCACTTGGTAAATGGAATACGTAATGGCGCTGATCACCCTCTTCTAAAATAATTCAATTATCCCGCAAATTAATTATATACAAGATTACATGAATGGTCCATGTGGTTTAGGTAAAATGATACAAATCGTCCCTAACTTTATAAAATTACAATAATTGTCCCCAGTTTTACAATTCTGCATATTCACAGTCCTTGAATTTTAAAATTAACTCCAGCCTATTTAAACTTGAATAATTCGTAAATGACCATTTTCAAAATTACATTTATAGTCTGTAAAATCTGTAAATAAGCGCATATTCGTATTATAAATATTGAATCAAATATGGTTTATTGTAGTTGAAGACCCACGGCTTTGCATATTTAACATGAATTTTTGTTTTAGCGGCATTTTAAATCAACTAAAATAATTAAATTGTTATGCAATTTGTGAATATTCACATGTAGTATAGTATATAAATTTACAAATTGAAAATACATAAAATGTATTATATATTTATCGGTTTGGTTCGGTTATAATGCTTTTAAAGACTACCATAACCGAACTAAAATTTTCAGTTTCTATAAATTTCAAAACCATTGTTGGTTTTCATAATAGTTCGGTTTAGATCGGTTATTTCGATTATCTCAATTAATTCGGTTTGTGGTTCTGGTTCTGCACACTCCTATTGGGTATAGTGTGTACACTAAGGTAAAATCATCTATCAAATTAGACCTAGACCCTAGTAATAGAAAGTGCACTTCAAAACAGATCCTCAATTTAGAATATCTTGTGTTACATTAATTTAATCTTCATACATGTGAACCTATAGTACAGTACATTATTATTATATTAGAGACGATTGAAGTTTTATTAATGAAAAATGACTTTAAGTGTAATTTTAAGTAGGAGATGATTTGTAACATAACCAAAATGGTTCTTTTCATAAATATATAAATAATGATTATAGATGAGACTTGAGGTATTGGGAGAATAATATTTAAAGATATTTAAATCAAGTCCGGAATTAGTTAAGTTATCCGATTATGTGGAGGATTGGGGAGCACAATATCAATCATGAGAGTTTTAGATGCTTATTAATGTATCAATATCTGTACTCTTCTTTATTTTGACATAGTTTGTTGATAGCTTTGTGATCCTTTAATACTATTATGACATCTTTTGAGATTCATTTCAGCATCTAGTGGAAGTCTGGAGACAGTTGTGCTATTGATGGATCTTAAGTTTCTATGAGTTTAGTGTACGGATTTTGAGTAACACTAGAGCGTTTGAACCTTCGAGTTTATATTCTCGAATAGCAAATTATTTTGCGACTGACCAAGTATTATAAGCCATAGTCTTTTCAGAGAGCAACGGTTATTATTTTAATTTGTACAGTGAAAACGTGCCAAGTGAAAAACGACTTGCTCATAGAAATCATAGCTACGTACATAATTCTATGTACAAAACCAGACATCCCAAATCTCTCTTTATCTACGAAACCACCTGTCGCAAATCGGACCACCTCCACCGTAATGGGAGCTAAAGCTATGATCTATGACGATCTTAAATCATCGAAAAATGGTACTAAGGACGTACGAGAAGAAAAGTCTTACCAAGTCAAAAGAAACAAAGTAAAGAATTAGAAGGGTAAATGGTGAAATCGTAGGAAGGTGGAATGACCACTCCTAAAATCATGCATGCATGAGAAACTATGTACATAACCATTTTCCCATATGCCCATGTAAAATGGAGAAGCTTTCTAGTACACTTCTTGTTTTATTTTATAATATATAGGGGAGTAATAGGTTGAGTTTTAGAGAGAAGGTAATACAAAACAAAACAATTCCTCCAGGTTTCAAAAGTTGCATTTTCATTCTTGTTTTAATCACTTTTCATATATATGGATCACGCAAGAACCATAACCACTCGTGTTTTTTCCGTTAAACCGACGTACACCATCGACACTGTTTGTCTCCGTAGGAACCAACTCCATCAAACACCGTTAAGATGGAATATTCACTATGCCATTAAATACGTGTCAAACCACCATGGGAGTCTTCGTCTCAACAACACCTTCATTTAAAAACAGATCTACAGATCTTTTATTTATTTTACTTCAACAGTTTGTGCAATAAATAACTGGATTTCTAGTTACAAAAAGGATTTATTCATGAGATGTGAAACAGAGAAGATTGATGAGACGGTAGAGAAAGATATAAATTTATTTTGAAATAGCATGAAAAGAGAAGTGGTGAAACGAAGAGAAGAGTAAGCAAATTATTCTAGTCATTCATTTTTTATTAATGATTAATAATTGTGATATTTTTGTAATTAGTTATAAATATTAAGTTATAAGTTAAGAAAAAAACATAACATAATTTTTCATATACACCCCTTCCACCTTTATCCAACTTTCTTTTCTCCCTCTCACTTTTTAACTATCTACCTCTCTCCCTTCAACTTCTCCACCTCTACCCCTCTCCCCCACCACCTGCCCACCACCTGCTGCTAGCAGTCACTAGCGCCGCCTGCCGCCGCCATAAATTTTTTTCTTTTCTAAAAAAATTCAAAAAAAAAAATTACTTTTGATACGTTTTTATTCGTTTTTTCGTTTTCTTTTCGATTTTATTCTTTTTTCGTTTTCTTTACGTTTTTATTCGTCTTTTCATTTTTTTTTCATTTTTGTTCGATTTTTCATTTTATTTTCGTTTTTTACGTTTTTTTACGTTTTTATTCATTTTTTCATTTTATTTTCATTTTTTACGTTTCTTAACGTTTTTTTTTTTATGTTTTTAACTTTTTTTTTACGTTTGTTCGTCGTCTTTTCGTTTTTTTACGTTTGTTTGACATTTTTGTAAATTTTTTCATTTTATTTTCGTTTTTAATGTTTTTTTTACTTGTTTTTCATTTTATTTTTGTTTTTTTACGTATTTTTACATTATAGATACTGCATGCAGTATGTATTAAATGTAGCAACAAACATCAAAATAACATGCAATATATATAAAATGCAGCAACAAACATCCAAATGACATGCAGTATGTATAAAATGCAGCAACAAACATCAAAATAACATGCAGTATGTGTAATATGCATCAACAAGCATCAAAATAACATGTAGTATGAAAAAATTGCAGTAACAAACATCAAAGTAACATGCAGTGTGTTTAAAATGCAGTAAGAAACATTAAAATGACATGCAGCATGTATAACATGCATCAACAAGCATCAAAATAACATGCAATATGTACAAAATGCAGCAACAAACATTAAAATGTAATTCATTATGTATAAAATGTAGCAATAAACATTAAATAACATTCATTATGTAAAAAACGTCAAAAGATGTAAAAAACCAAAAGAAGAAAACCAAAAAACGTAAAAAAATGAAAAAATATGAAAAAACGTAATAAAACAAAAAGGAAATCAAAAAACAAATGAAAACGTATAAAAACGTAAAAAAAACGAAAAGAAAACGAAAAACGAATGAAAATGTAAAAAACGAAAAAAAATGAAAAAAGAAAGAAATTGAAAAAACTTAAAGAAAACGAAAAGAAATTGAAAAAACTTAAAAAAACGAAAAGAAAATAAAAAAAAACGAATGAAAACGTAAAAAAACGTAATGAAAATGAAAAAACATAAAAAAACGAAAAGAAAATGAAAAAACGAAAGAACGTGAAAAAACTTAAAAAAACCGAAAAGAAAATGAAAAAATGAATGAAAACGTAAAAAAAAACATAATGAAAATGACAAAACGTAAAGAAAAAAAAAACGAAAATAAAATGAAAACGTAAAAAAAATGAAAAAACGTAAAAAAAAAAAACGAGAATATTGGAATATTGGGAACCAAAGTTCGAGTGCTTAAAATGATTTGAAAATTTTACAAAAGCATAATATTTCGTAGAAACTGACTTGGTAAAAATTCTAGAATGTTGCATGAACATTTTCTATTTTTCTCAAATTTACTTCACTTTTTAGACACAAAATGATTATAAATAATCTATAAGTCTAAAAATCCTCAAATTTTCACAAAAAAAATTGAACTATATTTCATGTTGTATACCAAGTTTGGTAACTTTTGGATGTTGTTTTCTTATATTTCCATTATTTTGTTCACAACGCAAACATTAACCGATAACGAAACTCAAATGGAAATTCAAACTATAACGACACTTTGTAATTTAATTAGCTAGTTAAGAAATCCTAACAAACCGTATTAGACGAGAATCTAATTAGAAACCTTGTGTTCATACGACTTGGATAGGAATCATACCCGACCGGCACGCGCACTCTCAATTGTGAGTATTCACAGCCCCTCTTTTAAATGCTTTACTTAAATGTTTAGGGTGAAAAACATGTTTACTTGATTTCAAATGCTTTGCTTGATTACAAATATTGTATTTAATTACAAACGATGTTTTGAATGTTTACTGTTTATACGAACATGATTATATGCTTGTTTTATCTATCGTATCTAAAGTCCCCGTTTTGTATCTACATGACCATTAACTCTATATGAGCCAAATGATGCATATGGATAGTACTATTTGGGAGCACGCCACCTCCCCACTCACGCGGCCACGTGAGTTCATCCCCATCCTAAATGCCGACGATAGGGCATCTCTTTGGAGCGTTGAAATCGGTCAAGGGTTGGTTGTGCACTCAAGCATGATAACTCATCGTAAATATAAACATTAACATGATAATTCGATGTGGTTATAAACTTTTTAACATGATAGCATGATATATCATCGAAATTATAAGCATTATAACATGAGCTTTATAAACATTACAACTTGAGTTTTGTAAACGTGACATGAAAATCTTTGAAAACATGAGCATGATGCTTACAAACGAAATATAACTTTGAAACGTTATTGAACTCTAATGGGAATCGCTCTTAAATAAGCCTCGTTCTTAAATGAACCTCTTTTGTACATGAAACATCGATTCTTAAATGAATCCAACTTTCTTATGAATATCACCCTCGAATGCGCCCCGTTTATAAACAAACTACTTTTTCGAACTAAACACGTAGCAATATGGATCTTTCTAAACTAAATGTCGGGAACTCCTGAAAAGGTCTTTCATAACACAAAACTTGTGTACTCACCAACTATGTTTCATAGTTGACCATTATTTTTACATGTTTTTCAGGACTTAGCCATGATTTGGCAATTGAAGCTAAACTTGTCTTATAAATTATGTTGCTGATGTGTTACGGACTTTTGTTTATTTCGGATGTAATCGCATCTTTTAACTTTAGTACTTTTGCGCTGTAAACGTATGTAAACCTTGATATAATGCTTTATTTGTAGACCGTTGAACGGTGAAATTTTGTATCTTTCGACTATGAAATCATTGTACTGTTACATCTCGTGTTTCCGCTTTACCTAGGTGTTACACAATTCGGATATATGCAGAGTCAAGCTGATCACAGTTTGTTTGTAAAACACTCGATGGTAAGAAGTCAATATTACTCGTTTACGTTGATGATATGATCATCACTGGAGATGATACTCAAGAAATTGAGAACTCGAAGAAAAAGTTACATTCTGAGTTTAAAGTTAAGGATCTTGAAAAGCTACAATACTTCCTTGGGATGGAGATTGCTCGAAGCAAGGAAGCAATTTTTATCTCTCAGCAAAAATATGTACTAGATCTCTTGAAAGAAACAGGAAAACTTGGATGTAAATCAACAAGTACTCCTTTGGAATGGAACTGGAAGTGAAAAGTCAATGACAATGACCCTCCATTTGATCGAGAACGGTACCAACGTGTTGTAGGCAAGTAAATTTACCTATCTCTTACGTGTCCCGACATTGCATATAGCATAAGTGTTGTGAGCCAATTCATGCACTCTCCCACAAAGAGACACTATGAAGCTGTTCAACAGATCCTCGGGTATTTGAAAGGCACACCCGGAACGGGATTGCTATTTCAAAAGAATGACAAGAGAGATGTGGAAGGATTTGCTGATGCTGATTGGGGAGGATCAGTTGATGCAAGTCCACAACTGGGTACTGTACTAAAGTACGGGAACACATAGTTACTTGGAGAAGCAAGAAACAAACTCTGATGGCGAGAACTAGTGCTCAAGCAGAATACAGAGCCATAGCTTAGGGAATATGTGACCTGATCTGGGTTACAAGGCTATCGGAAGAGCTCAAAGTTGATGTAAGTGGTCTTGTAAAGTTAAGTACCCATAAAGCATGTACTTTTTGTGTGTATAAATCATGTTTCATAATTCTTCGATAAAAGTTAAGTTGTTTGAGATTTCTCAATTCTCAGTTTGTTTCAATTATATCTCGGCCAAAAATAAAGGAATGTAACAGATACATAAAAGAATAATACTTGTACGGAATCAAATGAAAGAAACTTTTCAAGAAAATTCTCTACCATAATTCATTTCTTTCTTTATAAATCACATGTATGTTCTTCTATTATGAACCTTAGCGTAGTAATTTACTTCGGTTGTTGATGCACAAGTAACAACTGAAGCATGCAGATAAAAACTAGCTTTCGCTTGTTGTATGGCGTGCAGCAAAAGATTTTACCAATGGGTTCACCAGATGAGGCGCTTCATCCTGTAATAGGATAAGAACTCATCAGCACATTGTGTACACAATCATGTTGAATTTACCACGCATAAGCGACAAGCATCTTAATGCTAATACAGGCCGTATTTGGATTTCTAATACAAACCAACTAATTTTCACATGTAAAAAACAGGCCAAACAGTCACTGTAGTTTACAGCAAGTAATTACGGACAAAATGTATAATAAATTATGGTACTTGGCTTATTTCTTGCCCAATTGTAAAGTTCTCCTTTTTTTTTTTTCTTTTTTTGAGAAAACGGTTTGTTTGCAAAAGCCAAGTACAATCCACGATAGTCTAATAAGTCAAATCACGTCTTCAACATAACGTCTCTTCCTAGAATTATACTAAATTTGACACGATTCAAAATGATTGTTCTAAAAGAGGAATTAATAGCCCAACAGACCGACCTGTACATAGGAATGGCAATGGGTCGGGTTCGGTGCGGGGAGTGTGGGCCCCATATCTGAACCCATTAATCAAAACAGTCTCCAAACCCGCCCCGATCCCCATCAGGATCTTATCGGCGATCCCCATTGAAGCCGGAAGTTCCCACAAACCCGACCCAATCCCCACTCGTCATCAGTGTTTCACAAAACCCAATTTGATTTTTTAATGTTGTTAACATTGATATTTATTATTTTGGCCACATTATGGGTGATATCATGATAAGGAGAATTATATAGATATGGAGCTAATAACATATGATAGATAGGACAAACAAACCAAATATTAATTTTATAGTCGTAAGCAAACATAAACGCTAATCAACGCATAAAATCAGAAATCGGTTACTAGTCTATTCAAAACATTGATGTTTTGGCTTAACCTGCCAAAAACTGTACCATTCTGAAATATCATAACTATCTCCTTAAGTTGCGAGTTTATTTACTTGAGTTTGACTTCCGATATGCATCAAGAATAATTTGGTAAGAGGGTACCTGAGGACAGTGACCAACACCAGAGAGGGCAATAAAATCTTCAACAGTGTCAAATTTTCCGTAAGCTCTTCCAAGTTCAATGGGTTCCCAAGGATCTTTGTCACCCCACACTACCAGTACAGGGCACTGCACAAATAATTTAAAGACTTAATATATCAGCTTTATTTCCTGCAGGTTCGAATAAGTGGAACGTAAGTGTACCAAAGATTCAACCTTTACTTGTGGCAGTAGTTCCTCAGGAAGAGGACCATCTGAATAACAAATAAACTCAAGAAACACATCTGCAGCACCAGGCTCGAGCCCGGGAAGAAGAATCGCGTCAACTAGTTCTTCCGTCACTTGGGAAGTGTCATGGTAACACTGCATAAGGTAAAGCACTTAATTTGATACACTCTGTTTAATGTTATTATTTAAATAATTTTATGTTGTTTACATTAAATATATACCTGACAAAGAATACTTTTAACTGACTCTCGTGTGGCAACGGTTTGAAAAAAGAATTTTCCCACAGGGGTATTCCTGATACGAACAATTATAACTTCAAATAAACCGGTGAGAAGTTTACAAATGGCGTTTTAGTCTGAAATTTACCTCAGTAAGTTCTGGAAAGATCTAATCAAGGGTCTTCCAAACCATGGTTGCTTTGTTATATGAAGCATACGAAGAGAGATGTTTAAGAGCACAATTCCCTTACAGATGCTTGAATCCATCACTGCTGCCTGAAGACCAACAAGTCCTATACAAGGCACATAATAAAATTATATAATCAGCTGTAATAAAATGGGCTGCAAGAGATAATCGATCAGTTCCAAAATGCAGATCCAAACACTCTCTACAGAAGGCTTTAGCATGTTAAAGTATGTTTAAATATGTATATTTTATCTGGATTAAGTGCACCAAAATGTAACAAACAAAGGTCTAACATTCATAGTGTGAATCGAACTTCCAAAACTTCTATTGCATGTATCCAACTTTCGGTTATTGCTATTTGTACATAATTTGGCTGGTGTGTCACTGTCTAAGCTACCATGTGCATCCATACAAGTTGCTATGTCAGAAAATTACATACAATGGTCAAAAAGAACAAGTTCATTACATACAATGTACGCCCAATTAGTTTGAAACACACTATGAATACCTTAGTTTGATACATTCGGGTGCACTTAACCCATTTTATTTCGGAACTAAACAGAAGATGGTTACCTCCAATTGAATTGCATATAAAGAATGCTTCATCTTTAACTATTTCTGTACAGAAGTCGTTTAACTGAGAACCCCATGTCTCAAATGTATAGAAAGGACTGTCTCCAAGCTCACGGGGATTCGGTTTGTCAGAATAACCATAACCAATAAGATCAATTGAGAATACCCTATGTGATTCAGCAAGAACTGGAATATTTTTCCGCCAATGGTCACTGTGAAAATAGAAATTCACAACTACTTAAGCCATATGAGAGTGTAGTAGCAACAAAGTACAAAGATATCAGATTTTCAAAATAATCACATGAACATTTGACCATTTTGTTAATCGGTGTAGCTAACCATACCATCCTATAAAGCATATGGGACTACAAATAGAGTATTATACTAACATCTCTAGATATACACACACATACATAGCCAATTGAAACACGATTCATTTTGTGATATAATGTAGTTAATACCTATGTTATATAGTTGAGGAGATGCAAAATATGAATGATGGTGGACCTGTTTGCTCCGAAACCATGAACCAAAACCAATGCAGGGCCACTGTTCCCAGCATATTGATACCGAATAGAATAGCCTTTCCAGTTCCACGTGCTACAACACAGACAAAATCAACTTATTTTAGTAAAGTTCTGCAACAAACTTACAAAAGAACACATGCTGTATAACTACATAACTCAGCAGAACCGAGTAAAACTTAAAACTAATGAGACTTTGTTTGGATCAATAATCACATCTCTAATAGTAAGTGTAAGACATACAAAAAAAAGGCAAAAGCATGGGATTTACATACTTTACTAGCTTGTCAACATCTATTCTAATTATAGCAATTTCTTAATAGTCTCTTCAAGTTTTAAGGCCTTAAATAATTAGAAAACCATAATCAAAATTACTTTTAACCAGACACCTGGTGCAAATTTGAATTTGAAATGATAGGTTTAAGGGCATATCGAAACACCCTGTAAAGCAGGCTTCATAACCAACAAGTATCATCTTTCAATGCATAAGTAATATAACATGTTAACAGTCATTATTCTCCAAACACATGATGATATGCAGCATTGTAAGTTAAAAATGACACTAAAAAGTTACCCAACTTTAACAAATTCTTATTTTTGGTACTCAACTTTTTTCGATCAATTTAAGTTATTTTACCATTAAGAAAAAAGGTTTTTTCTTTTTGTAAAAATCATTTTTGGTGGTTCAAAACTCGTTCACAAATCTAAGAGAAAAAAAAAGTTGAATATCCAAAATGAGAAATTGGGTAAATATTGGTAAATACCAGAAGAAACATAAAATATAAAATACTAATATTAATAAAATAAGCAATACCATGTTTTGACTTTGACATTGGGGGTGATCTCTTCGATTGCTTCAACTGAAGAAGAATTATCAATCAAACATGAAGAAATTGATAGAATAATTCTGGTAGGTTTTGAAGGAATTGAAGGAACCCATGTTTTCTTGGATGTGAAAGAAGGAATCTTGTTGGTAAATATTTGAGGGAAGTAGAGTTTGGAACAACTTGTACTCGCCATTGGTTACACCTCTCTGTGTTTATTTTTTGTGTGACCTCACTGTGTGTTCCTGAGCATTTGAAACTTTAAAATGTTTGGAGCCACACAAACTTGTGATGTCAACAATTTTGCCACGTCGCCTACACAAATGCAATAATTTTAATGGCCAAAAGTTCAGATTCAGATAAAGAAAAAAAGAAAAGAAAAACTTAAAGTTAGGAATTATAAAGGCTCAAGACAAGTGGTCTCTTCTAGAACAGTGCCAACGCTATGTCGGTTTGCAGGTCGGTTTGAACCGATGAAACCGACGTTATTGGCACGGTCCGTCGGTTCGCAGAAGTCGGTTTTCTGATGGAGGTTAGTAGCTCTTCGGTTTCATTTCGCTTCGCAGACTCGGTTCGCAGGTCACATTTTCAGTTCGGGGTTGCGATGTGTGTGTGTGTTTTTTTTTTTTTTTAATTATTGTATTCTATTTTTAGAAAATGTAATGTTTGTTTTTTGTTGGGACATGTTTTGTGACAACAGATCTAGCTTGTAATAGAACTAGTGTATTTATTGTCAAATTTGTATATTGGTTTAGACTCGTAAATATATGATATTAATGTGTTATTATTATTTGTTAAATATAATTAGACAAGTAACGAATTCGAATTAAAGTCAAAATTGCGAAATGAGAAGTCAACTCGCAAGTCTAATAACTTGCGAAATGAGATCTCAATTCGCAGCAGATTTGGGTTCGCAGGTTTGGACTAGCGAGCTGAGATCTGGGTTCGCAGGTCTGGACTTGCGAAGTGAGAAGTGTGTGCGAGCTGAGGTCAACTCGCAAGGCCCATGGGCTGCGAGTTGAGTCAACTCGCAAAGCCCATGGCTTGCGAGTTGAGCTGAATATAAAAAGAAATGTTGCTGTCATTTCTAGGTATCCGTGCCATAATTACACACAGCATTAAATATTCACACACCTCGTTTTTCTTGCAGATATAATTACTATTGTATTAAAGGCTCGGTTTTGAGTGATTAACATTGTTAATAATCAAAACAAAGCACGTTAATTGATAGTAACGTTATATAAGCTTAAACCTAACGTATTAAGGGATTCCGCACCTTAATACTTAAAGATAATCCGTTATCAAACCAAGATCTAGCGACTTACATTTTTAATTATGTATTTTATTTTTAGGAAATGTAATGTTTGTTTTTAATTATTGTAATGTTTTTATTTTAATTAAATGTGTTTTATTTTAATTATTGTGTTTTAAATATATAAATTAAAAACTGACCGAAAAACTGACCGTGACCATTGGCACGGGTCAGTCAGTTGTTAGTCAATTTCAGTCAGTTTTGAGAAAAGCTGACGTGGCGCTGATTTGGCACAAAGTGACCAGTCGGTTTTGACTTAGCATTGGGTATGGTCTTAGTTCTCTTCAGTTAAATGCATAGATGGTAACGTTCTGTCTTGTATATAATTTTTTGTATTTACGGTCTAAAAATAAAAACAAAAAATTATTACATGTTTAGTTCTTAAATAATAGAAATACCGTTACCTTAGTTTTATTCATTTTCTGAAATTATTATATCATTTTATACTATAAAGCTAAAAAAATCCATTTATTTATTTTTTAAATACAAATATATCATCCCTTCCGGTGACTCATCCCTTCTCCCTTGCTCTTATCCTTCCCCAACCGTAACCCTAATACCCACAGCTACCTCCATATAAAATGAGTTAGATTTGCTTCAATTAAAGGAACTATTTATTATTTGATTTCTAGTCTCGTCGCATGAGCAGATGGATAAAAGTAGTAATCGATTTCTATGCTTTTTAGAAGTTTACTTCTTTCACATTCCATTCTCGAATTTTTTTAACAATAAGAAAAATAAATTATAACAAGTTATTGTCCAATTATAGAAATAGATTACAATGAGTTTAATATTATAAATGTTTTCCTTATAATATATATTACATTTTTTCATATTTTTTCTATTTTCTTTTTCATTAAAAGAACACGAAAGTACAGCGTTAGTAAGAAATAAAAGAAAAGAAAATACTTCAATAGTACTATAATTTTTTAAATAAAAAAAAATTTTAAATATATAAAAAAATAAACGCTTTGAATATAAAATATATTTATATGTTTATTTGTTTGAATATAGAATACATTTATATGTTTATTTGTATTTTCTTATATAATAAATTGAATTAATAATTCAAAAACAATAAAAAGTAATGTAAAGGGTACTTTTGTTTTTCAGTTGAATAAGAGACTAAACGTAACAATTTTCTTATTTTTAGACTATCGATGCAAAAAATAAAGCACAATGACAAGAATGCCAATGTGTGTAAATAACATGAACCATCCTTACAATAACTCTTCTTTTATTTTTCAATTTATGTTTTTTTTGTCAACATTTTTATGGTCAAATACAAAATTTAAAGTGATAATCAAAAATATGATCTATTGAAGAACCGTAATTAACACACTAATCCTTTGACCAACACTTTTACCAAACTAATACACTAATGATCGAACAAACCTTTGATCTGTCGATCATCAATTAAAATTCAACATCAAACCGTTAAGGATTTAGCAAAATAATAATTAATTCAATTAATTATTAATTAATCCCTAAGTCAATATTAAACAATTGAAAGGAAAAAAAACATAATCATGAGATCGAGCAGGGCAGACTTCGATCGCCAATCAAACTCTGACATGTCGACAAGCCAGATCGAAATTTTGATCAAGCATAAAAGAGGGCAGGTTTGATCGAAATTGATATTTAAAAAAAAAAAAACTTGAACCAGGAGCCACTATCGATCAACCTCTCCGACCAGCCATTCATTTTGTGACACGTGTCGATCGACACATAAATGCATGATCGAACTTCCGTATATTTTGAAATAAAGCTGTAATTATTTTCTTATTTACCATTTTAAGCCTCTTTTCATCCTCTCTTTTTCATCTTTCTGTTTTCATTCATCGATCTAGAGTTGATCAGGGTTAGGGTTCCTTAAGGTATAAACATTATTTAATCTTTCTCTTTTCGTATTTAATCATTAAAAACTGTTAGGGTTTTGTTTAGGATTTATTTAAGAATTTTAAGGTTGAACTTGTTTTCTTTTTTCTTTGTTGTTCATATAGAAGATAGATTTTGCAGGTTGAAGAATCAAAGAATGAAAGATTTAAACTTTGATCTCAATGTAAGTCTCCTTTTCTTTATATGATTATATATTTATTTAAATTTTACTTATTTATTTGTTTTATAAGTTATTTACTTATTGTGAAATAAAGTTTGTGTAGTAGACATTAAATATATGATTTAAGTCTTCATTTTTAGAAGTTGAAATATTAAATTTATGTTTTAAAAATTAAAATATCTATTAAAATTAAGTTTATTTGTTAGAGATTATTTTTTACTTTCGTATATTTGTTTTATAACCATAACTTATTTTTTTGGTGATTAAGTAATTTTAAGATAAATAATGTTTGATATAAGCATGATTTATTATTATTGTTTAGAAAATTAGATTTATTTCTTAGAGATTTAAATATGAATATATATCTAAATAAGTAGAATTTTGTAAGAAATTAACTCTTTGATTTAAATTTTTAGATGCAATTAAAATATTTATGTGAATAAGTATAGTTTTGTTAAAAGTTAACTTTTTGAATGTTGGTAATTTAGTCTTGTTAGAAATTATACTTTTGATTTTTTTATATATTAAAATTTGAATGTAAATAAGTAGACTTTTGTTAAAAATTAACTTTTTGAATACGGAAAGTTAATTTTGTTAGAAACTAGCTTTTTGATTTAATTTTAAGGTGATATTAAAATATTTTGGTTAAAAGTTAACTTTTAGAATTTTAGGAGTTAGTTTTGTTATAAATTAAACTTTTGATTTATTTTTGTTGGGTCAGAGACCCCACTAAAAGTAATTTATAGATGACAAATTCACCTAAGTGTTCTTGTAGTTCACTGTATTACTTAACAATGAACAGTTAGAGTAGAAAAGAGGAAATGTCGCTGATCAAATCTGATCTGCGAACAGTAACACTTAGAATATATTTCATTCTGCTCTCTAATCACTGCATGTGTTAGCAGAGATTCTCTTGTAACCTGAAGTATTATTAAAGGATTCATAATTCGCTGATGAACATTCAACCTTCAGAGTTACAAAGGCTGTCGTTGAAAAGAACAAGTTCCATCTGCTGAAGTCGAAGACTGAAGACAGAGACAGAGAGCAGTTCAATGATGTGGAAATCATCACTCCCCTATTAACCAGCGGTTTATGCCTTTATCCTGAAGTACATTAGGTTTGACAAATACCCAATGTACAATAGAAGGTCAACTTATGCAGCATACAAGAAAACGTGAATATCTTTTCAAAGATATGTACGATAACTTATTGTACATTTGCATTTAATTCCTTGTACCTTCTTCTGTAACCTAGGAATAAAGTAATGTATAAACTTTAATCCTAGGATGTACTGTCACTTTCAAATGTTAGAAAGTTACTTTACTGTCCCAACTAATATGGTGTTGACACGTGTTGTACTTATCTCTCATTGTGTGAGAGTATAAATACCACACTCAACAACCATATTAAATGTACAGAATTTTGTATTCAAGATCAACTAGTGATAAAGCACGTTCTTACTCTCTAGTGAACCAAGTGCCCTCACTTATTTGTTAAGTGTTGATCACTAAGCCTTATCAGCGAGCAATTCGCTGATAAGCTATTGAGACCAAATTTTTCACAAGTTAGTTTACTTAGACTTGTCTGTCTTGTCTATTTTCGCAAGTAAACTTTGTAAAGTATTCAATTGATTCATATCAACAAAAGAAAACTTTAAACTTGAATTTGTTTGTCTATTTACATTTGTTGTTAGTAGTTAAAACGTTTTAGTTGACAAACTGGGACCAACAATTTTTTATATATTAAAATTTGTATGTTAATAAGTAGAGTTTTGTTAAAAATTAACTTTTTGAATATGGAAACTAGTTTTGTTAGAAATTAACTTTTTGATTTAAATTTAAGGTAATATTAAAATATTTATGTAAGTAACTATATTTTTATTATAAGTTAACTTTTTGAATGTTAGGAGTTAGTTTTGTTATAAATTAAATTTTTAATTTATTTTTTAGATGATATTAAATTATTTATGTAAATAAGTAATTTATATGCTATAAATTAAATTTTTACTTCTACATATTTGTTATTTATGCATGATTCATTTATTGAAAAATTAGGTTTATTTTTCAAACAAATAGGTTTATATGTAGAATCATGTTAGAAATTAAATTTTAAAATGATACGAGATAGTTTTGAAAAAAAAACAACGTTTGTTATGCTTATAAATGAAATAATATTTTAAATATTTTATTTGTAAGATAATGTATATCATGTTATGTTGAGTTATGTTAATTAACAAGTTTGGTGGAAATTTTGATGTTGTTTATACGTTATACTACGATGCTAACCTGATTGTTAGATCTAATGTTGGAGTCGCGTTCAAAATTCGTGAGAGCTTATCTAGGTACCTGAAAGACTACAAATGTTTAGAAACTTGTGTGTAACATCCTATTTCGCAATCTGGTAATTTCCATTATTTTAATTGATTATTTAATTGTTTTAGAACTATTTAATATTATGTGTTTTATTGTGAAATATTAGTAGATTCAAAATTGTAAGTTTTGATTTTATGCGACACAAGGGTAGTGTCGCAGGCTGTCTGTGCGACACAATGGTTGTGTCGCAGGACTGAAATTAAGTAAGGAGCTTAAGTGTAATTCGATGTTAAATATATATACACACCGCCCAAACACTTCCAGATAGTTTCTATACGTTCTAAGCTAACTTTTAAGTGAAAAACAGAGAGAATTAGAGAGAATTGAGAGAGAAAGTGAGAAGTTGGGTTTTGATTCATTTTGAGCTAATTGAACAGTGATTTCGAGGTAAGAGTTTGATTATTATGTATTGTTATTGTTTATAAGTGAATTACACGGATTGATATAGGTTAATTTGAGTATTACATGTTTGATTTCGTGAATTTTGAATCTGGGAACTGGTCTGTTCTTCATTGCGACACAAGGGTTGTGTCGCAGGTTGTGTCGCATGAATGTTCTGCGACACAGTTGTTATGTCGCTTAAGGCGGCCATATTGGGTATTGCGACACAATGTTAGTGTCGCAGGATTCTGTTGTGCGACACAGTGGTAGTGTCGCAAGGGTTTGTGGTGCGACACAATGGTTGTGTCGCTAAGTTTATAAAAGAGATTTTGTTTTGCAAATTTTGAAAATGCGTTAGTGTTTTTGAGACGCGGTTTTGTGAAAATATCACTAACTCGGATTTAATTGAAATTTGCATGGTCAATTGGAAACGACCTAGTAATCAAGGCTATATTCTAATAGCCTAGGCAGTTTTTGGCCATCCGGGGTCATCTAAGACCCGAAAATGGCATTTTTCAGTTTTAAGCGTCATTGCGGATTTTTTCTAATTTCATTTCTGATTGAACTTTTGTTTGCCTAGACTTCAGGGATTACCTGATTGGATAAATAGGCTATAATGATATTTATGGAACGAACTTCTGACTTGTTTACGATTTTCTGTTTCAGATCAACGTAAGACTCAGTGATATAAGAATACTGAGTGTGCAGACATCGAAGGTATCGGTGAGTGGATTCAGAACTTACCAATTGATTTAGTTGTAACTATTTGGTTACAACAAGTAAACGTAGATGTGTTAGACTGTTTAGTCTTGATTATTGATTATTGATCTACGTGATATGTGAACCAATGTGTATTATGTGATTGAGGTCAACGTGTAGTTGGACTTCTGGTTATTATGTGTTTTATACAGGTTTTGATTCATTTGTTGTGTTTGAAACCCTTGTATGTGTTTAATAACCATTAGTTATCGGTCTATTCTGTATTGGCCATACGGATTGACGGTAAGTGTTCTTGGGGGAATCCCCGGGTATTATGATAGCCCCAGAGCCACCGATCCTCATTGAATTATGTGTGTTTACGATTATTTGGTGTAAACTGCTAGTTATGCTAAGTTGAATGGAGTGTGATGAATCTATTCACTTAGCTTCGTGCTAACCCCTCATTTTACTTTCTGCAGGATATGTTTTCATTAATTGTGGGTGCAGGAGGTGAAGGGTTGATTATGGAATGTTTGACTGCGCTTTTGGACTCTGATATGGTTTTGTAATAAACCTTGTTTTGTGAATTTTATAATACCCCGCCTTTGGTAGTCTTAAACAGTTTGAATGTAATGTAAATATTGAAAAATGTAAACTGTTTATGTACAATGTTTGATATATACTAAGGTAATGTATTTTAAATTCATGCTTCCGTGTTTATTAATATTATATTTTTATATTGAAAAAGGGGTGTTATATTGTGTTTCGGATCATGGCTTGATGTTGATTGTGATAACCAAGACCTGATTTTGGTATATTTGATACTTCAAATTCAAATCATGCCACTAGTGGAAATCGATCATTTGTTGTTTTCTGTCGGTGGACAAGAGCTTAGATTCACACATCGGGAGTTTTGTCTAATCACGGGTTTTCGATTCGGTCATCAAGATTGGTTATCAAGTAGATTTGGCAATCCATTTAGGGATAGATTTTTTGGGTCTAGAGTTGGTAAATCAATTAAAGGTAGAGATCTTAAATATGTTTGAGAATGAGGTTGACCAATTAGGTGATGTTGATCATGTACGAGTTTGATTATTATTACTACTCTTCTTTGAGTTTCTTGATTGCGAGGCTAAGTTAAGCATAGATCGACCATTTATTAGTGTTGGTTGAGGACTTGGAAGCGTGGAACCAATTTCCATGGGGATCCTACTCGTGGGATGCCACTAATCGTTTGCTCCGTAATGCGGCTGGAAAACATCAGGCCTTACATTTTAATAACGTCACGAAGGGGTTACCCACTTATTCATTAAGTGGATTTGTATGGGCCTTTAAGGTAACATCTACGAATATATTTAGTTATTATTTTTTAACTTAATTTATATGTGAGACTAAAATTGTCATAGCTATGGATATATGAGGTTTTCCCATACGGACAACTTAGTGGCTATTGTCTAAAGAGAGAGGGTGTAATCCCTAGAGGCATTACTTGGAGGAGGACGATTGTTGGATGCCCACGAGAGGTTATACGCAGATTTATTACCACAGCGTTGCAAGTTTTGTTTATATTATTTTGTTTCATTTAGTATTTAAAATTAAATTGTTAGTAACATAATAACTTATTGTTTTAAGCCTGGACGTTTACTAATTCGGGAGTTGATACCGACACGTGAAGAGCAGCCACATACTGGTAGATAGATAGTCAACCTTTTTTTAATGGCGTGGATATTCAACATCCGGTGAAGAAGGCACGAGGCATACCGGGCTTTCACCAAATTCCTGACCCCACATCCGATTTCCATCAATCACACACCTCGTTCCTTGGGTTTTAACAATCTTACACCCCCATGGGAGGTTTCCAACAATCACACACCGACTTCCAACAATTATATAATGTTATGCTCGACTTTCACCAATCATATCACCCCATGCCATGTCCAGCTTTCAGCAATCTTGATCTTAGGGTATCGACTCTTGAAAGTCAGTACACGAATTTTCGTCGTTGCTTCTATGTAACTATTTAAATTTTACTTATTTAATATGTTAAAAAGTAGCTATTTATGAGTTTTTGTTATATATGTACAAGAAAATCACCACACCAGTGAGACTAGAGTATTGACTTTTCAAAGTCGGTACACGGATTTATGTCAGCGATTTGATGTAAGTATTTTAATTTTACTTATTTAATATGTTAAAAATTTTCTATTATGAGTTTTTGTTATATATGTACAGGAATATCACCACACTAGCAAGACTAGGGTATCGAGTCTCGAAAAACAACTCATGGAGTTACGTCTGGATATGAGTTTTGGTTATATATGTTCAAGATTTTCGTGCTAGTAGATATTCTCACGACGGCAACAAAAAGATACTGGAAACTGAGCTGAACTTTGAAAATGTCACACCGTCAGAGATTGTAAATAATGATTACAAGCAAGAGTGGGAAAAAAAGAAGGTATATAAAGTATATTTTGTACCTTGCTTCACTTTGGTAAATCAATATTAATTGTACATTGTTAGTTTCTTAGACACCCCCCATGGCCATGCGACGGAGTCCTAGAAAGACGAATAAGGGCCCCCAAGTTGGTACTCCTTATACCGTCTTCCAGTCTACTAATACCGAGGCAGTTGCATTTGATACAAGAGAATGTCTTAATACTGAAGCAGTGACATTTGATGTTGAAATAAGGCAAGAAGATTGGGCTCCCACCCCGAAAGAATTCTATTTATACGAGAAGTTAGAATACTGCTATCTTGCTTTAAAGGCCGCTGGTTATGGATACAACAAGAAATTTTGGGGGTTACTTCTCGGGTTGTGTGGTAATTCATGGCTCGATTCAGTAGTAAGTTTTGAACTTCGTTCATGTTTACAACTTGTACTATTAGTTTAATACTAATCCTAAACTTGTTTTTATTTCTATTTTTGAAAATTGAATCAGCATATAGACGCATGAATCCAGTATTTGATATTGACATCGACCTCCAGAGACCAACGATATGTTGTCGTTCCTACATTTTTCTGGAAAATCTTTTCCAACAATCCAAGAGTTGTCCAATTTGCTAACGGCACCTTATCTATGTACCCCGCGTAGTGAAAAGTTGATTGTGTAAGTATATATATATATATACATATATATTTATGTTTACCAAATGGAAATTGACATCTAATAGAACTTATTTATATTTTCAGGTTCTTATCCCGCTAAATAGTGATAATAGTCACTGGTTGTTTTCGGAGCTAAATTTAAAAGATTGGATGATGACTATATATGACAGCAATGCAACCGGTCGGTGTTCCTTTTTGTAAGAAGTCCAACACTTTTGAAAGTTATCTTCCAGAATTTTTAAAGAGAATAGATTACTGGAAACGTATCGAGAAAAAGACGACGAAGAAGATAACTTTGATAGTTGGGCATGTTGTTAGAGTTCCACAATAGCAAAATGGAGCGGATTATGGAGTGTTTCTTTGTCACTTTATAGAGAGAATGATGGAGGATTTACCTCTAACAATGGAAGGTAACTACAATGACTAAGGGAGACAATATCGGAAAAAAATGACACATGAATTGTATAGCTTGAGATGTGTAAAGGGTGATTACATGGGTGAACAAGGAACATGATAGATTATTGCTTAGTTGTTGTTTTTTTATATTCTTCAAATGATAATATTAACAATATATTTAAAATGACACAAATATAATGTCAAATGATCTAACAATATATTTAAAATAATCCAATTAACAATATGAAAATCTAAAAATCGCTCAAATTAACATCATCATATGGTTCTTCATCGGACTCGCTCAAATCAAATTGGTGATGTACGTTTTGTGATGGTTGAGATTCTTTTTTCCCGAAAATTTGCGAGTCTTAGATCGCCATGTCGACTCGCTTGGTAGTGGAGCGGTGCAATTATTTCTCATATGTCCAACTTTATGACATCTGCTAAATTCAACCACTCTTTACTCATCTCCACGGGATAGAATACATTTTACTTCTAGTGGTCGACCTGCTTGTCGTTTATTCATCAACGGTGGTCTCCCAATCATCAGAACTTCCTATTCCGATTGATCCGATAATGGATTAATGTTGTTTTGATATGTTTTTCTATAAACATTTTTAGAAAAGCAATGCGGGAAAAATTGATTACAATCGTCAAGCCTCAAAAACCTCGCAACTGAAATTACATGACCACAAGGTATTGCAGAAAGTTGCCACTTTCTACAACTACAAGTACCATTACCAAAATTAACAAGAGCTTTTTCACCTCCGTCATAAATCTCGTATAGTGATTGACTAATTTCGTGTGTTGTCCATGTAGAACTCTGTAACTTTCTTTTGGTAAATTTATGTTCCGCCCAAGGTGTAAATTCATTTTAAAGTTTCAGTACAAAAACGTTGAAATAATATAATTTAAAAGATGATCACATTATTGTTAACTAAATTAAATAATATTTAAACTTTACCTCCAACTTCACGACATACAAAGTACCACTTTTGCACAGATTGTCGGAAAAATTCAATTAGCATAACGATTGGAAGTTTACGTGCATAGGCAGATAACGCATTAACGGACTCCGCACTATTTGAAGTTTATTATATTGTAACGTTCTCCAGGGAAATATGCTCTTGATCAATTATGCAAACCAACTTGCAACATGATAGTTCTCGTAGTATGTGCCGCTGCTTCAAGGCTTGGCTTCTATTCTTGAAAGTCTGAAACCTTGTACGCTTGGCAAGTCCTCTAGTATAATGCATGAATTTTTTTTCCCTTTTTATTTAAGCCTAAGTTTACAAGCAAGTGATAATAACATACACCTTGATAAGCATGCGGGAAGACTTGCCTCATTGCCAGATCAATGGACGCAGCCCTGTCAGATATGAACGCAAACCGAGTCTTTCAGCAATGCAATCCTTAAGTTTTGAAAAAAACTAGATCCTACACTCAGAACCTTCAGTTTTGCTTACTTCGTACGCCACATGCAAAATTTGATTATTTGCATCCATTCCTACTGCTAAAAACATTGTTCCTAAGTAGTGTCCTTTTAAATGCGCACCATCTATAATGTGTATTGGTCGTAAGTAAATACTCTAACTTTGAATCTGCATTCACATTTATGAGTTATATTAAATATGATAAAAGCAACTTTTACACAGCAACGATAAAGTTTACTTACCGCGGCACCAATAGCAACGAAAAGACACTCGAACCTCTTTTGAGAATCAATCTTAATGTGCGTTACCGTACCCGGATTAACCTTCTTCAAATTGTGACAATAAAGTGGTAGCTTGGAAAATGATTCCTCGTTAGTTCCTCTTAACAATTCTATAGCACGACACTTTCCCCTCCATACTTAAGAATAAGAAACGTCTATTCTAAATCTTTGTTTTAAATCTTTCATGATATCTTTCCCACGATATACCCGGCTACTATCTTTCAGTTGATCACGAAGTATGCTCCCCAATACATGTTTGTTTGCATTATGATGATTTGCATTAGTTTGCGTTTTTGAGCATGTATGCTGATCTTTTAATGTTTTTACCTGAAAAACTGAATTCTTATTTTTTTAGCTTTGTGGCTCTTAAGAACCATTGACAACCCTTATTGACACATTTTGCTTCAAATCTTGTGGTTGATGATTGAGCTACTCTAAATTCATAACAATCTTCGAGACATTTAATACCAAAATTTGTTTTTAGCTCATCTTTGTTATTAAAGAACTAACCTTCAGTAACTTTTGAAGATGACATATACCTACTAGGATTTATTGTTGTTGATTCGAAAACTAGACATTGTAGCGGCTCGGGCATTGACCAAAAGTAGTTGGGTTGCATTTGAGGCAGAACGCCTACTCTATTATCACCATCTTCATTATCATCATCATTTAGATCATCATCATCATCATCATCATCATTTTTAACATCTTCGTCTCGATCACTACTAAAAGACTCAGAAATACCAAAAGACTTTGTCATCTCTTTATCTGTTAAGGGGTTATAATCTATATCGACATAAACCCTATCCTCTTTATTACCACCAAATCAAGGTTCTGTATCTTTTGAGCATATTCAATTTCAGTAGCAAAAGAATGTCGAAAGATATCTTGTTTTAATGGTAATCGTTATAAGAAGAAACTTGATTTTCATGGAAATCACTAATATGGTCAGAAAGATTTTGATATGAAGGAACATGTTGATTTTCATGAAAATCGTTATGACAAGAAACATTATCGTGTGAGTAAACGTACGAATTTTGATTTTGGTACGGGTCACTTTGTTGGGAATGATATATATTAGGAACAAACATAGAAGGACCGACCTCATTTGGTTGATTGCTTCCACTACCAAGAGCGATTTGTTGAACTACAAATAACGTAAGATCACCATACGGATTATTACGAACGACTTCGATTAGAAAAGCTACATCTTAGTTGTCAAAAATGTCAACCGGGTGTGTGTAAATTGATAGAATGATTGGGAAATGTAACTAAAAGAGACAATACCGTTCATTTA
This sequence comes from Logfia minima, assembly GCA_963921325.1. Taxonomy (NCBI): domain Eukaryota; kingdom Viridiplantae; phylum Streptophyta; class Magnoliopsida; order Asterales; family Asteraceae; genus Logfia; species Logfia minima. The sequence goes on along the minus strand of OY992775.1, from coordinate 23,955,788 downwards.
TAAAGAGAATGAATATACAACTATAAGTGTTAATTTTTTTCTTTGCACTCTCGTCCACAAAATGAGAATTCAATGAAATAAGTTGATCAAGACTAATATAACTATTATCGAATGTCGATCACCGTTGACAGAACTTGAATAAAAAAAGTGATTACTGTTTATTAAATTAGAATCCTATGTAAAAAATTAATAAAATATAATTAAAATATTTATTTATTATTCTATTTAGAATATAATTGAAATATATTTTTCCAGCCACGTGTCAATACCTAATTCTTTAACATTTATTTATTTTCCTTTTTAAAATATAAATAGTAGAAGATCGAAATTTTGATCTGACATGTCAGTCACGTGTCACCTGCTGATTGGATGGAGAAGTCATTGATCGAAATCCACCACAAGTCGATCTGATTTTTTAAATTTTTTCTTCTAAAATTTCGATCATGCATGATCGAACCTTCGATCAAGCATGTCGACGTGTCAGAACCTCATTGGTGATCGATCCCTGGCCTTGTTCGATCTATTGATTATTTGTTTTGTCTTTTTCTAGCTGTTTAATATTGACTTTGTTTAATTAGTAATTAACGAATTAATTAGTTTTTTACATTTTGGGTAACGGTTTGATTTTGAGTTTTAATTGATGATCGAACAGATCGAAGGTATGTTCGATCATTCGTGGATTAATTTTGGTAATTGTGTGGGTCAAATGATTAGTCTATTAATTAGGCTTGATTAAAGGATTAGATTTGTGATTATTCCAAAATTAAATTGACTTATGTAAAAGGGGTATTTGTATAAATCACGTGAAGTAGTCACCCATCAAATATCATGTTGTAAAAACATTGGGAAACACTCAATCATGGATTCTCTAGATAGATCATTATTCAGTTTATGTGCAAATATGTTATTTTGCATGGGTTTTGAGTATTCTTATATAACAGTATTATTCAAATAAGTTATTTGGATTGGACCATTAAAATGGTATCATTTGATTTTTTTAAATTTAGATCGAGAATAAATCGGATTCATATATTGATTTTTGAATTGGATTTGGACACTGATTAAAAGCAAATATTCCAAATAAACGGAATAGTTATTTACAATATATATGAGTTATGCTCAAATGAGAACCAAATAAAAGGTGAGAACCGCGAGAATTATTAAATTACACATTTTTTCACATGTAATTGACTTCATTCATATGTGAACATTTATATACATTTGATTTATAAAAAAAAAAAACTAAAGCTCTAAATTATATCTCAAACACAAAATAAGAAATACATGTTCACGGGTGAACCATAATATGAACAAATCGGTAAAATGTGTTTTAATACGTAATTTTCGGGTTTTTAGCTTCTTTTTCTTTATCAATCAAATGTACATGAATGTTCACATATGAATTATAACACCCCTCTTTAAGGATAAGAATATAATATTAATGAACACGGAAGCATGAATTTAAAATACATTAAACAGTTTACAATTCCCAAAATTACACCAATTTCAAACTTTTTAAACTACAAAAGGCGGGGTATTATAAAAAATTCTCCAAACAAGGTTTATTACAAAAACCATATCAGAGTTCAAGAGCGCAGTCAAACATTCCTTGATCAACCAATCACCTCCTGCACCCACAATTAAACAAAACATATCCTGCAGGAAGTAAAATGGGGGGTTAGCATGAAGCTAAGTGAATAGGTTCATCACAAAACATTCAACTTAGCATAACAAGTTGTTTACACCAAATAATCGTAAACACACATAATTCAATGAGGATCGGTGGCTCTGGGGCTATCATAATACCCGGGGATTCCCCCAAGAACACTTACCGTCAATCCGTATGGCCAATACAGAATAGACCGATAACTACTGGTTATTAAACACATACACAGGTCTCAAACACAACAAATGAATCAAAACCTGTGTAAAACACATAATAACCAGAAGTCCAACTACACGTTGACCTCAATAACATAGTACACATAGTTCACATATCCCGTAGATCAATAATCAATAATCAAGACTAAACAGTCTAATACACATCTACGTTTACTTGTTGTAACCAAATAGTTACAACTAAATCAAATGATGAGTTCTGAATCCACTCACCGATACCTTCGATGTCTGCACACTCAGTATTCTTATATCACTGAGTCTTACGTTGATCTGAAACAGAAAATCGTAAACAAGTCAGAAGTTCGTTCCATAAATATCATTATAGCCTATTTATCCAATCAGGTAATCCCTGAAGTCTAGGCAAACAAAAGTTCAATCAGAAATGAAATTAGAAAAAATCCGCAATGACGCTTAAAACTGAAAAATGCCATTTTCGGGTCTTAGATGACCCCGGATGGCCAAAAACTGCCTAGGCTATTAGAATATAGCCTTGATTACTAGGTCGTTTCCGATTGACCATGCGAATTTCAACTAAATCTGAGTTAGTGATATTTTCACAAAACCGCGTCTCAAAAACACTAACGCATTTTCAAAATTTGCAAAACAAAATCTCTTTTATAAACTTAGCGACACAACCATTGTGTCGCACCACAAACCCTTGCGACACTACCACTTTGTCGCACAACAGAATCCTGCGACACAAACATTGTGTCGCAATACTCAAAATGGCCGCCTTTAGCGACATAACCACTGTGTCGCAGAACATTCATGCGACACAACCTGCGACACAAACCTTGTGTCGCAAAGATGAACAGACCAGTTCCCAGATTCGAAATTCACGAATTCAAACATGTAATACTCAAATTAACTTATATCAATCCATGTAATTCACTTATAAACAACAATAACACAATATAATCGGAACCTTACCTCGGATTCACAACTAATAAGCTCAAATTGAATCAAAACCCAACTTTCTCTTCTTTCTCTCTAATTCTCTCTCTAGAAACGATTTTAAGTGTTTGGAAATGTTTGGAAATGCTCTGGAAGTATTTGGGCGGTGTATATATATATTAAACTTGCAATTACACTTAAGCTCCTTAATTAATTTCAGTTCAGCCCGTTTTGCGACACAGTCCTGCGACACAACCCTTGTGTCGCACAGACAACCTGCGACACAACCCTTGTGTCGCAGAAAATCAAAAACTTACAAATTTTGAATCAACTAATATTTTACTAGTCACAATAAGTCAAAAGAATTGTTTAACTACGTTTCACAATGAACACATAATATTTAATAATTTCTAAAACAATTAGATAATCAACTATAATAATAGAAATTACCAGACTGTGGGAGAGGATGTTACATGAATGAAGTCAATCACATGTGAAAAAATGTGTAATTTAGTAGTTCTCGCGCTTCTCACATTTTATTTGGTTCTCATTTGAACCTGAACCCAATATATGTATATATATATATATATATATATAATACTATTGTTTATCTATCAAATAAATGTTAAATATATGTATGATATTTTGCACATGTCAAACCTTATTATATGATTGGTACAGTGTTAATATATATCGTTGTATACTAATTGAAATTTTAACTTTTGAATTTAAAAACTAACTTCACATTGTTATAAACCTTCAACGCAATATGGCAACATGTAGCCATTGATACACATCATCACATTATTTTTTTGGGTTAATGCTATTTGTCACCAACGTACTCTTCTTCATTTTCCGAGATCACCAACATACTCATTTTAATACTAATGTCACCAACATACTTGGTTAAAAATTTTCGATGTCACCAATCTGTAATCGGTAACCGGGACAACCGGTTACCTTTCACACGTAGCACTTATATACTTAAGGGTTAATGCTATTTGTCACCAACGTACTCTTCTTCATTTTTCGAGATCACCAACATACTCATTTTAATACTAATGTCACCAACATACTTGGTTAAAAATTTTCGATGTCACCAATATGTAACCGGTAACCGGGACAACCGGTTAGCTTTCACACGTAGCACTTATATACTTAAATGAAACGGGACAACGTAATGACCTTCATTCTTCGCACGCTAGGGGTGTCATTCGGATGGATTATGCGGATTTCGGATTATTCGGTTCGGATTATTCGGATTTTGGACAATCACAAGTTAACCCGTAATCCTAACCCAATAAGAAACGGATTAATCGGATACGGGTTAAACGGATTCCGATTAGTGTTCGGATTATACGGTTTCATCCTAATTAGCTATAGTTTCAATGTATACTCACTACCCAACATTTTTTTGACGAAAAACTATAAAAATGTAAGTATTAAAAACTCACATTCTTCAAACGTTAGAAGATAACCTTACACAAATTGAACTAAAATTAAACTATTCACACAAAAGAAATGGTAGTTATCCAACATAAAAACTACTAAAACTCGATAACACAAATAATTGGAAGTGGAATAAGAAAACATATGCACTTGCGCTCCTTTTGAAATGTCCATTCAATGCTTTGATATCCAAAAAAACATATTCGTAGTTTCTAAATCAAACAAACATAAACTCCAGTATAATTTAAAATAACCTTTTTATTTGGATGTATCATCTATTAATATATAAGATTTTATTTTTATTGATTTTTTATAAGGTAAACATTAATATATTAGTAAAGATATAAATATTTAACTACTCAAATCTTATATGGATTATTTGGATGTATCCAAAATATTTAATTTTGATCCTTTATCCGATCCGTGTAATCCGTTTAAGAAATCCGTAATCCATTTAAGTGATCCGTAATCCGAATAATCCAGTCCATTTAACTTTACTTGGATTTGATCGGATGGATTTTTCGAATTTCGGATAAAGTGACACCCCTATCGCGCGCAACGCAAGTTCATACCATCTCCAAAAAAATTCAATGTCCGGGACAACATTTTAAAGGCATCAGCAAATATTTCCCGGTTAAAAATAGTATATTGGTGATCTCAACAGGTAATTACTAAGTATGTTGGTGACATTAGTATTAAAATGAGTATGTTGGTGATCTCAGAAAATGAAGAAAAGTACGTTGGTGACAAATAGCATTAACCTTATTTTTTTAACTAGTCAAAACTATACCATCGTGAATTGAACAAAGAAACCGAATGGCTAAAACCAATCCATCCAAATCGTATTTTGGTTCAGTTCAGTTCATATTCGATATTTGTTAGATAGATCTGATTCACTTTTTAGGAACTAACATTCAAACGGATTCATATATCTGATCCATTCAAACGAACAACCCCTATTAATTTGTGATATATTCTAGGGGTGAGAAAAAATCAAATTAACTAAATTAATCAATAAAATTGAACCGAATTAACTAAAATTTGGTTAACTGATGGTTATGTTTATTAATTTTGATTAACCAAAATAAACGATTTGATTATGATTTTATATGTCAACCATAACCAAATTAATCAAACCGAACCGAAACATATATAACCTATCTAAATAATTTTTCATTACATGTTTTATCAAGTGTAGACCATTAACCTTTCTTAAAATATGTAATTTTTATTCTCTTCGTTTCATATTAATTGTTTATTGTTTATGTTTTCATTTCATTTATCTTCCTTAGTAAACTTAGGGGCGTATGCTTTATAAATTTAGGTTTTGAGTTTCGGAATGAAATTGAATAATAGTTGTTTGTTTTGTACCTTCGGGTTTTAGGTTCGGGTCTAACACCCTTCAATTGAAGATCTTATGAACCCGAACGATTTCTTGATTTTCCTGATACAAATACAATTTGTCTCTAGTTAATATTCTTTTTCTCTCTTTCTCTTTTTTAATTCCTATTTTTCCGCCATACTTTTTTGTTTTCCTTTTTCATTCATCAATATTAACAACAAATATATATTTAAAAATGAAATAACTTTTTTGTAAAATAATATATTTTATTTATCCTACTTTTCTGTAAAACTCGTACCAATTCGTAAACCCAATTACAAAATAAACGCCACTTTAAACGCAAATAATACTATAATAGTAACTCTCAGTTGAATAATTCAAAACAACGGTGACTAACAAAACTTAGATGGTGATAATACTATTTGATTTAAATGACAAAATCTAATAAAAAATGTTGCTACTTTTACGCCTTTTTTTTCTATCATGAATATCGACAACGACTGTTAACAATATTCCAGTAAGTTTAATTAGGTTTTGTCTTTTGTTTGTTCCACTTTCGTTATTAACCAATTTAATCAAAAACCGGATCAAACCATTGACTTTAAACGTTAATCAATCTACTTTTTAAGCATAACTAATTGATAAAGGTTTTTACTTAACCAAAATTTTGATTATAGGAGCGGATTTAAACCATCACCACCCCTAACTCCTCTATGCGCGGCCCTAATATATTCCATACATTTTATTGTTTTCCCTGATCAACACTACGTACTACCACTTGTATATCACTCTATAAACAGTTGCACATTGTGCAACAATAGTTGTCCATCACGCAATGAAAGTCATCCTTCTTATGTATCTGCATTCTATCTTATATATGTACATCAATATTGCAGCATTCTATCTTTTGTGCGTAGCTACATTCAAACTCCCTACTTTTCGATGTTCCAAATCAGGGTAAATTCTGGGAACCTCCTTTTGAGCCTTTTGGATTTCTTGTAACGTCGCAAGGACAATGGCCATAGTTGGTCTGTATCTATGATCCGTTTGCAGACATTTTGATGCGAGTGCAGCCACAGCCTGTGCACCCTTTTTGGAGTACTGACCACCGAGCCGTGTGTCCATGATTCTTATAATTCGTTTGCTATCACTTAGAAACGGCTTCACCCATTCTACCAATGTTTCTTCCACCCCTCCGGCTCTCTCTTCTGCTATTGCTCGTCTTCCTGATAGCAACTCCAATAAAACCACCCCAAAACTGTACACGTCATTCTTAGGTGTCAAGTGCCCTGAAGTTTACATAAACCATATTTATCAAAATTTGATAACATGCGAGTAAGATTGAACTTGCTCTATATCTAATGCTGGATTGGTTATATATATGGGTCTTTGGATGTGGGTTTTGAAAGTTGTATGATATTCAATAATCAAATCTTAAAGTGTTTATATGGGCGTTTGGATGTGCGTTTTGAAAGTGATTGTATGATATTAAATAATCAAATCTTAAAGTGTTTATAGGTGCTTATGTTGTGTGAAGTCGTAATAATCAAGCCAACACATTTGGTCCCACAGTATGTGGGTGCCCATCAACAAAGAGCTTGTTGGAGTAACTCTCAATTGAGACATGTGGTGTTTGTGTTACTTGTATTAGTTTTTGCCTTGTAAAAAATGAATAGATAATAAATTAAATTAATTAGATGATCAAATGAAAAATTATTTGACTGCAGATCCAAACATACCCATTGTTGAATGTATAAAAAAGTAGTACCTGTTGCTATGTATTCTGGTGCAGCATAGCCATTGGTCCCAACAACCCTGGTTGAAACGTGTGTCTTATCTCCAACAGGACCAGTTCTTGCTAAACCAAAATCTGAAAGCTTTGCACTAAAATCCTACATAATTCAACAGCATAAACTCATTGGTAAGAGGTATGAACCACAATATATTCGCCAAAGTAGAATAACATAATATCCAAATGATTTTTGGCATACCGTATCTAGTAGAATGTTAGATGCCTTTAAATCTCGATAGATGATACTAGGTTCTTTACTATGCAAGAAAGATAACCCTTCCGCTACATCAATGGCGATGCGCATCCTTGTGGCCCATGGCACGGGTTGAACACTTTCTGCAAAGAAAATATACAAGACATTTGAGAAAAATCATGGAACCAGAGCTTCGATTTAGATAATACTCATTTAATTTGCAATTTTACTGCATTCTTTGTTATACGTCTTGTGGGTCCTGTCTCCTTTTCGTGAACAAGATCCACAAATCAATATACTACGTTTGTAGGCTGAAGATATTCTATCCGAATGGTTCACTCTTCTATGAATTTAATGGTTCTGTGAAATAATGCTGATTTCAATTATGCTCATAGGAATTAGGTTCAGACTTTCCCCAAGAATCTATAGATGTAACATTTTCTTTGGAGTAAATTATACGCAGATGGTCCACATGGTTTTTTTAAAAATGACATCAATCGTCCTTTTACTTTTGAAATTACACCCATCGTTTCCGCTTTTGAAACTTTGCACACCCACGGTCCCTAGGTCCGTTAAACTTAATCATGACCTATCACATATTATGAAATGACTAATATACCCTTTTATTAGATCGCATCTGAAGTCCTTATTTGTGTACCCATTATTATATTTGAGGAGGCCAGGTTCAATCTGTTTATGGCTTCCATCAGAATTTCAATGAGTACCATTCCAACTTTCCAAGTGCATGGAACATATGAGTTGAAGAATTGTTTTGATTGTTTGGAGGATAAAGATACCCATAAACATAATGCAGAACTGTTGCTTTGGTCTTGTAGGGATGCTTTGCAATTAACAAGGTGAAGTGGCTTCTTCATAAGAAGCATAAGTGATAAGACAAAATAAAAAGGAGACATTTTCACTGACTGGGAAATAGGCCCAATTTGAAAGTCAAAATAGGGCCATAAAAAAGAATGGGGCCCAAGTTAATTCTTATCGACAAGAATTTGGAATTGTAACCAACTATGGGCAACAGAAAAAAGAAAAAACAGTGCAGGAAGCCCAAAATGTCTAGACAAAACTGAAAGTTATGTAGAAGGAAAATGGCAAACTGAAAATTAGTAAGAGTTCATGTGGCTCGGTTTCAGCTATTGAAATAATGGATTTGGTGAGTAGTAAATCTGATTCTTTATCTCATGAAATTCAAAAAACCATGAAAACTTTCAATCTTTTTGGTTTAAACACGGACGGTATGGAAGAGCGAATCAAGCGACTACTATTGAGGTACAAAGAAAGGAAAAAAGAAGAAGCTCTTAGTAAGAATATTGATAGGTCATGATAGGTTCATGGATTTGTTGGTGCTTTTTGGGTCTTTTTGCTTGTTGGGTTGGTTTAAACTTTCTCTGTTTCTCGTAACGTAGAGTTTCTTCAGAGTTTAGTTTGGTTGTGTTTAGGAGAGATAATTGCTTGGTGGTTGTATCCTTCTAGCAACTTGCTAGCTCTTTTATGTAGTACTTAATTCCGCCATTGAAAAAGAAAAATACAAGAAAAAAAAAAGAAAAAAAGAAATCAAAAGTAATACTCACTTCTAAATAAGTGATTATCCAAGCATCCTTTTGGCATATACTCATAAACCAGAAGACGGTTTTCACATTCTGCGGAATAGCCGATGAGTTTGACAAGATTTTTATGACAAAGCCTCCCCATGAAATCAAGCTCAGTCTGCAAATCAAGAAAATCAAATTACTTGTTAATAATTGACTTCTTAAAACATTATCTAATATGTTTTTCGTTACAAAAAAAAAAAAAAAAAAAAAAAAAAAAAAAAAAAAACATCTTTATTGAAAAAACATACAAAAGAGAACACTAATATTGCTAGAAAAATGTACAACAATTCTTTTTGCCTTCAAGTTTTCACAATATTGATAATAAAAAAGGCTCCTTTTAAGCTCTAGTTTCTGATGTCTTCATATTCAACCAAAGTCAAATACAGCAGTTAAAAATGCCAGCTAGTCAATTCTGAACAGCTAAAAAACACAAGAAACAATAGAAGATGACTCACAAGAAATTCTCTGTGACCTTGACGGCTTTCAGCCTTAAGTACTTTGACTGCCACCACTAGTCCAGTACCGGGTTTGGCCGGAGCAAAGGTGGTCTCATCAATCCACCCTTTAAAAACTTGACCAAAACCGCCCTCACCCAAAAGACTATCCGGCCGAAAATTCTTTGTGGCGGTTTTGAGATCAGTTAAGTTAAAGGCCTTGAGATTAATGAGTTTAGGCACATGATCATCTTTGTGTGCTTTTGAAACTTTGTTGAAGCTGATTGTTTTTGATTGATTCTTGGATCCTTTTGATTTCCCCTTGTTACTTAGCATATCCTCTAAAGAAAAGTGAAAATAAGGATCAGATTCAAAACCGATATATATTCGTAAAACTGTCAATGCTAACCGGTCCAAACGTCAAGATAACAAAAACATATTTTAGCTCTCAGATTACAAGAATCTAATTAAATCACTGAATTCAAGCACTTAAAATGTTAGATTTTAAACTAAATGTTTGGGAACTCCGGTTTTTTTCATTTAAAAGTCAAATTGAGGGACCATTCAAAACCTGCAATTCCATGCTCAAAGTTTCATGCTTTTTCTATTTTCATTAACTACTTAACAAAAACAGTTATATATTCAGTCATTATACATGTTTAAACTATTTAATAACTATAAAAAAGTTCAATTACACTAAAGGAAGCCAATTTAGATTTTTTTCTTTTTGTTTCTCTTAAACTGTAAATAACAGAACTACAAATAGTCAATGAGGTAGAAATGATCATCATACATAATCACATTCAAAGCATCAAACTTTTACAATAACCCTGATCATAATTACATTGTACAATCACAATTTTAATCTATTTTTTGTTAGAAAAAAAAAAAAAAAAAAGCATACCCAGAATTTGAGCAGAAGAAGCATGAGCCACATTAGCAGGTTTACCAACACAAATACCCATTTGCAAAAACAATGTTATTTCTTTTCCTTCTAAAATTGAATTGAATATGGAGATCAATGAAAAAATAAAGATTGGTACAAAATTGAATTGCAGCAATACATATAGATATAGTAATGGGTGAGGTGAGGTGGGGTTGTTCATTAAATATGGCTCTTGTGTTCGAATTATAAAATTTAGTCAAGGATAATAAATTTGCTATTATCGTATGATAGTGACTTATTGGTTGAAGCTTGAAGGAAGCTACTAAAAGCTTATAATTAACACACGAAGACAAGGAAAAGAAAATCGTTTACTCCATTCCTCCCGATTTAAATATTCATATTATTATTTTTGTTTGTTTGAAAAGTATTATTTATTTGTTAAAATCACTTTTAAAAATTATTAAATTTTTAAATTTTATTTTAAATATAAGAGTAAAATTGAAATTTTATCGAATTATTATAAATTCTAACATTTTTCTGATATTCTTTTAAGGTCGGAGGGAGTATATTTTAGGTGATGATCAATTAATTAAGATTGAATAATGTAAGGTTTGATTTTGTCAAAAGTGTCTGGTTTTGACATTTGAGACTTGAGTTCGGTAGTATTTATTACACCACGACGTCGGACATAATTGAGTTGTGGCAACTAACAAGTACCTAAGGGGAATGCTAGTTCATAATTGATTTGTGTAATTGTGTAATTTAGGTGGAGATGATATTTTGTATGAATCTTCTGTTAAAAAAGAGATAAATATACAACAATATATATGCATAATATGTGTATGTATACAGTGAACAACCGAAGAACTAATTTGATCGAATTAATTGATGATTCTAACGATGTGATTGAGGCGTGTCAGGTAGTGTCCTAAGATAGAAATTTCATGTTCGTTCAGAGAATACAACAATCAATTCAAGAAATTTCATGTTCGTTCAGAGAATACAACAATCAATTCAAGATGTAAATTTGAATATGTTGAAATTAATTAAGAAATATGATGGATGATTCTGATTGTGAATTTCGGTGGCAGTTTTCTATTTAGTTGTTCTCCAAAACCGAACTCACACACATTGTTGTAGAATGGTCGTAACCCAACACTAAAAAACCGATTTTGATAATAAATAAATAATGTTAAAAACATTCCAGGTTTAATAACAAGACCTCAAGTAAAAAAAAGGTCATAACCAAATGCCCATCTTTTGACCATTATACATGCGTAGTTCAGTAGTTATCAGGAAATTAAACCCAAATCAACATACACCAATCAAACCAAGCTCATGTGCATGTAGTAGTTCAACATTGTATTAGTTTGGTTTATTGTTTTATAAGGAGACCACAACTCTGTTTCTTGCTCCTATGTGGGATTAAATACTTCTTAAAATTAGAACAAGTTCCGACATCTTCGTAATAATAAACGGATAGTAGTTTGGAGAGTTGCGCTAAAGGCAAGCAGAAGCAGTGTTACCAGATACATGAGGAAAGCCCGGCCAGAACCACACGTGCAAGTTTCCCTGCATGTGGTTCATCTGTGATAACTTCTTCGAACTTGCATGAGGACGTGTTTAAGGATAGGTGAAGCGAGCGATCGTTTAGGATCTTCACATTTTGGGAGCCTCAGACATATAAATATTATAACAAATGACTTGTGTTATGATATAGATATCATAATAAGAAAATCAAAACGAATCATAGTATTATGCAATAACTAAAGTACCTCTCCTATTGGTTTTTTGGAAAGCAATAAAGTAAAAACGAATTACATTCAATTGTTAATTCGTACCAGGGATTATATTTAATTTCTTCGTTAGTTCGAAATTAGAAAAGCGAAAATTGTGTGATACAAATCCGAAAAGGTTTTAGGTATGCGAGAATAAGGGAGAATAAGGTAACAACATTCGATCTTTGAAATGTCGGTCGGTAATTTATGAAATCTATTTCAATCCAACAATTCGAAAATTATTTCAACGATCAAGATCTGTAAAGCACAAAATGACTTCAAACCTTAAGCTATTCAAGGTTCCTTTTCTTCTATTCTTCTTATAACTGAACTACCCATTTATTTTGTTATAAACTATATTTGTGTTTTATTTGGCACAGTAACTTTTTATTTAAGTTATTTAGAAATTTTATCGTTAGTTATTATTGCCGAGGTATAGTTACTGCTTTATCGGTGATCAAATAATGAGCTTAAAACATGTCATTATATGCTATTTGATTTGCACATGCTAAGGTCGCTTTCAACGTTCACATCAGTCGAGAAGTGACCATCGTCGATTTGGAAACACCATTGGTACAGATTTATCAGTTGGTGTGTCGATTGAGAATATATCAATTTAGCATCCAGTCTTCATTTATAGGGGCTTTCTTTTATTTTTTTATTTTATATTTAGTGTATATAAATAAAGATATATTAATAAATGTGAGATTTAAAAATTAAAGTGATACAGTCAAATTAATATCATTATATCAGTTTTGTGTCAGTTTAAGAAGTTCAAACGCTAAAGTAATACAATCGACACGAAACTAATATATTTAAAATTAAAAGTGCTCTAACAACAATCCTTTTCGAATGTACATGTCAGCTGCCCCCATCCATTTATGATATATTAATTTCATTCAAAATAATACCAACAACTTAAAATATTTTATTTAATTATTTATTCCACGTTGAATTATTGATGATGTAAAGTGAAAGCCAATGACTTGCATGAATTTTTGATAAAATATTATGGAGTATTTTTGAACGTAAAGTTGCTAAGATTTTAATAATTAACTCGTGTTCAATTTTGTATGTTCACATAAGTATATTTGTTTATCTTAAAATAAGTTTTGACAGTTGATCATACTATAGTTATAGGTTACTTGTTATGGTATTTTGATTTGAATTCAATCTTATTAGATGTACGAATAAACACGATATTTTGTTAAGCAAGTAGTATTACGAGTTACGAGTAAAACAATTGCACAATCTTAATATGTTTCTTTATTGGTTGATAAGAATAGGAAAAATAAAAACATGTTGTTAGTTTCGGTATTGAGAAATGAGAATGTGTTTAGATTTGAAAGTAAATTAATTGACGTGAGAGGGGAAAAAGTGATTACGAGTTCGAAAAGGCTATACGTGTGAGTTTCACACTGTTTTTTAATAAAATTATATTGAAACTCACTTATAAATAAAGTACGTATTTAAATATTTTTTATTATTATAAATAATTACATATCAAAAACAAAACAACAAATACAAACAAACAAATATAAAGCTACCACTCAAAATGATAGTTGCTACCTAATCACCTTGTTTATCACCCAGAGGTTAAAGTGGTCACTACAGTGTGATACTTATCACTCTTAACCACCTCACACCACTTCTTTCCCTCTAAGATATGTCTCTCCTCCTCCACAATCAAAACTCTCATCCTCTCCTCACTCCTCCAATCAAATTTGGTTGCCACCTCCAACTAGTTACCATCGTCAAACACCATTATTAAAGCACTGTATCTTTTTCTCCATAATATCTAGATTACCATCTCCACCTTTATGTAAAACCGTTACGAAAAAAAGAAGAAAAGTCAAGTCAAAATTTGAAAAAATTTCACAAAATAATGTTTGATTTAATTATCTTCAACGATTTTCAATGTATAACTTATACATATTCATCATATTTTCAGAGTTCTTCAGGTCCATATATCAAAATTTTAAACAAAATATTTATATATTAAAGTGCAAATAAGGTGTTTTGTTAGTGCATATTTGGTTAATTTAATTGTAAAATAATTATGTAAAACCGCACTCCCTTTTTTTATGATTGCAAAGGTAATTAGCATAGTGAACGTGTTAATTATTAAAAATTATATACTTGCATTAACAATCGCGTGAAAGATACGTGCCAAACTGATAAAAAAACAAGCGATAATGTGGACAATAGGTTCACGGTCCATGCACGGTCAGACCGTGGTCCTGCTAAACCGTTTTCACTTTGTCGGGTCAATAATAGGGTCAACCAATGGAACACTCGTGTCTCTGATTCATTTTTTGCATCAAGGTTAGTCAACTCTTAGTTGCTTAAATAATATGAGTTTGATAATTATTTTTATAAATGTGTAACACGTTATAAAATATAAGTTATTTTATAAACTTTATGGAATTTTTTTATAAACGTGTCAAAAGTATAAAAATATTTTGATAATTATAAAAATAGCTGGAGGGAATCTTTTGTGAGGCTCCACCTTTTGAATTAAAGTCAAACAAGTAAAAACAAATCATTCGGTAAAGAGATTTGTAATTATACTTTTGTGTTTACAGATGTGATTAGCCTTTTAACCCTTTGGTAAATCATGATTATGGTTTTGGTAGTTATTGGAAACTGATTTATAGAGTTTGACTTTAGGAAATGTGTTTTGAAATGATTTAAAATGGATCTATTTTTCAAATATTTTTGGAAAGGTAGTCCACGACTCGATCACAGTCGGACTGTGGGTCGATCGTAGAGCCAACGTATTTATTTTGAAATCTTTGAAAGTTTGACTATCCATATCCAACTCATTTTTAACCTTAGGATTATTCTCTTTAGTTTTAAAAATACAGATTTCATTCAAATCAAAAATGATCTAAGATTGTACCGTTTATTGAGTGTGTATGAAAGATTAAACTTTTTAGCAAAGAGTTGATTTATGCAGTGAGGTTATTAAATTATAATAATTTGTGTCACTACATTATTGTAATTTGTTCTAAAAAATTATAAGTGTTTGTTTGTGGAGGATCTCATATTATTACTCTTCCAATTAATTGTAATCTGGGCATTGACATTCCTAATATCCTTTGTCCCCTATGTGATGATGTTACAGAAACGGTGAACCATATTCTCACTTGTTGTACAGTGGCTTTCAACGTTTGGGCCTTCATTAGAAGATGGTGTGATGTGAACTTCCCTCTTTTCCTTACACTAGACTTGTGCTTATTTGGTTGCAAAATATTCAGATTTCCAGCTCGCACAGAATTCTTCTTCAAGCTATCGTTATGTCTACATGTTGGATAATCTAGAAGTTTAGAAACGCAACCCCTTTGATGATAAGAAGCCTCGAAAAGATACCATCAATGACTCAATTGTTAACCCTTCTTTTTCTTGGTTGGTAAATAGAAATAAAAAAGGTTAAGGCTTCTTGGATAGAGTGGCTCAAAAACCCACTTCTTGCCATTTCTTTGTAATGTTGCTAGTTTCTTACTAGCTTTATTTAATATATTATGGTTCTCTTTTCTTGGGTGATGGCAATGCCGAAGCTCGAGTTGGAGTTCCTTTTTTAGTTGTTCAAAAAAAAAAATTGTGGAAGAAAGATTGAGTGTTAGGTCTTCCATTTGTTAGAGGCAGACTCATTGAGTGAGTTATTGTTTCTTGTGTTTTTCTAAGGTTGTGAAGAAAAAGAACAAGAATAGTGTGTTGCCTTCTAGAGTTATAAGAATAAGTGTTT
Organism: Logfia minima; assembly: GCA_963921325.1. Classification (NCBI taxonomy): domain Eukaryota; kingdom Viridiplantae; phylum Streptophyta; class Magnoliopsida; order Asterales; family Asteraceae; genus Logfia; species Logfia minima. The sequence goes on along the minus strand of OY992775.1, from coordinate 23,939,769 downwards.
GGTGTGGTGATCTCCTCAAATTGAGTTAGAAGATCATTTGAAGAGTAGATATCTTTTAATTGTTAAGAGAAGATATTGTTAAGGTTAAAGTCTTCCATATAGAAAATTGAAGCTTTACATTTGGTATCTAGACTTCTTATTGTAGAAGTCAAATAGTTAGGTTACGTTATCGTCTTTTAGTTAAAGAAGATTAGTGTTGTGTTCTTAGTAAAGAAGAAACAACACTTTGAACGGTTTTTATACCTACAAGTGAAAAGGTTTGAACATCTAGTGGATTAATCCCAATTTCGCGTAATCGGGGAGTAGATTAAGGTGAACTAGTTAAGTAATCATCGAAGTTTCAAGCAAAAGATTTTAAATTGCTAAAATTGGTTAATAATTATAGAATAAGGTTTAGCCATCAAAACTAAAACTTTAGCATCAGAGCACATTGCTCATACTTTTGTCAAACAAAAACTTTATTTTAAGGTTTAGCCATCAAAAGGTTTTCTTGAAAAGTAATTTTCACAAGAGGTTGAGTCTGATCTATGGCTTTTCAAAACAAAAACTATAGTGAGGGGTAATCTATGGTTAGGCCACCATTGCTTGAAACCGAATAATTTTTGGAAACAAAGATTTGAAACCTTTGTTATATTCAAAGATCATGATTTGTGGGAGATTATTGAGAATGGTGATTATGTTGCAAATACATATGATAAAGATTTAAATAAACATGTTGCAATTTTGATATAGACTGAAATTGATAACACAAATCAAACCTATTGATTCAAACGAATACCAGGAACAATTATTCTAATAATTGTTGATTCACAAAAATACCGAAAATTAGGGTAAATTTCACTCAAATTGAGGGAAAAAATCGAAATTTCACCAAATCAAAACTGATCATTCCACATTGTTCTCCAAACCCTAAACAACACCCAAAAATTCGAACGGGCCAAAAAAGATAAACGGGCCGGACTGTAGCCCAAAAGCAAAGTCCACAAAAATTGAAAAAAAAACATAAATAAGCCCACAACTTCTAAAATAAAGCGAATTTTTGCCCGAAAGTTGGAAACATTTGAAAACACAAGGGTCCGATCCTCCACACTTGAGCCCGCATCAAATTTCTAAGAAACATTTGACACAAGAAGAAAAGAAAAATCTTGCTAAAAACTTTGAATAAAAAATGATTTTATATCACTCTTTACCTAGGAAAGAGTATGGAAGAGTTTTTATGTTTAAATCGGCAAATGATATTTTAGAAAAAGTTTAATCACCACTCATCAAGGTAACCCACAAGTCATGAATAACAAATTGAATTGTTAGTTTAACAACATGAAAAATTCAACATCCTTGATACTGAAAAACTTGAAATAGGCTTTTCTAGATTTACTATTGTTACGAGTTTGAAAGTCTTAAGTACATCGTATCTCAACAAGAACTATTTTAGGAAGTTCTTAAGAGCTCTACCACTAAGATGGAAAGCAAATGTGCCAACAATTGAAGAATGAAAGACTTGAGCATGCTACAAATGGATAAGTTCATTGAAAATCTCAAAGTCTGTTAAACCGTCATAGAGAAAGATAAAGAACTCTCCAACATGAAGAAGGAAATATCAAGTCAATTGGCTTGAAGGCAAAACTCATAAAAGAGTCGTCAAGTGACTCTAGTGACAATGAAGATGCTCTACTAAGTGGAGATGATCAAAAAGTTTTCTTAGAAGTAAGACAATTTAAGAAGTTCTTAAAACGACAAGAAAAATTTGTTAAACAGCCTTATAATTCATTGAAAAAATACAATAACTACAACAAAGACAAGAAACTTCAAGATAAGTGCTTAAGTGTGGTGATTATCACATATGGAGTATTACTTTATTTTATATAATATTAATCATTATTTGTCTGACATTTTTCAAGATTCTTTTTTTGTTATATTTTTACCTTTTCATTCTTCACCTCCATTTTCAACCAACGAACAATCTACTACGATCATTGAGATTTGTTTGTTTTAACGTTGGTTTCTAGTAAACTTTTTAGTATATAATAATTTGGTAAAAAAGTAGGTTGAAGGTCAAATACTCAAATGGTACGAATAATGAACGAAAGTAAACGAAAAAGCAAAGCGTTCAAAGTTGAATATGTTATATGGTATCACCTCAACCATCTAGGAGGTTAGAAAAACGTTGAATAAAGTAGATAATAAAATAACAATTGTAGTACTTCCATTAAAGTCATCGTAGATTGAAACAAATTGAAAGAGATCTAGGACTATAATTGTAGGATTTTGACATTCTCCTGTTTATATCATGAGGGTGAATTCAGGCTTACGTGATCCATTAAGAAGCAGCGTGTATGTTCCACTTATAAATATTGACTACTACTTCTGTGTTTATTTTCAATTTCTCTTACAAGGGAGCATTTCTATATTTGTCTAAAACTATTTTTAAAATTATTTAAAATTATCTATTAATTGATACATGAATCTCATTTACTTTTTCTTCCTACATTAATCAATTATCTTTGAACATATATTAAATATTAAATCATTTTGTTAGACATATATTTAACACTATTAGAAAACTCAACATCAACAATAGAATTTCCGACAAAATCATTCCGTTGAAAATTTCCAACGGAGCACCGACTAATGTCCAATGAAAACATACAGAAAATTCTTAATAACTTAATGTAGATCGCTAACAGATTACCAACGGACTAGTGACAGATTATATATCGTTGGAAAACCATCAATAAATAACAACAGTTTGTGACGTATTTCCGACGTATCAGCCACAGCTTTCAAAGTCGTCTGAAATCTCATATGGAGATTATATTTCATATCAACATTATTTTTAATTTTAATAAAACGTTGAAGTCGGTTAGAACTAAATATGTTTCCTAAGGATCTTCAACGAAAAATATTTTAATTTGAAATATTAAAGAATAAAAGAAAAGGCCAAGTATTCTTTGGAAATCCGATAGAAAGTTATATAGTTTTTTGAAAAATTTCCTAGGAATATTATTAATATTACTCCCTCCATCTCAAAATAACAGTCAAGTTTTGACCACTTGATTTTCTGAAGTCTTTCTTTTTTAACTTTGACCATAAATATAGTTGTTTGTGTTATATAATACTTGATGAAAGTTATACTAATGAAAATACATTTAAAACTCAATCCATTCATATATTTTGCATCAAGTATTATATAACACAAACAAAAATATTTAAGGTCAAAGTTGAAAAAGAAAGACTTCAGAAAGTCAAAACTGGACTATTATTTTGGGACGAAGGGAGTAGTAAATTACTCGCCTAATGTAGCAGGGTGTGCATTTCATCATGGTTTGATATATATTTTTGTTCTTTAAATATATTTGTCGATCACACTCGCAGTAACTCTTATGTACGATGATTTTAAGGACATTGGCTCGTAATACAACCCATCAATTGAATTTTTTTTTTATCATTTATATGAAGAAAATGGCTTATATTACTATGCGTGATGGAAGAAAATAATGATCAAAATAGCATTTGACAACCGTTTAAATGAAAAATAGTATTAGATGAGGTATAATCCAACATTAGTCAAGATGTTGATTGTAACATCCTCTCCTGCAGTCTGGTAATTTATATTATTTTAATCGATTATTTAATTGATATAGAAATTGTTTGATATTATGTGTTTCATTGTGAAACGTAGATAAATAAGTCCTTTGACTTATTGTGACTAGTGAAATATTAATCGTTTTAAATTATTATAGATGACGGTAAAATAAAATAATATTTCTCGCAAACGGTTTTCAGGTTCCAGACAAAAGATTTAGGACGGGTATAAAATTATACCACTTTAAATCTAAAACCGACCTTGCAATCTATATGTTCTCATTTCTTCTTCTTCTTTCTATTTTTGGTAAGTTTTCAAAACCAAAACCACAGGAACTTGCAAATTGAATTAGGAAACCATAATCAAATTGAATTTAAGATAAGTGTTTCTGTGAATTCGAAATCAAAACAACAGAGCTATCATCATCCATAACTAAATCAACAACTCTTTCAATTACCATTTAAGAAGAAAAGAAAGTAAGTTTGGGTTTTGAGTGAATAAATCAAATTGGAGCTTGATATGTTGTTATTAGATGTTATTTGATGTATATTATCTGTTAGGAAGCTTATTAGATTGATTAGAAACCATAAAATTAAGTTTTGGTGAGTTTTGGTTCGAAAAACGCATTTCAGCAGCGAAGTTCGCAGACTTGTGTTCGTCCTGCGAACCGAGTTTCCTGCGGTGCGAACCGAAACTTGCGAACCGAGATTTTAGACCTGCGAACTGAAATGTGCGGTGCGAGTTGAAACCCTGCGAACCGAACTGAGACTGCGAACCGAGATTGTTGACCTGCGAACTGAGATGTTGACTTTTTGTGCAAATTTTGAAAATGCATAAGTGTTACTAACTTTTGTGAAAATCTTAGGCAAAATTAGATTTTGATGAAATTCGCAGGGTCACTTGGAAACGACCTAATACACAAGACTATTTATGTAATAGCCCCCCCCCCCCCCCCCCCAGTTTTTGGCTATCCGGGGTCATCTAGGACCCGAAAATGACATTTTTCAGTTTTAAACGTCATTGCGGGATTTTTCTAAGTTCATTTCTGATTGAACTTTTGTTTGCCTAGACTTCAGGGATTACCCGATTGGATAATTAGGCTATAATGATATTTATGGAACGAACTTCTGACTTGTATTTGATTTCCTGTTTCAGATCAACGTAAGACTCAGTGATATAAGAATCCTGAGTGTGGAGACGTCAGAGGTATCGGTGAGTGGATTCAGAACTCATCATTTGATTTAGTTGTAACTATTTGGTTACAACGAGTAAACGTAGATGTGTATTAGACTGTTAGTCTTGATTATTGATTATTGATTATTGATCTACGTGATATGTGAACCAATGTGTACTATGTTATTGAGGTCAACGTGTAGTTGGACTTCTGGTTATTATGTGTTTTACACAGGTTTTGATTCATTTGTTGTGTTTGAGACCTGTGTATGTGTTTAATAACCAGTAGTTATCGGTCTATTCTGTATTGGCCATACGGATTGACGGTAAGTGTTCTTGGGGGAATCCCCGGGTATTATGATATCCCCAGAGCCACCGATCCTCATTGAATTATGTGTGTTTACGATTATTTGGTGTAAACAACTAGTTATGCTAAGTTGAATGTTGTGTGATGAACCTATTCACTTAGCTTTGTGCTAACCCCTCATTTTACTTCCTGCAGGATATGTTTTGTTTAATTGTGGGTGCAGGAAGTGATTGGTTGATCAAGGAATGTTTGACTGCGCTCTTGAACTCTGATATGGTTTTTGTGATAAACCTTGTTTTGTAATTTTATAATACCCCGCCTTTTGTAATTTAAAAAGTTTGAAATTTGTGTATTTTTGGGAATTGTAAACTGTTTAATGTATTTTAAATTCATGCTTCCGCGTTTATTAATATAATATTCTTATATTGAAAGAGGGGTGTTTTATTGATGTTGGAGAAATTAATAGCAACAATATTGTCATAATAAAGCTTCATTCGTATTGAAATGGTGTCAACAACTTTGAGTCCACTAATTAGGTTTCGTAACAACATAGCATGGCAAGTGGCATGCTACATATTCCGCCATCATTGTCGAAGTAGTGGTAAGCTCTTGTTTACAACTCCTCCGAGATATGGGTCCACCTGAAAGCATGAATATGTACCCTGAAGTTGATTTTTTATCATCTTTGCATTTGGCAAAGTCTGAGTGTGAATATCCTACGACCTCGAGAAGACTTGATCTTTCGTAAGTGAGCATGTATCCTGTGTTCCTTGTAAGTAGTGTAACACCTTCTTGCCTGCATTCCAATGGTCTAATCCCGAGTTTAATTGATAACGACTAAGCATACCGGTAATGTAGGCGATGTCGGGTCAGGTGCATACATCGAACGCCCAACTACCGAAGCATATGGACCAAGCTTTATTTGTTCACATTCCTCCTCCGAGTTGGGACAATGGTAAGGGCCAAATTTGTCACCTTTTACAATAGGAGCGATGGTAGGAACACAATTTTTCACGTTGAATTTATTAAGGATCCTATTTATGTAGGCCTTTTGAGACAAACCTAACGTTCTTTTGTGTCTATCTCGATGAATTTCAATACCGATCACATAAGATGCCTCACTAAGATCTTTCATATCAAAGGTTTTTGATAGGAAACGTTTAGTCTCAACCAACATGTCCTTGTTATTGCTAGCAATGAGTATATCATAAACATATAGAACCAGAGATGAGAATTTGCTCCCACTGTTCTTGAAGTATCTACAATGATCCACATAATTTCATAACTTCATCAAATTTCCAGTACCATCACCATGAAGCTTGTTTCAGCCCATAAATTGACTTCTTTAATTTACATACGAGATGTTCTTTTCCACTGTCTTTAAACCCTTCAGGTTACCTCATATATATGTCTTCGTATAAGTCTCCATTTAAGAAAGCGGTTTTGACTTCCATTTGATGTAGCTCTAACTCAAAGTGAGCTGCATGTGCTAAGACTATTCTTAATGATTCCTTCCTTGATACAGGTGAGAAGTTTTTTTTTTTTTTTTTTATAATCAATGCCTTCCTTTTGAGTAAAGCCCTTAGCTACCTATCGAGCTAATGTCGCTCAAAGTTTCCATTTGGGTCGAGTTTTTTTTTAAAGACCCACTTGTAGCCTATGGCTCTAGCGCCTTTGGGTAATTTTGCAAGTCCCTAAACGTCGTTTATGTGCATGGAGTTTAATTTGTCATTCATGGCTTCAATTCATTTATGTGAGTAATCACTATTTATAGCTTCATTATATGAGGTTGGGTCTTCAATTTAACCTAGATCATAATCAACCTTATTCAAGTAGGTTACAAAGTCATTGGACTGACAGGTCGCCTTTGTGTTTGTGACCTCCTTAATGGTTGTTGAGCTTCTTCTACGACCTCATCATCATGTGGAGTTTCACTAGAGTTTCAACATCCGCATTTTAGGGTGTTGGTGTTGATGCCGATTCTCGATTAGTCATAGTTATTGGCACCAAGATGTTAGGTTTTTGATTAGGCGTCGTCTCCTCATTAAGGTAAAAAATATTTGGGCCGTCGCTCCCACTATGATTGTCGTTTTCTAGAAACTTGGTGCATTGCGTTTCTACTATTCTAGTGGTATGCGGGGGGTATAAAGACGGTAACCCTAAGACTTCTCGGGATAACCCACAATATAACAAGATATTTTTTTTTTGAGTCAGTTTGTTAATTTATGGGTTATAGACCTTGGCTTCCATCGAGCAACCCCAACCTCTTAAATAATTAAGTTTTGGTTTCCTACTTATCCATAATTCATAAGGTGTTTTTAGAATAGATTTTGACGGAACACGATTTAAAATGTGTACGGCTGCTATAAACGTTTTAGCCCCCATAGGAATTTTGGAAGACTTGAATTTGAAATTAGACTATGCACCATATCCATAAGGGTGCGATTTCGTCTTTCCGCAACTATGTTTTGTTGAGGAGTTCCTGGCATGGTAAATTGATTAATATACCATGCGATTTACAAAACTCAGTAAATGGTCTGAGGCTTTGACCAACATCTCATTGTTCTTATCTTACAATTGAGTTGATTTTCAACCTCAGCTTTAAAGGTTTTAAACATCTTTAGTGATTCAAATTTCTCATTAATTAAGTACAAGTAGATGTATCGCGAATAATCGTCAATGAAAGTAATGAAAGATTTATATCCTCCCAAATCGGAATGGGTTGGGCCACAAATGTCCATGTGAATTATTTCAAGTAAGTTTGAACTACGATTTTCACCTTTCTTAATCTTAGTAATCATTTTACCTTTCATGTAATTTACACATGGATCAAAATTTGAGAAATCGAGATTTTCAATAATTCCATCTTTTACAAGTCGTGCCATCATTTCTTTAGATATGTGACCAAGACGTGTGTGCCACAATTTGGATGAATTATCATCATCTCGTTTTCTTTTATTTTTGTTACTACATTCATAATCATTCACATTCATAGATAATAGTGATTCCGAGAATTCATTATCAAGATTCAATTTATAGAGGTTTCCCTCCAATATACCAGAACCAACAACCGAAGAATAATGAGATATAATTACGTCATCATAAGCTATATCCATCATAGTTAAGTTTAGATACGGATATTAAGTTACGAGTATAGTAAGTTCAAATAAAGTGTCTTTAAGGATCATCATATGTCCTCCATATAATTCGTTAGTGCTACAACCTGATTGGTGAGAAGAAGGTAACAAAGAAAGTGACAACAAGTATAAAAGGCCAATCACTCCTCATTCTCAAGGTATGTTAACTCTAATTTCCAAATATTCACTACATATTCCGATCAAGTGACTGATTCTCACGCCGGAGGTGAATTACAAGAACTCTCCCTGTCTTTCACTTAACGTTAGAGCTTCCATTGTTGTTGCGGATTCGTATTATGAAACTTGTGCGATTTGACGTACAACAATATCTCAACCATAAACGCCCTGTTTCTTTAGATCAAAAAGCATTTCTGTAGCTCCATAATTCAAAAACATATGCAATCTATTAATAACTAAAACAGGATATCAGTTTGCTTATACGGCTCCAATCATAGCTTGCCACGTATGCAAAAATCTGAGGTGTCAAACATATAATTTTTCCGGATTTTTTTTTCATATATACATTGCTGATGTGTAATTGTATATTATAAAAGCCGGATTAATTGCAAGCATTGACTGCATTAATTAGTAGAATTAATGACCATTATTAAATAAATTAATGATCATCATTAATTGTTATTGTTTTTTCATTCTTAAAAGTAATAAAATAAATTAAATAAATTAATGACCATGATTAATTGTTATTGTTTTATTTTTTTCATTCTTTGAATTAATTATATTTATACCTTTAGTATATTAATTAAATGTCCAATCCATTTTTTCATATGTTATACTTAACACATAGTTAAATGTTAATTAGTTAACTGGATGATCAAATTGTAACTTGATTAACGGATAACTTTCATAACTACATGCATTTTACCCAATAAATAAATAACATCACACTGTCGTACATCGCACGGGTTTTAACACGGGGAAAAATATATTTGTTTGTTGTAGAAAAACAAGATCAACGCTTACAACCATTAGGAGCCTATCTAATAATCGTGAACAGTTTATGTATTTCAGAATGGAAACAAAATTCTTGCCTAACTCATGAGTTAAAACGGGTCGTGTCTGTTAGAATGGGTGAAGAAGATAATCCCAGGTATAGAACTTTCTGACCTTTCATTATGAAGTATCTAAGCTGCTACGGAAATTAATTTACTGATTTCTAAAACAACACCTTGGGCATTAGAAGCAAATATTTAACCTTTGAACTTGAGTCTTGAACTTTGATTCGATTATAAGTTGTTCATTCTTACTCTTGAACTTGACTTGACTTCCAATGCTGACAGCTTCTGATTTTGCTTCTTGGGTGAATCAATGATAAGATTGTTCGTTATCTTCATCTTTCCACCGTTCGGTGTTAATGACGGGATCATCTTTTTCTTGCTCTTTCAAGATTTCTATATTCCTCTTGATTTACTTTCTTTTCCTTGGATTTTTTTTGTCTCAATGTCATTTTATTAATCTTAATATTATCTATAATCTTTATTTCTTTGTTAATTCTTATCACTTCTTTAATGTATACATGAGGTACCTCCTCATGACTTTATTGAATCATACTGTCTTCTTGAGTAGGTATTGACTTTTCTATAATAACCTTAATTTGTCATAAATCTTTCTTTTAGCATCCTCCATTAGCTTTCTCTACATTACCTTTTCCGCAGCAAACTTTTTGTAAACATTTTCATCCATAAATCCTATACCATCTACACAACAATCTTTTGTAGGAAAAAAAATCATGTAGCGGTGTTGGGTCAACGGTGGTAATGAAGGAAATGTCAGCATTACCTTTTTTCACAGGCGTTTGACTTTGAATGTAGCTTTTTAGGTGCGAGTTCTGGATCTAGGACACCATCGGCCACACATAATGATGGACGTAGCAATCTCTTAATTGATCAGATGGATCCCAACACTCGTTAAATCACCAACATTAGCAGCCATCTTTCTTTCTGGATCATCTTGAAACTCATCATCCTTGCCGGTCCCAGTATTCTCCAAGGTCAATCTCGGCAACCGTCAAACCGTTCAGAATTTTATCCTCCTCAATCATTAATTATCCTGCAACTTTCCCCAAATCCGTCATCGTGATCATAAGAAATGCATTGTGGATTCTATTACGACCTTTGGTAATGTCTGACATACATAGAAGATCAGCCCACTGTTTAGCAATTCTCATGAATTTTGACCAAGTACATGCTGCTGGAAACAATCCTTTCACTTCCAACAATACAACTTGACAATAAGTGTAATCCGAAATTCCAAATCTCAAAATGCAAAAGTGGCAGTCAACTAGATATCCATTGTTATCAGAATGTGCATCAACACCATGAAGAACACTTGATCTAAAATCTAAACATGCAGGTCAATTAACAACTCAGATGCCTTGAACAATAAGAACTAAGAAGAAAAATCAACTCTAGCTTGTAACTTTGATAATTGAAGCAGACACAAGTTGATGCATATGAGATTAACAAGTTATCGGAATTGAAATTTCATGAAAAATAAGAGATATAATGAAAAAACAACTATATTGACGATAATACTATATGCATTGAGACCCAAAAGAAATAATTTCTTGCATATTACTTGGTATCTTACCCAACATAGAAGAATATAAGCACACACAGTTGTTCATCCAAAAAGAGAAAAATCAAAAGATAACCATTCATTATTCCACAAAACAGCACCTCTATAGTCCAAAAGTAGTATCCACTTCAGTACTCATCATCCTCACCTTCATCCTCGACTCCTTCAGCACCAACTTCTTCGTAATCTTTTTCCAAAGCTGCAAGATCTTCACGGGCTTCTGAGAACTCACCTTCCTCCATTCCCTCACCAACATACCAATGAACAAATGCCCTCTTTGAGTACATCAGGTCAAACTTATGGTCAATGCGTGAAAACACCTCAGCAACTGCTGTATTGTTGCTGATCATGCAAACGGCTCGCTGAACCTTTGCAAGATCTCCCCCTGGTACAACTGTTGGTGCCTGATAATTGATCCCGCACTTGAAACCAGTTGGGCACCTGTTATCAATTCCAAATTTATCAACTCAATAGAATTTATGTAAATGATTATATTTTCAAACCATCATTCTTACAGAAGGAAGTATTCCCTTTGCAACAGTTACTGTTTTTGTGGAGATAAAGGTTCAAATATCGTGTTTTTTCCTCTTGCATTTTAATGTTCAATACATCGTCCAAAATTTCTCATTCTTACAACTACAGGTTTTTTTATCAAGACAGAATCAGTAATCTCAAAACAAAAAAGCCAGTCACTCAAATTCATACTTAACGAGATGTTATCATGTAGGGGAGGTAACTGTGACCCATTTAAATTCTGAATGGCCGGATCGGGGTTATGTTTTATCTAAGGTCAAACAAAAACCTAATAGCTTAAAATGGAAAGGGTCAATTAGTTGAACAATCGGAATAAATCCCCGAGTGTAATCTTTTATAATGCTTAAAATCTCCTATCATATTATCCGAAAACCTAAATCCTTCTTGAAATAATACTATTTTGACTCACCATTATTTCTTGGAAAGTTCAAAATTCTGGACAAAAAGTGCGAAGGGTCAAACCAGTGTGACCATTTTGACCCAAACCAATTTGGAACTGTTACGCAACCCACCCAATCCACCCATTTTGCTACATCTACTATCAAATTTACGTACCAGTCAACAAATTGCACGGTGCGCTTAGTTTTGATTGTGGCAACAGCAGCATTGACATCTTTCGGAACAACATCTCCACGGAACATCAAGCAACAGGCCATATACTTTCCATGCCTAGGATCACATTTAGCCATCATGCTTGCAGGCTCAAACACTGAATTCGTGATTTCAGGTACAGAGAGCTGCTCGTGGTACGCTTTCTCAACTGAGATAACAGGTGCATATGAGGAAAGCATGAAATGGATACGAGGGTATGGTACAAGGTTGGTTTGGAACTCTGTAATATCAACATTGATGGCTCCATCAAAACGGAGGGAAGTAGTCAAAGATGATATGACCTGAGAAATTAGTCTGTTCAAGTTGGTGTAAGTAGGCCTCTCAATGTCTAGTGATCTCCTGCAGATATCATAAATTGCTTCATTATCCAATAGAACTGCCACATCAGTGTGTTCAAGGAGAGCATGTGTAGAAAGAACACTGTTGTATGGTTCCACAACTGCTGTTGACACCTATAAATCAACATAAATTTCTACAGCAGTTAATAACATAATTACCTGAGAAGTCAAACACAATATAGCTGTTGCAAAAAAAAAAGGTCAAACATACAAGTATTACAGTTTAAGAATTAGTTTATTCCACAACTGTGGCTAGAATCAATCACATCTCATGAATTCAATACTACATTTCATCAACAGAGAACAGCTTCTAATATTCAAGAAAATCAGACAGAATATGTATTTCAAAACAGATACCATTCTAATCGTTGTAACCAGTTATTTCAAACTTGGATAATGTGTAAACCTATTTGCACGTCAAATCAGGTTTCATATCCACTAGTCAATTTGTAATAACAATGTATTTTTTAGCAAAATTTAGCATGTTTCTAGTCTGACCTTTTGTTTTTCGTTGTGACTATAGAAAAGAAAAAACTAAGTATAATAACTGCAAATGGTCCCATTGAAGGCTTACACATCCAGATCAAAATTTAGTTAAAGGTACCTGAGGAGAAGGATAGATGGTGAACCCAAGCTTTGACTTCTTTCCATAGTCAACAGACAAGCGTTCCAACAACAAGGACCCAAGACCAGAACCAGTACCTCCACCAACGGCATTGAATGCCAAAAACCCTTGCAATCCAGTGCAGTTATCTGCTAACTTTCTTACTCGATCAAGGCATAGATCGACAATCTCCTTCCCCACTGAAAGACAATTAAGATATTTAAGTCAAGTCCAAACAAATGAGTTTCTTCATCTAGAATGCATTGTGATTTCATATAGGTGTATAGATATAGCAAACTATCCTGATTAAATACCTGTGTAATGTCCCCTTGCAAAGTTATTAGCAGCATCTTCCTTTCCAGAAATAAGCTGCTCAGGGTGGAAGAGCTGGCGGTAGGTCCCTGTCCTTACTTCATCAATGACAGTTGGCTCAAGATCAACAAATATTGCTCTTGGCACGTGCTTTCCTGCACCAGTTTCACTGAAGAACGTATTGAATGCATCATCTGCAACACCAGGTGTGGTATCACTGCAAAAGGAAAACAAACACTTTATTAGCCACAGATGACATCTGCAAAGTGTGTACCATCACCAAAATTATAAGTTTTGCATAAATTCAGTTCTTAATAATTAAATACCATCCCCAAATTATGTTCTTAAGAATTATTTCGACACTAACATCTTATCAAATCTAAAATTTACCAGTTTATTTCTACAAATATATTCATGAACAAGAAATCCTCCGTGAAACTAAACAGATGCTGTAGAATTATGCGTAGTAAAAATATAGGGTTCCCAATTTCTAAGTAAATCAACCAATATTTATTATCCTAACAATCATTGAAGGCAAAATGACAATTAGACATATCATGTTACTGCATTACAATCAAATAAGTCAACAATAAAGTCAACTACAATTCAAACACAGCAATTCACAGTTTCACACAATCAGTGAATGCAAGGAAAAAGAGCATCAAAAAGTCAACCACAGATCCCTAACTGATCCTTTCACCATTCAAACACACCCAAATCCAAAATCACGTTCAATAATCAATAAAACATCAGATCTCACATAAAAGTTTCAGATCCATTATTCAAATCAATTCAAACGCCTCTCATCAAAATCTTCTCCATTTCAAGTAGCACAAACCCTAAAATCAGGCCCTAACTAACACATTACCATAAAATTCAGATCTATCACGTCAAACGAAAATATAGTCAATCCAAAAGAGAAAACAAATCATATAAATATTATATATTTTTTTATATTTATGTATATATATACATATATATATACAGTAGTAATCAGAATGTGATCTAATAGAAACATCAATCAAAACTGCAATTGCGTTAGAATTTAAACTACAGAAACCGAAAATTCACATAAAAATTAAATCAATTGAGTCAAAAACACATACATATATGTATCATTGAGATTACTGTAAATAAAAAAAGGAAGAAGAATTAAACCTAGGCATCATGCCATCGGGCTGAATGCCGTGTTCGAGGCAATAGAGTTCCCAACATGAATTACCGACTTGAATTCCGGCTTGACCTATATGTATGCTAATGATTTCTCTCATTTTTCTATGTGTGTGTTTTTTAATGTAAAATTAGTGTGTGTATTTCTCTCCGATCGAAGAATTGTTGACCAAGAGGGGAAATGGAAGAAATATAGTGACCGAGTCCCAGTCGATAAGATTCGAGTGCAAATTGTGGGTCCCATTCACTCCCGCCAGCCTTTCATCCGTCCCCAGCCGGCCTACTTGATTTTACCATTTTAACCCTTCTCTGGTTGGAAAACAAAAAGTAATTGATTTTTTATTCTTGGGATTTTGTATTGTTCCAAAATTAATGCTTTTTTATGTGTAATATTCAGTAGATACAATTATTAGGTTGAGATATGGTTAAATAATTGAATAAAATATATGATTTTATTTATAAAAAAGTTTAGAAATTTACTTGTATATGATTAGATTTATAAAAATGTTGATTATTGATTGGTAACTGAATAAAGTTTAGAAATATCATTAGTTGTTGATATCCAATAAACAAACGATATCATTAGTCAGGGCCGGTCCTGAGAGTATGCAGGATGTGCGACCGTACAGGGCCCTAAAAAAGAAAGAGCATGAAATTTAACCAATATATACAGTATATGTTATTAAATGTTAAGATATATCACTTAAAGTAATATGGAACATAAACTTTGAGTTGATCTATTGTACTATCGTTCTTTTGTTTTAATTATTTTTATAATAATTATTGACTTATCGTAGTTTTAATGAATTTTGTTTATATAGAAAAAAAATTTAGGGGCTCATTTTTATTTTTCGCATAAGGCCTTCAAAATCAACGGATTGGCCCTATCATTAGTAACAATGTTTTTACAAGGCAATTCCAATAAAAAGAAGTGACAATATTAGCCAGAAGGGGACGATTCACGGTATATTTGGTTAGAATGATCGAAGAGTTTATGATCTCTCAATAACAATGACATTAGTAACGCTAAAATGTTCTAAGTTAATTATGCAATTTATATGATATGGCAAGTAACAAAGGGTATGCATGTCATTTTACGTTCAAGTAGTACTCTATTAAGGCGCAATTGCACATGGCAAACATACATGTCCTCCCTGTTATACAATTCGCTTGCAAGTGGTTACTAGTTACTACTCAATCAATCCTGGGTCAGCCCAACCCAAGTGAGGTTTAAATATTTTGTCCTGGAGTTACACTTATTGACTATTGCAACCCAATAAGCCCATTATAACCTTTTCTTTCACCAGTTCACCTTTCAAGTTTGAACAGATAATTAGACAAAATAGTAAATTAGAAACATACTAATTTCTAAGAAAAACCGATACATAAAATCATCAACTTGTATCATACTATCAAAGTGTTTGTACATTATGTTAATGAATCATCCTTTTTCGTGTGAATATCAAGTCTCTTCTTCCACCGGTCAGTAACGACATTTTATATTGTCTCGTTTAGTTTTGAATCATTTTATATTTACAAGTGAATCACAGTCCTCAACAACAACAAAAATACTTAATTTCGTCGAGGACGAAGTATAGAGAGGTGAGATATAGACAAAAATCACGGTTTTCATAAAATAAAATAAAAAGGTAGCTTCAAAAGACCTAATCGAATGTCGCATTAAAATATTTGTTGTACCTTCCATTTTCAGAGTTTAATTGATGGGGACACAAACTTGCCCTTTGAAGTCCATCACAAGCAAGGAGGTGGTTCACCTTTAAGTATCAGTTGCTAAGCAGAAAGTCAATGTGTCTAGTTTAAAGTTTCTTGAATACGATCGATGTTCTGTGTTAACTACTTAATTGACAATCTTGCCCATATCCACTCAAGTTATATTAATTAGAGAATATAGACAAAAACTAATACTAACCATGTAATGTAAATATATTTTATTTTATTGCTCCTTCTGACTTAAAAAAAAAAACATTCATATTACTATTTAGATTTATTCTAAAATAATTATCCACAAACAAAAAATAATTATTAAAAATTATTAAATTTTTTACATTTATTTATTATTCTCAATCATTTAATTTTTAAATAAATTCAGTCAAATTTATTTTGAATATTAAACCAAAGTTGATATTTATTTAATTTATTTTAAATAAAAAAATATGCGTTGATATTCTTTTTAGATGGAGGAAGTATTATACTTTAAAAAATCCCATTTAGACATTCATATACCGATATCATGTGCTAGTTATAATGTATTTTTGACAACCAATCAAAAGAAGTATTTATCAATGTCAATCAATGTCATTAATATTAATCAAATACAGGTTCAATCAATATCACATGAAACAATATAGAGACTGATATGTGATTTATATCTGATTTTATTATACTTACTTGTATTCCAAATAATATGAAATGGAGAGAATTTCATAAATGTAATTGTATAATATCATATTTTTCCAATTAAATTCTAATATATTATATATGTAATTGTTAAATCTAGAAATCTCTAAAATCTTTAAAAATTATCAATAAATAAAAAATTGACCATTATACCCTTCAATTTTTACCTTCTCTCATCATTGTTTGCCACTTAACCAGATAAACCATAAACCATATATGAAGATACTAAGGAAGTAGCCAATGATTAGGATGAACAACATGTTAATTTGAATTTTGTTGGATAAAAACAAAAAAACAAGATCGAGTTTATATCAACTAAGTTAAAATAAATCAACTTTGTTGCCGAAAGTATCCGCTCCAAATCGCATTAATGACTATCGGACAATAGCATGTTGTAATGTTTTTTACAAGTGCATTAGTAAAATCCTAGCTAATCGTCTTGTTGAAAGTCACTTGCAAATCAAATAATTATGGAACAAGAGATTTGTTTATTTCTTAATTTATTTCTAGTGTTTGTGTGTTGCAAAGTCTAGTGCAGGTGCTTTCTAGTCATCACCAACACTTTAAGGGTTCACAATGAAAAGGGTAAGAAAGGTAAGTGTGCTTTTGTTACTAGTTTTTAAATTGTTATAACTTTAGTGCAGATATTGAAGACATAAAGACTTGAGGGACTATACTTGTAGTTTATTAGTTAGTAAATATATAAACATTTTTTGTATTTTATTTTAAAATAGTTTTTATAGTTTTTATTTGGAAAAAAACCCTAAATATATGGTGATATTTAACTGAATATTATAGACATATCTATTGTATGTGTTTAAGTTCCCTGCTCCTGATTGTGTATAACCTAATATTAGGGGTTGTCTTTCTTCTTCTTGATATGTTGTAAATCATCTAAAGATGATGATATAGATTAGGTTAAGTGGAGAGTTTTCTTGTGGAGAACTTTTAGATCTTGTTTTTGGGTTTGTACCTAGTTATTGTTGGAGTGCAGTTTATACGAAGTATTTTTTGTTAAGATTCTATTCTTGTTCATCTTTTTGACATGGTATCAGAGCTATAAGGTTCTAATTCAAGTTTTTTGACTTAGATCAAGGTTTCTTGTTTCTCAAAAATCTAGGGTTTTGTTGGTAGTTGTTTAGATCTAGTATTTCAAGTTCGACAAGGTGTGTGGGTGTTTGTAGTTCATAGATTCACAAGGATTTGGTTCTTAGAAACCCCAATTTTGTTCGAGAAATTAGGGTTCGGGTTCATTCAAAGATTTGGAGATTTTCTTGGGTTAATCCAGGGATTGATAAGTGGCATAAGTTCTCCAAAACCTTGATTCTTGAAGTCTATAATAATCTTTCATTGTTTTTCTCTATCTCTCTTTATGGCCTGCCAACGTGGATTACTGAGTAATTTCTAAACCCCTACTTGTATAGTGGCAAGTTCTACCTAGGGAGTTACCTTTGCTTAAGGGTGATCAACTGCCCTCTGGTGTCACACTTGGACCTTTGTCAAGTTCTCTGTGTCTGCATCTTATGTGTTTATGTGTTCATGAGTGTTGATTGTGATTGTGTTGGTGGTTATTTGTTAGTTTTTTTTTGTTTTCTGTGTGTTCTTATCTAGGTTGTACTAGCATTCTTGTGTAGAAGAGAGGTCTATGTGCCCAGCTCTTGATCTTGACTCTCGAAGTCTTAAGAAAACCTAATCAGGCACAATTGACTTTTAGGTATTTGGTATGCGACTAAACTCTTATGCATATGTGTGTATGTGCATAATAGTTGTTATTGTTAATTGTCTTATTTGTTGTTGTGGTAGTAGTGGTGCATTCTTGGTTAATAGTTGTGTGTAAATTTGATAATTAGTACCAAAATGTATTGGTGGTCAAAACTTGTTACAAATGACTAAAATAGGAGATCAATCATCTGGTGGATCCGGTGAAACAGATAATAATGTTATTGTGATTAGCAAACTGGATTTTGAAGATCCTTTGTATTTGTATGCTAGTAATATTACCAGTGTTCCTTTAATTTCTTCCAAATTAAAAGGTACATAAAATTACAAAGCATGGAGTTGTGCAATGGATTTAGTTTTACAAACTGAAAACATAATTGATTTTATTGATAGTAAATGTGTTAAAAGTGAATCCGATGAGGTTTTGAGTAAACAATGAGATAGATGTAATTGAGTGGTATCATGGATTTTGGGTTGTGCGTAAGAAGAGTTATATTTGCTCAAGTTGGTTTTAGTACTAATGCTAAAGTGAGGGATATCATTGATGAAGATTGATGGAAATGGCCGAATGCGTGGATGAATACATACCCAGCTCTTATAAGCGTGGATGAATACATACCCAGCTCTTATAAACCGAAGTGTCCCTCCACTCATAGCTCATATATGCGACGAAATTTATTGTATGGGTATCAATGAAAACATATATCCCTTCACAGTTGGCATGATTTGGCATTTGATCACCCTCATGCATGTAAGTTTCCTGGTACTCGCTAGTATGGTACTCTCAATGCATCCCTAGACACACGTTCATTCTAGGGCTTGTAATCGGTGAGAAATTACGCACACATGATAGAATGAAAAGCTGGAAATTACCCCCAGGGTGTAAGATCGATCAATTTTTGTTGTGCGAGTCCGGTCAAGAAACTCACGAGCATTTATTTTTCTCGTACTAAGGTATGGCATAAGATTCAAGACTTGGCGGCAATGACCAGCGTCTCAGACTGATGGGCATCAATTGTCAGTTTTCTAATTCCTAGATGCAAAGCAAATGCGTCATGCATGGAGTGTTGTAGCTAGACTAATATTGGGAGCAACGACTTATCTTCTGTGGCAAGAACGAAAAAATAGAATTTTCAAGAAACGTAAACGAAACAAGGAACAAATTGTAGCAGTAATAAAAGTGGTTGTTCGACTCAAATTATGTACGTCGAAATTCAAACGGCAAATGTGAGGAGGATGGCTCAAATAGATATTTACGAATGTACTATCCCATACTTGCAGGTAAAAGTTTTAAGCATTTACTTTCCTATAATAAATAGATATTTACGAAACACGAAAATTTTTCTCACCCGCTACCATCTCTAATTAACACAAAGGATAAAAAGGGCGAGAACCAATGAAACGTTCTGGGCTTCTAGATGAGTAGGTTAGGTTACGATAAGGGTATAATCGTCGGTTTTCCCTTTTATTGATAATTACTTAAAAGTGTTTGAATTTTTTTTATATAAAGCTAGTAATTTCATACGTGATACTTTTAAAGTTTAAGAATGGCACATAGCCACATATAATATAAAGTAAACTCATGGCCTAGTTGGTGAATGAGCCTACAAGGGATAACCGCTCTGTATGAACATATTTAATTTTATGCTACTAAATCATCTCAATTTTAAAAGGAGACCACAAACTGGACTATGACGTTGACTTTCTAAGAGAGCAGTTCTGCATAGTGTCATATAAACGTTTAGTGCATACATCGTGGAAATATTACGGGATGTAACGGGATGATCATGTATATATCATGGATATTCGATCATTTCTGGTACACTCATCACTTGCTTATGTGTTTGTTGATTCTAGAAATGTGTCCATCTTTCAACTGTTTAAAAAGTAAACCTTTTTAATCAAAACAGAGCACCTAAGAAGTATATCGGATTTCATCCAAACCCACACAAAATAGTCGAAAAGGCATTAGCCGGTGAGAATTGTAGCTTCCTTTAGCTTTCCACAATCACAACCAGAAAAAGGAAGGGAATAGATTTCCGGAGCCGTTAAACATTGTGAAATGAAACAATGATCCGATTCAATGACTTTTTCATTGAAATGTTCAAAATGAAAAACCCAAAAAATGTCCATGGAATCTGGTCAGTCCACGGTCCATATATGTCCATTGGTAAAAACATCAAGTTACCATCAAATGCCTCAAACATAACTTATTCACTCATCTTCTACTCCATATGGAAATATGAATAATGACTTTCGCTACATAAATATATCCGACGTTAACAAAATGAATGGCTACTGAATTCTCAAAGCTATCTTCTTAGGTGTCAAAAAACATGTCCTGAGAATAGTGCTTTTGCAGCACTGATGGAGCCATGAAGAATCAGCTTAAGCCCTGTTAGAAAACAAGGGAAGATATAATTAATTCATGAAATATATGCATATTGTTCACCAAGAATTTCATGCTACATATTGTAATTATAATAATACACTTTTGGTAAAATAAATACTCCGTTAGATTTAATTTTAGTTTATTTTTCATGTGAGCAAACATGAGATGTAACCAACATGGATAACACAAGGTAAAGGAAAAATACAGATTCTGCTAACTGCAACTGAACACAAACATACCTGCTTATGTAAGAGTTGTCGGTGGTGTCAATAAGTATCTCATCACCTGTTAAAACATGAGGTGGTACCTAAGAAAAATTCAAGAAAATATTTTATCAAGGCTTCAAAAAACTTTTAAGTCGAGGCTTATTCAGCAGAAAAGCACACAAGACAGTTTCAATATGTATGAAATTACCTCTACTCTGAGGCCATTGTCCAGTAACACCTTTTTATTACTGTTGTAAACAAGGAAAACATAGTTATATATCACCAGAATAACATTCATCTACTTGTTCTCAATATCATGGACTTTTTTAAACCGTAAATAAGTTCCATTAGAAGTTTAATAAAGATGAAAATATGCCACATCTTCTTTATCCAAAAATATCTTAATTTCAACATAGATTACAGGCAAGAAGATGAATAAACATACTGAGGGGTAGCTCCCATGCCCTTCATTTGTACTTGTGCTTCCACTACTGTACATGTCACTCGTTTTGGTACTGATGCTGACATGGGCCTATCGTTAAATAGTTCCACAGAGACAGTGATATCGTCTGTTTATCATGTAACATGTTTCAGTAAACAAACTGTGCAAGATAATGAAACCGAAGCATTAACATTGAGACAATACCAAGATTGCTACAAGACTACAACTTTTTAATATCATCATCACAAGAAACATGCTCTAAATCTCCAATAAGAAGGCTAGTTCATCACCTTTTAAATACGCAACAGAGTCGCCAAATAGGTGCTTGGGTACATCCAATTGCACGAAAGTATTAGGCCTAGTAGTAAAATAAACAAAAGTTGCTTGATTTTAATTGCTTGCAGTAGTGTTTCAAGATGATTTAAGCATAACAAGTTCTTTAAAACGAAATGAGGAAATGGAAGACGAAAAACTTACTCCATTAACACAACGCTATCAGTTTCTTCATCGGTGTACAGGTACGTGAAAGACTTCGATTCAACAAATATTTCTGCATAACAAACAAGAAAACATTGTGAACACTTTACACAATCCAATCAAACCAGCAAGTCAAAAATCAAAATGCATACTTTCAACTGTCTCATCAGTGCGAAACCTTTCATTCACTTTGTTTCCACTATCAACATCACGAAGCTCTACCTGTTGATAGATTTAAGTACTAGAGTAAGAAATAGCAAGAATTGTATAAAACAACACCAAAGTTAGAACCTAATAACGAGCCCACATCAGGTTATTAATATCATCAGCAATAACAAGTTAGAGATTGCGTCTACACAACATATAAAGGCAAACATACAAATTAACACAGAGAAAACTTAGGGAGAATTAACCTGTATGATAGCTCCTCCTCTTCCCTGAGTTGAATGTTGCGCTTTAACAACCTAAACCATAGTCATATAGTTAGCATAACACATACACATATAAAGAGTTACTTTGAAATAAAAATAGTTGATATCAATATAATATACATTAACACGAATATTACCTGATAAACTTTTCCTGTAGCAAATGAGATCCACGAAAAGTCAAAAACAATGAAGTAGTTCAGTGAAGAGTCTATACGCCGATCATTTAGCCCCGTTCATTTGTAAAAATATAAATAATAATAGAACATAAATGCAAACCTTTCCTTTCAATAACATTTCCTGGTCTTACCTGCACGAAAGTATTTGCCCCCAATTACAACCAAAATTGAAGCAAATTATTGGTTATAAGAAAATGCATCATTTTACTAACAGTAATTCAGAAAAATTACTAAATCAAAATAACAAAGTTCAATATATCTAAATTCTCAAATACTTGCTAATCTAAATATAATTGCAAAAATATATGTACGAATAAATAAGGCATCTTCTAAAACCCTAACTAAACCCTAGGTCACTCAATTGTAGCTAAAAAAAAATTATTCATTCAATAACTTCTGGAAAAAAGGGAACTTACATCGGAGCCGCGAGCTTTGGCGAATCGAATCTGATTGGCGGACCATGGGACGGCGAGAAGGTGGCGGTATGGACGATGGTGGTCGACGGAGTAAATCGACGGCTCAGATTGAGTTAGAGTTGTGGTGTTATTAATGTGTGTGGAGATCATTATAGAGTAAGGACGAATTGAAGAAAATGAAGAGAACTGAAGTTTATTGGGAAGATATCTTGATTTAGCTGCCGCTGCTGCGGAAGCAACAACGACGGCGACGGCTTTCATTCCGGTGATCGATTCTTTTGGGGCTTGAGTTCGGCGGTGGGTATTAGCGGAGCCGGAAGGTACTTGCCGGGATCGGCGAATCTATCGTCTTTTAACTTCTTCCTAAACGGTAGTAAAAGATAATCAATCAATTAATATCGTATATTAACATCAAGATTATTTAGTATTTATTGCAAAATTATAACAGTTTACGAGTAGTTAATTTTTGACACTTTGAAGTACGTGTAAGTTAGGTTTGAAATTAATTTAATCGAGTGCGACTAAGAGATTGATCTTGAAAATTGTACATTGAAGTAATTTTTAGTGTACGAGAACAAATACTAATCTGTTTGTACAGTGAAATAGAATGTTCTAGAGGGAAATCAAAATAGGATGCGAGAATGTAGACATTATCCGAGATCCATACTGACATAGACCTATAGAATGAGCCGCCAAGTTAGTTTGGTGGCCATGCAAATAACAACCTGCATAAATATTTCCTTTTGTACTATTGTCATATGTTGTCGGGAGATGTGTTTTAGCCGAGCTCATTAATGATGACATATGAGTTCATATGTCACTAAGCGGATTCCGCTTTTGGTGAGGAACCGTAATGCCCATGGGAGCTCTTACCGGAAAGTGATATTTGACATTCGAGATCTGTCATAAAAAGGTGCAACTATAGGACCTTGGCATTTATTATGACTAAACCAATTCTTATCATATCTTTTCAATCTTAAACCGATCAACATTTATTTTTAATTTTTAAGAATCCCTAAAAAACCTTATTGCGCTTTAACCTAAATTTGAATAGATGTGGAGAGCTAAGTCCTCTAGGGGCATCTCCGAAGAAAGTATAGGCTCAACATTAAGCATCCTCGAGAATCCTGAGAGTGTGATATCATCGACATTGCTCATGTCGGGCTGGTAGCAAGTGGTACTATTGGGTATTGGGTCGGTCTGAGGAAGTGAGGTGGTGCGAACAACTCGTGATGTATGGCATGAGCTAGATGGGATAGTGGAGGTGTATATAGAGAACAAATGTGTGTTAGGTTTCATTTTTTTCTTTTTGACTCTGTCGAAAGTCAATAGCAGCTATCCGCCGGATGGGTGCTTTCTGTTCAGTTTTCTGCACTTTTTCAATTCACAAGCTCAATTATAACCAAAACACATTCCCTTACTTCAAATGACCATATACAAGTGTAATAACAACTTACTTCACATAATTTCAACATTTACTACAAAAAGTTTATACCAAATCCGTCCTTGACCCATTTTGACACATACATAAAATATGGGCTCAAATAAACAAGTCTAGCAATCAAAACTATGATTCAAAAAGAGAATTTCTTGCATAACCTACAGCAAGTACACCAATTTAATCATCACTAATAACATCGAAACAACTCATTTCAACTAATAATTTAGTAGGTTATCTTCAATAACCACAAATTCATCATTTCTATGTTGGGTATTATGAACTCTCATCAAATTCCACCTCTAATTAGGTTGAAATCAACAAATAATGGTTATAGAACCATACTAGCATCAACTGAACACAATTCATGGTTTATTTCACCTATTTTCATCATTCTAGCTTAAAATTACCACATCACCTCATTTTTAGGTCAAAAGAGTAAAGATACTTACTTGTCTTAGGTTAGAGATGATAATTGAGGCTCTAATCCGACTTTCCTAAGTTCAATTTGATAATTACCAACAAATTTCTCCTTCTTCTTCTTTGTTCTAGAGCTCATAAGAGTGTGGGTGCGTGTGTGTGTTCGTACGTATGTGTGTGTATAATTATAGAGTTTTATTAATTAAGTATTTAACTAAGTATTGACGCTTCTAACCTTCCATTTTGATTTACTTAACATTACTTTACCCCCAACTTAGTATTTAAGCAACTTAGACGCCTCAAAATCAATAATAATAATAATAATAATACACGTAACTTATACAATCTATAAAATAAAACATATATACATATTATTAAATTACCACTATTTTCGGGGTGTTAAAAGGTGTTATGGTGGATGTGATGGGAGCGGTGGCAGACGATGGTGGAGGTGACTAGATATCGAATAACCTGGTAATTCCCACGTACATGTGCTTGGAGGTCTCGAATTCCTTCTCCTTTTGCAATCGTTCAGCGACTAGATATGCTACATTCACATTTTTCTTATTCATAATAGCTTCCATCAAGTGTAGATTATCCCTCGTGACTGCTCCGCCAGTTTCTTACCTTGTATAGAGTAGGCTAGTAGCTTGTGGAGGATGTGATGTTCGGGTTTGATAAAGACGGATGCTTTGACGTTCGATGTGAAAGCGGTCAAGGTTAGCTCTCTCCAGATATCACCATGCTCACGACCTTGTTCCTTGGGGTAATTCCTTGGGCTCTCATTGAAGAAACTGGATTTGGTTCGAGCCTCTGTATAGAGCTTCAAATGAACTGGATTTGGTTTGAGACTTGATCGATAGTTGGGTTGAATTCGTACGTGGGCATGAATTCAGTGACAACTTCATGAAATACTTCTTCCTTCGGGGAGAACAATTCAAACCAAGCATTGAAAATCCGGTGACCGATCTTATACTTAATCATTTTTTTAATATCCCATTTATCCTAATTAATTCCATGTCTTCCCACACTATATATCGAATGTCTCCTAGTTTCCGATTCATCCAATCCTTTATCAACTTGCGCCTCATGCTTGATGTAGCTAAGTAGGCGAGTGAATGGAGTGTCATCTATGTTGGTTCTTATCTGCAAGGAAACAAAAAGAATCAAGTATGGTGCCATAATCATTATAAGTAAATGGATCACAAAAAATTGATTTTGAATTTCTAGGAAAAATTCAAAATGAGGGCTTTGAAAACATAGATAATCCATAATCCTATAATGATCATTTTAAAGGCATAAACACAACCAATTTCCAAATTTTTCCCTAATTGATGGCTTTTAGATTATTCAAAGGGATACACAATACTCATAAGTGGACATTTTTACCCAATTTCTAAGGTATCAAGTAACCAATCTAAAGTAATATGTGTTAGCCTCTTTTGCATTCTTTAATCATAACCAAATAAGCATTAAAACTAATGAACTTACCAAGTGTGTTCAAGTTTTGTAATTACCTCGATTTCGCGATACGATAGAATTTTGAGATAATTAAAGAGACTTAATTTGTTTTGTTTTTCTTGGCACTTGATAACCTAATTAAGAAATTCTCAATTACCTAAGGTTCGCTTAAGCTATTTCTAAAGTGTTTCTGCAGTTTCGGTGCACTTAACGAGTCGTAATTTAGAATTTTCGATAGATTTTGGAGAAAGCTGTAAATGTAATTGAGATTTTAGAATTTAAGTGCGGAAATGACCTAAGATTTTTGACGGTTGTCACAGTACAACATATCGACTATGAAAACATACACCATTGCAAGCTGGTTTATATTTTAGTTTTAATTGTCCGACAGTGGCGGTATTATTGGATGCATAATTAAAAGATATAGAAAATACTTTTCCCTTCTAGTTTAAAATTTTTTATCACAAAATCTAAAATTTTATATAAATTATTACTAGTATACGAATATCCAAATAATTCAAACGCAATCGTACACTTCATCATTTGCCACGTATAGGACTAACCCAATGAGCGGTAATACAAAGGAATGAATCCGGTGAACCCTGTGGAGCTGTCCAAACATCACAACTTTAATTTATACCGGTTTCTATATTTTGAAAACCTAAAATTATTTCATTTTTAGCATTTTTCCACATTTTAATAATGTCTCATCTAAGAGTTGAACGACTTACATGTATATAACGAGGTTGCAGCGTTTCTTGGATGAGTTTCATCAAACGTGGATTGTCGAAGGGGTCAAAAGGAAAACTTTCTTGTATGACAGACTTCACATTCCTATGCCGCACCAAACTCGCTTCGTATTGTCAAATCGTGGCATCATTCGCCATTGTCGTTTGATCATGCCCCAACCTATATTTCATTGCTTTACAATAGAGAGTTGAATGATTCTTCAAATTAGTATTCCCAGTTTCCTTAAAAAATGTCCGACATTTCTTACATCGAGCTTTTTTAGGACCACTCGACATTTCACATAAGTCGTAATTGCACTAAATATCCGGGTTTTTTTCGTCACTATGACTGAAAAACTGTAGCATTA
Organism: Logfia minima; assembly: GCA_963921325.1. Lineage (NCBI taxonomy): Eukaryota > Viridiplantae > Streptophyta > Magnoliopsida > Asterales > Asteraceae > Logfia > Logfia minima. The sequence goes on along the minus strand of OY992775.1, from coordinate 23,912,312 downwards.
CTAGATGATTTCCCAATTCCGAAAGAAGATTTTGATTGCCCACATGATGATGCCATTGTGTGACACTCCTCGAAAACATGTCCATTTTCGTACATTTTTAAACTTGCATTCTTACGTTAATTCCTGTTTATTCAAAAGTTAATTTGATTTAACTAAGGTAAGTCTAGCACAAGCCCTTTTTGCATATTTCAAATGCATACGAACTTCATGCACGATACATCTCGTATACGTAATTTTGACAAAAATTACCTGAACTATCGGAATGTTCCGACGAATACGAGCGTTGGTGATAATTTTTCAAACTAACTCGAAACTATTACTTATCAAACAAGATATATTAACTCTATATTATGCTAAGATATAAGCATAACTCAACCATTTCATATGAGAAACAAATCGTGAAACGCTACGTACGCTTAATTAAGTACTTATGTGATTAAATTGCGTATAACGACGACCAATTATATGTAATTAGGTAACGAGGTAATGATTGATATTCGAATATTATCTAATCATCTAATGATATTCTACAAACATCTGATCTACCTTTAATTCTCTTTAATTACTCCTAATTACATACTTAAGCTTAAACTAACTTAGATAAACTCTAATGGCCTAAATATCTAACCTAAATCATTCTTGAACTAGCAAAAACAAGTTTCGGCCCCCCTCTCCCCCCATACACCGCCACCATCCCTCCTAGCTCCTCCCACAATCACCATACTTTTCTAATCAACCTCTATACTTGTGATCATGAGTGATTGGCATGGGACAAGTAATTTAAACTTATTAACTTACAAGTAAAGAACACAATTCCTCCTCTCTTCTTTCACCAAATTTAGCCATCTCTCTCTCTCTCTCTCTCTCTCTCTCCCTCTCTTGTGTTTAAATCGCAAGAAAACAAACACATCCAAAGAAACACCATGAACCACCATACAACCACCACATTCAACCAAGTCTTACTCTTCCTTCACACACCCTATCTCTGTGGAAAACACACCTACACACGGAGTTATAATCAAGTAATAAATTTTGGGAATTTGAACGGGTTTAAACGGAGCTTCACGCGATGAATACATAGTGTTTTTTCTTCTTAAAAACCTCAAACCGAAAAGCATTGTGAGGAAACCCTCTTTATCTGACCATTTCATAATATATTCTTATATTTATGCTAGATATGTTCCATCACAACAAAACCCGACTTATACATGTCATACTTATGTTTACAAAATGTTAAAAACCGTTAAAATACGTTATAGGACGAAAAGAAAACCGTAAAACATAAAATGAGTAGGATAATCTTTAATTTCATCATACTGGTGTTATGGATACTTTATTTTGTTAATATATATATATATATATATATTGTAGTTCTAATCATTGGATAACCTATGAACCACCTTAAAACCTTGTAAAAAGTTTGAATAGAAAGTGAAGAACTTACTAGCAGATTTTTGGGACTTACTTAGAACGTCATAACTTGGACATAACATAACCTAGATGAGTGACTCTTAAGCCAAAACTTAAAATTAGGAAGTTAGGTTTCCAACTGAATTGGTCTCATGCAATTTGGACAAGTTTTGATGCCCCAAACTGATTTTACAAAAATATGTATCCAATTTGTCTCTCAGAGACACAGTCTGATCTTACTTTAAGAGGTCATACCTCTTTCCCCACATACTCAAATGACATGATTCTTTTTCCTAACAATCAATATTTGTGTTACGTTTAAAATTTGTATGGGCACATTTCATGAGGAAGAGGTTAAGTCAGTCAACAAACGTTTTTTCCAAAGACTATCCAGAAAAATAGTTGTTGTACCTTAGAGTAATACTAAATAGTTTTGAACCGCTTATACATATCCAAAATTTATGAATCTTTATTTAAACCTAAGATATGTGGGAATATGTGATAAAAATTTCATAAAAAATAAATTCATTTGGCTAGTCAAAATGATGTCACACGGAGGGTCAAAAATCTGACAGAATCTGCTAAGGAAATGAACATTGAATTAAAAGGATTTTTAGTGTTTAACTATTAAAACCCTAACACAAACTATGTGATGACTTATTAACATATATTGGTATATATATAACATCCACAAATATATTTTGAATTAGTATATGTTTATTTAAACAAACGAACTGACGCCATGAAAGTCGAAGCATCAATTTTATTATTATTATCGTAACTATTTGGACATTAAAATAGTATAAGAAATTATTAATATTTTGAAAAGTAATATTAAAGATCACCAACAGGACATCCACACCTAAACGACATTTGAACCTACTAGTTCAGTGAACAACTAGCATAGATGGGCCAATAGAGCCGTCTACTTATATAAATGACCTCATGAGTATAGGGCGTTAAGATGCTACTTTTGGGCTCAAATATATAATTTTGAACGCTAGAACTCTTGGACGTGCATGTTAGTTCACAGCTCCTATTTACTATTTTTACTGTTTTATAATTGGGGTGAAAAACATATAACTTGTTTTATATAATGATTGGAAACATGACAAGGAATCCTTATGCGAACCTAAGTTCTACATTGTAGTGCATTGAAGTCCTCTTGCTCTTGCTTACATACTATAACCCTTAGCTAGTTATGACTAGCCACTAAATATACGGATAATACTATTCGGGCTGACATTCACTCCCACTACGGTTAGTCACGCTAACTGCCGATATTGTTTCGAAACGGAGAACGTATATTCATCTTATGAGATCGTACGAGGCAACTATTTTGATGAAGTCGTGGATTGGTTATCGACTTAGGGGTCGGCATATTAACTCGTAAACCTAGCTAGTCTTTGAGGGATCACCGTATGTGTTTCAAACAAACAAACAAATATATCGTGTACAATAATTGCAAATGTTTTGTTTTTGCAACGATAATTTTTACAATGGTTTAACGATAGAGTCTTAAACATGTGGATTCACTCAACGTTTTGTTGACCATTTTCAATATGTTTTCAGGGAATTAAGCTTCTACGTAAGAATTACATGCATTTTGGGACCCCCGCTCATCACGAAGTTAGGATGCCATACTTTTGAAAACAAGGGATTTCCTTTATGTAACTAGTAAATGTTTTGATCATATTTATGAAATCCCCAAACTATGTTTTACTTGGAAACAAATAACATTTTGAGACTTGATGAATTGTAACTTACTTTGTTAAACTATTTAATGACATCTTAATTATATGTTTTGCGATAATCATATGCTATTAATTACCCATGACACTCACGCCCTGTGCTTCCGCCTTATTGATTTTGGCAGGGTGTGACACATTGACATCAGAGCCATTGGTTATAGTGAACTAGAAGTCTTAGGACCTAGATTATAGCCCTTGACTTAAACATTTTATTAATTCCATACATTTGCATAATTCATATTTTATCGTACAAAACTATTATCACAGCATGTCTAAGGAATATCCCATCAACGTGATTGATACTGATGATGGCCCATCCGAATATGACTATAATAGTGATGACCCATCCGAGTATGAAAATCTGCCATCCAACCCTAAGATGACCTATTATGATGAAGAGGTTTTGCTAAAGACTCCACCGTTATCACCAATACTACCCCCGATGATGCCCAATACGACACCTGGTGTCGATGAGACATGGAACATATTCGATGTATTAGCACACACATCTGAAGTATCTGGACCCTCTAAACTACCCGTCTACCCTCTGTCGATGAGACTTGTTGTTCATTAATCAAGACTTCGATATTAAGTTTGAATGTGATATTTATCAATACCGTTTTAAGATAAACTATAACCTCCCTTAACTTGAACTTAAATTTTTGGCTCCGCCCTAATTTCAGTAATTACATTATCAAAACCGAAACCTTTAATTTCGCCTTCAGTTCGATTACTTCAAATTGTTCGATCACTTTCTTTTCTATTAAATGATTACTTAGTACCTAAAGGTACTATATAAGCTATTTCCCTCTTAACTTTAAGCTTTCAAATACCTTATAAATTAAATTGACTTTCTTTGTTAGAAGTGAAAAGATTCTTTACTTCATTAGTTTTACTCTCTTCTTGATTCAGTTTGTCGACTTTTTCATTTTTTGCACCGTAATAAATGCTACGATGTATAATGATGTATATGTCTTACCAGATTATTGGATATTTGGATCGGGTTTGGTCCGTCTGGATCCGGATGCAACTTATGGGCCACCTTATTAGTCGCCGCCATCATTCTCCGGTCAATCAAACACCAACCCTTCTTCCGAGCCCTAATTTCCTAATTAGACAAAATTCCCAAAATCATTTCTTCTTTTAAACAATCACAAACAAAAAGGCGTATAACTTTTATCTCCCCCAAGCCCTAATTTTGTTAACCAAATCAACTTCATCTATACAGATAAAGTAATTGTATATATAGCCAATCGTGTATACATAAATTATACATCGCAAAAAAAGGTACGAACTTTGCCAGCTGGAATGGCGTCACAGATGAAATATTGCACGTGGTTGCTGATGTTGACAATAATGTTTCCGTGTTCATCGTTCGCGTCGTCAGTGTTATCATGTCCTCAAACGACACCGTTTCTTAATGATTTGAAGCTTCAATGCCCTACCTCCGTTTTGTATTCATGGCCGCTTGAGGTACATTAGTTATATAAAATTTTGTGTATTTATATTCTTTATTTATAAATTGATACATGTTTTTCACCGAATTTGTGTTTTTATTAAATTAGGCTTTTGGTAGTAATGATAATTAGATTATTATTGCATATGTTCTAAAGTGTTGTAAAATTGATACATCAGTTCTTGTAATTGAGTTATTTCTTGACTGGAAAAGTGACATGTAATGAGTGGTAAACTACTTAAAACCTCATTGGTGAATACTAACCGCACCTAGTAATATGATAGACATCATCGTTTCCACATGGAAAAGTTGGATTTCGATCAATTTTTTTTACGTCATTAGGTCTTGCTACTCTCCTGGAACTTGCTATTACTGGAATTTAAGTACACAAAAGGAACTGAATGTAATGGACCATAAAAAATTCCAGCCATCTGTTAGGGAACCTCCTGTTGAGTAAAAAGACTGTATATTGCTTATTGTAAAAAGTTATTTCGTAGCCCCAAAACACATGAATAAATAAGAATGATGGTTAGTTTTCATGTCTGATGGGTGTGCTATTATGACTTGTTTTAGGCATATGGAGTATGTGTAACTAAAGTTTGTTGTCCGCCTATGATCCTTTGATTAAGCCTTCAATTCTTGCTTTTATTAACATTTGGCTCATTGAGATTGCATGACAGCAATTAGAAAGAATATCTATATCAAACCTAGTTACTTTCAGCCTTTTACATAAGCCTTTATGACATGTTATGAACCGTATCGAAGGTCAGTGAAAGGGAAAATTGAGAAAAATAGAAGGATCAGATCAATGTCATGTAGATTGAGATAGATTAGAGTGAGAGAGAGAGAGAGAGAGAGAGAGAGAGAGAGAGAGAGAGAGAGAGTTGAGCTGAAGGTCGTGTTTTTAGTCTTCACACTCAAATAGTTATATCGTAACAATGAATTTAAGTATTGGAGATTAGAAGGTAAACCATAGTCTAGAAAAAGGAACCATAGAGAAGAGGGCTTCTTTCATACAACATTATAAGGTAAACATAGTTCATAAATAGGAATGAAAGAGAAAAGGGCTTGTTCTATTCGCACGCTTCCTGTTATTTCTGTTGTCCATCGTCTAATTTTATGATTCTTCACTGGACTGGATTCATGTCAAACTCTCCCCAACATTATGCGCTTAAAAAAGTTTATCTGAGTTTGGAGTATAAAATTTTCGGAGGTACCGTCATCTTTTACCCAAAACAAGAATTTTGGTGTGTAAAATCTTAATGCTAAACTGGTCTACCTATTTATGAAAGGAAATAATATATGAATATTAATGGACACTTATATAGTAACCTAATTATTCCTGTGATGGAAGGTTTCCTTGTCACGCTTTGGGGCTACATAGGTTTTACTCTGTAAATATGATTTTATTTTCGAAATGTTAATGTTATATCCAAGCTATAAATAATTTAACATTTGAATAGGAGCATCCGAAGCTACTAATGTGCAGTGAACCTACAGTACCCGTATTTACAGATCTATGATGAAATTAAACTCATTTAGGTGTAATGTATTGTGCTTTTCATATTGTCAATGCTATTTTTGGTGATCATGTTATTCGTTATGCATTTCCCATGCAGAAATAAGCTTTTATTATGAAGCCTTGGAACTTGTATATAATAATATGTTGGTGAGGATGATACCGATCAGTGTGTTTATATAATTGTTTTAAGTGTTTGAATGAATTTTTGTTCTCTTATCGATTGGCTAAAAGCCAAAACCATTCAGCAGTTTGCTTAGATTACTTGTGCCGGAAAACTGAATACTTGAAAGATCAATGTGCGTAAACAGTTTATTTTGTTTAATTGAAGTTTTTATGTCTTTTTTCTCTGCAGATGAATGAAGAGTCTCTTGACAAGGTTTTGAGTTCCAGTCAGATGAATTCGTACGTGTCCATATTGTTCTATGCTTCTTCATGTCCGTTTTCTAAAGATGTACAACCCAAGTTTGATGCCCTCAGTTCAATGTACCCACAAATCAAGCATGTTACGGTTGAACAGTCTTCAGTTCCACCAATGTAAGTTGTTTAATTAAAGCAATATATATTATTAAACTCTGGGTTTTCATTCTAAATTGGTAAGAGATGCTGGAGTTGTTTATTCAGACCTACTCACCTTCTTCGTGTAATACATGCAGTGTTTTCTCAAGACATGGCATTCATGGCGTTCCCTCAATTTTGATAGTGAACAGGACAACTAGAATGCGACACCATGGCCCAAAAGACCTTAAGTCGCTTGTGCACTTCTATAAAAAAGCCACAGGTACCATTTTCGTACAGAGTAATTAGCATAAAATGCTAAACTGGTGTTGGTCAAGTTTTTGTTTCAAGTAACAATTTTTTTTCAAGAAAAAACTAATTCCGATAGAAAGCCTCAAAACTTTCCGATAGACCATGTTACCAAATCTTAACATGGCATTCATGTGGACACTTAGATGTTACCTTAAACTGAAGTTTCTGAAAATTTGATGGCTTTTTTCAAAAAAGGAAGTTGGATACCTCAAATAGAATTTTGACGCAAGTTGTTTTTCTTTTTATGCTTATGAATATGTAGCTTCGGCCTTTTTGTATAAGGATATTGGGATATCTTGTGGTTAGATTATCTGATTGGGGAACATTATGGCATATTCATATACACTAGTTTCTACTTTCTAAACATCAGTTTTGTATAAGCTTGATCAGGATATTCTTCTTATCATAGTTTTCCCTTATGTTTTCCAGGACTTGAGCCAGTAATCGACTTAACCACAGATCAAACCGTCTTCCCGGAAGACAAATCTAGAGTTCCCGAATTACACAACAATACCCAATTGAAAAACGTAGTCTCGAAAGAACCCTATCTCATCTTCTCCCTGCTCTTCATCTTCTTAAAGGCACTTCTATACCTCTTTCCAAATATGGTATCGAACCTTATCGCTCTCTGGCTTGCATACATTCCTCATTTGAACCTTTCAATCTTCGGAGAATCAAGACAGCTTATGGCTCGTGTTCTACATTTGGTCGATGTCGAAAGGTTGTTTAACAAGCTGAAGCTTATTAAAAGCAGACCCTTTCACAATGGAGCTAGAAGTGCTCGTGCATGGACTTCATCCTTGGCATCGTTCTCATTGGGCAAGACATCTTCATCTAGAGCATCACAGGGAGGAAAGTTTTAGACTTTCGTGACATGTCTGTAATATGCATGTTTCATCTTTTCTCTCTTTGTGGTGTTGTTGAGCTGAATTGCTGGGTCATTTTGGGACTATGGTTTAGTGAAAGTGGAGGTGTGTGTAAATTCGAGATACAAATCTGATCTTTTCTTTTTCATGTATATTATGTATCAAAGTAATAGAGTATAACTCTGCTTAGGTACTACTATCTCAGTTCGATATACACCGATAAGGATAAAGACAAGATTGTTTTTGGTATATAATCTAGTATGGCTTGGCATAAATGGTTCCAACGTAACTAGTAAAATACCTACATTAAACTTTCTTCATATGTTCTGATGGATTAATCGAATGATAATGAACGGTAAACATGATGATAGTGAATTGCTTTACAATAAACTCTGGAATTCGTTCATAGCTCAATTACCTATAACTCTGGAATTGTTCTTTTGTCAATTACTTAAATAAACATTCGTGAGATCGTGAACAGTAAGGGCATTTTACTTAGAGCTTAATGGACTTAATTGATTGGAGGGATTATTCAGTCAGAAAATTGAGGTGTTTATTTAGGACTTATTGATTGAGTCGAATTGACTAAAGGACTTATTCACAAGATCCAAAATCCAAAATCCCTTGTGTACCCCATATAGCTTTCCCACTCCAAAAATTACCCTATCTCACCTATTATACTTTTTATCCCTTTCTGCATTTTCTTCTTTCTACTCATCAATAAATCCACCACCACCACAACATTTTAAACTCCGGCGAACTACACACACCGTCCACCATTGCACACTACGAATTCCGACGACTTTCGCACACTGTCAAACTCCGTGTTAGGACAAAACAAACCTCCAAGATTATCTATTAGTCACAAAGCAGATATTAGTAACGTTAAGAAATTCAGAATATACAATGAAACGATAGATACAAAAATTTAAGTTGAAGGTTGAAACAACTTATATTAATAGGTGGAGAAAAGTATATGGAACAATTAAATGACTAAAAGGCTTACAAGTATCTGAATAAAACATACAACATAATAAAGTAAACTCTTTGTGCCAAAAGACTTAAGAGATGAGAGGAAATGAAAAAGAGATTGTTGCATTCATTTGATGTGATTATCCTCAATGAAAGAAACTCTATTTATAGGTTTCAAAACACCAACTTGTTGTTGTCCAAATTTGAGAATCATATATGTGATCTTTAGTCAAATGAATCGCAGTTTGACTATCATAAAATATGGTAGTAACTCTCTGTTATAGAGTTAATTTTCCAAACAAACCTTTTAACCATAAAGCTTCTTTGAGACTGATGCGAGCGTTGCAATCGTTGGTTACAATGACACATCTTTGAGTTTTTAAAGATTTATAATTGTCGGGATCTAAACCTCCGAACCACCTACTAGCACTAGATACGAGTACCTAATACTAGTATGTGGTAACGATGATGCAGGGTCGTCTCCAGAAGGTCAAATTTGAAGCGGAGCTTGTTTGGATAATTCAGTAGTCAAAATTGGGTTTGGATAGATTTGATAGAATGTTGTTTGGTTTTTATCTATTTAAACTACTAAAAATTATAAATAAACTAAGCTAACATTGTAACACTTAAGGATAAAGAAGATGTGGTTTGCCATGACTTGGAATAGTGCATTGTAGGGACGATGTTCATTATAAAGATAGATGAGGACACTTTTAGTTAGATAATAAATAAACCTTGGTGTAAACACTAGAACCCTACCAATCTAGCCTAGGTTCTAAATTGGCAAGGAACTAAGTTATCATGATTCTAATCAGATCAGGATGCTAGGCCCCCAACACTCCCCTGTGACGGAACAAGTGACCCTTGTTGGAATATTATCCTAGGCGCATGAATAAGGCAATAGACTGTTTATTAATTCAGGCCGTTTTTCACACCTAACACTATGTGTTGCTATCTAAGTGTGTACTAATTACTAACATTGTATGTTAAACTATCAGGTATGTTGAGTTTAGTGGTAGAGATCATTGCCGGATCTTCGCCTTCATTTCATACTCATTCTTAACTGTTCGAATTGCCCAATTACTTCTGTTATGATCTAGACCCACCTTTACAATCAGTCGTTCCACTTTTAGTATATCCATATTTTAATGTTCCGACCATGTGTCAATAGAGTAACTACTTGGTAATCCACAAAGTAATTCACTTACAGCCTTACGGTGTTTCTATAGCTACACTAAGTATTTAGCTTTTTTACGGTGTTTCCGTTGCTTCATACAATAACAAAAATAACTCCTTGATAATTAATCTACGTTACAACAACACCCAATCCCGCCGAAGGCGAGGTATGGGGGAGGTGAGACATAGACAGTCATACCCTTACCCGAAGGTAAAGAGACTGCTTCCAGGAAGACCTCCAGCAGACTCGAAGACAATGCTAATGATAATTATAATTATAATAATGATAACAATAATAATAATAATAATAATATCAATAAATAAATAAATAGATAAAATTAATAGGAGTAGTATATAATTGAGCTAAATAAAATGAATATATATATATATATATATGAATAAATATATATCTATCCAGAACATCATATCTAACTATCTTAATACTGCCTAAAACACTCTCTCAACTAAATATACGTCTATCTACACATTACACTCTAAAATATATACAAAATCTATCGACCTAAAACTCTCTACTCACCTATTGTAAGCTTACAGTAACATCCTTATATATATATATATATATATCTAGCTAAAACACCGTACTCATCTATTCTAGTTCTACCGTTAAACAACCTACTAAGCTATTTAGTTATATATATCCTCGGTCAAGAGAAACTCATTCACGTCGAGCTTCAGTCTATTTTTCCACCTACATCTTGGTCTACCCTTCTCCTTAAGCCGTCGACAGTGAGTGCTTCCACTCTCTTAACTGGCGCCATTTATGGTCTACTCATGTCTTCTCCTTAAATGTCCAAACCAACTTAATCTTCCTTCTCTCAACTTGTTGGTGATGCTCGTGACTTCTAGTGTCGCCATATAAACTTCACTGGATATCATATCTAACATGGTTTTACCACATGTCCATCTTAGCATCCCCATTTCCGCCACTTCCATCCTCCTTTCTTGTGTCTTAGACATCGGTCAACACTCCGCTCCGTACAACATAGCAGGTCTTATTGCTACCTTATAAAATCTCCCTTTCAGTTTAAGAGGGACGTTCTTGTCGCACATGACGCCTGTCGCCGCTCTCCACTTCAACCAACCTACCTTTATACGGTTCGTCACGTCCTCTTTGCTCATCCCTGAACTGTGTAGCACTGAGCCCAAGTATCGAAAGGACTCTTGCGGTTGGAGGATCTGGTCCCCAATACAGATGTCCAATCCGTCGTTCTACTCGTCCTCATTCTTGTTAAAGTTACACTACAGGTCTTCTATTTTTTGTCGTCTGATTCGTAAACCATGGTCTTCTAGGGACCTCCCTCCACTACTCCAGCCTTCTATTTAGCCCTTCTTTGGTTTCCAATACTAGAACAATATCGTCGGCAAATATCAGGCACCACGGGATACTCTCTTGTATCCTACGCGACAACTCATCCAAGATTAAGGCAAAAAGGTACGGGCTAAGAGCTGATCCATGATGTAAGCCTATTTCTACTAGGAAATACTCGGTGTTCCCACTGGTGTCCGTACGCAAGTCTTCGCCCCTTCATACATATCGCAAATGTCTCTAATGTAAATACTTGGGGTTGCCGTAGCATTGAGGGTTCTCTAGATCAGCTCACGTGAGACACTATCTGTTGGTCCCTTTTTGTCAAATATTTATAAACTACTAACAACAAATGTGAATGTAGACAAACAAATGCAAGTTTAAAGTTTTCTTTTATTGATATGAATCAATGAATACTTTACAAAGTTTACTGCGGAAATAGACAAGGCAGACTAGTCTAAGTAAACTAACTTGTGAAAAATTTGGCCTCAACAGATCATCTGCGAATAGATCGCTGATGATACTCAGTGATCAACACTTAACAGATAAGTGAGGGCACTTGGCTCGCTGATATGCAGGAACGTGCTTTAATCACAGGTTGCTCGCGAATACCTAGTTTACAAACATGTACAATAAATTTAATGCATTTGTACAATAAGTGAATGTACAGACATGTACAATAAATTTAATGCATTTGTACAATAAGTGAATGTACATATCTTTGAGAAGATATGCACGCTTTCTTGTGTACTGCATAAGTTGACCTTTAATTGTACATTAGGTATTTGTCAGACCTACTGTACTTTCTTGGATAAAGGCTTGGACTGCTGGATTAATAGAGTAGTCTTGATTTCCACTTCAGGGAACTACTCTCTATCTCTGTCTTTAGTCTTTGACTTTAACAGATGCTTTTGAGTTCTTGACAGCTTTAGGCATGTGTAACTTCTTCAGGGACTAAGTACACATCAGCGAGTGATATATGTAACAGCCTCTCTTTCGTTTTGGTAATTTCTATTATTTTAATTGATTATTTAATTGTTTTAGAACTATTTAATATTATGTGTTTTATTGTAAAATATTAGTAGATTCAAAATTGTAAGTTTTTGATTTTCTGCGACACAAGGGTTGTGTCGCAGGTTGTCTGTGCGACACAATGGTTGTGTCGCAGGACTGTGTCGCAAAACGGGCTGAACTGAAATTAATTAAGGAGCTTAAGTGTAATTTGAAATTATATATATATAATCGCCGCCCAAATACTTCCAGACCATTTCCAAACACTTAAAATCGTTTATAGAGAGAGAGTTAGAGAGAATTAGAGAGAGAAGAAAAGAAAGTTGGGTTTTGATTTAATTTGAGCTTTTAATCCGTGATTTCGAGGTAAGGGTTTGATTATTATGTGTTGTTATTGTTTATAAGTGAATTACACCGATTGGAATAGGTTAATTTGATTATTACATGTTTGAATTTGTGAATTTTGAATCTGGGAACTGGGCTGTTCATCATTGCGACACAGTGGTTATGTCGCTAAAGGCGGCCATTTTGAGTATTGCGACACAATGTTAGTGTCGCAGGTTTCTGTTGTGCGACACAGTGGTTGTGTCGCAAGGGTTTGTGGTGCGACACAATGGTTGTGTCGCTAAGTTTATAAAAGAGATTTTTGTTGCAAATTTTGAAAATGCGCAAAGTGTTTATGAGACGCGGTTTTGTGAAAATATCACTAACTCAGATTTAGTTGAAATTCGCATAGTCAATTGGAAGCGACCTAGTAATCAAGGCTATATTCTAATAGCCTAGGCAGTTTTTGGACATCCGGGGTCATCTAGGACCCGAAAATGGCATTTTTCAGTTTTAAGCGGCATTGCGGGCTTTTTCTGAGTTTATTTCTGATTGAACTTTTGTTTGCCTAGACTTCAGGGATTACCTGATTTGATAAATAGGCTATAATGATGTTTATGGAACGAACTTCTGACTTGTGTATGATTTTCTGTTTCAGATCAACGTAAGACTCAGTGATATTAGAATCCTGAGTGTGGAGACGTCAGAGGTATCGGTGAGTGGATTCGGAACTCATCATTTGATTTGGTTGTAACTATTTGGTTACAACAAGTAAACGTAGATGTGTATTAGACTGTTTAGTCTTGGTTATTGATTATTGATCTACGTGATATGTGAACTATGTGTACTATGTTATTGAGGTCAACGTGTAGTTGGACTTCTGGTTATTATGTGTTTTACACAGGTTTTGATTCATTTGTTGTGTTTGAGACATGTGTATGTGTTTAATAACCAGTAGTTATCGGTCTATTCTGTATTGGCCATACGGATTGACGGTAAGTGTTCTTGGGGGAATCCCCGGGTATTATGATATCCCAGAGCCACCGATCCTCATTGAATTATGTGTGTTTACGTTTTATTGGTGTAATTAGCTAGTTATGCTAAGTTGAATGGAGTGTGATGAATCTATTCACTTAGCTTTGTGCTAACCCCTCATTTTACTTCCTGCATGATATGTTTTGATTATTGTGGGTGCGGGAGGTGATTGGTTGATCAAGGGAATGTTTGACTGCGCTCTAGGACTCTGATATGGTTTTTGTAATAAACCTTGTTTGGAGAATTTTTATAATACCCCGACTTTTGTAGTTTAAAAAGTTTGAAATTAGTGTATTTTTGGGAATTGTAAACTGTTTAATGTATTTTAAATTCATGCTTCCGTGTTTATTAATATAATATTCTTATATAGAAAGAGGGGTGTTATAATATATACATTAAGATCCAAGTTACAAAGAGAGAGTCACTGCTAACATATGCAGTGACTAGAGTAGACTAGTAAATATTCTAAAGAAACGTTCACTGATTAGACTGATCAATGAGTACTTGTACTCTATCTACTCTATAGTTCGCTTAACAGATGCAGCGAAAGATAGGAACACTTAGATTAACTTTGTCATCTATAAATTACATTAGTGGGGTCTCTGACCCAACACTATCATAGGCTTTCTCCAAGTCAAGGAAAGCCATATGTAGGTTTGTTTGCTTATCTCTATATTTCTCCATAAGAGTTCTGATAATGTGAAGCACCTCTATTGAGAAATGTCCTGGCATAAAACCGAATTGGTTTTCTGACACCTAGGTCTCGCGTCTAAGTCTAGTCTCTATCACTCGCTCCCGTAGCTTCATGGTATGGCTAAGGAGTTTTATACCTCTGTAGTTGAAACATATTTGTGCGTCACCCTGGTTCTTGTAAATCGGAATAATCTCCCTGAGTCTCCATTCCTCTGGCATTTTAGCACTTTTAAACGTCTTGTTGAAGTGATTTGTAAGTCACCTCACTCCATCGTCTCCAAGGCACTTACATGCCTCTATGGGGATTTGGTCAGGTGATATCGCATAATTTACACAAATTTATAGCGACACGGTCCAAATTGGATATTATTTTAGTCAATTTATGAACCTTTGATACTCAATTAGTCTAGTTTAATTTCAGGTCAATAATTGAGAAGAGATCAAAGAAAAGATCAAGAAATGAATGATTTTTGTATCTTTTGCGAGGCTTCACCATTTTGGCCATAACTCCCTTATACGAACTTCAATTGAGGGCTACAACTTTCAAAAAGATTGTCAAGGCAGAAAATCAAGAGTACCCACCGGGTAAGCCTAGTACCCGTCGGGTACCCATCAGACACGGGAAATGGTAATTACTACTTGGATATGTATCTATATGTCATATGTATTTAAAAATAATTAAATAATTAATAAATAAGGCTTTTTCACTTCATTTCAAACTTTCCTACACAACTGTTTGTAACCCAAACACACACACGCATCAAATCTCATCATCCAAATCTTCATTCGTTGCTAGTTTGATGTAATTCTTGTTGCACATTATGCATTTCATCATCCTAAATCCGTGGTAAACATCAATCTTTCTTTCCACATCCATATGCATCTTTAGTTGAGTGATTTTTTTGTTAATCTTTATGATGCTACTTGTCCATCTGTTTAATTCAACATTGCATGATAGAATGTGTAGTCTTAATGCTTGTTTATGCTTAGATCACTTTCCATTTTGTTATTATATGATTAGCAATAGGTTACATGGAATAATTTCGAATAAAACTGAGATTTTGATTTTTTTCTATTGGTATCGAGTTCCAAATGTGTGACGACCGTCAAAATCTCAGGTCAGTACCGCTATGAATTTCTAGAATCTCAATTTACGTTTACAACATTCTTAAAATCCTAGTGGAAATCCTAGGTTATGACTCTTTAAGTTTACTGAAATCGTATAACGTCTTAGAGATTGCTTAGCGAACCCTAAGTGTATGAGAAATACTTAATTAGGTTACGAAGTGCCAAAGAAACAAAGAAAAATTTAATTTCATATGTCATCACAAAAATTTTATCTTATCGCAAAAATCGAAATTAATCGAATTCCGTAACTCGATAAACGCAACTTGAATCGAATAAATAACTGGCGAACATCAATCGTAAACGAATCAAATACATATTTTTGTAATTTAGAAACTTACAAAATAAATTTTATAACTCAAATTTCAACCGTTAAAAAATCACAAAATAAACGTTACATTATATAAAAACTTATACAAATTAATATGTAACACATAGACTTTAAATTATACAAATAATAAATAAATAAATAAATAAATTTACCTCCCCCCCCCCCTCCATGCCCATTCATTTTCCCGAACTTTCAATTACCTTTACTCCTAATCATTCCCCTCATTTCCCAACACACACACACACACACACATTTCTCTCTCATTTTCTCCCAAAAACACACACAAACCGTCTAAAAAACACTTCCAAAATTAGCTACTTTTGGATTAAAGATTAAGAACTTAAAGATGTTCTTGCATCAAATCAAAGTTCTAAAGGTAAAATAACCATCTCCACTTTCATATTCTTCCATTTTCTTGTTTTTCTTTCATGTAATTCGGATTTTATGCCCTAACTATGGCTAAAATCCTCATATAAACCTTGATTTTTTTAGGTTATCCTTTACACATCTTCACGTGTTGAAAGAAAGGATAACCCATGATCAAACCGAAAATCAAGTCTAAAATTGTATTTTGCCTGTTAACTTGTCAAAATTTCATATTCATTGTCATTTGGTTTTGTATTAATGTTAAAACCCGTCTCTAAGGCATCATGGATGTATTTCAACATCATGCATGTGTTAAAACATGGATTTAATGGGCAACAGATCAGAAACTCTTTTGGTTGCAAGTTGATGTTCTTCCTTAAGAACAAAAATACCCATTTTGGGGCTTGCATGAATCAATAATCATAGCTAGATCTTGGGCTCATAAAATTTATATTTTTATTTTCTGGAAATGATGTGCATGCATGTGAATCTAGGCCTAAGTCAATGATTAAGGACTAGGGATGTAATTCGTAGTCTTAACACTCGAAAGCCTAACACCTAGTTTGCATGCAATCTATCCAGAATTTTAATCTGTCTTCAACATACCATAACTAATTAAATAATGGTCCAAAAATTATAATTCTTCTTCTGGGATTTAGCTCTATGTCTTAGCTTTCAAACCTAATTGGTCTCACTCAAAATCATTTAGTATTCGACCTCCAAACATGTCACAAAAAGTGCACAAACAAAAAGTTTTCTGTAACCACTAGTTTGTGATGCATGTTCAAGGGTTCTAAAGTGTTCTATAAATAAAATTAAAATATAATTTTAGTCCTCTAATATGTTTATCTCTGTAGGATAAAAATATAGTATTTTGTTATGATGTTCTTTTATATTTTGAAAACTCATGATCACACCACATGAAAAATCCTTTGAAATATGAATAATGTGTGTTAGTGATACTACAAAAATCCAAAGATTAAAAATCATGTTAAAAAATATGGACACTATTTTTCTTAGAATTTGGAGAATTAAATTTCGAATTTGTGGAAAAATATAAGTATTTTTCTTATAATACTACAAACTATGGTTGTAACAAGAGAATAAAACATGAAAATTAGATTTAAGGCCCAAATAATTATGAGAATTTTTCAGTCTCATTTTCCCTATAAAATCACACCACATTCCAAATTTCACATCAATTGGGTGTCTTATGATATATCTTTTGATTTACGTATTGTTAATCATGATTTATTGGGAACCAATGTTCTAGTGCTCAAAACGGCTTGAAAATTTTACACAAGCTTTACGATCATTTGAAACTGACCTAGTAAAAATCTCAGAATTTTTCATGATTATTTACTATATTTTTCAAATTTCCATCATATATTAGACATAAAATAATTATAAATAATCTATAAATATAAAAATTTTCAAATTTTCATAGAGCATTTGTGAATAATATTATACTATGTATGTAAAGTTTGATAATTTTTGAATGTTATATACATATGTTTTCATTATTTTGTTTACTATTCAATTATTAAACGTTAACAAAATTCAATGTAGCGCTAATATAAAAATCAGTTCTTAATTCTGAAAACGTCACGATATGAAGTTATCTAATAAAGCCGTGAGACCGCTACCCCAAAAGGCCAAAACTTAGTTGGAGACTTTAAAGGCCCACATCCCGCCATACAACAACATCTGACGGCCCATATTCATCCCACTAATTTACGAAACTTTTAAAAGATAAAGTAAAAGTTAAAATATAATTATTTATAACATACAAAACTACCGATAGGGTCTAGAAAAATATTTAACTGAAGCACAACCCCCTCCCCTCCTTCAACACAACAATTTCACACATAACATAAACAAGAACACAAAAGAGGCAGACCCAAAAAATCCAATTTTCTCAAGTAAATTACAAAATCTCATTTAAATACATTTAATTCCTTTAAACCCTAGATTTAATCAAGTCATTCTGTAACAAACAGACCCCAACCTACATCACTTTTTTTTTCCTGCTCTGTTCACTCACCTTTTTCTTGTAATCATCTCTATAGTTTATTCTTGTACTTTACATACAAGATTTCATTAGGGTTATTGAATGCAAGACTTCTAACGTATAAAACTGTTTCTAGCATAAATCCTAAATGGGTATTTTATATTTTTCTGTATTTTTTGTTCTTAATTTAAAAAATCTTGATTTTTTACAAACAAAGTTGGAAACTTTACTGTTCTTGTAACCTCTTATTTATCTTCCTTTTTTTCTTTTGGGACTTCTATTTATTTTCTCATGTTCTTCAATGATTTTTAAATGCAGGATGTTTTGATGCTGGTTTTAGCATAGATCCTTATTTGGGTACTCTATCTATATCGTAATATTGAAGCTTTATTGTTCTTGTAATTTCTCTCATATATATCGTCCATTCTAAGTGACTTTTTCATCTGGGATTATGTTTTTTTTCTAATGTTCTTGAATGATTTTGAAATGCAGGGTGATTCGGAAGATTTCATGCTGGTTTAAGCATTGATCTTCATGTGGGTATTCTTTATTTTTTATTTTTATCTACTTTTTGTTCATGGGTCTTATCATTTTTTAGGGTTCATGGCTAAAATGGGGTTTTCACTTGTCTTGTAGCTATAACGATTGAAGCTTTGGTGTAATAATGGATAAGTTACAGTGGGGAAATAGAAAGAGGCTGAGATTTGTAAAAGTGAAAGAGTCAACAGTTATGAATGGGAAATCAAATGGAAGTGCAAACGGAAATGTTGTGAAGAAAAAAAGTACATCTCAACGTGTTGATAGAAGGGTTGTAAATGAACAAGATTCTAATCATCCTCTTCCACCTCTTCATGCTTCGTCTCCTCAACGTCTCAACAGGTTAAAAACAGTTTATTTTGTATTTTAAGTATTATTTTCTTGATTTTAAGGAAACCCCAAATACATTTATTGATTTTAAGACCAATATTGAGCTTAAATTTCTTTTAGTCTTGTGATTCCTTGATGAAAAGCCAGATCTTTAGGTCTTTGCAGTTTGTAGAGTTTGCAGAGAATTCTTGAAATAAAAAAGTTCATCAAATTTTGGTTATTTTATTGATTAAAAGGCAAAAAAGTTAACATGGGTTTTGTTAGACTACCAAAGGAAAGGATAAAGTTTGGTGCTTTTTCTTTGTTGAATACATCTATAAGGTCTTTTGTGTGTGAATTTTTTATGAAGAAACACAATCGATGTATGCAAATCTACATGGGGTTTTTTCAATCTCAATTAACAATTTGATACTCCTTTGTGTTTTTGATTAGATCTTTGTTAAGTTTGTTCAAAAAAGATAGAAATATATTGGTTTTGTGGGTTGTTTTCCTGCTTTCTGATTATTTTGAGGACCTACAATAGGAAGATAATGTCGGCATTATCATCACCGGAAAAGGAAGATCGGTATTACACGACACGGGGATCGACTGTAGGCGGGTTTGAAGAGAGTAGCAGCAGCAAGGTGTTGCAAGTGGATGCAAATAAAGAAACCAAAAAGGCTGTTTGGCCTAAACTGTTCACAACATTATCTAGCAAAGAGAAAGAAGAAGACTTTATGGCAATGAAAGGGTGTAAACTGCCTCAAAGGCCTAAAAAAAGAGCCAAAACTATTCAAAGAACCTTACTTGTAAATTACTTGATTACCCTTTTCATTTTGTTCTTGATGGTTTTCAACTTATGGGTTCTTTAATTCATTCATGATTTAGTATGAATCTTCATTGACTTTTGATATTGTGATTGCAGTTGGTAAGTCCAGGTGCATGGCTATCTGATCTATGCCAAGAAAGATATGAAGTTAGAGAGAAGAAGACTAATAAGAAGGTTTGTGAACCCTTTTGTTAAATCTTAACAAGTTATGCTACTAAAGATTTTTACTTGTATGTATAGATATAGTTATACATAGCTCAAGGTTACAACCCGTTTGTCAAATCAAGAACAATCATGTTGCTGTACATAATATGTTATACATTTGACTTTGCAGAGACCAAGAGGATTGAAGGCAATGGGCAGTATGGAAAGTGACTCAGAATGAGATTTAGGGGGAGACGAGAATATTGAATTTGGATAGGATTTTGGTTTAGAGTTTGGTACAAGTTGGAAAGAGAAGTATCTCTTTTGATTTTTGGAAACATTTGTTTGCTCTTCTCAATATATTTTAAACCAACATGTAGTCATGTACCTTTTAAATAAGTACAATTAATAGTTTGATCCCTTTTAGGGAAAATCATCTATGCTGTTAATTTTACGGATGCTTGCGTGTAACTACATAGCTCCCTATTTTAGAGATGTGTAGGAGTGTATCCTGCAACCGAAATTGATCTTAAATTTAAAATTTAGAACCTTGTAATTGTATCTTGGCCACAATCTTTGTGATGAAATATACTGACTAAAACACTCTGCGAGTTATATATAGAGCCATAATCTACATGTGTTTGAGATGGGGATTATTGTTCTTAGCAAAGAACATACAATTGTTACTACATGCAATGCAATACTTTTATGTTCATTTGATTCCTCTAATTGTATCCATTTCATATTCTTTTTCAAAGACAATTTGTGATTATAAGTTGGAGGTTATTGTGAAACTAAAGATTTAAAACAAAACCATTAGAATTTTTTACAAACAAAATGTAACTTGATTCCTACTATTGACAGTCGTAAAAGTGGAGGTTATATTTGGTCTTAAAACTTTGGACCAAAACTTTTTTGATTAAAATGTCCACATTATCAATAAGATCACAGATAATTCGACTTTTATTCCATTCAATTGTTCTGAAGGCAAAAGACAAATATGGTGCTTTCTAGACAACAAAATGAAACAAGATAAATGACATTGACAAGAAAATTGAACGATATGAAAAAAAGAGATGATTCATATATCATTGTTTTATGTGTAAACTAATAAATATGTTTATATTGTTATGCAATACAGCATTATACTATATAATTTGGTGTTTTATAGATAAAAATCGGTGTTGTACGAAATACTTAACTTGAGACGCAAACACTCGAGCTTTTAATGAGTTTGTGGTGGACATCGATCAGCTTAAAAGATGTAACAAGCCAAGTTAGAATAAAAAGTCTAATGCATGTGGTACAATTTATTAAAACAATAATTTTATTATCTTTATGTAACCTTCGTATATTTAATTATGTCTTGACTAAATTAGTTACCTGTAACGTGCTTTTTTTTTTAATTACTTTGAAGATGTTATAACTTTTTACTTCCTTCGTTTCATTTTTATTTTTATTTTTGTTTATTCTAAAAAAATTATTTATTCATAAAATATAATTATTAAAAAATTATGAAATTCTTCATGATATACAATAATAGGAGAGGGATGGAGGGAATAGCTATTACGCGAGTACCATTCTACTCCTAACAAAAAGACTAGAAATTGGCTTACTTAAATATTGAACATAGCTTGTAAGACCACTCATGTCCTATAAAACGTTCCTATAAACAACTGACAAATAAATGTGCTATTGTGTGTAACCTGCAAGCAAACGGATTAAACCTAAGACAGTCGGTGTCATTTTCTGCATGTCCAAGCTTCTTTCTAGTTTTAACCACAACTTGAACCAGCGATCTTTCAGAAAATGGATTCCTAATTGAAGAATCCCCTGAGTCAAGTCTACAGGCCAACAGTCTTGTAAATAGTCTTCTTTTTTGTTAGTTTAAACTAAGGCAATGTGTGTGTGGCAAAAAAAATAAAAAATAAAATAAAATACACCCTTGATCGTGAAATATCGATTCCTTGGTACCAGCTATGTCAACAAGATCATATACTATGAACAACTAGCTTTTCCCAGAGCACCAAATTTGCCCTATAATGGTATGTCATTTTCCTAAGAAACCACTAGACGAGGCACAACTTAAATTCGTACTAAACTTCAAATAGTAGGGATAATATTTGCACACATACATAATAGATTGTATCTAAAGGGTTGTAAACTAGTAATCAACAATATACGATTTTAAACTAGCCTATATCGTTACAACTGCAAGATGCACAACAAATTCCAGGAAAATTCACTTAAACCAAAAGGCTAAGGAACTACTCTATTCTACAAAGACACATGGAATCTAAGTACACAATAAAATGGATGTATAATAATCTTACGTATATCGGAATATGTTCACCACAAGTCACAATGTAATAACTCTTAAAAGACATTGCCTTTAACTACAAGAAAAGACTGCAGTAAATGAACTACTCGATAAAATGAATGCTGTATTGCAAAACATGTATTAGAGTCCTGCAGTAACATGAGACGGTACCAAGTTATGTTCTATGTTAACTTGAAAACATTAACTAACATCAGACTTCAAGATACTCAAGCACATCATCAGCAAAGTTCTAAACAAGTAGCAGCAACAAGCATCTAGTATGCTACTATTCCCTACACTCCACCTAAGTTGCTTCAAATACTAAGAAGACAGAGACTCGTACACCAAACTTCTTGTACTAAGCCTCATCACTTGCGCATTACAGGTGAGGGCATATAGACAACTACAATTCTACAAGGATACCATTTTTGTATAGGAATTAAGAGACTACAATATAGAGAACCTGAAAAGAGGAATAGGTGAAGAACGATGCTAGAATGAATTTCCATAGTTCCTAATCCCTAATCACCTGCAAATCCAAAATATGGGAGAACTAAATCACTCATGCTTCACCCTCACTTATAGCATGAATATTTCAAATAGTAAACATCATAAGGGCATCCCATAAAGATAGACATACATGCCAGTAAATGTTAAGTGTACAATAATGGATGTCCACAATGAATAAAAGCAATTTGAACTTCTTATTTGAAAACTTGTACATCTAAAATGTTGTCAGGAAGGTAAATAATCATATCATCACAAAATCTACAAAATGGAGCATCAAAATTCTAACACTAACAGGATATGCATAATCCCCGGTGTACATTCATCTACATAATCAGGTTATCAACAACATCCAACCCCTCATCAATCACCAACATATATCCAGTGAGTGGAGCTTATTTTGAAAACACTTTTAAAGCCATAAGGATTTAAAGTATACATCCGAAACACCATCAAAAAACCACACAACTCGTAAGATTAAACTATAAATTCAAAATAAACATGATTAACATCAACAACAATTACCATTACATAATTAATATTAAATTCAATTTGACTGCGAATCGGAACCGGTGAAACTGTTCTCAGAATCGTAATCTAATTCTTCAGTAACAACATATATTCGTCCACTTGTAAATAAACAGACACACAAAATTAGAAAAATAAAATTAAACAGCATATGTAACAAACATAATTCACAATAAAAAATTAGGGTTACTGTACAAAAGGAAAAAACAACAAAAAATTATCAATCCGAATGAGAATCGGAGTAAGAATCACGGCGGCCGTGAACATAACCGGAAAAACCTCCGGCAGCAACGGAACTACGATCCGAATCATAATCCGATTCATCATCATCGTAATTATTATAAGAATAATAATAAGCATCAGGTGGAGAAGGAGGAAGACAAAGAAAGTTCCAAACGCAAAGAGCAAAACGACCTAATTGTTGAAGGGGAAAACAGATTACCAGATCTAATAATTCATCGGAAGTAATTCGTTCGGAGAAACATGCTACTGATTGCCATACGTCAGCTGATACGGTGGCAACGGAAGCAACTAAAACGGTGTTGAAAACCATTAATAATTATTTTTCCGGTGGTTAATGGTGGTGATGGTGGTGGTTGGAAAAGTTGGAGTTTCTGAAGTGGATTGAATTTTGATATTGTCAGAGACAACGACTTTGTTACTGTCTGGGCCCACTTGTTTATAATATAAAATATATTATTTGTTTAATGTAAATTATTTAAAAATATTCAATGTTACGTTCACTAATTTAGAAAAGTAAAATACTCGTACAAAATAGTTTTTGGGATTCTAAGGACATTATCTATTTTTATGTTAGTAAGACGTAAATAATTAAAATAAAAGTATTTGATAACATAAGACCAGTTTCAATAGGAGTGTTTTATCTTCCATTTTGTGTGATTTTGAGTGACTTTGCTCCATCTAGTGTTAATTATCATAAGTACGGTCTCGTCTTAAAGACCGTCTTATGGTCCACCGTCTCGCACAGAATGAAGAGAGGATGGGAAGGCATGAGTCCAACGGGTTTAAACAATATCAAACACTATATATATACACATATAATTATTTATTTTTTCACACACAATTATCTCAATCTTTATCTATTTCATACACAATTTATATAAAACAATTACCTATTATTTTTCACACCCAATTCACATTAGCTTTAGTTACATTATATCAAACACATCCACCTACAAACTGTCTAGAAAACAAAA
Source organism: Logfia minima (assembly GCA_963921325.1). Lineage (NCBI taxonomy): Eukaryota > Viridiplantae > Streptophyta > Magnoliopsida > Asterales > Asteraceae > Logfia > Logfia minima. The sequence goes on along the minus strand of OY992775.1, from coordinate 23,887,738 downwards.
CAAAAATTTTCATTCTCAATCATCATCCAATAATTGTATCGTTTTTTAATTATTATTAGTGTAACGTAGGTTTTTAATTATTCTACTTTTAATTATTAGCGTAACGTAGTTTTTTAATTATTAATGTAACGTACGATTTTAATTATTGTAATTTTTATTAATAATATAAATTAGTTTTTTAATTATTATAATTTTTAGTATTAATAAAAAATGTATTTGTATTGATATTTAAGAAATGACGTGACGTTGACGTGGCACTAAAAAGTTCAGTCTTGCAGTCACCATAGAGAACGTTCAGTCCTTGGTTAGTCCTCAGTCTTAAGGCTGACGTGACGCTGATTTGGAGGTCAGTCCTCAGTCTTGCTTCAGTCACCATAGGGAGTGGTCTAATGATTTTTTTTTAATAGAGATGGAAACGAAATCTTGAAGAAAGTAAGTTGTAACATATTTTTTGAAAGGCACAATTATATTTATTTTTTTAAATCACATAAATTACATGTTTTTCAAAACATATATTAAAATTAATTATGGTAAAATAGACTCAAATAGTTGACTTTTAAATCTATTTAATGAGTGACTTGGGACTTCATTCATATTTTAAATGGGTTATTATGGAGTGGACCAATAAACACATTTAGTTTATATGAACATGTTCGAAAAAAGTGAATAAGTGGATTGGGCTATCTAGTTCTTTATTTCAAAACTAATATTGTAAAAATCTTCTTCTTAATGTAATCGCTTCACAAATCACAATTACTGAAAATCTGGAAACCATCGTCGTTGACTTGCCGGCCACCTTCGTCTGGCCTCCTTCCTTCGGTCTCCATATGTTTCTGTAAACTATTTATAAGTTCTACTTCTAACACTGATCCATATATACGATTTCTTTTTTCGTACCTTTGCGATTTTGCCATCAAATAAATAAATTCATACCTTTGTGGTTTTTTCATACCTTTAAGGTTTTAATGTGTTTTTGACGATTTGTAGTTGAATTTTAATTCATTTCATGGTTCGGATATGGAAGTTTTATGAATAGTAGTTAATATACCCGTTTGACACGGATCCGTTTTGACCTGAGCCTATTGTGACCCGAACCCGTTTTTATCCGAGCCCGTCGTGACCGAAACTCATTATGACCCGACTGCCCATACCAACATGCCCACCCGTTTTTTCACCCTTAATTCATTGTACACAGTACATAGAAACTTGTATTTTGAGGAAACATGTAATTTAAGTGGTTTTTGAGGGGAAGATATGTAATTCTCCCTTTTTAAAATGTTATTTTGAGAAATTTGAAAGTCGTTTTGAAAATAAAATTCCAAATACCCTCTAATACATATATGTAGCTAAAACAAGTCATCTATTATTTGATCCATAAAATATAACATAGTATACCAAATCAAATTTCTAAACCTCATACCCACAGTTAGCAAATCAATTTTTAACGGCATATGACATCAAAAATAAGCCCTAATAAATAAAAGGTTAATATATATATATATATATATAATATACACACATATATAATGTAAAGTATACGGTCTGGTTCACAAAAAAACTTATCATACAATAAGTAGGATAACATGCTAAGCTGACACCTATCCCTGGACCCAGAGAGGTATTTTTGACATTATATAATTAATTTATTATTAATATTAATTGGAAAGTACAATTTTAATGTATGCATGACGTTGGTTGTGCATCGGTTACGCTCGATTCATTCATTTCAGAGAACGATTTCAATCATGGAAGATCAATCACTACCCAATTCACATTATTTCAAATAGATTAGTACCAAATTCAGAGCAATCAGAAACCAAAACCCTAATTGACCATGTCTTCTTCCAAAAGCGACTCAAGTACGATGGAGATGGAAATCAATAACAGTTAGTTCTTTTCTCGTCTTGTACCTATTATGGATTTCGATTTTGTTTTTAATACTAAGAAGAATAATCTCGTTTTGTTCAATTTATATTTTGTTTGATTTTTCTGTTATGCTGTCATAGAAAATATGTTTGTGAATAGCGTAATTAATCACAGGGTATGTTTTATCTATGAGGTTAAAGTTGTATGTGATCACCATCCACTCTGACTTAATCATTGAAATGTTTCTTCAAAATTGTATTTTTGATTATGGGCATCATGGTGATCAAATTTAACCTATCATGTCCATGTTCATGTTGGACTATATTATATTGAATAAAATGTTTCTTCTGGACAAAGTATTAATTATGTTTTGTTTGTTTGAACTTGTCTATAGTCGCCATTCACCATGACTTAATCATTGTAAAGTTAAATGATAATTGTATTTCAGAATATGACTTAATCATAGTAATCAAATACACTAACCCTATTCATGTTACACTATATTATATTGATAAGAATATGTCTATTGTATGTTTGATCCAATTGAAGCTAGTTAATCCAGTTGCAGTTGTGTTAATTGAAATATGTCTTCAAGATGTTTGTAGGTTGGAAAATATTTAAGTTGTAATGTGTATGCTTATCCGTATTATTATGCCTAGCAGACTCTGAAACCATTTCCCAACAACAATCTGTTGGAATTGAGGTGTATACACCTGGAGGAACCAGATTTTGGATCCCTGATGTTGAATGTAAGCCAACTGAAGGTATTGAATTTGAATCACTAGACAAAGCTTGGGATTTCTACAGAGATTATGCAAAAAAAAAAAAGGTGGATTTGATGTTAAAAAGGGTGGGTAGTACGATCCATTAAAAGGTAGCCCACTAACGAAATACTTCCCATGCAATAGAGAACATTACAAGCCAGTGAATAATAATGATAACGAGCTACAAAACGAGGAGCCGCACCATGAGTCGAACGGGGAGCCTAACATGAAGACTTCTTGTGAACCAACATCTAAAAGAAAAGAAGCCAAAAAGAAACAAAAGAGGAAGAGATCTTCCATTCGATGTGGTTGTGAATCGCATATTCTTCTTAAGAAAATCCAGGAAACAGGTACCAGGTTAAGTCCTTTGGAGAAAAGCACAATCATAGTCTTGTGCACGAGAGTGATGTTCTGTGCTTACGTGCGTGGCGTCAGTTGACATATCATCAAAAGAACTTTTTGCATAGCCTTTCCTCTGCAAACCTTGGGCCAGTGAGGGGCTTCAAGATCATGAAGGAGATTTATGGAGGTTTTGAGAATGTTGGTGCCATGGGCAATGAATGCAAGAATTTTAAACGGGACTTGAATAAGTATATAGGCGATCGAGATACACAAATGGTGGTTGAGAAGTTGATCATCCGAAAATATTTCAATCTAAATTTCAGTGTGGATTCTATAACTTGCGAAAAGAAAATATTGCATGGTTTGTTTTGGGCGGATGAAGAATAAAAACGGAATTACAGCTTGTTTGGAGATGTTATTTCGTTTAATGCGACATTCCGTTCCAGTAAGTAAGTTTTACACATAACCAATGACTGTTTCATGTACTATAATCAATAATATTTTCCTTTTTTTATTCTAGGTATAAGATGGTTTTTGTTCCGTTCACCAGAACTTATAATCACAATCGGAGTGTCAGATTTGGGGCAGCTTTATTATCATAAGAAATTGTTAAGTCTTACAAATGGCTATTTGAATCCTTTATGAGGGCGTTTGATCAAGAACCACATATTGTGGTAACTGACCAAGATCCAGCCATGCAGCAGGCAATTGAAATGGTTTCCAGACACAGACTATGTATGTGGCACATCATGCAAAAAATCAGCCCCAAGGTAAATTCACGTGTTGATTTAGTTAATACTTGTCTGCATCATAGGTTTTTCCACAGATCGTGTTTCATCAATGTTGCATCAATCTTAGAACAATGCATTTTGTGATCCATAATCCCCCTTTACAACAACCACTTTAATGTATATAAATTGTCTTATCAGGTTGGCTAAACCCTAAGCCAGGATGATACGTTCAAGCGATGTGTTTGTGATATTGTATGGACCGATAAGATCGAGCCAGATATTTTTGAAATGGAGTGGATGTCTGCGATAGCTGATTTGGGGTTGAAGAGAACAAGTGGCTTGGGAATATGTTTAATATGAGGTTTTGGTGGATCCCTGCATATTATCGTCTTGAGCCTTTTTCTAGGCTAATGCAAACAACATCCAGGTCAGAGGGTGAAAACCGTTTCTTCGGCCAGTTTACCAACACAAATTTAACTCTGATTGAGTTTCTTAGCCACTTCGAAACAACCATGAATTCATAACACTACACACGGTCCAAGAATGACCATGAAACATGATACACAATCCCAGACCTTAAAACCACACTCCCAATTGAGGAAAAGGCTGCCCAAATTTTCACGAGAACAATCTTTTACGATGTCCAAGATGAAATCCACCATGCTAAGATGCATTGTCACTCTTTTAATGTCACAGACGAGGGTGGAATTAAGATATGTGAAATTCATGATTCAGTGGATGATTTGTACAACCGAGGTTGTTCTCAACCAAATATGTATAAGGTATGTTATTTTATTATATTGTAGGTTCCTCTATGAGATAGTTCAAACGGTTTAATTTATTTTTGCAGGTTCTTTTCCAGTAGTCTAGTTTGACTGTATCTTGCAGTTGCAAGCGCTATGAGTCATATGGTCTCCTATGTCAGCACATATTTCTTGTCTTAAGATGTTTAACATAAGATCATTCCCTAAGAAATACATTATGCAACGCTAGACTAAAGAAGTAGTTCCTACCAAACCAAATGACCGAAGCTCAAACTCTACTCAAGTCCCCAACTAGCCCATTGATGAAGCAGTTTGCGCCATAAACCTATCAAATGAATACTGTGCTAGTAGACTTGCTAGTGACATGGAAAAGCTGACTTTGTACCGCGATCAGTTAAAGGAGTTGATGAGGAAGGTGAACGCGGTTGTTCCCAATCCCCAAGTGGTCAACAAGAAAGCAATGTTTTGTTCGATGCTTGGTGTTACAAAGCCAGTTAAGGTTAATATTCACCCACCATTACACATTCGCAACAAGAGTTGTGGGAATCACAAAAGGATGAAATCGAAGAAAGAGATTGCTATGGAGGAAGCTGAAGCCGCAAAGAAATTCCGGACATATGTTAATGGAAAACGTGAAGGACATAACGCAAAGACGTGCGCGGTAAGCGTCAAAGGGAAACTACAAAGGCTTGGAAGCCTTGAAATTAAGCATTTCCTGGGTTTGGAATAGTGTATAAGGTGTCATTGCTACTTTCAAGCTAATACTAAATTGAAATGAAGCGACATTTACATACGGGTCAAGCCAGTCGTATACGGCTCAACTTGAACCGTATACGGCCTGCCTGAACCGTATACGGTTCACAGCAAGCCGTATACGGCCCAAGTGACCCGTATACGGTTCACCCCACCCGTATCTCAATAAATTTCGCATTTTGATACGGTTCGCGTAGTACTGGTCGTTTTTAGCTTGGTAAAATACGGGTCAATGGTCAAAAAATTCAGTTCGGGGATCCTCTTATATATATCTAACTCCGCCAAATTCAAACACATACCATGCTATCTATTTTCCTTCATTATTACATCCACTTTCTCTCTCTAGTTTAATTATTACTTATCGAACTAAATGGCTTGCTTATGAAGCAATGCAAAACATTGTGAATAATCCAGGGATGTATAATTGATTGAAAATGAGAGATTTAGGTTACGACATACCATAATTTTATGGAGAACAATCTAGCAAAGTGAAGAAAAGTTTTACGTGACTTGTGATATTTACAACTCTAGGTCTTACTTAATAGTTCAGGCAAGCAAAGTTAATTATCTGTGATTTGTTAAAATAAACTCTTTTGTATCAACACCATGTTCTCTATGCACACTCTTTTGTATCCCTAAAAAACATGAAACAACCAAATCCATTAAATATAAAAACTACTACCGATATATACCCCCCAAGTGGTCAGAGATATGATTCATAATATCATGTTCTTAGTTTGTACCATGATATTTGTTGGGGTCTACGAACAACCACGTTGTTCAACTCCTTGACTAGTTGAAAAAACGGGCTCAACCACACTTGAATTCGAGCATGTGACATAGATAGGGCTCAGATGTACCATTTTGTCCATACAAGTAAAATATTCACAAAAATGATTTAAGCAGTTATTAACATACTTGGATCAGTTAATTTTCGTTTCAAACTTGTCCTTCTCAATTTCGTTGCTTTTATCGTTGCCAATGGGATGTCATCATCGTCTTCATTGTTTTTCTCAAGCATTTACCCGTGGTCGCACACCTCGACGAATTTACTTCACGCTCTTCAACCTTAAAAAGCATGTCAGTCGTCCACACGTTTACCATCGCTTCGTTAAGAACTTTTGGACCTTTTTCCGGCTGCAAAGTATTCGCGTACATCACCTTATGATTAAACATATAGAGTTATTATTACATTTCAAAATATACAATTGAAACATATAAATAAGAAACACCTATATACTAACTTACCACTAACATAGTTAACAGCCCATTGTAATGAACCTTTTTATGTCATCCCTGTTTTGAGCGTTTTTGCCCTTCCACTACATACCCACACCAGTCTAAATTCATGGCTTCGTCCAAATTTGTCAAGCACGAGAGCAACCGCTGGTTAACGGCGCCTCGACCATTATTGTAACACAAAAAACAAGAGCATTCAGTTTGAATAACCGACCACCCTACGGTTAGTCTCTCATTCTGTCAATAACGTTCCTCAAGTAAATTCGTGTCATATTACTTGAAAACTGCTCCCTCCACTCTGTAGTAATGGAATCATTTTTTTGCACGCTTGCAAAGCACATATTGGTATATCGCTCAGCGGTATTCCAAGGACTGCATGCAACGTCTCTCTTGTCACACTAACCAATCACTTATGTATTGTTAGTGTGCATACTTCAACATCAAAATTTTCAACAACAATTAACCCCAGTTGTGATGGTATACCCGCCACGTTTAACTAAAGCATACTCACGAATCCTAACTCCCTTACTAAATTCTTTTTACCTTAATGAACGAATACAGTGACAGTGGAGGTGACCTTGCTCTTATAAGATTTGGTTATAGCATCACCTTAGGTTCAATCTGTAATTCCCGATTAGCCTTATTATGATTCACAACATGTTTTAGTTTTCCCTTGTTACCAACTGTTGCTTTGCTCGTATTTTCCCTATGTTGCTTATCATTTACTAGTGCTTCAAAATCATCATCAGACTCCTGATGAACCACCTTTGCCTTCCCTTTAGACGAAGACGTCTTTTTTTTACTACTGCACATCAAGGAAACCATGTTACAAATATGCACATAAAATATACAACCAAATCACATATACAAAAAACAAAAATAAGGTGATGCACATTACTCCATGTATACTAAAGTTGGTTCACATACACATGGTACTACATAACCAACATTGTCATTGTTACTTGTTTCACTTTAAATATAGCACACCAATCGTGTTTGATTCACCAATATAATATGCACTACTCCCACACACATATTCAAACATCACTAAACCCACCAGAAATATTTTATGTCATAGCTTGCAAACAACTGATAATGTTAAATCATTGTTCACATAAATACATCTACGTGTTCAACCAATTATGCAACACAGTTTCACCCGATTTCCCAGATGTACTGAGGTTCGACATTGACTCATTCAGATTGGCTCACTCTGTGTTATCTGAGTCTTCTAATGTCATGTCAAAAACTCCCACATACTCTTTAATCTTTTTGTTAATGCCCAATTTCATTAATCTGCTACTCTTTCTAGCTGCTGAGTGCACCAAAAAACAACAAAAACATATAAACCATGAGTGCAATTCTCCATTATAATAATATATAAAATTCCAAAAATTCGATTTTTAGAAGTACTACGGCTTGCAAACAATTGATTCTAAATCATCTATTTTTGAAGAAGATCCACAATCGATTATCCACTAGCCATAACAGATAACTAATGTAGCTACAAGCTTATTTTTCCAAAATGAAAACCCTGGTTTTTGATTTTTGTGCATGCTTTGGTTTATACGGTACTTGTAAAAGTAAATACACCGAAATCATTGAGAGAGCAAATCCGGTTGTGAATCATAACGGAGTAGATTTCACTGGTTTTCACTTGATGATGAACATTAACACCTTCAAATATTCAAGATACGAAAGAAGATACTTACTTGTTCCAAACATCTGTTGTGGAATCATCCTTTTTTGGCCAAGATTCAGTACACCGAACACCAGTAGCAACAATGCACGTTTCAAATTGAACTTTGTAACTGTCGTGTTTTTTTTTCCAGAAAGCTATGGAGCGTAATTGTGTTTGGTAGGTGAGCACGAAAAATCTGGGAACGCATGGAGAGTAATCGTGTTTGTAGAATATAATTAGGACAATGGAAACTCCACGTTGAGTTCATTTGCATGGATCAGATTGTCTACCATTCTTGAGCATGTCTCCAAGATACTATGTGCAAGAACTAAAACTCTTTTCTTATCATCAAAAGATTGCAATTCTTCTATTTTTTTTCTTTCTTTTTAACTATAATGATCTTCTTATTCAACATTCAACCTATATTGTAACAAAAGTTCATAAAATTTAGAGGCCCGTAAAAATCATTAGTTATATGCACTAACATATAATGCACTTGTTAATCAGGTAAAGAATGAAAAATCAACCAAGACCCTGCACAATCACACAATCACACAATCTTTTCTGACATTTAAGAGCATGCGATGGAACCGATGCACTACATTTGCTTCCCACTACTCATTCCACTAACACATGCAGGAAAGCTTAGTAATTCCCAGTGTAACATGCCACCAAAAGGATAATTTGGGGAGTGCGAAGGTTTCCATGGACGAACACAAAGTGCCTCTCAAGTGCAAAGACAAAAGGGAGTTAGTATATAAATGCACTCGTCGATCAGTGAAAATTAGCCTTAATAATTCACGATTTCTTTCTACTTGGTCTAAATGATATATTGCAATTCTAAAATCTATATGAATAGAAATATATCATACGAACAATAACAAATCTATAAAATAATATTTGACATATCCGTATATTAGAGAGATATCACCCAAAAACTAATTATAAAATGTATGGCAGTTCATAGGATTGCTATTATAAGAAAAATAATACCCTGGTAACTATTAGAAATAAAATATAATAACTTTATGGTGCATCAAACAAACACTTTTAGACCACTTTAAGTGGTACCGTCCTCGGCATCGTGGTGGCACCACGACAACACCACTATGCGGACCGTCGAGACGGGGTGACATCTCAAAACGGTGAATTTGCGAGTCCCACTTCCTATATTTTATTTTTCTATTTTCATTTCGTGCAAAATAATAATATAAAAAAATAACAGTAATAATACCGTTGAAATATATATATATATATAAATATATATGACTGTTGGCAATGGCTCAAAAAATAAAATAAAATAAAAATATTTAACCCCTAAAACTACCTATACATAACCCATTATAATATCTTCAAAAATCACAGCAAATCAACACAATTCACCTATATACATACATACATACACAATCTCAAATACTCTCACAAAATGCAATCATTGAATCGTATTTTTGAATCTTCTTCGGAAGACGAAGAACTTTTTGAATTTTCGCAACAATACGTCGCCGAAGAAAAAGAACGTGAAGGTGCCAAAAGTTCATGCTCGCAAGAAAGACGATCCTGAAACTACATACAAAGGGATTGTGAAGGTGCCGGACGATGTTTGGTGGATGACTACTTTTCCGACGAGCCGAAGTACCCTTCAAACATGTTTAAAAGATGTTTTCGCATGTGTCATGAGTTGTCTCTCTGAATAGTACAAGGTAGTTCCGACTACTCCATTGAACCTATCCTTGCCCACTTTTTGTATTTTAAACGTTCACATGCACTTTGTATACATGGTTTTACTTCGATACAAAAGTGCACATCCGTCGTACAACAGTTGGTTTACAGGATGTCGGCGAATATGTTCAATGAATACTTACAAATTCAACGCATTTTATACCAATATAAGAATCTTATCATATGAAATGAGTGGGGAAAGTTGTACATGGATGAAATAGTGTCAAGGCATGGCACATTGCTATAGACGGTCTCAGACAGACGTGCTCGATTCACTTTCAAAATCCAGGATAGTTTAAAGTGAGCAATGGTACTCTAATACATCTTAGGACCTAAATGGGTCGGTACCTCAGACGGAAAAGAAAAGAAATAGACAACCATTCCAGAGACAATAGTGTTGATTACCTTTTTGTGTGATAACTTAAGATTGTAGTAAGGTAGTTTAAATAAGGTTTCCTTCCATCTAGGGATCCAACTATATTCTCGATTCTATCAAATCAATGGTCTCAATTATGATGAAACGAAACTACTGTCTACTCTAGGCTCAAATAGTATGTAGGCATAGTGGTTATTTTCAAGATTTGTCCATGAGTTGCGCGTGTTTCTCCTCGGAGGTGTGGTTATAAAATTGACCACAAACATTTATTTGAGTAAAATTCTATCGTTAAAGAAAAGAAAAAAGAAACGTTTGACCAAAAATGTATTTCGAGTAACATATATGATATAATTTGAAATTTATTACGAAAATAATCATAGGAACAAGGATACTACAAAAGATTTATAATTCAATAGAACATTTTTTTTATATATATATATAAAACAATTCAACCATTTAGTCAAAACCAATTTATCATTCTACATAAGGTCTACAAACAAACTTTTCACTTGTAAATTTTTTTTTTTGACCAACAGACTTGGACTTATCCAAATCAGTATCATCTCCGAAACACGAACACTATGAGAAACTTTATTATCATGGTCAACACAAATAACTCAATTTTCAAGTATGAGGTCATTACTCTCCTATGAGTCCTATTGTCCAATTTGTAGTCTCCAAGGCCCTAATCACATGATAGAACTACAAATGTGACCAAACCGGTCAGTGGGTTGTTTCTAGGGCGACTAATGATGTAACCCGACGCATCAGCTTAGAAGGCAGTGCGGGATGAGGCTGACTCTAACACGATAAGGTTGTGGTAAAAGTCTACTTAGTTATTGTGCTCACTAATATGATTGTCCATGTTATGCAATGCATACGCACATAAAATTTTGATTTTCAGGAATCTAAGTGGAAATTCGATTTAAACATAATTCAAAGGTAACTACTCCCAACATCGCACGATCCTTCCTAAATTATACATAGGTGATCAGGCTATGTATAATTGAGGATGAATGATGAAATGTGCGGCTTAGTCAAAATAGTATTATATTTGGGGTTTTATGTTACACTAAATACATAGAAGTCTCCTATAGGTACTAATAACTCACGAACAAACAAGTATACACATAAATGCACATGTAGTTCCTATTATGCACGCTATATGAGGGTACTTAGGTTATAGTCTAGGTCGAACCACCTAATTCTCTATAACCAATGGCTCTGATACCAATCTGTCACACCCCGCCTATGCGGAAACGCGAGGCGTGACGGAGAAGATCGTCATAACACATTGATATAAAATAATAGAGAATTCAATAAATGAAAAATCAATACAAAGTGTCATGACGACTCCCGACACAAGCGGCGACTTGTATCGTAGTCAGTCAATACCACCACAAACATAGTCATATAGTCATAAAATCCCACAACTCGGGACAAGTTCAACAATCTCCAAAACCAAAGAAAACATCAAAAATCCATTGAGATGTACTAATGTGATTTATTCGAAGAAACAATTCACGAGTCTTAAGTCTCACTAAAACTATGTAAAGACTCTATCATCCTTAAGCATTCTTATTGTTATAACCTGAAAATGAATACTCGAAAACGTCAACATAATGTTGGTGAGCTCGTAGGTTTAAGAAATAATTGTATTTTGCTGTGCTTAGAATATGAGTAAGACAATAGTGTAAAATAAAAGCATAGCAGCATATAGTGCATATGAATGTTCAACCCGAACATAATCAACATAGTCATCAACAGAATAGATTTCCAAACATGTCGCCTACCAGCTGGAGCTAAACAGTTGGCTTAAGAGATATCATAGTCATGTACACCTCAACCATTAATGCTCGCATACGCAATTAAAAACACACAAATTCTCCAAAGAAATAAAATGATTATCACAACATATGTATTTGAAATAGCCTTTGAGTATCATTTTTCCCCGATATATATAAAAAGAAAAAGGGGCCACGAAACTCACCTTATTAGTAGATGAAACAAAGTGCACAATTATCCGATCAGTTAATCTATAAATAATAGAAACGTGTAAGTTACACATGGACAAGGCTTATAATCCTTCCCATTGTAACTCATAATTGATGGAATGTATATGACCAAACTTTGTATTCCTAATGAAATATTCCTCAAGAATAATAATTTGTATGTCCTTAAGTCCTTGGTGTAAGTAATTGGTGATTTGCCTTTACTTTTATAGATTTGATTTTCTGTCCAAAAATTTAGGGTTACTTTATGTATTTTTCAAGTACCTTAAACGAGTGAGTTAGGTTTCCAAATTTAAATGACAGAACCTAAAATGTGTTAAGTATTCTCAGAAATTTTCCCATAATTTTTGTTAAATCTTTACTATTTTAATAAAATTACATAACACCAACTAGTCAGGAAAATATTCTGCTGGCACAACAGAAAGTATTATTTTTGTTAAAATACTTAAAAGTATCAAAAAAATCTGAAATTTTTATAGGGATGAGTAAACATATAGAAATTATACTAGTAAAAATATCATCACGTAATTCGAAAAATTGAGTGAGTTATGGTATCCCAAAGTCAACCAAAAATCTGATCAACAAATACAGTTTCGGCTAGTTGTTTTGTAATAACCTTTTGAACGACCTAAACTTGTCCGTTTGACATGAAACCACTTGGAACTTAAAGTAGACTCATAGAACTTAAATGTAGACTCAAAATTCGTATAAAAGTTCCATGTTATGACCAAGATATGGCCTTCCAAAGTGGATACAAAATTCTGTCCAGATTCTGGTATAAGCAAAACAATGTCTTTTAACCTAGAATATCATATCTATAATTATATATTTGACACAATTTCATCAAATTCATTTTTGACATGCTATTTAGGTGTGTTTTTAATCATAATTAATTTCCATCAATTCAAGTTACATTAAAATCAAATGGAAGATCAATTAAATGGTGAAAATAAGAACACTTACCAAAAGCTTGAAAAGATGATCAATTAACCTTGTTCTTGAGAGTTTGATGAGAAAAAAATGTTTGGAGGCTAGGGTTTGAAGAATTTCTCCAAAGGGAAAAGAGGAGAGAAAAGAAAAGAGGCTAGGGGTTTTTTTTTTTTTGAAATAATGAAATAGGTAAATTTGGTTAGGAGGTAATAGTTATTTAAATTAGGTTTAGAATTTCTTTTTCCATTTTTCTTAATTTGGGCCGGATTTAATATTTAAATATAATTTTATTTTTTATTTTTTTAAAAAAATAAAATAAAAAAAATTCATATTATGTTATATTCTTGCATTGTCATTATTATTATTATTAGAAAATAACACTTTTGACTTAATTTATTTATTTATGGGCTTAATCACCAATAATGTCTTTGGTAGGTATCTACAATGTATACGAATTAATTCAACGTTTTCGTAAACGTGAATACTTAGAGATTTCCTCAAGTCTAATACAACTAGAGGTAATAGAGATGGATAACACACTTAACTCTTAGAATTTCTCATTTTCTATGTTTCAGGAACCAAGTAAGCACATAAGTTTAACTAGACGACGAGCGTCGGTTTAGTAGTCAAAGTTGTCTAACCTGATTTGGTGACGGTTGTCACAGTTCGAACAATGACATTAATGTTTTAAACCAATCCCGGTTGTTTGATTCTATAAAAAAATGACACCGGCCCTCCCGCACCGTTTGAGGTGAATGGTAATCATTTCACAAAAGGATATTACCTTGCTGACGGTAACTATCCGGATTGGGTCATTCTCGCCAAGGGTTAATCATGTCATGTTGACGAGAGACGAATGAAGTTAAAGAAACTTCAAGAAAGTGCACGAAATGATATTGAGCGAACCTTCGGTGTGCTTCAAGGTAGGTTTGCAATTCTAAAGACTCCGACAAGATCTATGAGCGTCAACAAGATGAAAAGACATTTGTACACTTGTGTGATATTTCACAACATGATACAAGAGGATAACGAGTTTGCAATAAGTCTTCTTGAGAAGGAGATGATCGATGATCCTTCTAATGGGGTCCGTAGGAATTTTGTGGAAAGAGTCGCAGCACATGAATTAAGAATAAAAGAAATACCTGATAAAGTGGTGCACGACCAACTTCGAGATGATCTCACCGAGTACATTTGGACGTTTCCGAGCAAGTTTCGCTACTAGTTTATTTTAAAGTTGTTGCATTTTATGTTATTTAATTATTCATGTAACTTTTTTTAGTATTGTAATGTTTTATTTGATGAATTGAATGTTATTTTTATTATTGCATTAGTTTATTTAATTAAATGTAATTGTTTGTTAAGAAAAATAAAAATTAAATAAATTGTCGAATCCACCTTGTAATTGTAAAATATCGTGACGGTTGTATTAAATGTCATAGGATAACACGCTATCGTGACTGATATGGCACAATATCACCGCGGACTCACAGAGTATGGTCATGTAGCACTAAAGAAAACAAAGTGTTAAAAAGAAACGTAAAAAAAAAGAAAAGATAAATAGAAAAATAAAAAAAGCACCACCCTTTTCCCCGAATTAATGCACCAAAAAATCAAAAATGTTATTTCCTTAGTGCAATACCCAATTTCACGAATTTCATTTATATTTGGATTTTGTCCCCTTCTTCTTCTTCTAATAATAACCCATTTAGACAAACCAAATGACGATCAGTTTCTTGCTACACATTCACAGTTCCAATGGCTCAGAGAAGAAAATTCGATAATTCAATTACAAATAAACCCAATTTTGGTCTCGATTTTCAAAATGTTGCTAATGAAGTTGCTAAATTGTATCATCAAGCTATGAATTTGCAACCAATTGCTTTCAATTCTGGTCGAAGACATTCACTCGTAAGAGATCGATGAACCCTAATTTTAATTTTGTTTTGTTTACTTCAAATTCGTTGGATTTGATGTTTATTTGGGTTTCATGTTTCATTCACTTATAATGTTTGATATGATTTTAAGAGTTCAATTGATTGCATCATTATTTTTTTATTTTTTTGAAAGTTTGAAAATTTAGTTAGTGCTTGACTTTTGGAGTCTTACTTAGTACTTTTTAAACTTGATTATGAGTACATCTATTACTGTGTTAGTATATTTAATTTTGATTTGATTGTTCCATTTTTTGATGTTTTTATTTTTGATTTTGTTTATTATGGTTTAATTTGTATCTTGACAATATGACATTGTATATGTGAAAGTAGTATACCATTGACCCTTAGTCACCTTTAAAACTTAGATTGCAAATGCTTGAAATATCGACACTTTCTATAAATTTAAGGTTTTAACAGACTTTGTTCTTGTCAACTATGAGGTTTCCAATCTTTTGAAGTTTGAATAGAAATACACTTGATTGTGGGTCCTATAACAAATCAATTATTGACTTACCGATAAGGAACGAAGAAACATGGTATAAACGAGCATATTTTATCGAATTATAACCAACTCACTAGTGGCTTTCGCAAGACCTCAACTCTTTTTGTATAGTTTGTATATTTTCAAGAATTGATCAAATGAATGAAATGATGCTTATATGTTGGAAGGGTATAAACGAATAATGAAACAATTGTTGATCTTTAAACTAATGATATACAATGTTATTTTAGAACGGCGAGGCCGCAAAGATGACACACCCAAACCTCATATTGTATACAACCAACGATTGTATACATTTTTTCTCCAGTGAGACTTGAACCTACAACCACTTGGTTGATTGGTTAGTTCCAAACCGCTAGACCAATGGCCATTTTGGTGTGATCCCTTGAAAAATTAGGCTCCATTTGTGTTACCCATTTTTCTTTTCGGCAATCACATCAAGATGTGTTCTTGGATCATGAAAAGTCAAGCCACAAAATGAAATCATAGATAAGAGTGAACAAACTTGGTTTGTTCATAAAGGGTGTGAACTTGTATGTTCCTGTGTGATCTTGCAGGCGAAAGTATATGACTGGATTTCATCGCAGTTGAAAGATGGAAATAAGGTAACTTCGGACGAAATTACCTCTTATCTGCAGGTTCTTGTTTCCTCTATTCTTGGATCATGTATTATGTGTATAGTATAAGTTGTTATTGTTAACTTATATCTTTTTACTGCAGAATGAGATCAATGAGTCATTGTCAATGAACCCTCATCTGCAACTGGGCGTTTCAGCTCAAATAAGCGGACAAAGCCACTACGAAGCGTCTCAGGATGTGCAAATCGAGGTGAATGCAGCTTCTGCAAGCTCGACTGCTTCCATTGACAAGCAGATACCAGGTGAACGTGTGCCTCAGGATATGGAAGAGGACCCTCCACATATTTAGCCTAAAAATCTTGTTTTTCATTGCATCGTGATTTAAAGTATATGAATGATATGGGAATTTTGTTAGGAGTTATAAAAAGAACAGTTTGGTGGTTATATGTTAGATTAGATGGTGTTAGGAACTTAGGATGTCAAAGGAAAGAGTGATGGTATTATGGTAATTTCACCTGCATGTACCTCAGCATGTTAATTGTATGGGGCTTTTTTATATATTTAATTTATTGTTGTTAAACTTTGTACCATATTGGTGTGCAGAGCTTGTTAGTTTCAAATGCAGAATATCATGAGTGACATGCTGGATGGAGTTTGGTATGTAAAAGGAAAGAGTGAGGGTAGTATAGTAATTTACTTCAGCTCACTCTATAAGTAAATAATAAAGTATTATTAAGGTAGTCAAAATTTATGTTTGAGTAAATTATTTAAATTGTCCATGTACTTTTCCGTTTTCTCCACCAGTCATCACTAAGCTTTAAAAGTCATTTATGTTATCTCCATCAGTCGTCACTAAGCTTTAAAAGTCATTTTAACGGTCCATTTTAAAAACATTTTGCTCATCGGTAGTCCAGTTTTGAACTATCCATGAAGAAAGTTTCAAAAAATATTCAATTTTAATAGTTATTTTTGGACTACTGATGAGCAAGATTTTCAGAAAGTGGACTATTAAAATTGCTTTTAGAACTTATAGACGACCGGTGAAGAAAACGGAAAAGCAAAGTGATAATTTAAATAATTTACTCTTTATGTTTCTACAACATTGAGTTTGAGTTATAAAATTTTAATCTATATACATATCAAATGATACTTTAGTTGTTTGACAAGCATAATAGTTAAATCATATCACAGAAAAAAGTTGTTTTTCCAAATATTTGTAGATTACTTGAATAGTTTCTGCATTTTAATAAAGATACAGTCAGTTTGATCTTTTTAGAAGTATGTTAATCGTATACTAATCAGGTTAAAAAAATTTAATAGGTGAATTTAAAATATCATAAACTAACACGAAAATCCATTCTAAATATCATTCAAAAATAAATTACCACCCCTAAAAGTTATAGTTCTATGAAAATCGCGACACACAAAAGAAAATTCAAAATATGTGCTCAAGACAAGCACATCGGCTTTCGTATGCCTACCATGCATACACGAATTACAAGCCGATTTATCAACAATTGCACAAAAAAATGAACCTTGACAACTACTTCCAGTTGAAGGACAAACCATATAACGGATGGCCAAACCTTTCCCCGTATCAAGACCTAGTCTTTTGCACAAACAATTCGAGACTCTACAAAGTCACTGTAGCTACTAACGGCTGGTAGAAGCTTCAAAAAATCTTTATTTCTAAATTCAAACGCAAACAAACTATATGAACTCTTCCAATAACAAACGATCTCCTTATAGTAATTAGAAGCAAAATCTTGAACCTGCAAAGAAAAGTACACAATATTTGGATTCTATTTTTCATTTTTTTGGTTTGAAAATGACAGTAATCTCACACAATGAAGATTAATGATAGACTAATAAGTATGATTAACCATTTGACAGTCTTACCAAATTAGCTTATTTTTTAAGGCCATTACTTGACAGAACCTTCTTTCCGTACGGGCTTGTGCGTAATGTAGGGACATGGGGTTTTATTGCCTCGACTAACGCCTCACGTACAGCTCCCTGGACGAGACAAGTAAATATATATGTTTAGTGATTGATATTTTAAACACGACAATCTGCAACCATGAAACTCCGAACAGAAGATAGTTTTTGACTCATACTATGAAAGTTTATCTAAAACAGCTCATAACTGTAACTTATAATTCCAACTATGATAAGTAAAGGTGGCATGCACACAAATGAGTTGATTTGGGCTATGTTTTATATCTAAAGGGCCAAACGGGTTAAGAAAAATCATCAAAATAAAAAGGAAACATGCCAAATGGGCCGGCGAGGATGAAAATCATCTGAAATGTATTCAAATGCATAAATCTTCAACATTTTGTAATAATATTTAGCGCATTTAATATTATCAAATTTAAAACAAAGCAATGAAGAAGTGCTTGCAAACCGACCCAAATTGTTTTCCCCATACTATTTTGATTTGACCTCTTACCAAACCCGTCTAACCCCATTCCTTTTTTCACCCCTCATGGTTGGTTTACAATGAAAATCTTTATAGCGTATACTAGGTTTGAAAAGTTAGTCACTTGAAAAGTAGACAGACCTTTGAAGAATGTAGTGCTGCCTGGATAACATAGTTTCCATATGGATCTTGCATGATTTGATCTAAACGAGGATTATTCATCAGCTCGTTGACGATACAAACACGACTTTCTTCTCTTGCATACTTTAGGCATTTTTCAACAACATTACTGCTGTATTTCTGCATCGCTAAGTCACCATAGTTACCCTCGAGTTGATCAAGAATGGCCGATGTTGCCCATGGAACTTGAAGCTCAAATACATATTGTACAACATAATTCCTGAAAATGTAAGACAACTGAATTTAACAGAGAATATAATCAACGAGAGGGTGGTGCGTGTGGGTCAAGGTTGATGGGTACCCATATGGATCTTGTGAAAGAATTAGAGCATTTGAAGTGATCTCACAAACCAGACGCCTTCTTGGTTCACCGTCAGAATGGCTTAGGCATTTCTGAAGCACACAGCACCCATGCCTGTCTGTGGCCAGTTCTATGCATTTCATAGTTGCAGCTTCGAAAAGAAACTGTGATGGCAACATACACAAGTGTTCTATATATTTAGAAACTATAACTTAAGATGAATTCTTATAAAGAAATAAACTTGACCACTATGTTATGATATGGTGATGTAGAAAACTTGGTCTTTGTAAAAAAACAAAAGTCATGACAGTTGGGAAGTTAAGATAACAGTTTTTATGTCATGGATCCTAACTAGAAATGGAAAATTGGATGGGTTGTTTGGGTTGGTAACAAGGTCAAAATGGGTTGCTTCAAAATAGGTACCGTTTTACTGCGGGATGGGTTGGCTCGACACACTTTTTATGTCAACTTTTATAGTTTTTTTCAAAATATTTAATGTGTTAAATATTATTGCAATAACAGTACGTTTTTTTTTGTATAAAGTACACTTCAAACAACTTTCCACCTACCTGACTGGTTCAACCCTTTTGACTGGTTAAAAGATAACACAGAACCCAGGTCAACCCATTTAACAACATATGGATTGAAATTATCACCCATAATCCTGACAGTATAAAGATTCAGAATGTTTGTTACCTCATTGAATTCGGGTTTTAGGTACTGCAAGAAACGTTGGGCAACATGATTGCCATTCATGTTCTTCATCAAGCCAATGATTCCAGGCTTCAGAGCAGAAATAACCATTGAACACTGCTCACGAGTCTTGAGAGTTTCAACGACCTTTTGAACAGCACGAGTCCTACAAAGGAAAAAACATACTGTATTTATGTGTGGATATAATTAATCACGTAACGATACTTCTATGATTAGGGAAACAGAAATCAAACCCGTGCATGTCACATGAAATCCTAACAAGATCACCAGGCTTTCTGGTGATAATACGAAGAATCTGCATATGTTGATGCTTATCACAAACTTCAAGAAGCTTTTGTACAAGATAGTTTCCAAAAGGGTCTGTCATTAGCTCCATAATATGCACAATAACCTCCCGAAAAATATTCTGCAGATCTTCTCGAGTCCCTTCAGAAAACTTTTTTTGCAATGAACGACATCCTTGTTGATCTTTAGCCATGCAATATATTCTCTCCCCAAAGTTATCTGATTTTTGTGACGGTTGCTTCACAACACTTGAAACAGGGTCTTTTCGTTCAAAGCTGCCAAATTTTAGAGACCCAAGATGGTCTCGGTTCAGCCCACATGACCTTGTGAGTATCTTTACAGGAACCTTTTGGTTTGAGCCATGCATACCGTTAGCTTGGCTCATGAACCGAGTTAGTGAAGGTGCAGCTTGTTGACTTTCCAATTGTAGATTCTTACAAAATTGGTGCATATTCAACAGATGATAATGACGTTCGTTTTCAAGATTTCTCCAAGTTATATGAGAATCAGGTTTCTGTTGTGAAGGATGAAAATATAACTGCTGCTGATTCGGGGTTGTAGGGATCGCTACTAGTTGTTGACCATTAAAGTCAACTCCATTGAAGGGTGTTGAAGAGTTAACTAAAGAAGGGGTCGGAGATAGCATGATTGGGCTATCTTTGACACTCAAATCTTGAAACACAGATGCGAATGATTGATCATCCAGAAGATTATATGGAACCCTTCTCACAGATAGTTTTTCCTCACTCAATGTCTTAAGAAATGTACCATTATCAGGAGTTGTGTAGAGATTTTTCGCATTCTTGGAAAGATTAAAGACTCCAAATTCTTCAGTGTTTAGTGTCACAGTAGCTCGAGGTATCTCACCAAGAAGCTTATCAAATTCATCGAATTCCACTTCATGAACTCGCTCCGGCATTTTACAAGATATGTTGATAATCCTTCGAGATCTGGCAATAAAAACAGATGATCATCTAACATTTCTTACACAAAACTTAATGAGTAAACGGCTTTCAAAGCATTTTTAAGTCCATAGCTTTGTGAAGATACAAGAAAATTACTATACTTAGTAAGTTCAAGTGATATTCGACAAAAAGATTCACTCGTTCTACAAATACTAGTATATTTTATTTTTTGAACATTTACAAGGAAGATGGTTGTGAGCAATTGGTGTGTTTTAAAATGTTGATTATTAGAAAAACAAATAGAATTCAATGTAATAAAATGAAAGTTCCAATAAGGGTAGGACCCTAAGGAAGATGGGACCAGATCATTTAAGCCCTTCAACCAATCAAAAAGACTGTTTAATCGTTTTAAGATCGATATGTAAATATCCATCAAGCGATCTACGAACATCTTAATACAATGTAAAATAAGCTAAACTTATTTTACCCAACTTTATAAACTCGTAGTAGATCTTTGGGGCAAACCCGTATTGTGTATCCACTCTTACAAGGTGAAGTGAGAACCACATTAAGTATAAAAAACATTCATGTCGTTTTTCTTTATTACTTAGGAGATGTAATAATTAGAACTACAGTTACTATAGGATTTATGATAGCAGTAACCATTTAACTAACCTAGGAGGTGCATTGAGTAATGACCCACTTACCAAAAGTAGCATACATGCGGGTCATGGCTTGTTGGATCAAACCATCTTTTATAACATATGATGTGGCTTCCATGTATTATGTTCACAGTATATAATTCCCAAAAAAAAAGACATTTCCTTTAAAAAAGTACTGATAAGACTCGTGAAATTACAGCATAAATGTACTAATGAGATGACAGTATACATGTGTCATGTAAATTGAAATAGCAATCGAAAAACGAAATGGACCCATGAAATGACAGTCTAATTGTCGTTCAAAGGACGAAAATCATAAGCATAAATTCAACCAAAGCCTTCAAATAATGAAAAACAAACAATACAACACTATACAATCCAAAATAACGGAATGATTGAATAAAGAAGCCACATTGGTCAACAATACCAGAGTACAAATCAGATTCTATACAAAATCTCAAACATTCCAAATGGATCATTTCATCA
Organism: Logfia minima; assembly: GCA_963921325.1. NCBI lineage: Eukaryota > Viridiplantae > Streptophyta > Magnoliopsida > Asterales > Asteraceae > Logfia > Logfia minima. Next base: position 23,865,592 of record OY992775.1, on the reverse strand, counting down.
AATGCATCAAAACCCATGTAACCATAATCATAAATTAACAACAAAAAGATCAATAATTTCTAATAAATTTCAATTTTTCACAATAAAGACCATAAGAACAGCCAAACCCCATAACAGAAAAACACTAAAAGAAAACTGAGATTTGATCTCATGAAAAAGAAGACATACCAGTGATGATTTGTTGGTGGGTAGACTGTGAGATCAAAAGGGTAAAACAAAAAATGAAAAAAGATTGGAAATTTAGTGATATATTGGTGAAATCTTGAAATGTGGGTGGGAGTGTGGTGATGAGATCAAGAGTAGAGGCGGCGTAATGTAATGTAAATGTAATGATGGAGTAATATTATGGGAGTGAAGAAGAGAAAATGGGGGCCATGAAAAATAGCATTGCATATGATATGATGGTGTGTGATGGGTGAGGTGAAGTGAGGGTGGTACTCAACAATACCCAAAAACAGAGGAAATGCAATTATACATGTCTACCCATCCCATGCATCACTCCCTACTTTTTCCCTATTTGCATTTTAATAATTTTCTATTATTATTAATTATATTTTATTAATTATATATCTATATATCTATAGTACAACAAATTAAGTGTTTTTAACTCAGTTGTCCGATACTAAATGATCATGCCAATTTAATCAAGATAGTCTAATTTCAATTTGGTTGTACTTTCATTATGTATGAAAAGTGAGCATGATAATTGATTAATCGTCAATTTAAATAAAGTATAAGAAAAGTGAGCATGATAATTAATTTATCGTCAATTTAAATCAAGTATAAGAAAAGTGAGCATGATAATTGATTAATCGTTGATTTAAATCAAGTATACAAGAAAACGGTGTTGAAAGTAAGGTGTGCAAGAATAAGGATGACTCGGTTGTGTCAAATCATATGGAGGAGGTCCAGCAGGTGGTTGAACCAAACGGTGATGATGCCTCTGTTACGAGTTGTCCACCGGGGTATGAACATAGAAGAAAACAACTACTTGTCAAATACAACAATCCGGCTCCTTGAAAACAAGTAAGTGTTCGACCTCTTTTGGTAAATATAGGAAGAAAGATATTCGAGGCATTTCTTTCCTTCATGAGATGTCTAAAATGATTGAAGTTGGTGGAGCGTTAGGCTATGATGTAAGAGGGTGTAAACGAGCAATTCAGAAAATGGTGAATGGTATAGGTGTGTCTATAGTTGATAAATTAATGTCTTATCTATCAATATTCGTGGCACAAAGAAACGGAGAAAACTTATATGGATCAAAGATATATGTTCTAAGAACAATGTCAGATTCTTAGGTGTTCAAGAGACAAAGATGACAGTCTTGAGTTATTTCCTCTTAAATCTATGTGGGGCAATTTTTCTTTTGATTCTGCGTGTAGCTTGACTTGGGGTAGACCTGGGGTTTAATATCTATATGGAACCCAAGCGTTTATGTAAAATCTAACATCTGGCGTAACGAGGCTTACATTATAATTCACGGTCGTTGGGTTACTTTGGATGACGATTACTTTATAATAAATGTTTATGGTCCTCTGGGGAGCTCGGCTAAATCTAATTTGTGGTCGATACTTCTGGATATTAAAAGCCAGCATAGTGGGAATTACATGTTCTTTGGTGATTCGAATGAAGTTGGGAAGAATCAGATTGTTAAGGGTCTTTATTTTCAAAGGGGGGACCCTAACGTGTTCAATACTTTTGTTCGTGATGCAGGTTTGATTGAGTTACCTAGGTGGCAGGTTGTTCACTTGGATGAATAAGGCGAGCACAAAGATGAGCAAGTTGGATCGGTTCATGGTCTCCGAGAATGTTTTGGACTCATTTCCTGATTTGAAAGTTATGGCGCAAGAAAAGCTTTGGTCAGACCATAACCCTATTCTTCTTTCTGTCAAGAAGGTAGATTATAGTCCTATACCATTCAAGTTTTTTCATTCTTGGCTACATACTCAAGAGCTTGATAGCATTATTAAGAATACGTTGGAGGAGTATTCGTAAGCACATTCTGTTGAACAGCTGCATTTGTTTGATAAATTAAGAGGCTTGAAACAGAAAATAAAGGTGTGGTATACAAACAGTAAAAGGGCAGATTTTTCTCGGAAGCAAGAGGTATGTAGTCTGTTACATAATTTAGAGGCGAAGATCGATTTAGGACAGGCTACGGAAGGAGAAAAAGAGGATCGAATTAAATTGTTGCAAGAGTGTGACGAAATTGAAAAAAGGGAGACAATGGATTTGGTTCAAAAAGTTCGTATCAAATGGAAAGTCGAGGGGGATGAAAATACTAAATTCTTTCACGGTATGATTAAATATCGAAGAAGGATTAAATATCGAAGAAGGTATCAAATGGTTCAGGGCTTATGATTAATGGGAATTGGGTTGAAGATCCTAGTCAAGTAAAAGTGGCTTTCCGTAATTTTTACAAAGAAAAGTTCCAATGTCAAGACAATCATGTACGTATGCCTAATTTGAACTTTACTTTGATGCTTACTGATGATGACTGTTGTAGTTTAGAACTTCCCGTATCGTTGGATGAAAATAAAAAAGCGGTGGTGTGGGATTGTGGTAGCAACAAGGCGCCGGGCCCAGACGGTTTTTCATTTCTTTTTATATAAACTTATTGGGATCTCATTAAGAATGACGTAGCAGTTTCTGTGACTGAGTTCTTTGATAAGTTCATGATGCCAAAGCGAGCGAATTCAGCATACATCACTTTGATATTAAAGGTTTCTAATCCGTTGTACATTAAAGACTTTTGACATAATTCTTTGATTGGCGTTCAGTATAAAATTATAGCCAAGATTCTTGCAAACATGCTGTCAAAAGGTTATTGATCAAATTGTTAGCAACGAACAATCGGCTTTTGTATTGGGACGCCAAATCCTCGATGGTCCACTTATGTTAAGTGAAGTTATTGATTGGTACAAAAAGCGGAACAAGAAACGTATGATATTCAAAGTGGATTTTGGGAAAACTTACGATTCTGTATGTTGGAAATATTTAGACTTCGTGTTGCAATCTCTTGGGTTCTGTTTTAAATGGAGAAAGTGGATATATGTTTGTTTACGTTCAGCTAGAACATCTATCCTAGTAAATGGAAGTCATACTTCAAATTTTTCGTTGAAACGTGGGTTAAGACAAGGAGATCCTTTATCGCCGTTTCTTTTTATTCTCGTTATGGAAGGCTTGCATATAGCGTCACAAGAGGCGGTTCAATCGAAGTTATTTCATGGTGTAAAAGTAGGTGCATCTTCTTTTACTTTGTCCCACTTTTTTATGCTGATGATGTAGTTATAGTTTCTTATTGGAGTACTCGGGATTTAGAGAATACCATTCACGTGCTTAAGATTTTTTTATCTTGCTTCGGGTCTAAAAGTCAATGTCCAAAAATCAAACGTTTTTGGAGTTGGCGTGCCAATGGAAGACGTGAATATTATGGATCGAGTTACAGGTTGTGCAGCAAGTAATCTTCCTTTAATTTACCTCGGGCTGCCCATTGGTTCAAATATGAATCGCATTTCTCATTGGCAACGATTTATTGATCGGTTTCAGTCAAAATTATCGTCATGGAAAGTATCGCTTTTATCTATAGGCGGTCGTCTAACGTTAATTAAATCAATTTAGGAAAGTATCGGTATTTACTACATGTCTATTTTCAAAGTACCGGTATTGATTCTAAATCAGTTAAAAAGCCTTAGCGCTACGTTTTTTTGGAGTGGTGATGCTGATAGACGAAAGCTTGCTTAGGTGAAATGGGATAGTGTCCTAGCCTCGTTGGATAAAGGTGGGTTAGGAGTGGGGAGCTTAAAAGCTTTTAACCTTGCTCTTCTTACAAAGTGGCGTTGGAGGTTGGTCAACAACCCAGGTTATTTGTGGATTAGATTAATTAAAGTGATTCATGGTGATAATGCCGGTTTGGATGAGCTGGGGTGTAAAACGCAATGAGTTTGGGCCAAGATTGCTGAGACTGTTAATTATTTGCACTCTAGTGGAATTATACCAAAGGAGACTCTCAACTCTAAAGTGGGTTGTAGATCATCGATAGCATTTTGGAAAGATAATTGGCTAGGTAATGGCCCGCTACAGGTTCATTTCAACAGATTATTCGGAATAGATCGTAATGAAGACTACGTATTTCGAGATAGGCTTTCAAATGGAGTATGGTCATGGGATTGGTGTAGACAGTAGCTTGGAGCTCGTCATAAAGAATTGCTAGCTTTGTTATTGGAAGAAATTGGCTCAGTAGATCTCGGTTCAGGTCCGGATACATGCATTTGGAGTTTAAATACAGGTGGGCCGTTTTCAGTGGGTGTCACAAGAAGGTATATTGATGCTCAATTGCTTCCTACGCTGTCTACATCTACAAGATGGTCTACTTCTTTGCCGAGAAAGGTAAATGTTTTTATGTGGCGTCTTCTTTTGGATAGCTTACCTCATAGGGTGAATCTGTCGGCTCTTGGTTTGGAGATTAACTCCATATTATGTCCGATTTGTGATGGCTCTATGGAATCTAATGATCATATCTTTTATTCGTGTAATGTGGTTGTAAATATGGACCAAAATTCGTGCTTGGTGTGATGTTGTGATGCCGAGATTTGGGTCAAATTATGAGTGGATCGAGTGGCTTGATAATTGGCATACTTCAAAGTCTCGTAAGGATTGCATGTATGGTATTATTTCGGCTACCTTGTGGATGATTTGACGTTATCGTAATTGTGTGATTTTTCGTTCTCAAGATGTGAGGCAAAGTAACGTTTTTGATAATATTTGTTTGTATTCTTTTTCTTGGCTTAAATTTAGAGGCGGTAACCATAGTAATTGGAATGACTGGATTATTTTTCCTTTGTAATTGTTTCTAGCACCTTGCTAGTTTTTATATATATTATGTTTGTCGTTCAAAATAAAGTATACAAGAAAAAGAAAAGTGACGACAATGACTATCTACTATATGTCTTTATATCGTGGGTATCTATCTAAGGGTTATTGGTCAAGCGGTATCGTGATACGTTTTCAATCATGAGGTTAAGAGTCAAGTAAAAATAAATATGGCGAGCATTTTACTATAATTGATAAATTTTATTTTATCATTTTTAAATGGTCAATATTTGACAGTTTACGTTTATGTTAAATGCACCTAAATAAATACAAAATATATTTCACCCAATCTTATTCAAAGCAAAGTATTTTATAGCACTTAATACTAACATACTTTAGTTCCTGTTTATTTCATACAATGTGTTTCATGTAATTATGCACATAATGAAAAATAATAACTAATTCATTATTTTGAAAAGGGTAATAATTCGTACATTATCAGTTTTTTGTCATACATCATTATTTATATTTCATGATGTTAGACTATACAACATTATAAAGCATAGTTAGTGACAGTGATATATATAGATAAATATTAATAATGTACAAATTATTCGCCTTTTGAAAATTAAGGTACATTGCTTATAAGAAAAAAGCACATTATAATTAAAGTAATCTTTATATTTTAGTTGTGACATTAAGACATTTTTATCTATTGATGATTAACTTCTCCTAACCTTGATTTTAGTTTGTTATATTGATTGACAATTGAAAAGGTCAGGTTAGTGATATTATGTATGCCTGTATCTCTTTGATATTTTTGTGCTGCATTAAAAAAATAAAAAATAAATAAATAACAAGAAAAAGAAAAAGACCGTAAGTAGTTGAGTGCTAAAAATTCGTTAACTTAAACAAACATCAAAAGAGATTACAAGGAGTAATATGGATAGAAAAGACGAAGGAGATCCAAGTGTCATTATCGGTATCACAGTCATCGACTTTATAATACTTGTTATTATATATCAATTTCTTTTTGCCACAAAATAATTGTTATTTAATATCTTTGGCTATGTTCAAGTTGGGGTTGTTTATAAGTTCGATTTACGAACTTTTTTCGCATTAATCGGTTGTCACACCTTGTTAAAGTGAAAATACGAGGTGTAACAGTTCAAGGTTTCACAACACAAAGTATAAAAATAACACCATTCACAACATAGGCTACTTAAGGTTACATCGCAGTTTACATCCGTTTACATCCGGTTACACAAAATCATACATCCAAATACATTGAAAGTTTAAGCGAAAGTAGAGATCATAGCAACGACAATTATAAAAGTAATTGTGGGCTTCAATCCACTATCACTGACAGTTTCCTGAAAAGCATGTTAAAATGAGGAGTCAACTATATGAATAGTTGGTGAGTTCACAGGTTTCGAGTGCGTACGCTATTAAAAGTTATAGAAGTACAGTTTTAAAGTTTTCATTGCCATGTAAATAGTTGTTTTATACGCAATTACGTGACTGATTCAATAGTCAATGTTTATACTTGAGTCCACAACCAAACCTTGACGATACCCCAAAAACAGATAATGTATATCGCTAACATGATTTAGATACATAGTCTTATGCCCCCCGCAATACAGTGCAAAATGGGGTGGGAGTTCTTGTCTCAAATAGCGCTATCCATAATGACCATCAACTCAGAATGAGTTAATGGGTTGTGCAAAAGATATAAGATACCGGGGATTTAAACATACGATAGAGTCTCAAGCATACAACACATGCGTATAAATAAGTAAATGTATACAATTAAGATTAGTAGTTTGGCAATAAGTTAAAAATGTTTTTCACCCCCAATACATAAAACAGCAAAAAGTGGGGTTGTGAATACTCACAATATAGTTCGTGGGTTTAGTTTGGATGTTTTTCGCGTGCTAGACAAGTACGAATCCTACCCGCATCTTACGAACATGAAGGTTCTAATGAGATTCTCATATAATTTAATAATACTTAGTCAACTAGTTAAATTGTAAAGTGTCATAAAATAGTTTGATTATCTCTATTAGTTAATAACATTATATGATTAACTTGTAATCATATTTTTATAAACACATGAAGATTAGCTTCAAAAATTACCAAATTTTATTTTTATAACCTAATAAGGGATATAAACTTTATGTAAAAATTTGAGAACTTTTAGACTTGTATATTATTTATTCTTTATTTTTGTCCAAAATGTAGTTGAATTTCAAATAAAATAGTAAGTATTCATGAAAATTTATAAAATTTTGACCACCTCAGTTTCTAATTACTTTAAGAGTTTTGTAAAAATTTCAAGTCATTTGGAACAATAACACCCGATTTTCTAATATTATATGATTAAAAGCACACACTTTAATATAAATACTAAAAAGTGTCCAAATGATGTAATTTTTGTTGTGGAGTGTTATTTATTTATAATAACACCTCAGAAAAAGTTTTAGTAATTTTTGACCTTGAGAACTAATTTTCATGATTAATCACTCTATTTTATTAGTAGTTTTGTATTAAATTAAAGAAAATACATATGGGCTTGAAATTTCCAAGTTTAGTATCCATATATAAGTTTAATGGGAAAAATCAAATTTTTATTTTTGGTACATGATGGATGCATTTTTAGAATTGAAAAACTTCCCCAAACATGTATCATAAAACTATTGCTCTCAGAAAGTGAGATGCCAGCGCAACAATTTTGTAGGCACTGTTTGGAGGTCGAGTACTCCATATTTTTGAGTGAAACCACTTGGATTTGAAAGATAACTCAAAGAGGTAAATTCCAGAAGAAAACTAGGAATTTTGGTTAAGAATTCACTGAGTTATGGTCCTTCAAAGTTGGGTGTAAGAATCTAGCAGATTGCATGCATGATGTGAGTTCAAGTCTTGAGTCTATGACTACCGCTTTAACCCCTAGACCTAAATCATTGATTTAAATCATGATTCTCATGCATCATATCATCATTTTCCATAGAGCATAAAATTTTAAAAGTGCATTTTATCTAACCATGAATTTTGATGAAGATTAAGATGTAAGAGTTGATTTTATGAAAAATGCAAGTTATTGGTATTTCTTTTGAGCTTGACTTAGGTTTGATCATGAATTATCACTCATTTTCAACACATAAGTATGTGAGAGTGATAATCTACAAACATTAAGTTTAGATAAAAGATTCTAACCATTAAAACGTATAGAATCCAAAATTTAAGCAAGAACAAGTAGAAAAGTTATAAAGTGGGGGGGGGGGGGGGGGGGGGGGGGGAGGGGGCCGTTGTTCTATTACCTTAATGTTTCTTAGAAACTCCAAGAACAGTTTTGATCTTGGAAATTTTAAATGAAAAGTGGATGATTTGATTGAGAGGAAGTGTGTGTTGTTGAGAGGAAGTGTGTGAAATGAGTGAGTGAAGTGTTTGAATGAATGGATTGCATGTGGCGGGGGGGGGGGGGGGGTGGTTAAGGGGTAGGTTTTTGGGGCAAAAAGGGGAGGATTAAACTTCTACAAATATTATATAATGTAAAGGTTTATTTTGAGATGTTTTTGTAATTATTATTTGGAATATAAATTAAAGTTTATTGAATATAGATAATGCTTCTAATTGTGATTTAATTGTTCATGATATTTGTTCGAGTATTAATTTGTTAGATACTCAATTAATTTAAATTAAGATGTTACGGAATTTTAATTAATCCCGATTTTGCAATTTGATATAAAATTTTGTGACAGTTATGGAAATGGAATTTTTTCATTTCCTTGGCACTTTATAACCTAGTTGAATAATCCTCATGAACAAGGGATTTGCTAAGTAATCACTAAGACATTATCATGGTTTCGGTATGCTTAGGGAGTCATAACTTAGTTCTACTATTGGAACTAAAAAAAAGTCGTAGTCACAACTGTAATTCTAGAATTTAAGTGTGGTAATAACCTGAGATTTTGACGGTTGTCACATCGGTTCAATTTATCCAGTTTCGCAACGAACCGAAACCAAAAATCGAATTCGTATATCTAAACTGAACCAAAAAATTAAATTTAAATTCGGTTCGGTTTCGGTTAAACCAACAATACAAAATTTTAATCAAAAACATACTTCAACATACAAAGCTACGAAATATGCACGATTATATGATACAAACTACGATATAAGTCATAGATTGGTACAAACAATGCAATAAGAAAATGATGATCTTTAAAGTCGATTTTGAGAGGGCGTTGATTCAGTTAGTTGGAATACTTAGATTATATTCTAGAGAAATTCGGATTTGGAATGAAATGGAAGGGTTGGATTCGGGAATGTTTGCAATTGGCTCCCACATCTATTCTTGTTAATGGTAGTCCAACATCAGAATTCTCTATCAAATTAAGACATGGGGATCCGTTATCTCCATTCCTATTTAATCTTATTATGGAGGGTCTTCACATCGCCATCAAGGATGTGGTTCAAGCACGCTTAATAAGAGGAGTTAAGGTAGGTAAGTCGGGCTACGGTTGTTCCATTTTTTTTATGTGGATGATGTCGTTATGATCACGGAGTGGAACCGAGTAGATATGGATAATATTATTCGGTTACTGACTTTATTTTTGTTAGCCTCGGGTTTACGAATAATTTCTTTGGAATCGATGTCTCAACAGAAGAGATGGCTCGTGTCACAGGGTGTTCCTTGGGTTCGTTACCTTTCACTTATCTTGGGCTTCCAATCGGTTCAAATATGAATTTGGAAGCTCATTTGCAAGGGATGCTCGATAAATTCAAGAATAGATTATCTACATAAAAGGCAAAACTTCTTTCTATTGGAGGTCGTTTGACATTAATTAAGGCGATGCTGGGAAGTTTTGGTATATACTTTATGTCGATCTTTAGAGTGCCGAAAACCATTCTTAACTTATTAGAAAGGTTGAGGGCTAAACTTTTTTGGGGTGGAGATGAAAACTTAAGAAAATAGGCTTAGATTAGATGGGAAAACATTTTGGCATCTCTTGAAAAAGGAGGTTTGGGTATTGGAAGTTTGAAAGCTTTCAATCTTGCTCTCCTTAAAAAATGGAGGTGGAGGATGGTTTCTAATCCGAATTTGTTAGGGGTTCAAGTCATCATACCCATACACGGAGAGGATGTTGGTTTATATCAAAAAGGTTGTAACACCAATGGTTTATGGGTTAAAATCGTTAGGTCCATAAATCATTTACATTCTAGTGACATTGTTCCAAAAGAAACGTTAAGAATTAAAGTAGGTTGTGGCTCGCATGTGAGGTTTTGGAAGGATCATTGCATCGGTGAAAGTTCTTTATGCCACCGATACAATAGTCTAGTTAGGTTGGATTTGCAGCCTCACTGTTTGGTTTGTGATCGTTTTGCAGGTGTGGTCTAGTCTTTACAGTGGCGTCGAGTAGTCACAGACTGGAGTAATAATGATCTTTTGGCTTGTTTAATGGATGAACTGAATCAAATTATGAGACTTGAAGGCGAGGACACATTTTGTTGGAACATTGGCAGCATTAAGTTGTTTACGGTTTGAGCTATAAGAAATCACATTGACGATCTCATGCTTCCGACAATGGATATTTACACACAGTGGTACAAAATTCTCCCTAGAAAGGTTAATATTTCCTTTTGGAGATCGAGATTGGATCAACTTCTACATCGCTTGAACTTGTCTTGAAGAGGGTTAGATATGTCGTCGATTATGTGTCCAGTTTGGTCGAATGGGGTGGAATCAAATGAGCATCTTTTCTTCTATGGCGAAGTGGCTTCAAACATATGGAGATTGATTTGTATTTGGTGTGATATGTCCATCCCGATATTGAACTCTCACTCGGATTAGTTGGATTTGATTGAGAATCTTCGGATATCAAATGCTCTCAAGAAACGCATGATCGTGATTATTGTTACTACTTGCTGGTGTCTTTGGAACTATCGCAATTCCGTCACATTTAACTCTCAAAACTTGAGGAAATGTGACATTTATGATAGTATTCATCGGTTTTCGTTTTCTTAGTTAAATAGTAGAAGTTCTAATGTTTAGCTTTGGCATGATTCACTAAGAAAATCGTTGTAATTAATTTTTTAGCTTCGTGCTAGAAGCTTTATTATAATATATATCTTTTTGCCGTTAAAAAAATAAGTGTTACTTCTTAACCAAAATCGAGTTCACCAAGCATGAAACTATCAATGTTTGTGAATATCGAAGTCCAAACAAAACATTCATTTTCACAAACACTTGATAGCTAAGTTTTTTTAAGTTTTTAAAATGCTACTTTTCAAGTCTTCAACCGAATTCAAAAAATCACACACACACACATATATATATATATATATTAATATATTAATAATAATATATTTATTAAATTTAATTTGTTTTGAATTCGGTTTTCGGTTTAACTGAATTCAAAACTGAATATTGCATAACTAAAAATTTCAGGTTGCATTTGGTTCGTATATTTCAATAGAATTTTATGAAATTAGAATCTCAATTTCATTTTATTAAAGTGTTTGGATCGCGGATGAATTGATTTATAACTTATCAAATTCCTTCACTCAAAGGAATTTACATTCCTGTGAATTTTAATTCTATCAAAAATATTCCACGAACCAAAGATATTGTTGAAGTCTGGAATTCTTTCTAACAATATCAAATTCGGACAAAGTAAGAAATCATTTATTAGTAATTTTTACATTAGTTCTTTTGTTTTAGTATTACCATCAATTTATATTAGTTTAATCAATCATGATATGCTACTTTTTAATCTGATTTGTTTGAGATGCGTTTAAGAAATCTTTTTTTATGACGAATTGGAATGCAAGTGTCATGAGATCAATCGAAATGTTAATAAATTGTATTTGAAAATGAAAAGAAGGAAGATAAAAAGATATTAAAAAATGATAACGACAATTTAAAAGCCGGAAATAAGAGTTTATGATATATATTAATATTGTGATCGGATCATGTGCAATAATCTTTATTGTAAAACAAATAGGATAGATTCTGATCATGACACCTGTTCTTGAAGTTTAAAATTGGTCAAAGGTTATTTTGGGTATTTGACTTTCATAATTTATTCCCATTTAATAAAAGAAAAAAAACTACCACCATTTTAATAGTTCATAAATGTGCACCAGACTATATGAAATACGTACATCAAGTCAAGATTATACAATTGTGCATCGAACTTAATAATATATATGTGCACCGACCTTTGTATAAAGATTTTTCTTCTTCTCTAATTGTTATTCTATTCACATCATATATGATATTCACTAGAAAAACCGTACACTATCGGCACAAATGTCGTGCACCAGTTCGTATCAAAATCTGTGCATCATATTTTTAAAGAGAGAAAAAAACACAATCAATGCATAAATATCAATTATACCTCTAAAGATAATTAAAACCAACAATTAATTAACATTTTTAATAGTTTATTAAATATAGATTTAATGGATGACATTCTTTCTTATTTATTTTACGTTAAAGTTTGTTTACAATAATCAATCCCTATTAATATTTGTAAACATACCATATTAAATTCACTAACTCCTAATTCATCGCTATAAATGTCAATTAAAGTATATCAATTTATACATCTTATCGAAAGCACTAAGGGCTCGTCAAGAAAACCCAAAAGTATTATACATCAAGTGGAACTCAATTTTTGTAGGAAAATTGATAAATCGTGAACATTTCATTCGTTTTTATGGTCGCTCGAAATCAAACCATCCCCAACATCAACATCATCTGTTAGTCACAAATAACATACAAGGTGACAACAAGTCGCCCCATTGGGCTTATTGGACATCATTAAGTTCGTGTATGAGTGAGTCCACCAACTTTGGATACTATAATGTCATCGTTCGTGGCGATATGTACAACAATACCAAATTATATGTACAATACCGCTAATGCATATGGTGGTTTATTATTAATTTTTGATAATTTATAAATTATCACCTATACAAACTACCCATTAATTTATTTTTTTGTCAAAATATAGCCCTCAATTTTGCAACCGGTTTATTACCAAATGCAAGTCGGTTGTGAAGTTGACTTTATTTGACTCTAGGATTGAAACAATGTAGAATAATGATCAAAATTATACATTGATCAAACGTTGTTTTGCTCATAAAACTGACTGAACTGGATATTTTTAACCATAAAATGTAACTTTGGGTCAGGACTATTAATCATTTCTGAGCGAATGATATTCGATTAACTACATTGCAAAATTTGATCTAAACTTTTTTAGTAAAAATAAAATGTGAAAAACAGTCTATAAGTAATTAAAGCAGGTTATTGGTATTCAAGATGCTCTTAATTATTTAAATATATGAGTTTTGTTAATCAGAGTTGATAGAGTTACCTTGATTATCTGGATGTTATTTGACTTTTTTATAGTAGTGAATCATCAGAGTTTCAAATGCCAGTGCAATATTGTTGAGCATTATAAACATATGTTCTGGGAGTATTAAAATAGGAATAAATTTATAAAAGTTGAATAAAGATACGTGATAGTTTGTGAATTTACAAATTATAATTTAGTATTATATATATAGGGTGGGGATTAAGAGGGAAACAAAAAAGTTAGGGAAGGAGGAAGCAAATCTTAACCCTTAATTTCATCATAAATTAATTTTAAAAATCACAAATAATTTTAAAATTTAATATTCATCACCAATGAATGTTAAAAACATCTTTTTATAAAAAAATCAAGGGCTAAGATTTGTTTCCCTCATTCTCTAAATTTTAAAGCTTCCCTATGAATCTTTCCTATATTTATATATTATACACGTTAATAATGCTAACCATATTTATTTTTTGTTATTTATTTGTTTTTGGTGTTTACTAATATACACAAAATTATATTAATTAAGACAGAAGTATATTAAAGTATGAAAATTTTTAAAAGTATGGGAGTACAAATTTAAATCGTTGATCTTGATCAAAATAACAAAACTCTCACATTCTTAAAAATTAAATATCTCAAAAACCGTTAGTCAAAAAATTATAAAAATTGCACCATAAAAATCAACGATTTCTCCTCTTCGATCTAAGATCCCACAAGGTATAACTTCGACAATTCTTTTTTTTTATTTCTTGGTGGGTTTTGAAAATTCATAACACATATGTTATAAATAAATAACACATGTGTTACGCACTAACACATATTTTAGCACCAATTATCGATTGTAACACATGTGATAGTCGCGGGTATTACTTTTGTTAATCCATCATAACATGTGTTAACACACAAAAAATGAAAAAAAAAATTCGTCGAAAGTATACTTTGTGAGATGTCTAATCGAAGAGAAAAAAATGACGATTATTATGGTGTAATTTTTATTATTTTTTGATTTGTCATTTATGAGATATTTAAATTTTAAAAAAGTGAAGGAAAGTAGATTTTGTGCCAAATGGAACAATCCTATTGGTACTCCCGTACTTTAAAAAAATTTATATTTTCATAAATTCAACTCTAGTAATTAATTTTATAAATAATTCTCAATAAAATTTGTCTTGTTATAGGTCAATAAATAAACTAGTGTAAGCTAATACTTTTTAAACAATGCGGATCGGGCACAAGTAGGTGGTGAGTCGTATTTGAAAGTTGAAACAAGCTCTTAATCCATAACAAGCCCACGTGTGAACTCCACACACACGTCGGCAGTGCCATACAAACGTGTCCGCGCATTTTATACCCACACTCCGTCATCATTACCAAATCCAAACAAGGAAGTCTAGTATTTTGGGCTGATTTGTTTGACCCCTTCACTTTGATATTTGTGACTTTCCTCCTTTCACTATCCTATCACATCATATAATGTAACCAAACTTTTTAGGTTTTGACAACATAAAGTGATAAATCAAAAGGTTGATTTGAGATTACATAGATGTCGATCCAAGACTTTATAGAATATAATTGTACTTTGATATTTTGAGACTGAATTTTATTATTGAAACGATAACACTACATTACACTTGATGGTAGAATCGTGCGAATTGACAAATACCCAACTCGAAAATCAATTCATTTAATAAGTAGATTAAGCGTAGGAAGTACTCAAACTAGACATGATTTACGTAACGTATTTTAATTATATATAAACCATCTCCATCTCTTTTCTTAAAATTAGACTCAACAATAATTAATATCCAAATTAGCTTTTAAAATAATTAATTATCTTAATATTTCCAAATGAACCACTAATTTATAAATTGCAACACTTAAGTTTTAAACATTATATATTCTTAAATTAAACTTCTAACATATCATTCCATTAAATTTATTCTCTTATAAGATTTAAGTAAGATTACAAAAAATATAACAAATAAATCATCTATGAACAATATGATTTAATTTAAAACTCGAACTTTAAACATTGTTGATTCATTTCGGTTTGATATAATGATACAACATAGTGTAAACAATAAAATCTGTGACTTATCAAATTAATTATTTGTTATTGCAGCTATATGCGGGCACACTGTTAATTTATATAATTGGGATAGCAGGGTTGGTTTTTGCGTTGGGGATTTGACTTCGTGCGAGTTTAATAGGTCAAATATAGTCGTTTACTTTTAGGTCACATAGGTGAAATTTGATGGGTTAATTTTAAGTTGATAGGATGATCGTAGATTAACTAGTTGGCACATGCTAATGTTATGTACAAAAGAACTTGCAAAAACAAAATTTGGTTGACAAGTCAGACTCTTATTCAATAAAATTTCACATCGATAGTGAACGTTAGATCTCTCTTTGGATTCATAAGTAAATCCCTAGCATTACAAGATACATTGTGTTTTTGAGCCGCAATCACTGCAGAACCTATAAAAAGTTTGTAGTTAAGTATACGTGGACATACTTAATATACAGTGATCTTCTAGAAAGTATTGGCGGATTAGGAGGTTTTGACCCCTCCAAATTTTGTACCGTTAGTATAAATGTATATTATAACGGATAAATGAAAATATTATTTCATATGTTAATCCTTTTAAATATTAAAAAATATATATTATAATAATTTTAACCCCACCAATAAAAATGTTTAAAATTCGTTACTGATACCATAAAAATAAAATTGTAAGTATACAAAAAAACATACAATATATTATATTGGTGATAGTAAAACAGAGTGTCACGTCAACCTTACCTATTTTTTCATGTCGATTTATAATTTTGTCGACAACTATCTCCCATGACAAAAACATAAATACCATATGTGAAAAGGACAACCTACATCCTGCATCTTAATCTTAACAAACTTAAAAGCAAAACAACAATTCAAATTATTGAACCGCACTAAATAAACTCCAAAAAATAATAGAATATACAATAAGCAATAGATATGCCTTTCAGAATTGTAAGTAGGAGTCATAACATAGCCTAACTAAAACAAAGAATTTGATGCAATATAATACCCTGGAAGGCAAAGTATATGAAACGAACTTCAACTTCTCGAGTATAAGTAACCTTTTACCAAATCATTTGCAGCCAAAGCGTAGGAGATTTGTACCGGTTAAAGAATATGGACTTGTTATGGCAATAAATAAAATCAAACGTCAATCAGTTCAGGTATTGAGTCAGAGAGATGTGGACTATCGAGATTCTTCCTACGAGTGGTAGTAATGAAGAAAAGGGAAACAAATAAGAAAAAAAATGATTCATATAACTAGTTGGTAATTGAGATGAGACATGTAATCGCTATTGAGCGCTTTTAGCCTTCATATAAAGTCAACCGCTAGAGGTGACGCTATGAAAAAGTAAATTTAAGTGCAACGCCTAACAGAACAGAGATGCTCATCAATTCTCTTCTTATTAACAAACATTTTATTGGAAAAAGGAGTCTCACCCAACTGATCGTTTTCTATATGGTAAAACATATAAGAATACTAGGTAAAATAAGTTATCTCATCACGGTGTTAGGATATGTACAAGTGTATATGTTTCATATATTTATTGTAGTTAGTTTATTAAATAATTTAGTTATTTACTGTAAATTTTGTATTTAATTTGTTTATATTTGTATATTAACAATGTTAGAAGGTGAAGTGTTGAAAATAAAGAAATTCAAGGCTGAAATGCAGATTTGAGTATTTTCCGCCCAATAACTCGTTGAGTTCAAGATTTACTCGACGAGCAGAAGTAAAATATTTAAGATTTGAATAAAATATCTCAAGAGGAGAATTATCTTCTAATCGTTTTCAAATACATTTTGAAGATAGAGATGATAGTTGATTATAAGTGAAGGCTATCTACATTACTCATAAGGAAACTAGATATATCAGGAGATAGAGAGATCATATATGGAACTCAGCTCGTCAAGCCTATTGTAGAACTCGCCAAGCCAACCCTAGTTGTTTTCTATCTATATATTAAGATGTTGTATTCATTAGAAAATATGCAATATTATTAGAAACTAGATACTAATAGATACATACTATCATATTGAGCATTCACAAACATTGTAAGAACGATAAGGAGCGATTACTCTTTTGATTGAGGAAGTAATATTATGATTTTTCAAGTCTCTTGTTCTCTATTTATGATTCTTTCTATCAATTGATTGATTGTACAACTAATTTGTCTATGAGTTAGTTATAACATTCCATGTACATTAATTGTTTTTTTTGGAACAGTCAAATATATATTTTATGAGATTTTTCAAAATTACTTTTGAAAATATTTATTATTTTATGATAACACATAAATTATAATGCTTTTGATTGTCGAACGATCTCATGAATCCCCCACCGGTAGAAGATGGATCAACGATTTGAAAAATTAATTGTTTTAAAGTTTAGTTGAATGAATTCTGATTTTTAGACTAGAACTGGACGAAATCTGTCATAAACTCGCCAAGTTATATGTCAGGATTATATTCTGTTTAGATTTAATATTGGTATTGATTATGCAATTGTTGTTGATTAACTATTGATAAATCTTTATTATATCAAATGATTTAAAATATATTTTTAACCGCATATAAGTTAATCATATAATGCAATGATGACTGTTTTGTACCCTTCACATCGTTGGAGCAATTCAATTAATTATTACATCATGATTTAAATTTGGTTTTCACTAAACTGTTCCATGAAAGTAACTATATCTATACCTTATTTGAAGTATGTGTTTTGTCAGTTGTGCTATTTTACTGCTTTCTTAGATTAGATGATTTTTAAACCAATAGATTCTTAATTATTTTCGATCCACTTGTCAAATCTTATATATCATGGGACGATCTTGGTTAATTTGTTATATATATAATGATAGATTCTCTAACCTAATATGTCTTTAATTGATCATAATATTTTAATCATGTTATATATTTAAAATTAGATTCAAGTTTATTGATACTAGATCATGTAACCCGCTATTTGTAAACTGACAGTCGGTCGGAAGCACATCAAAGTTTTTGGCCCTGCTGCCGGGGAATATTTAAATATCTAGTAGAGGAATTGTTAAGAGTCGTATATGCCAGATCGAAGTTTTGTATATATAAAATAAAAACCGTCTTTAAAATTTATGATATGTCAAAAATGTCATAATTTGTTATTTAATTATTGTATGTATTGCATGTATTTAATTCCATTGTTTAGTTTACTCAACGTATCTCGATATATACTCGCCGAGTTTACTATTTTCTCATTCTTTCGAAAGTTTGAGGATCCCATAGATGGAGAACTCAAAAACTACCTACCTAAAGCTACCAAGGGAGAGGATATTCCTAACATCACAATTCTTTGCAGCATTAAAAAATGAATTACTTGGAGGAGTTGAAATTGATAACAAATCAAGTTTCAACCTCATACCACAAAACAAGTACCTTGATCTTGACTTAGGCGAATTGGATAAACGAACCAAGAGATCTTCCACCATGATAGAATGAGATATGAAGCTCTCGGGATGAAATCTAGCGTTGACTTCACAATCACTCACGTTCCAAGTTGACTTCATTGTACTGAAAGCCAAGTAAATCTTCCAATTACTTTCGGAAAACCTTTCCTTTATCATTCTAAGGCATTGGTGAAGGTGATAACTCATTGAGCATATCCAAGGATTTCCGCACCATAACGTTTGACAGAAATGTCACTGAATTCCAAACTAATTTCGGAACACATTCTATTCGATATGTTGACCCCAACCAGCCGTTGAGCTCTTCTGCTGATCAGACTTTGGAGCATTATGGCTCTGATGCTTGTGATCGGTGCATGTCATCTTCTTTCCACCTCCCAATAAATACCAATATTACACTAACTGACTAGAGGCGGCCAAAGAATATGTAAACAATGTAAGGGGCATGACATCGAAAAGAAACCAGTAGCTGATACGCCATTAGAGAAAGTGGGGGAGGGGGGGATCTTCTCCCTTCTGAGTACACCAAGTATCACCTGGTAATATGGGGAACTGTGTTAGAACTACATTGGCTATTTTGACACTTGTAATCGGGACACAACTTTCAAACATATATGAACAATGTGGGAAAGCATTGGAATTTGGAAAAAGTCACAAGAGGAAGACAGTTGGAATTCTGATATAAGAACTCGTACTTGAACTTACACTTATTCTTGATCAACAATAGTGACAATCTCTTATCATACCGTGACACACACCAGTGATAGCTATATCATATGCATAAGAGATAGTAAGTAATTCTCCTTCAACTTATACTTGATCAACAATAGCGACAACTATATCATATGATTAAGAGACAGTAATTGTTGGGTCAGAGACCCCACTTATGTAATTTATGAATGACAAAATAAACTAAGTGTTTTATTTGTCGCTGCATCTGTTAGCAGCGACCTTAGAATAGAGTAAGCAGTTTTGTTTGTTGCTCATGTTGAACAATGAACTATTTGATACTTTAAATATTTATTGAGGTCTATTAGTTACTGTATCTGTTATCAGTGACACTATTGCAACTTTGAATAATATCTTAGTAGTTATCACTAGTTGATAGAGACTTATCATCTGAAGAGATAACAATGAGTCTGCCGCTGTCAAAGATCTGAAGCATCCGTGCAAGTCAAAGATTGAAGACGGAGATAGAGAGGAGTACGATGAAGTGGAATTCAATACTTCTCTATTAACTAGCGGTTCATGCTTTTACACTGTAAAGTACATTGGATTAGACAAATACCCAATGTACTAAACCCAAGATCAACTTAAGGATAATAACATTGTACCTATCTTTATCAAATATATGTATAACTGGTTATTGTACTTTGTCAGAAAAGTACATTACTTTCATGATACCCAAGATTAATTAATTTACCATACCTTATCCTAGTATGTTATGTCACTTCCATTCATTGGAAGTTACATTTAAACTTCTTGAATATGGTATTAACATGTGTAGAGTTTGAGGATCCATTGCACTTTAAATACTCCCTTCAACTACAATATTCATTGTCCGGATTTATTTTACTCTCAACATTTGATTTAGGCAATCACTCTCCTTACCAGCGATAACTGTGTAGATCACTGATAGCTATCAACATATGTTCGCTAGTCAGTTTGTTGAACGTAAATTTGTCACAAGTTTAGTTTACTTAGACTAAGTGTGTCTTGTCTTATTTCCGCAAGTAAACCATTGCAAAGTATTCTTTAATTAAATCAATAAAAGAAAAACTTTAAATTTGAAACTTTGTATAACTACTTAGAGTTGTTGTTTGTTTTATATGTAAATCTTATTCACGGGACCAACAATAAGTAATTCTCTTGTTGCTACATATAGCAAGCATGACACACTTAGTTAAAAATCAATTCTTCTATATACTGCGACAAACACCAGTGATAGGGATACGTTACTTCTTCAGTAGCATAGTTTATCATTATCATCATTTTAATGACGTAATCATCATGGATCAGTGACCCAATATATACTACTAAGAAGATTTAAGATTAATGCATTTTTAGTGAAGGTTTCAATTATCGAATTTTTGTGGCACTATTATGTGTACCACAATCTTATGATGTCACTTAACTCACTTTTCTAGTATTCGAGACTAAGATGTCAAAAATAATTTGCAACTATAGTTTTGTAGTACCCTTCGGTTACTGAATATACAAAACCCAAAATTATTTCTTGCAGACTACAACTTTTATATTCACTTCTCGCGTAGATTGTTCAGTTGCTTCATTCAGTCAAATGAACTGCAAGTATATGATTAAATATAGAAGGAACATGCTCTTTAACAATCGTTCGGTCAGTCTGAAGTGTACACTCAATATCGATCTTTTTTCATGGTTATATAGTTGCATACGTAAGCTTTGCCGTTACCAACATTTAAACGAAAAATGTTAGTTTGGGCTTATTTTGCCATATTAGCATACTAAAAGGACTAGAGAAATATCTATTTTGCAGCTTTCGTTATCCTTGTTCCCAATCTATCATCGTCATCCACGCATCTTCAACTCTTTTTTAAGCTGCAACTCTCAAGCTCTTTTAGGTCGATCTCTTCCTCTTTTTCCCCCAATTTTTCATCAATCATTTCATCATTACAACATTCATTTCCTATATTTTCCTTCATTTCATTCAAATCAAATATAAATCTAATAAATCTCACATCGCAGGTCATTTCAACTCGTCCAAATCGATCAATTTCTGAATCACAATTCTTGTATGTATTCTTTATCGTAAATTAATTCCATCAATCGGATTGATAACATGAGATTACCGATGGTAGATTGCCGTAGTTTGATTGAATTTTGTCGCGCTTTTGAACAGCACAAAAACATGACCTTATCCACCAACAACAATAGTCATCTACGGAATAGTAACAAAAAGTCTAATAATGGATTAAATTCCGTTAATCCGTTATCACATCCGTTTTGTGATAGATCACCTTTTGCTGCTTTAGATATTTTAATTTTAATCCTAGTGCTTGGAGCGTTAGGTTTTTTAATTATTCCGTACATAAGTTTTATATATCATGAAATCCTAGATATACTTCCTGTAGTATTTGATGTTATTGAACAAATAATATTCGATGCACCAATTGCGTACGTAATTGGAATCGTAGCGGCTTTCAGTGGTGTAATTGCTACAATTGCTGCTTGGGAGATACTCGAAGTGAAATCGCGAAAATGTGGGAAACCGAATTGTAAAGGATTGAGAAAAGCGGTTGAATTTGATATTCAGCTTGAGTCTGAAGAGTGTGTTAAGTTTTTATTATCAACAACAAAAGGAATTGATTATTATGATCATGATAATGATGTGAAACCGCTTGAATTAGGGCAAGATCATAAGGAACTTGAAGCGGAATTGAAGAAAATGGCGCCGGTGAATGGGCGTACTGTTTTGATCTTTCGAGCAACGTGTGGTTGTCCCGCTGGTAGATTGGAGGTATGGGGGTCTAAACGAATTCGTAGAATCAAGAAATGAAAGTATATTGTAGTAATTATGTTTTTTTCTTCTTGATATATAGAATAAATACGAACTGATGATCGATATGTTGTTACCAGTATATAGAACTTGATACAGAATAAGGAAATACGAAATGTTCTAGAAATTTCTATTACTTGCTTCTTTAGATACGAATAAAGACGCGTTTAATTTTATGTTATCATATACTGATATCATTTACTTTTGAATCTGTTATGCTGCTGTTTCGGTTTGAATTTACGCCACCATCTCCGCTATGTGTGTTGTCATGCTGTTGGTTTCTTTCGTTCTGCAATTTGGGCATAGGTTTGATTTTGACAATTAACCTGGTTCCCAGCTAATTTTCAGCCACATCTCTATGGGAAGAATGATGTAAGCTTGACATGAACATTTGTGGATTCAAAACCTATCTTATCAATCAGTTTTAGTTATTTAGCACCCAATTTCAGTAAGAATGCAAAACCATGCTCTACTGACTAATGGGTCATTTGGGGTGTTTTATTTATACGTTTCTAGGATGCTTATCGTTCGCCCTTATTTACACATACTATATTAAGCATTCCATAATAAGGAAGTGCAGATAGTGAATGAAGGATTTATATGGTAGTTAGCTCGATTCATTGTTGAATCAGAATGCTGAAAAAAATGATACGGACTTGTGACAACATCGCGACGTAGATAGTACTATGGATCTATATGGATCATGGTTGTAAAAGTCGGCCGACTAGTCCCATCTTTTGAGGGTGCCGACCGGACTAGGACCAAGTCCGTCAAACTAGTCGGTCAACGGTGGTCAACGTTCAAACGTGGTCAAAATCCGGCGAGTTGTGGAATTCCGACGAGTTGTGTGAGTTATTCCAGCGATAATTAGTTAAAAGAAGATGGAAATTAGTAGATGAGATGTAGAAGATGAAGTGGAGATGAAATGGGAGATAGAAGGTGGAGATGAAGGTGGAGATGAATAGGAGATCTGATCTAGATCTGTAAAAGGGGAGGGAAATGTATTTTTTCAAGAAAAAGTAGAACATTTTACATTTTAGTCCCTTATATTTATAATATATTACCTATTTATTGTTCACAAATTACTTAGAAGTCCCTTGTTTATTTAAAGATGAAAAAATTTTGTATATTTTATAGATATTATATGTAAAAAAGTTAAAAAAGTAAAAAGAAGTCAAATCTGACTAGCCTCGACTAGTCCTTCCTAGGGGTGTAATCGAGTAGAGTCGATACACTGTCAAGCTCGAGCTCGACTCGAAGCTCGAAACTCGACTCGACCTCGATCGAGCTTGTATTTTCAAGATCGAGCTCGACTCAATTAATAAATTGATACTTTCGAGCTCGGCTCCACTTGACTCGATTATCAATATTAAGATATTAATATTAAACAATTTAAATTTAATATTAATAAAATATATGCTTTCAAGCTTAACTCAACTCGACTCAATACTTTCATGCTCGACTCGACTCGACTCGATATTCATAAAAGAATATGGAAAATATGTTATTATACATATAAACGGAGGTAAAAGTGTAAAATAATGCAAGCTCGATTAGGCTCGCGAGCCTCTCGAGCTGAGTATTTTAATACTCGAGCTCGACTTGAAACTCTACTCGAGTAGCTCGAGCTCGAGCTCGACTCGACTTGACTTGTACAAAGACAGGTTCGAGTATTTTTTGCGTCGATCCCGAGTAGCTCACGAGTTGTGTCGTGTCATTTACACCCCTAGTCCTTCCAAGGTCCTGACCGACTAGTTCCTGACTGGCGACTTTTTCAACCTTGATATGGATTACGGAAAGTGAGGTTAGTCATGGTAACAACCATCAGTAGAAATAATGAGGGAATTACAATTACAGTTTATATCTAGGCTAGAGTAGAATGGTTATTTAGATATATGGAGAATGTGGTAGTGGTGGGTTGCGGTTGTAAAAGTACCAAACGACGACTTTGAAGGTCAACTAACAACTATTTAACACATAAAGAAGAATGAATTCATATGATGAATCCAAGAGTTGAATTACTGGTTAGGAAAAGGTAAATTTAAATAAATGATATTTGATTTGAGTTCCATCGCCTACTTCCTCTCAAATCTAGAATTAAGATGTTCCAGCCCTAAATCGACAGGTTTTATGTCTTTTGGGTAAAGGGCTTTTACCTGGCAAATTTTATAGGAAAAAACTATATACAGCTTAGTTAGAGGCATACCCCTAGGGGAGGTTTTTAGTGAACCTCCCCAACTTTGGTACAAAAATCAATCACTAAGTTAATAATGACTAAATCAATACAATAGCAAAGAGCACCGATGCTGTAAGTATACCAGCTAAAATTGAATACCAAAACTGAAGTTTGACTTTTAACAGTCAAACTGCAAGTAATAATGCCCACAAAATCACTGATGTCATAATGCTTAGCCATTATCATAATTTTTTCCACCATTATTCAGATTACCTTTACGCATAGGAAACCTCCAAATATTAGCAACTTCTCTCACTTGCTTTGAATCTTTAATCACCAGACTCATCAGCTTTAGTCTAATAGTCTCGTGAATTACACTGCACAATTCATCCACCGATCTATGTTTTCCTTGAAATAGCCTTAAATTCCTTTCTTGCCAAACAAAGTAAATGGCAGTTCCAACTAAGATTCTTTGAATAATGCTCCAGATAGACTTGTTATCAGGTAATCTTTGAAGAAATTTAACAATATTACTCCAAACATTAGGAGCAAGTGACAATCGAGCTCTGCCTTTATAAAAATTCCATACTTCTTTAGGATAATCACACGACGTGCTTCACTCAAAATAGATCCATTAGTGTAAAGAGGCATGACAAGACAACTTATGAAGTTCTTAGAGGGAGAAAACATGATATCGGTTCTTCACATCTTTGGTAGTACATGTTATGTGCTCAATACTCGTGATCAATTGAACAAGTTTGATGCTGATGAAAAGCATATTTGTTGGACACTCTCTAATGTCAAAAGCATTCATAGTATACAATATACAAAGATAAAACAATGGAAGAGTTTGTGTATGTAACATTTGAAGAAAGCTTAAATCATTATAGAAGCAATCCAGATAATGATAATGACATGTTTCATTTCTAAGGTTTCAATGTTCCTTCCTCCAATGTTTACACTACTTAGGAAACTGATCCACCATCTCCGTCCCCTATCTCTTCATATCCAAACATACCAGATCCATCTCCTCCTTTATCACCTGATCATCTTTATCAATCAATCAATCCTTTTGCTCCAATACTTGATTCCCTTCCTACTATGAATTAAGATCAATCTGTCGCTCATAACAGAATTCCAAATCCACAATTAAATGAAGAAAACTCTGCAATGCCAACTAGAGTCACAAGATGGACCAAAAGTCATCCAATTAATCAAAAAACTGGTGATCAAGAGTAAGAATACATTTTAATTTTCTATTTCTATTATTAAAATTTGAAGCAGAGAATTGGAGGATAGGAAAAGAAAAGACTAATGAAGTGATAACCCGCGTAACTTGACGTCGCTGCTGTTTTTGGCCAAAATTTAAATTGTAATACCCGGTCTCAATCACACTTTGCTAGCCTCATTAGCTTCGCCTCTATATACCGTATCTACCCATTTTCTAAGGCTTCTGAAGACATTAGTTAGTTAACTGTGTTATGTTATATATGTGATTACAACTAATCTCACATGTGATGATAAGTATAATTTTACGTGATCATAGATATTATAGAATGGTTTGTAATTACATTTAAATATTTTTTGTTACAACTAATATCACATGTGATAACAACTATAATCATATGTGATACCAACTATTACACGCGATAACGACTAAATATCACGTGTGATAACAACTATAAGAACATGTGATCATATATACTATTAATTAGTGGTAATCACATGTAGTTACTTTTTGGTATTTTATTCATATATGATTATATTTGTATTTAGATATAAATTTTAAATTTACAAGTGTTTGTCACACATGCTTACCACTATACTCAAATGTGATCATAACTATTCTTGTTTAGCATTAATTACATTAGACTGTTACTTTTATCATATGAATAGTTTTATTTGATAATTAAAAAAAAATGAAGATCTAAAACTCAGTTATATCACATGTGATATTATACTTTGCAATTTTTAAAACACACAAAAAATGAAAAAAAAAATTCATCAAAAATATATCATGTCATGTGAGATTTCTAATCAAAGAGGAAAAAATGCTGATTTTTATGATACAATTTTTATAATTTTTTTACTAGTCATTTTTAAGATATTTAGCTTTTAAAAATATGGAGAAATGTGAGTTTTATTAAAATGTCTATTGTATCCTACAAACTAAGCTCTCTCATTGATTTTCTTATTCTCCACAAAATTATTATTCTCATTTGAACTAAGTCATTAAAAAAACCATTTTCTTTAAAGGGATCAAATATCAAAAATACTCTCGACAATAAAAAAATTCATATTATATAAATTTCGGAGAAGGGACAGTTGCCTATATTGTCCTAACGGTGTCTCCGGCTCTCGGTAAATTTGGTTCGAGAGTAGATTATGATGTATGTTATTTATTGCAATTTTTGGAGATAACAAAATTGAAGTTTTAACAGTCAACGGAGTTCTATGCCTGGCGGAAAAGAAAATGAGGTAGGAGAAAGAATAGAGACAGGTGGCTAAGACTTGCTGCCAAAAAGGAGCGGTCTCTCTGAGACCGTTCAATTGATCTCTAACAGTAGACTTTGTACTAGTGGTGGTAGAAGCATATAGTTGATGGACAATGGAATATACCTTAGTCAAGTAAGGTCATTAGATTTTGTTGTGGTTACTATTAGACTAATTATTTAATATAACACTCCTAATACATCAGCGAATTTCTAGACGCTAAAGCAAAACCTTTCCCTAAAGTTAAAACTTCTAAGACGCAGATACAGAACATACACTTTCCACAATAATAGCGCAAATGATAAAAATTAATATCGCTCGGGATTTTGGGACTAGTTATTGATCAATATTTATCTGTTTAAAAATTAAATGCGTTATCGTATTTATTTTTAAGTGTTTTTTTTTTCAATATACGTAGAGAAACAGTTTTCAAAATGAGTAATTGCATTTGCTTATCTGCTTTGTAAAAAAAAGTAAGTAAATAAAAACAATCCCAAACACCCTCTTATTATACATTAACCAACAATTTCAGTTTAAACAGTTGATATTTAACCATCATTTGTTACTTCATTATAAATTATAAATTGGAACATAGAAAAAAAAAAAGAAAAGAAAAAAAAAGCATTACAAATTCGAATAACAAGGTAGCCAAAAGGTTAAAAATTTCTGGTTGGTTGATCATATTGCGAGATGATGAATCATCAAGCATGTGGCATTATAATAAACTAGTTTTTAAATATTTCAATGGACCCCAGCTCTTTCTACATCCCTTTCATTTACTCATCCCACATATCATTAATCCAAATCTGAGCATCTTCATCTCAGATTTCAATCCTAGAAAAAATATCTATCAAATTTGATCTAAACAAACTCTCATACCAATCAATTCGCTAAGAAAAATGGATCAAATGAAAACAGACTATAGTTTGCAACAAATTGGGGTGAAGAGACCAAGAACTAAGATTGTTTGCACTCTTGGACCGGCTTCTAGATCCGTTCCAATGGTGGAAAAGTTGTTGAAAGCCGGAATGAACGTTGCTCGATTCAATTTTTCACATGGATCGTATGAATATCATCAAGAAACATTAGATAACTTAAATACTGCTATGGATAATACCGGCATACTTTGTGCAGTTATGCTTGATACCAAAGTAAGTCATACTTCTTATTTACTTATCAATAGATGTTTACAATTTATGAATATATAAATTCTAGTAATCTAGCAATCTAAAAAATAGCAATTTATGCATGCCTATATATGTGTTTATATATATGACGTAGCTATAGAGTTGACTGTTTTTACTTTTGGAACATAGAATTTGTGTAAGATCAATTGATCATCAGCTGTATGACTGGTTCAGTTTCTTGATTCTGAGTCAAACTAATTTCTTTAGAGCTCCTAATTTTTTTGATGGTGGAGTATTGTAGTTTGGTGCTGATATACAGTTTTTATCTAGGCCCCAAATTTGTTGGAGATTGAAATCTTTAGTGTTAGTTTTGTCTAAGGAAACTAGAATGGATTGGACTTTAAGACCTAAATTGATAGATATTAGCGCGACATATCGAATCAAGTAGCATGTCAAAAATGGGTACAGTGTAGAACAGTGGTGATCTGTAACAGGACTTTAACTGACGAATTTGGTTTAGAACCGGACTAAATAACCGATTGAACCTTAATAAACGGGGATTCTACTGAAAACCCTTTTTGTTTTCTCATAACATGAACCAAGAACATGGTTGTAGATAACCGGTCTCGATTTGGTATTTGACGGTTTGGGCCGAGTTTTACACAAGCATCCCCAATTTTTTACGTTTGATTAGAGAAAACCGTGTTTTATTAATGGTAAATTGGCAAGACATATAACAATCATACAAAATTTCTCTATCGGAGAAAGGACTTGATGTTGATCAAAAAAGTAAAAGACTTGATGTTTAGTTTCTCCATAAGAAAACGACTAGTTATAAATATTTTACGTCAATAACAATATTATAAATAAATATTATTAAATTTAATATAATTTTGTCAAAAAAAATACATTTACATCAACAATAATATTATAGATATTATTAGTATAAAATAATTATGTCAAAGAAAAAAAAAACTTGGTAACCAAATTATATTTCTCTCTATCTTTTCTTGCAAGTCTACATCTATTCATAAATTCTTTTACAAACCAGACGCCACCTAAATATTCATATCCTTCTAATACTCAATATTTCAAATCGTTCAAACTAAAGGACGTTATCTTATATTAAATTTCTAAGCATATTAGCCTTTATTAAGTACAATAAATAAAAGGGCAAATTTATAGAAAAGAAACATAAAATGTTAAAAGAGTTCGAAAAGGGAATATAAAACGATCTTGCACAATTATAAGGTTACATGTTATACTTTGTCAAATTCTAAGTTTAATTTTGCAAAGAAAGAATATATGTTCCTTGAACAAATCAAAATGTTGTCGTGACATATTTTTTTATTGTGCGAATTGGACTAACGTTTCTTGTTTGTAACAAGCGATATGTAATTATTGTGCAACTTCGTCTTATGATCTTTTTATTGAGCTTTTTTGTATTTCATGTTCTTCTTCGTTAAAACTTGTCATTTAATAATTTTATGTTTTATGGAAGGAACATGTTTTATTGTTTTTCCTGTCAAAAGACACAAAGATACCATTATACATTTCTTTAGTATTGCAATTGTAAAGTAAGTTGTGTTATTAATGATATTTTGTAAGTTTAAAAGGGGATACACATATGATGTAGATTTTAGTTAAGATTAATTCTATCAATTTTATATTAGTTAGGCTCTTTGGATCCAACTGAGATGCAATCTAAACAACTAACTGTCATATTATAATTCAAGGGGTACTAATTAATCCTATATTATATTGCTCCATCTTTGAATGCAATAATTTGCTTTTCTACCCATGTGATATTTTCATTTTAATGTCTTTTTTGAGGACAAACAAGTTGCACACCATACGTCATCAAATGTTGGAACTTTAATAAAACATAAATATGTAAATAATGAGAAAAAGAAAAGTTGTTTTTGTTACTTTTGACCCTTTAGATCGTTTTCAAATGAGATCTATTAAGTCAAACATGGTATGCAAGTTATCAACCAATGACATTAGTTGTAGTTGAAAAGAATGCATCCAATTAATAAAGTTGCACCTACCTTTTGAAACGCTAACAAATAAAGCATAAGTCAATCGGTCAACACTTTTTTTTCTTATATTAAAATTATTTAATTTAATCATCAATACTCAATAGTATATACAGTGTGGAGTATATATATATATAATAATGAATTAAAAGTAGACAATATAATAATGTAGTATCAAATATTACTATGTCCTTTCTGTAAATAATATTATGACTAATTAAGTATCATTAAGTCATTTTCAACTATCTATTCCTTTATAAACGCAGAACAGTAGTACACTCAAAAGCAAGAGAAAGTATTCATTTGTTTGTAAATCAGTTTAAAATATTGAGATGCAAAAAATCTTGTTTTTCTTCATCTTTGTAACCTTTTGTGTTGCTTACGCGACAAGAGATTCAACAGATAATAGTTGCATCATCTATAATAAATGGCATGATTTCGTAGTAAACGGCATCTCTGAAGATATCGTAATTCATGTGAAATCAAAGGATGACGATCTCGGAAATCATACTGTTTCTCTTAATGGAATTTACGATTGGTCTTTGTGGTACAGACCGTACACATTTTTGAGGAGAGTTTTGGTGGGGTTCTAATTATCAAACAATGACTTTTTTTATTGATGCCTGGGCTGATTCCGTATTTGCAAGAAAATGGTATGGAACTGAACACTGTTATTGGTTAGTAAAGCTGGAAGGATTTTATATAGGTCGTGCAAACAATCCTTTTCCGAATGATAGTTGGTTCTTTGTAAAACCTTGGCCCAAAGATGGCGTGTAAGATATTGAAGATAATAGAGCATGATTAATAAATAAAACTTCACTGAAAATTACTTTTTTGTTCACGTTTTGATTTTACAAATGTTATGTGTATTTAGTGTGATTACAAAATTGCTAAACATGCTTAACTTTGATACACATGCTTTAAATATACGTAATTTATACAAACTGGCTGATAATAGCAATGATACATATGCTTAGAAACAGATTAAAGAACGTACTATTATTTGATACATGAATTTCATTTATTCTTTCTTTTTACATTCACCAATTATTTTTATACGTCCACCAATCATTTTATAACTAGGCACACATTTAATGATACTTTTTAGGTGTATGTATCTATTTTCTGGTTGTGATAATCATAATCTCTCCCTTTCTCTACTTACCAGTTTTCATAAGTTTAAGATTTATGGATTATTATGAGAAGAATAACCTTTGAACCCTTTTTAGTTACTCCTGACTTAAACTGTGTTTCATCATTTGGTGATGTTTTCAGGGTCCAGAGATTAGAACTGGTTTTCTGAAAGATGGTAAGCCCATTCAACTGAAACAGGGTGAAGAAATAACAATCACTACAGATTATGACATTAAAGGTGATAACAAGATGATTTGTATGAGCTACAAAAAGTTAGCTTATGATGTAAAACCAGGGAGTGTGATATTGTGTTCAGATGGTACTATTTCGTTTAGTGTTCTTTCTTGCGACACTGAAAAGGGTTTGGTTCGTTGTCGCTGTGAGAACACTGCGGTTCTTGGTGAGCGAAAAAATGTCAATCTTCCAGGTGTGATTGTTGACTTGCCAACTTTGACCGAGAAGGATAAAGAAGATATACTAACATGGGGTGTCCCTAACAAGATTGATATGATTGCTCTATCTTTTGTTCGCAAAGGTTCAGATCTGATTGAGGTCCGCAAACTGTTGGGTGAGCACGCAAAGAACATCCTTCTTATGTCAAAGGTATGTTCACGTTCTTAAAAGACTCTTAAACATCACTGTTCTAATTTGTGCCATTCTTATCATGATAATTTTGACTCATCTATTAGCGATTGGTGATTCAGGCTATGTTTATCCTCTAAAGGAATCAGTAAAAAGAAATTGCCTTGTAAGGGAACGGGTCGAAAGTAGACTGTCTTTTTAGTGCATAAATACCACCCAGATCACTTAACAACGTAATATAATTTTTATAGTCAAATTTGATATCGTTTATCTTTATTTATTAAAAGAACTAATAACATCTTAGATTAAATAGAATAAATGTTTTGGGTCAACTTGACCACAACCAGTAGCAAATATATTACATGTTTGACTTGTTACACGACCAGCCCAAGAAACCCATTTTACCACCTCAATGCATTTAGTAACGACCCTATCTTGCCCATCGCTTGAATGATGATGCCATAAATATTGTTCATTTTAGTAGAAGCACCTAAAACACATGATTTATTGACATATCTGTATGAAATCTTCGCTAGGTCGAGAATCAAGAAGGCGTCGCAAACTTTGACGAAATCCTAGCCAACTCCGACGCCTTTATGGTTGCACGTGGTGACTTAGGAATGGAAATCCCAATCGAAAAGATCTTCTTAGCCCAAAAGGTGATGGTCTACAAATGCAACATACAAGGTAAGCCAGTCGTAACCGCCACTCAAATGTTAGAGTCAATGATCAAATCACCAAGACCAACTCGAGCAGAAGCCACCGATGTCGCAAACGCTGTTCTCGACGGCACCGATTGCGTCATGCTTAGTGGGGAAACCGCAGCTGGAGCCTACCCAGAACTCGCAGTCCTGACAATGGCCAGGATCTGCATTGAAGCAGAGAATACAATCAATTATGCAGACATTTTCAAAAGAATCGCTGCAAATGCACCTATTCCCATGAGCCCACTCGAAAGTTTGGCCTCTGCTGCAGTCAGAACCGCAAACTCATCACGAGCCACCCTCATTTTGGTTCTAACCAGAGGAGGAAGTACTGCCAAACTGGTGGCTAAGTACAGACCAGGCATGCCTATATTATCAGTAGTGGTTCCTGAAATTAAAACCGATTCTTTTGATTGGTCTTGCAGCGATGAAACGCCTGCTAGGCATAGTCTTATTTTTAGGGGTTTGGTTCCAGTTTTATCAGCTGGGTCCGCTAGGGCTTCTCACGCCGAGTCAACTGAAGAAGTACTAGAGTTTGCCTTGCAACATGCTAAAGTTAAAGGACTCTGCAAGGAAGGTGATGCTGTTGTGGCGCTACATCGTGTTGGGACCGCATCTATTATCAAGATTGTGAATGTTAAATAATTTGTTCATGTGAGCACAAAGGCGAGAGATCACCGTGCTTATTTACCATTTGTTACATGTATTTTTTCGCCCTTTCGTCGGCATGTATGATTACAGTAAACTAAAGTCAATGGTTTCATCATTGATAAACTGAATTTTCCTCATAAATTATGTAATATAAGACTACAGTTGGCAAGCTTAGGCTGACTGTTTTGATGCAAGTGGGTCACTGGTGCCTAGTCCACTCGATCCGAAACGAACAAGAACATGAGAGGAAAACCCTTCCTACCCATCAAAGGACATAAAATGGCACTAAGGTGTCAGTTTGTTCTTTGCAGACCTTATTAGGTCTTATGTCTACAGACGGGGGCAGGCAGATGTTTTGACTTTTGACTTCTAGCTGTTTGTTTTTCTAAAGACTTTTATTTGTCTGCAGGCGGACAAACATAGAATATTGTTTTTTTGACGGCAAAAGCAACATTTGTATAATTAATTGTTCATTATATTTAATGATACTAACTTATGATTTAAAAACTTAATCGAAAATTAAGTTTATTAATAACTATTAGTTTATGAACTTTTCTTATATTCTCTTTATTTGAACTTATTTAGTCCAAATGGAAAAGTAACATTTTTTTATATATTTTATTACTTGAATGATATATACTACATATATATTATTAATTGGTGTCTCACTATTCTTTGTGTTTAAGGAATGAGCTTTTTCACAGACAAAAGAGTTTCAAAATTACATTAATTGAGAATTAGATTGACTTTTGCAGACAAAAGAAACAAACAGTTTTTTATATTCACTTTGTAGACTTCGAACCACATCTTCTTTTGTAGACATAGCTACAAACATCGACGCATAACATTTGAAAAACAAATGGCACCTAAATATCTTTCATTCCTTGAACACGTACGCACACACAAAAAGAGAACATTTTTTTTTACTGGGACTCTCGAGTGAGTTACTGTCGAGTCAACACTGCACATAAGGAACAACGAATGATCTATGACGTCATTAGATCAATGAGGAAAAACGATTATTTATTCGATACATACTGGTAGACAAACAATATGCACTTATTTGTGTACACTATAGTATGCAATGTTTTGAAACCCGGGTCAACCATTGACCCGGCCAAGCCTTTGGATCCGCTCGGACCGGTTAGACCGGTCGTTGACTTTTTAGACTTTTTTACTACTTATACGCTCAAACTTTTAAAACTACAACTATTAATTATGATACTTTAAAAGAAATAGATGATGGCTCTTAACTTATTGTAAAATTGTCAAAATAATTACTAAAAGAACTATTAGAAAAATTATAATAATCATTTACAAACTACTAATAAATATTAACAAATACAAAACTATCACAAAGTCATGACTAGAATTGGCAATCAACCTATCCAACAAGCATGAGGTCTCAAGTTCGAAAATGGGGCAAACATTTTTATAGTGTTTTATTTTCCTTTAATATTAAAGTTGTCCCATATCGGTGGTAACACAAACCACAACCTACTATAACCTCCTATATATTTCAAGCCAAGCACACAAGTAATTCCAACCTGACCACGGTTGACCTACTAATTTGGAGGTTGACCTACGCGGTTCCGGTCGAAAAAAAAAAGGGTTCAAACCGGTCCGGGTCACCGGTGAACCGGCCGGTTCACATTGAGTCAAAATGTGGGGTTGAGCCGGGTATTGTCGAGCTGGCGTATGGTCCGGGTCTCGATCTGACTGGTCGAACCGGCCGGTCTGACTCGGGTTTAACAACACTTTTAGTATGTAACAAAGCCCATAAAAACAAGTACGGAACTTACACGGGCCAACAGGCATTCTAGTAATTATTTTCCTCACCATGAGGTTCATAGCGATATATTTGACCCAGATGCTGATGTTGATGTCAAGTAATAGTTCACTTGAGCACAAAGGAGAAAGATCACCGTCTCCCTTTACCATTTGATCCATGTATCTTTTTGCCATTTGTCGGCATGTATGATTTCAGCAAACAAAAGGTTCCACCACTGATAAACTAAATTCTGCCATTTACTATGTAATCTATAAAACTACAGTTGGCAATTTGATGCCAACTGTTTTGATCAAGTGGCTCGTCGGTCAACTCATTCAAAATAACCAAACAACTACATGATAAGACACGTAAAAACAGGCAATAAAATGGGTATCAAACAATCCTTAAAACAAGAAATCTCTATCACCTCTGGCACGAGTGAGTTATCGTCCAGTAGACTCTATACATAACAAGAAAAAACAATGATCTTTAACGTTATCAGATCAACGAAGAAAAAAATATATTTATATGATACATATAGGCGAAATAAGGTGATTCATCTCTGTCAATATTACACTTATTAATGTACACGAATTTGTAACAAAGTAGGAAAGCCCAATAAACGGGTATGGACTTACACGGGCGAACAGGCAGTCTAGTGATTATCTTCCTCACCTTGAGGTTCATGAGCTCGTGGCGATGAACTTGACCCGGAAGCTGATGTTGACGTCACCAAACTCCCAGTTTCAGGCGACGAAAACAAACTACTAAAAGGCCAAGGTAAAGAAACCGAAAACCTCCTACTATTCCCGCCACCCTCCGATTCACTACTCGACACTTCAACTTCTTGATTAAGTTTCGATTCGTCAGAAGGCAACTCGAACCTACAAACAGGACACGAACTATGAAGCTCTAACCACGGCAAGATACATTTACTATGAAACCTATGTTTACACGGCATTTCTTTCGCTTCATTTCCAACCTCAAAATCATCCAAACAAACCGAACATTGAACCGAATTTTCATCAACAGTCACAGTGGGCATTGCATCCACTGCCTCTTTTTGCGCCGGAGCAGTGCCATATCTATTCGGGTCATTCTCGGATAAATGCTGCAATAGGAGTTCCAATCCAGGACCCGTGAAATAATCACCTAACGACCCTATCGGGCGGGTCTGTGACCCGTTACCACCACCACCACCTTGAACAACGATTGTTTGGTTAAAGGGATTAATTAAAATAACACGTTCCCTAGTACTATCAGTACCATTTTCCCTATCTCTATTGTTTTGAGATTCGGATACCATTCCTGATCGAACACCTTCGAGAAGCTGAAGGATAGTAGCAGACCTCCTTCGTCGCTGCCTAATAACCGCTTCAACTTCACGGTCCAACTCAGATTCTCCACCCGCACGTGGATTCTGAAACTGATACCTTCGATACCGATCGTAAGAATCAAGATGTTCGGTATCTTCCTCTTCGTCTTCTTCAAACTCAATGTTCGTAAATCTTCTAGGACGACGAGGGTTATTCATCATACCAAGTAATATAGGGGCCCACAATGATACAGCCCGATCCGGGTCAAGGTCAAGATCTGGGTCAACACCAGTGTCCGGATTATGATGATGATCATTTGTTACACTATCCATTTCATGAACGAATTCGCCATTACAAGACGAACATTTGATCGTTTCGATTCCTATAATCGGAACTACTGGCCTATTACATTCATGACACCAATATCTTGTTGACTCTCTATCTTCTTCCATCTCAATCGCTAATATTTATAAATCATAATCAATAATTAATTCAAATATATCAAGATCAACAAAAAACTTACAAATTTTGCTACTTTAAGCATAAGTTAACAGATCTAGACATATCTCAAACTAGGGTTTGTTAATTTAACCGTAAAAACATAATCTTGTAATGACAATTCCACTGAGAATTAAGACGAAACTTGCAGATCTGAATATATATAAAACCCTAATATTACAAATTATAAGTCAATCATTCAAATTAAAGTAAAGTAACATGCTTTCTATATACACCGATTAAAAGAATAAACAATGATAATTATTAAAATAAGAAGGTGAAAGAAATAACCAAGTATTAGCAGCAGACAAAATTGGGAATCTAGAGAAGGGTTTACTAAGAACCTGGAAACAATAAAATTTGTGGTGGAAACTGAAAGGGGTTAGAAGGAATTAAGTGTGGGCTTTGTTGTTTATGTATGGATGTCAATTTTCAATATCTATACGTACAAGAAAGTGTATGTATAGGTTGATTTGTTGAATTTGTTGGCGATTTTATATGTGATAAATGGTTCAGGATCCGATGTGTGTAGAATTTATGGAACAAGAAGTTTCTGAGAAAGTAAGAAACTGACAACGAAATACGCGTTTTATTTTGTTTTATTATGCAAGTATCAATATAAAAATATTAAATAAAGTATTTGTTATTCAATATTTAAATGATGTGCCCAGAAGTTAGTATTGTTGAACTATTTTACTTTCTTAAAAAATAAGAAAATTTACTTATAGTCTTTATAAAAAAAAGTTATGTTTGACTTCTTATCGAATCTTATAAATTAATAAATTAAATTAAAAAATTAATTATAATATTAAATTAATCAATATTTAAATAAAGATTATTTTTACTGGAATCAAGAAAAAAATGTAATAACAATGATTAAAAGTAAAGATAAAGAATATGTATTATTTGATAATTTAAAGTGATTACAAATATGAATAATTCAATCGTACTTAGTTAAATTGAATTAATCAATCACAGAAAATAGCCTATGTTAATTCAAAGAGAATTTTTAAATATATAACTATTTAAGCTATGTAATCAACATTTTCTATGAACAATCAATCACCTATTTATACATGTATAGATATTGAATGTTAGTTAATGATACAACTCGATTTAAAAAGGACTAAATCAATTATCAAATTTAAATATTTGATTTGGCTGCACATTCATTTCTGAATCTGCAATGTTCTTAACTTTGTATGTTTGACTCTGTCAACATGTCTTCAATCTGTAAGCCTTGAGTATGTATACTTCACTCTGTAAGTTCTTCAGTCTATCAAGATCTGTGGTCTTCACTCTGTAGAGTTGTGAGTCTGTGATCATCTCAGTATGTACATGTGATAACCCTCGAAAATCGGTACTTTCCATACACTTTAAAATCATGCATTCTTACGCTAATTCCCTCTTTAATGAAATCAAACTTGATTTAAACCGAGATAAGACTAGTACAAGCCCACTTTGCACATTTTGGTGCACACTACTTTAATGTTTGATGCATTACGATTATGTGAATATTGAGAATTGCACAATATAAATCGGATGACTTCCGATAAACACGAACGTTGGTGATAAGCATTTCCTAAATAACGTAAAGCTATTTAATAGTAGTTATTTACCTATACTATTACAATAAGGCTTAAAGCCAAACCTTTCAAGATATTTAGATCAAGCTTATACGATTTAAGTGAAACGCAACGAAGAAAAGGCAACGTGTGATTTACTAAACAAAACGCCAATCACTTACGAATGAATTGGGATTTACTAACCATGTTGCAACTCACTTTAAGTTCTCTAATAATCCTTGCTTGCACCTAAACACTAAGTTTGGATCTAAGTAGCGCAAGCATGTCAAAATAATTCCAAGCAAGCTAGCACCTAGCTCTAATATAATCAAGCAAGCTAGCTCATAGCTTAAATTAAATAAAGCTTCTTGGCAAGCATGTCACTTAATTTCCAACGTACAACTCTTCTCCTCCTTGCCTTCTTGTTTATTAAACACCTACCTACTTGCTTGCTTAGCATCAAAACCACAAGCAAGGTAACACATAGCTAAATCTTTGGAAATTAATTCCAAGCAAGAAGGCTAGCATGTCAATTAGTCAAGTGCAGGATTTTCTTTTCCCTCTCCTTGTCTACGTAGCATTCATTCTCCTCTACACATTTCTCCTCTTTACTTGCTAGCTTACACCTTCCATCATGTCCATCTAATGTCATGATGACTAGCAACTTGCCCACTTGCTTCCAACTTGAGTAGCAAAGCTACTTGAAAGAAAAACACATACATACACATGTACATTCCCATTTCACATTTCACACTTCAAATATTCTGCATTTTCTCTCAAGTTCTCTCTCTCTTTTCACCACCTTCTTCAAGAAACAACCACCACATCACCACTACAAACCACCATGAACCACCGGCTGGTAAAGGGATTACCCGGCTGGTACTTCCATTTTTCAACCTTGACATCTTCTTGAGAATTGTAGCCCTCTAAGTTACGAAAATTTGGACATTTGAATCACCTTAATCGGAGTTCGTATGAGAGAGTTATGGCCAAAACCGTGGAGCCTCGCCAAAACTACAATACTTATTTGTTTTTGATATTTTCTTCAACGTTTTCACTCGTTTTCTCTCGCATCCATTCCTAACGATAGTAAACACATTTAAAGCATATTAAGTACCAAAATATCATTTAACTAATTTTGATTACGAATAAAACGAGAGATACTACGAGGGACTAAACACGAAAATATTTGAGTAATGGTTTTCTACCTTAAACGAATAAAGGGACTTATTCTAACTTCACGTTTTGAACAAACTTTAACGAAAACCTATTGAATGAATTGAAAGGTGCGTTTTCATGCTCAATATACGTTTTGAAAGTATAAACCTATAACGTACACTTTAATAGCAAAGTAACTACGTTTTCGAGAAACATACAAGTATACACACAAAACTATCACCAACGGGTCGTATACGTTTTGAAAACGAAATACTTTTCAACTTACAAGTCGAGTGAACAACTAGCATAGATATGCGGGTAGCTATCTACACAAACTTTGATGTGCGGGTAGCCATCTTCTTTTACAAACATAGATATGCGGATAGCTATCTATACAAACTTAGATGTGCGGGTAGCCATCTTCTTTTACAAACATAGATATGCGGGTAGCTATCTATACAAACTTAGATGTGCGGGTAGCCATCTACAATTACAAACCTAGATATGCGGTTAGCTATCTACTTATACAACCTCATGCGTTTAGGGCGCTAGGAGGCTACTTTGGGCAAAACACTCTTATAAAACGCTAGCACTCACATAAGCTCACCAGGTGAGTTCACAGCCCCTATTTTACTGCTTTTTACTGCTTTCTAAATTTGGGGTGAAAAACATATGTACTGTTTACATACAAACTGATTTCATGCGATGATTGAAAACCTGACAACGAATCCTTGTGCGAACCTACGTTAAACTAGTTGTAGTGCATAGAAGTTCTCATGACTACAAACTATAACCATTAGGTAGATGACGTTAGCCACCGAATATGCGAATAGTACTATTGGGATGACATCCCTCCCACTTTTGTTAGTCATGCTAACTGCCGACTGTATGTCGAGACGAGGAGCGTATATTTTATTGGTCCCAGGCAAAAACAACTAAAAGTCGTGGTTTGGTTATAGCCCTAGGTGTCGGCACTTTAACTCGTAAGGTCTTGTAAACCTTCGGGGGATCATCGTCAGCTACTTATTGTTTCAAACTATATATATCATCCTACTACTTGCCATGGATGGCACAAACGACTTGTGAAACGATTACCAACTTTTGGTTTAAATGATGATGTCTTAAACCTGTGAATTTCACTCAACAATTTTGTTGATCCTTTTAACTATGTTTTTCAGGGAATTAGCAACGACGTAAGATCATGCATGCATACTTTGGGACCCTTGCTCACTACGATGAATAGGATGCCATACTTTTGATAACATTGAAACTATGATTTTATGATTAAAATGTTAATCATATCGTTTTTGTTAAATATCTATCGTTCTTGGGAATACAATGAATATGTAACCGTTGAATCAAACTATTTATGGCATTCTAAGTTAATGTTTGCGATAATCATATGCTTATTGATTGATCGCGTCACGCCCCCAAGCTTCCGCAATTATTAAACGAGACACGATTTTATTGGGGTGTGACAGTACATCATACAGACTCAGAGTACACAGACTAAGAAGAACACTTAGTTAAATTGTGCATATTTAGATTTTGACTCTTCAGATTTATCGTTGCTAGACGAGTAGCTGATGCCATCGCCTAGTATGAGGCGAATCGCAGTCGCGACCACGCCGTCAACGGTAGCGGAACCATAGAGAACATTGCTAGAAGAAACCAAGCTGAAGAACAAACTAACGTCACCAGAGAAACCGAGAATACCCAACGTGGGTGTTCATACAAATTGTTCTTGGCTTGTAAGCCAACAAACTTCCATGGTAATGAGGGCGCTATTGGAATCGTTCCCACTGGATTGAGAAGATGGAATCTGTTCTCGACATCAGCAACTGTTCACTAGACTGTATGGTGAAATAAGCCACTTGTACTTTAGCTGACAAGGCATTAACCTGGTGGAATGCCCAAGTACAAACACTCGGAAGAGAAACCGCCAACTCCCTCTCTTGGGAGGATCTGAAGACAATGATTCTAGAAGAATTCTGTCCCCGCAACGAACTCCAGAAAATTGATAACGAACTGTGGGATATAAAGATGATCGGTTCCGATATCACCACTTACACTACGAAATTTCAGGAATTAGCCCGCTTAGTACCACACATGGTCACTCCCGAGTACAAGCGCATCGAGAGGTACATCTGGGGGTTGGTACCTAAGATTTTAAGCCTTGTGACTTCATCTCAACCGGCTACATTTAAGAGCGTAGTAAGTTTGGCGCACAGGTTGACTGATGAAGCAGTGAGAACGGGATCACTGACAAGGAAACAAGGTTCGAGTGCGAGTGGACCGAGCAAGGTGGAGGGAAGAAACTTTGGGACAGATAAGAGGAAGTAGAGTAGTGGAGGAAATGACCGGCAGGGTCAACAGTTTAATAGACGTCAAGGAAACCCGAAGGTATTCACAGGAACCACCTCAACAACAAGTGGTTATCAGGGGAATAGGCCAAAGTGCGGCAAGTGTGAGAGACACCATGAGGGAAGGTGTATGTTCTGTAGGAATTGCAAACAGTGGGGTCATCAGGCCCAAACCTGCAAAGTAAACCCTCCCAACCGAGTCAACAATGATCGACAAAACACGAGATGTTTCGAATGTGGCGACCCGAACCACTACGGAAACAAGTGTCCCAAACTCAACAACAACAACAACAACAACAACAACAACAACCGAACCAACAACAACGCCCAACCTACACGTGGACGAGCATTCGTCATTAGGGCACAGGAAGCGCGCCAGGACCCCAACACTGTTACTAGTACGTTTCTTGTAAATCACCAATATGCTTAAGTATTATTTGATTCGGGTGCCGATTTAAGTTTTGTGTCTGCTGAATTTAAACCATTACTGGGAATAGAATCTCGTAAGCTAGACACTAAATACACAATAGAACTAGCAGACGGTAAACTAATAGAAACCGAAGAAGTTGTACCGGGATGTACCCTATCTCTTGAGGGTCATCCTTTCGAAATAGATTTGTTGCCAGTAGAACTAGGAAGCTTTGATATCGTAATCGAAATGGATTGGCTATCCAATAATCGTGTTGAACTTCTTTGCTTCGAGAAAATAGTACGAATTCCTTTGCCATTTGGCGATACCCTAATAATCCAAGGAGAAAAGAAACGGAGTGCCCTGAAGATGGTAAATTGCATAAAAACTCGCAAGTATATACGAAAGGGATATCAAGCTTTCCTAGCTCATGTCGTGGAAAATAAAACCGAAGAGCAACGCATAAAGGACATACCAATCATACGTGATCACCCCGGAGTGTTTCCTGAGGATTTGCTAGGACTACCACCCCCGAGACAAGTTGAGTTTCGTATTGACCTAGTACCTGGAGGCGCACCGATTGCGCGCTCACCCTACCGTCTCGCTCCATCTGAAATGCAGGAGTTGTCCTCCCAACTACAAGAACTCCTAGACCTAGGATTCATCCGGCCGAGCTTTTCACCTTGGGGAGCTCCGATGTTATTTGTAAAGAAGAAGGATGGATCCATGCGCATGTGTATCGACTACCGAGAACTAAACAAAGTAACTATCAAGAACCGATACCCTTTACCACGCATCGATGATTTATTTGATCAACTTCAAGGTTCCAGTTTCTATTCAAAAATCGACTTACTTTCTGGATACCACCAACTAAAAGTTCGAGAAGAAGATGTACCAAAAACTGCGTTTAGGACTCGCTATGATCATTACGAGTTCCTAGTCATGCCTTTCGGATTGACAAACGCACCAGCTGTGTTCATGGACCTTATGAACAGAGTCTGCAAACCTTACCTCGATAAATTCGTCATTGTATTCATCGATGACATCCTTATATATTCGCAAACAAAGGAGGAGCACGAAAGACACCTAAAGTTAATTCTCGAAATATTAGAGAAGAAGAAGCTATACGCAAAGTTCTCTAAGTGTGAGTTTTGGATGCGAGAAGTCCACTTCCTCGGTCATGTAATAAACGCGAAGGGAATTCATGTGGATCCATCCAAAATTGAAGCAATCAAAAATTGGGAAGCACCAAAAACCCCAACTGAAGTACGTCAATTTCTTGGTCTGGCAGGCTATTATCGTCGATTCATCGAAAACTTTTCCAAAATAGCTCAATCCCTCACATCTCTAACTCAAAAGGATAAAAAATTCAATTGGGGCGAGAAACAAGAATCCGCTTTCCAACTCTTAAAACAGAAACTGTGCACCGCACCTATCCTGTCCTTACCCGAAGGAGTTGACAATTTTGTTGTCTACTGCGATGCTTCGCATCAGAATTTAGGCTGCGTCTAAAACAACACGACAAGGTTATTGCTTATGCTTCTCGTCAACTAAAGATTCACGAGAAAAATTACACTACTCATGACTTAGAATTGGGAGCAGTTGTGTTTTCACTAAAGATTTGGAGACATTACCTCTACGGTACCAAATGCACTATCTTTACCTACCACAAAAGCCTCCAACACATATTTGATCAGAAAGAACTCAATATGAGGCAACGTCGTTGGGTTGAATTGCTAAACGACTACGACTGTGAAATCAAGTATTACCCCGGCAAGGCTAATGTAGTAGCTGACGCCCTGAGTCGCAAAGAAGGAATCAAAAGCCGCAGAGTTCGTGCGTTGGAGATGACCATCCACACGAACCTCACCACTTAAATTTGCGACGCGCAGCGAGTGGCTTTAAAGACTGAACGCCTGAAAGGCGAATGGAAAAACAGCTTGAAACTAAAGAGGATGAAACGTTGTACTTCATGAACCGAATTTGGGTACCATGCGTTAACGAACTACGCAAGCTGATACTAGATGAAG
The DNA here is from genome assembly GCA_963921325.1 of Logfia minima. Lineage (NCBI taxonomy): Eukaryota > Viridiplantae > Streptophyta > Magnoliopsida > Asterales > Asteraceae > Logfia > Logfia minima. The sequence continues at coordinate 23,821,352 of OY992775.1, read as the reverse complement.
CTCATAAGTCCAACTACTCAATACACCTAGGTGTTGATAAGATGTATCACGACCTGAAAGGATTCTACTGGTGGCCAAACATGAAAAACGATATCGCTACCTACGTTAGCAAATGTCTGACATGTTCGAAAGTCAAAGCCGAACACCAAAAGCCATCAGGACTTTTGCAACAACCAGAAATGCCACAGTGGAAATGGGAGCAGATAACAATGGATTTCATTACTAAACTACCCAAGACGTCAGCTGGAGCTAATACGATATGGGTGATTGTCGACCGATTGACAAAGTCAGCCCACTTTCTAGCCATCAAGGAAACTGATAGGATGGAGAAACTGATAAGGATCTACCTGAAAGAGATCGTCCCTAGACACGGTGTGCCACTGTCCATTATCTTTGATAGAGATAGTCGATTTACATCTCGCTTCTGGCAATCACTACAAAAGGCACTAGGTACTCGCCTCGATATGAGTACTGCCTACCATCCTTAAACCGACGGCTAGAGCGAGCGAACAATACAAACGCTCGAAGATTTGTTACGAGCCTGTGTGATGGACTTTGGAGGAAATTGGGATACTCATTTGCCCTTAGCTGAATTCTCCTACAACAATAGTTATCACACTAGCATTTAGATGGCACCGTTTGAAGCGTTGTATGGACGCAAGTGCCAGTCACCACTCTGCTGGGCAGAGTTGGGTGACAAACAACTTTCCGGCCCTGAGATTATCCAAGAAACAACGGACAAGATATCTCAAGTTCTTAATCGACTAAAAGCGGCTCGAGACCGACAGAAGAGCTATGCTGATAACCGCCGGAAACCACTCGAATTTCAAGTAGGAGACAAAGTCCTGCTCAAAGTATCGCCCTGGAAGGAGATAGCTCGATTTGGAAAACGGGGCAAACTAAACCCACGATACATAGGACATTTTGAGATCCTTGCGAGGATTGGTCCTGTTGCTTACAAACTAAAACTACCTCAAGAATTGAGCAGCATTCATGACACTTTCCACGTGTGCAACTTGAAGAAGTGTCTTTCTGACGAAACTCTAATCATACCTCCCGACGAAGTCTGTGTTGATACACGACTCAATTTTGTGGAGCAACCAATTGAAGTGTCGGACTGGAAGGTCCAAAAGCTCCGGCGAAGTCGGATAAAAATTGTCAAAGTTCGTTGGAACTCAAAATGTGGCCCAGAGTTTACTTGGGAGCGTGAGGACGAAATGAGAAGAAAACATCCGCATCTTTTTGAAAACACGCCAGTTGATCAAAGCATTACTAAGATTTCGGGACGAAATCTCTTTAACGAGGAGAGAATGTGACAACCCTCGAAAACCGGTATAAATTCATACACAATTAACATGCATTCTTACGTTAATTCTCTCTTAATGAAATCAAACTTGATTGAAACATGAGATAAGTCTAGCACACGCCCACCTTGGCACATTTTGGTGTACTTATTTAGAATTGCGCGAATTAAATCGGATGACTTCCGAAAAGTGCGAACGTTGGTGATAACTTTCATAATTAACGTAAATCTATTAATAATTAAATAGTAGTTATTATACTATATTATTGTGCTAGATTAAAAGCATAACATTTCCAGATAATCGAATAAACGTGTACACAATTTAAATTGAGCACAACGGTTACTACGAATACGCCATTATTTAAACGAATTAAAATCGTGACACGCGAATATTATCGAGATAATATACAATATTCTAAACCATTGTGGTTACCCTTAATTTCCATAATTCTCTAATTAACCTTAATAACCTAAATTACCCCTAGTTAATCCCTAATTAACCAAACTACCTAAATATCTTTTCTAGTTGGTCAAGAAGTCAAAAGGGGGACCCTACCCCTTGACCTTCCAGCCGTCTCTCACCATCTCCCCATCCCTCCCTCATTTTCTTCCTCTTTCTTAACTTCACACTCAACCAACACATGCCCTTTTTATATAATACATTTCATACCATGCACACCACCACCCTTGCATTATCTTTAAGTGTTACTACTAGCTAGAATATACACACAAACTCTTCTTTTCCTCTCCCTTGTTCATTGCACAACAGCAGCAGCCCATCACCACCATCTTGCTCAAACAGCTCATCAAACAACCATCCTACATCCACCCTTCAACCGCCCTTGAACCACCCTCCACCACCATGAACCACCATCACTAAACCCCTCTTTTTATGTACTTTTAACCATCAAAACGTGCACACGTCATCTTCATTATTATCATTTCATCAGCATCATCTTCATTATTTATTATTATCTTGCAAAAACTCTCAAGAACTCATTGTAAGCATACTATCACTATAAACTCTTTGATTCTTTCATTTAATTACTTATATGATAGTTAATATGTGTTAGATGTTCACTCGTGCTAGAAATCAACTTAAAAACACGAATTTGGTTGGATTATAACAAAGATTTGCTAAAATGAACCAACACAAAGACCAAAACGGAAAGTATAATTTCGGATAGAAACTTTGGTCGACTTTGGAGTGGCATAACTCAGTCGAATCTTAACGAAATTTAGTGTTTTCTGAGTCTAAAATCAAGTTTAAAGTGTTAGATTTCCAACCCCACCGGTTTCATAATTTTTAGACAAGTATTGGTACTTTAAAATGTATTTTTAAACCAAGATGTACAAACAGTTCCTAAAAGTCAGAAACTGACCCAACTTTAGAAGGTCATAACTTTCAAACCACGGATCTAAATGAAGTGATTCTTTTTCCTACAAGTCCCATATTGTGTTAGCTTTCAAAGTAGTATGATTACACTATGTGAAAGTATGTATAACTCCGTGTACAAACAGATCTTTGACCAACTGTCAAGAAAGGGTACTGTTGGACGTTTGTGTAGTATTAAATATTTTTGAACCCCTTAAACGTAACCAAAAATTATGAAACCTACATTTCTGAAAAACTAAGACATAGGGGAACATGTGGTAAAAATTTCATAAAAGTCTAAGCTCATTTGACTAGTCAAAATCGTAGCTAAAGAAGGACTAAATCCTGGACAGAAACTGTGAAAAATGGTGAGAATGTTGGATTGCGGACTGCGAACTGCGAACCGAGTCAGTTCGCAGGGCAAGTTGCAATGAGAACCGAGTCAGTTTGCAGGTCGAGATTGCGATGCGAATCGAGTCAGTTCGCTGAGCAAGATTGCAATGCGAACCGAGTCAGTTCGCTGGGCAAGAACGCGATGCGAACCGAGTCAGTTCATTGGGCCAAGTTGGGCTGCGAATTGAGTCAGTTCGCAGAGCCCAAAACTCACAAACCTTGAATCCAAATGCGATGAAAATGTACATATATATATATATGGATATAGATATGTGAATATATATATATATATATATACAAGAAATCAACAATTCACGTTAATTATATAATGCGTATACAAGGGTATTATAATGTGGACTTAATCGAGTTTTAATGTTTTTGAAAAGTAATAAGGATCACAACGTGTCGTTCTCATTTGAAATAACGTTACATGATATTCAAGCCCGTTGATGGAAAATTTATAAACCTAGTTGAGTGAACAACTGGCATAGACTGACTATTGAGTCGTCTACGTATATTGATATAAACTCTTGCGTCTAGGGCGCTAAGAGACTTTGTTTGGACGTTTATATATAGCCATTTTGCTAGCACGCTCGGACACAGGTGAGTTCACAGCCCCTATTTTACTGCTTTTTATTGCTTTCTAAATTTGGGGTGAAAAACATATGTACTGTTTACATACGAACTGATTTCATGCGATGATTGAAAACCTGACAACGAATCCTTGTGCGAACTTATGTTAAATTAGTTGTAGTGCATAGAAGTCCTCATGACTATAAACTGTAACCATTAGCTAGATGACGCTAGCCACCGAATATGTGAATATTACTATTGGGATGACATCCCTCCCACTTTTGTTAGTCATGCTAACTGCCGACTATAAGTCGAGACGAGGAGCGTATATTTTAATGGTCCCGGGCAAAAACAATAAAAGTCGTGGTTTGGTTATAGGCCTAGGTGTCGTCACTTTAACTCGCAAGGTCTTGCAAACCTTCGGGGGATCATCGTCAGCTATTTATTGTTTATAACTATATATCATCGTACTCTTGGCCATGATTGACACGATATGAATTGCGAAACAATTACTAAACGATTGGTTTAAATGATCGAGTCTTAAACCTGTGGATTTCACTCAACAATTTTGTTGACCTTTTAACTATGTTTTTCAAAGAATTAGCAGCGAAGTAAGATTTGCATGCATATTGGGACCCGCGCCTACCTTATCATTTAGGATGCCATTTTTGAGAAACTCACGTGATTTCATTTGTATTACTATAAACTGTTTTAGTTATATTTGTGAAATCTCTAAACGACTGTATTTTGATAACACTACTACTCTTACGACTTGAATAGTCACTACGTTTTGTAACAAACAATTATTGGCATTCTAATACAATGTTCCGTTGATAATCATATGCTCTTGTTAGTTAGATAACTAATCGCGCTCACGCCTCATTCTTCCGCACTTAACTCTGATTAGGGTTTGGTGGGGTGTGACAGGCAGGTAGAACAGCATCCCATTATGATGAACATCGATTTTAAACCCTTTCTCCATTATCACCTACATAAGTTAGCTGAAAGACCCTCAGTGAAAGTAAAAACAAAATTAAAACCATAAATCTAGCATGCATTTATGATAATCATTGTATAACTACATATGGTGATGAAAATAACACTATGTAACAAATAAAAACATGAAATTATACAAAACCCTAACACTAACTTCAACATTACAACTAAAAAACAAAAAAAAGTGCAAAACCCTAACCTTAAAAGCATCGATTGTTGAAATCCAAGTCAAAACATTCATTTTTGTTCATATGATATAGATCAGAGTTCGATTACCACATAGTTTTGTGTGGAAGTGTTAGTGAAAGTGTTTGGAAATGAGGGTTAAGTGTGCGGGTATATGAGGGTGACAAGCCCTAGAATTAAAAAACTGGGCTAAATTGGCTTTGGGGGGAAATGATATAGATTATAACGTAGCATCCAACTCCTTAATTTAGTTCTAGTCATCATGCCACTAGCAATTGTTACCGGCTAATGTCTAAACAACTCGTCTAATACACTAATTGTGTGTTTTTACGAATTCAATATTTTAATAGAACCGTGAAAAGGACGATAAAGTTGAATGCATTTTGAGACACTAAGCCCTAAATATATACCACTTCTTGCAAGCGTATCCTTCACATTGCAGCACGAATGCATCTGGATTCAATGGCAGTTTACACTCGCATTCCCTTCATGTATAAATAGTTATTAAAACTATGTCATATATATACACCCTATAGGAAAGGATCCAGAGGGAAGCTCAAGATCTTGGAGAATGAGGGAAACAAATCTCAGCTCTTGATTTCATCATATATATATATATAACATTCATTTCATATGAATGTTAACTCATGTTTTGTTATTATACATCGATGAACGTTACTTAATAGAACATATAAGTTAATATTTATTATAAATGAATGTTTAAGAATATTAAGTTGTAATTATGAGTAACATTCATCCCAAATGAATGTTAACGTTTTGAAAATGTCGATTTTGAGGATTTTTCTGAAGAAAAAAAAACATAAAATTATAGCAACATTGTTCGATTAAATGATGTATATAATCGATTGATTCATATTTCAAGCTTTAATTTGATGAATCCTGCTTGAAAATTATGTTTTGATGGTAAATAGGTATTTGCTTCCCTACTTCCCTCATTATTTTACTTCCCTCTTGATCATCACCTTATATATATATATATATATATATTAATAAATATAAACTCAAAAAACACATCAGGTTGTTTTAGATTTTACTTATCTATTATTTGCTTGTATAACAAAAAAGTTCAAATATACTTTTAAAAATGTAAAAGACTCAAAACACTATTATCCGTGGGGATGTAACATTTGGAAGTAGTTTTGTACTCATAACAGCTAAAATGGTCTTCACTTCCAAGCTTTTCCTGTGCTAAATACGTCTCGAGCGAATGGACCTTACACTTCTCATGTATCGCATTTTCACTTTGCAAATCATAACAATCGAACCACAAAGAGCTCGTTAATACCGTGAAACAACTGCCTGCCTTCCGGAATATCCTCTAGTCGTTAATACCACCGATCCAAGACCTCATGTCCACGTTCCGGAATATCCTCTGGTCGTTCCTTTTCATTCTTGTTATGGAAGGGCTTCATTATGCTCTTCACGATGCAACTAATTATCGTTTAATCAAAGGTGCATCTGCGGGCACTAACGGATTGACGTTATCGCATTTCTTCTTTGCCGATGATGTGGTCATAGTTTCGAAATGGAGTAATCGGGATATGGAAAACATTTTTTACAATTTTGAACGTTTTTTATTTGGCTTCGGGGCTCAAAATTAACCTCCAAAAATCTAACGTTTTTGGCATTGGTGTTTCATCATCAGAATTATCAATCACCTCTCGGCTTGCTGGATGCTCTTAAGGTACATTTCCGTTCACGTATCTTGGTTTACCAATCGGAGTAAACATGAATCTTGCATCTTCTTGGAACTTAATAGTTGACAGATTTAAATCTAAGTTATCATCTTGGAAATCCATCCTTCTCTCAATCGGAGGCCGCTTGACCCTTATTAAATCGGTATTAGGTAGCTTGGGCATCTATTACATGTCTTTATTCAAAGTTCCAGAGTCAATTTATCATTCCCTTGAACGTTTGCGTGCACAATTTTTCTGGGGTAGTGATGGATCTAACAGAAAGCTAGCTTGGATTAAATGGGATCAAGTTTTAGCTTCTTTAGATCATGGAGGGTTAGGTGTTGGAAGTCTAAAATCTTTCAACCTTACTTTACTTCTCAAGTGGCGTTGGAGGTTCGTCACTAATCCTCAATCGTTGTGGGTTGTTGTTATCAAATTGATTCATGGTAAAGATGCTAGTTTGGGCTCCACAGGTTATATAACAAACGGGATTTGGGCTAAAATCATTAGCTCAATCAACTCTCTTCATCCTCACGGCATTATCCCAAAAGTTACGTTACGTTATGTTGTGGGTTGTGGCAATCAAGTTAGATTCTGGAAAGATATTTGGTTTGGTGACGAGCCTCTTTGTCAGCGTTTCAATCGGCTCTATAGATTGGATATGCACGAAGATTGTTTATTTCGGGAACATTTATCCTCATCTGGATGGACTTGGAATTGGCGTAGACCGATTGAGAATGGTCGTATTGGTGCTATGTTTTCCTCTATGTTATCTGCATTGCAACATGTCACTCTTTCTTCAAACCCAGATCGATGGTATTGGCAGCTTGGCAAAGATACTGTTGGAGAAACCCGTGCCCACATTGACGATTATAATCTTCCTTCTACAAATACACCTACCATCTGGAACAAATTCTTGCCTCGCAAAGTCAATGTTCTCATGTGGAGATTGAGGCTAGATCGTCTCCCTAATCGTATAAATCTGTCAAGGTGTGGTATAGAGATTGATTCCATTTTATGCCCAGTATGTAATGTGGGTGTCGAGACGTCCGATCATTGCTTTTTCTCATTTCTCATGTGATCATGCTTCTGTTGTCTGGAGATCTATTCGGATTTGGTGCAGCTTATCTCCTCCTCCATTACTTTCATGTTCTGCTTGTCTTAATTGGATTGATTCCATGCAAAGTTCCAAGGATAAGAAGGATCTTTTATATTTTATTGTTGCCACGACGTGCTGGATTCTTTGGAAATATTGTAATTGTGTCATATTTAAACCTCAAACATTGAGGAAATGTGACATCCTAAATGTTATTCGTTCTTTTTCTTTTTCTTTTTTATTAAAATATAGAAGTGCTAAATTGTCAAATTGGCATGATTAATTAAGAACTCATTTGTAATTTTCTCTAGCTCGCTAGAAGTTTTGTTATAAAATATTATCTTGCTGTAAAAAAAAAAAAAAGCAACGCAAGAAATGAATTTCGAGAAAGAAGCGTTGTAATTCACAAGATCCGCAGCTGTAAAAACAAATCTAAAGCAGCTCAAAACAAAATTAACAAACTGATTATATAAGCATGTATATAATATTTAAATACATTCCACATAATTAAAAGCAAAAAGTTACAACATCAAGTTTATGTATGCACAATCGATAGACGTATAATTGTCCGTACAACAATCAAGGTCGGAGTATTTGTGATATGCATGCACACAAACACAAACACACAAGGACATACATCGATCTACATATAATATTAACATAACATATATATTAGATAATAAAGATAATTTACTTGTGACAGTTAGGGGGGTTCCGAATTCGTTGATGATGTCGGAATCAACTTCAATTCCTGGCATGTATTCACCATTATAAAGTATCTAATTTTTTTTCTTTTTTTGAAAGAAAAAAAGAAAAGAGAGAAAGCGTGCCAAAAAATGTTAATCGAAATGGTAGGTTTTAGAGATAATACATAATGTACGTAGAGTGTCTCTGGTTGGACACTTCGTTAATTGTACATTAAAATATTTATTAGGATTTAGTATTCAAAAATGCATCTAACTTTATTAAAAAAGTTATTACATTTAAAATCTTTAATTTCTATTGAGCAAATAAAACATTTTAGTTTACTAGGCTGCATTAAAATTAAACAGGTGTGATGGATGTGAACAATTGACAAACTAACAATTACTTCGTCTCTAATCTATATATATATGCTATGGTCAAAACTAATGATATTATCTCTGGAATTCAAAAGTCTAACTCTTGTATCATTATTTGGGGTTTATAGTAGGTAAATTTATGTAATTTTACACATTTTACTATTGATTTATTCAATTTTAAAATATTTTATTGTACGTATTTACGTATTAAAATCGTCTGTTACTTGCTACTTTATATATAGAAACTAACAAAAAAACATATCAATTTGTGTCGTCAAAAATATACAATATAAGATTTTATAACTTGAATACATACGATGGTAATTTTATGAATATAGTCGTAAAAGACTATCGTATAGTTTTAATGCATATCATAGTAAAAGATGTAAAGTTCATTACATTCTTAAATTATAAACCCTTTGAAAAATAACATAATAATAATAATAATAATAATAATAGATTTCCTTATCACAAAAATGTGAAGTGTAAACTTTGTGCTAATTTGACGTGTATCACAGGAAAAATAAAAAATAAAAAATATCAACCACATCCTCATATTTTAAATATGATGAGATTGCTTTAGTGAAGAATAACATATGCAAATTTAGAATCCTCTCGAGTAATATAATATGATATAATATAATAGGTTTTATTGTGATAGAAGATGTAAAGAAAATAAGTTCACCGTCAACTTTGTTGTTATCTAACAAAACACACATGCATGATCGAACATGTTAAAGAATAAGAGCCCCAATTTCTCTAACCATTACCAGGGCCCTACTAGCCTCATCATCAGATATTGCAAAACGGAGACGGCATGGAAAGTATTTCGTGAGAAGAGATGGTAAGTAATACAATTTCTTTAAGATATACAACTAGCGAACGTTGTGCTTTATAGAAACTGAAAACACATGAGCAAAGCAATTTACATAAACTAATATCATAGAGGTAAAACATTGTCAGGAAATAAAAATTAGATTCAGCACCAATCCGTACACCTACATGAATGAACAGTTGCTCTAGAGCTCTTCAAAATTCCAGAACAACCAAAGAAAACAGCAAATTATCATGTCATTTGCAAAAATACCCGCAAGATTGATGGAGGATTATGCCTTGATTTTCTTGTTTCCTCCATTTGATTTTCGGGACTTGCGTTTCTTTGGAGAACGTTTCTTTAAACCTTCTACATCGGCCTGTTCTTGCCCTTCAGTCGCAACCTCCATAGCATCCACCGCAGACTCGTCTTTTGGGTTGTCTACAACACCCATTTCTGGTTCTGGTTCTGGTTCTGCTTCGACAATAGACATCCTATTAAGTGTGTAATCCAACAGGAATGTACTCCTTTCCAGCCTGCCCGTCCTGCTGTAATGCCTTTGCGAATATGGGATGAGTCCTTCAAGAAGTTCTCCAACACCTTTCATCTTAAAAATAATAATTGTGAAAATTAAGTGGCATTTCTTAATTGTGTAATCCAACATCCAACTTCACGTTAAAAGTTTGTTTTTGAATCGGAATTCTGATATTTGAAGTAGCAAAACTATAACGAGACAGGAAAAGAACGTATTGCAAAGATATAGTGGATACCTTAACTATCTCCGTAGGTGGAAGAATGCCGAAAACCTGAAAAAGAACAAACTGGGCAATGTGACAGAGCTTTGGCTTCGTGTTCCATTCTCTAATGTACTCCAACAATTGACGATATTCTTCTGTGCTGAGAACACCCAGAGCTTTCTTCACCTGATCTTTCGCATCTTCCCTCCTGCAGTATGTTTCAGTTTCAGATTCGAGGTGGCAAATTGAAGCCAAAACAGATAATATGCCATGGTTGGGACCCGGAACAATGTCTGAATTTTTTATATTAAAATTAAGGTGTATACGATTACAATTTATAAACATTATGTAGTTTCATTAAAAGAATGATTTGAAGGGTTGCATGCATTCAGTATACAATATCGGCAAACATTTTACCTGTTTGACACTTTGACCCATTTACTTTAAGCTATTATATATTTGACACAGTTGACCTGTTAGAGATATTAACATAACACAAATCAACCTATTTCACAAGTATACTGGATAAATTGCAACTTCTAAAAATTAAATTAATTTAAACTAGTCCCGTTTTTACAGGCAAAGTGCGCCAAATAACTCAAACAGCTTGTGTGGCCTACAAAGCTCAAACGCAAGATGAATAGCCTTGGTGTAGTTGGCATCTAATACAGCATTTTCAAGCTCTTGGCATTTTAATACACTTTCCTCCTGCATAAGCAACACATTTTCTAATTCCATTAAGTTAAGATCATACATAGCAATCGTAATATTAACTTAAATTTTTAAGATTCCTTGTTATTCTAGATGTTGAATATGATGACATGTGTAAATAATGACGAACAAAATAATAACCAAAATGAATTGTCAGATATGTTACCTCTTTCTGGAATGCATCCTCTCTATCTGCAGCAGTAGAATCATGCCACAGATTAATCACAGCATCACTGCCACCAGTGGCCAGCATTTCTGTTTTCTTTCCAACAGTCAAGGCCCACACCTAAGAATGCATCAGTAGAAAACACAGGTAAATTCATAGGATGGGTTAACAAATGGGTCAGGTTGACCCACTGACACTTTCTGAAATTTACAGGCGAGTACTTATATAAATGATTACATTATTTACATCTTTTATAAAACTTGGAAGGTCGTAAACACTTAAGTATGCTTTGGATAACTACTAAATTGTTTAACCTGTTTCCTTACAGAAAACCTTTTAAAATTATCTATTTGACACGTTCACAATAAAATATAACCCGAATTTGCCTCATTTAGTTAAACAACAAAACAAATGAGATCAACTTCTAACCTTGTCCTCATGTTGATCATAAGTTGCTACGCACTCATTTATCTTAACAGTCCAAAGCTTTACCAAACCGTCAGCACCTACATAACACATGATACTATCAGGTCTAACAATCACAAAGTAAAAGCGTTAGGATGATGGGATTTAAATGAAAGATAAATTGCTTCCTTACCACAAGAAACAAACTGAGCCCCACGTGTAAGAAATTGAACTTTGAATACACTTGATGTGTGTCCTTCAAATGTTTTTAAACAAGAACCATCTGATATAGCCCACATCTTTATAGTCTTGTCCCCAGAGCCGGTTATAACACACTGATCAACTGGGGAAAATTCTACAGACCATATTCCTCTTTTGTGCCCTTTAAGTACAACACCGGGAGTTAACTCTGGAAGCTTCCATATACGGGCAGTACGATCCTGATCACAGAAAGATGCGATATGACAATTGGACGCAGCAAGAAAAAGAATAAAAGAAAATAAAGATAATGGTACAAAGTTCAACCCATTTACTTATCAGATTGTTGATTTGGGTTATGCACTTACATTTTATCTGAAACTTAGAAAGTGGGCACATAACAAATCAGATCAAAAGTTGCCCAAAGTGTATTACTCTCGTTAACTTTAACAAGCAGAACCATGGCAGAAGGTGTATGCCAGTCAACCTGGTCAGATTCAACCCGAACCCATTATAATCCGCTACCCCTTCATTCTGCCACATCTAGCCACAAAAAAGAACTTAAATGCTTACAACACATAATCAACCTACCTGGGACCCACTACATACAAGACTGTCATTCGGTGCAACAGCCAGAGCGTTGATATACTTATCGTGGGCTGCGTTAACTGCTTTAGTTTTTAAACTGACTGCATCATTCACATCATCTGAAAGGTCATCTAAACTCCATACCTTCAGGGTGAGATCACTACAGATGACAACAAAAATTTTTATAGATAACCATACAAACTTTATACCAGCAGAAAAAAGCTAAATGAGAAAGTGGAAGGTAATAGGGGATTCGGAAATCAGCTTTACCTACTACCACTAACGAAGAAATTATGTGATTTCTTTGCAAAAGCAACAGCTCCAATGCCTCCCATGTGACCTCTTCCAACTCCAACGCAACATCGGCTGTTGGGATCCCATAATCTTACCTGCGTAGACAACAAAAGCAGACCGTAAGTTAATCAAATCACTGAAACACAAATCAACAATCAAATACACCAAAGTATAACCAAAAAGAGAGCTCACTGTGTTATCTTTGCTCCCCGTTACAATTAAAGTTCTTCCAGAGCTAGTTGTACATGTGTCAAGACATAACACAATATCGGTGTGGCCCGCCAATACATACGAACACGACATCGAGGCAAGATCATACACTCTTACCTGCAAGTGTACAACATCATATTACAAATCAACAAATCTGACATTATTAATCAAACATGCTTTAATAGTCTTAGCAGCATGCCTGTTCAACACTTGTAGCAACAGCAAGAAATTGTTCTTCAACACCCAAGAACTTCATGTCAACTATCTCCTCATTGTATCCCACAAGTCTTTTGTTAAGAGTTAACTGAGAACTTCCTTCAGGAGATTCAGTTGGGAAATAAAACAGAAACTCCTGATCAGCAGTGACGCATAATAACCCTTGACCGGAGGGCAACATCACGGCCGACGTGAAACCTCTTTTAGCTTCATCTTCATCATCTTTACTGACTGTAACATCCGAAGATGCTTGTTGAAAAATAAGCACACTCCACTGCTGCAAATCAAGATTATCAATATCATATAAAATACGAATCCGTGTATTGCACTTCTATGTAAGTTAACAAATAACACCCCTTACGCATGAGAATTCCATATGCGCACAAGCCCATGTTCACCAACGGTGACAAATTGAAATGCAGGCTGATCACTAATTTTCTTGCCTTGTAAACATGAAACAAATGGAGATGTTTTACCAATAACACATATAGCTTCAATTGCCTCATTTGTAGGTACACCCATAGTGCAACTGTAGTCATTTAGGTTCCACAAGTTTACGACCTAAAGTAATCAGTACATCAAATTTTTAATAGCAGGTAGAGAAACACATACATCGCAACATCATAATAACAAGAAAGTGGATTATATACTAATATAAAAAAAATCCAAATCAGATAAATAAATAGTATAGAAATACCTGATCTCTGCCACCACTCAACAAAGTACATCCATCTTCCGTTATTGCAATGGAAGTCACTGCTGAACGATGTCTGTCTAAAGTTGCAACACATTTCTTGCTTGTAAGATCCCAAATTCGTACAGTTGTATCATTGCTTCCAGAAAATAACTAAGTGAAAAAGATTTATAAATTACTTCTTTAATCAATTAAAAAACTTTTTTCATCAATGTTACATATTTCTGAATCATAAAAACTTACGAGTAAACGATTAGGATCAGGATGGAAAAGAACACTATTCACAACCCCTTCATGACCCTTAAAAAAATGCGTGCAAAATCCACCATCAACATCCCACACAAGAACTTTGCTGTCAGCTCCAGCAGTTGCGAGCAATCCACCAGAAGCATGACCTGCCATACCCATTACAGGCCCCTGGTGACCCTGCACAACTCCAATAATACAATTACTTATATAATCTACTATATATCACATGCAAGCGATAAGCCCATTTAACAATCAATAAGAGGAGGAAAAAAAAACTGTAACTTTACCTTCCAAGACCGCAAGCATTTAAGAGACTCAAGATCCCAAACCCTAATTTGACGACTATGACTGGCCGAAAAGAGAAATTTGTCATCAGGGCTAAGAGCAAGTGCGGTAATGGTCTCGGAATCTCCTTCAATAGTGGACTTAACTGAAGAACTGGAAGAATCAACTATAGTTATAGCGTCGTTACACGCACACACAATAAACGATCCATCCGAAGAGATGGTGTGCGGTCCACCAGAGTAAAACTGTTGCAACCATGGAACGCATCGATAATTCTTTTTCAACGTCACCGTAGCCATACTAATTCAGTATATATTTAGCTTACAATAATTTCAGGGCCTTAATTTATGCTGCATGGGTTATACAATAATACATACAATTAGTATCTGCAAATACAAGGGTAACTTTTAACAGGTTAGTTAAAAGCGATAAACCCTAATCACGAAACCCATGAACATAAACAAAAAAAACTTATGAGCTATCCATCTAATTTGAGAGCAAGGTTGAAAAAGTCACTAGTTGGGTACTAGTCGGGGAGTAGTAGGATTTAACTTTTTTTTACAATTAAATAATAAATTTCAAAATTATATAGAAGAGAACCATAAACATAAAGATAAATAAATACTCAAGAACAAGTAACATGTAACAAGGGCTAAATAAACCCGACATAAATAACAGGAAGTCAGGAACAAACATTTTGATCATGTAACATGTAACATTCAATAATCCCAGAACAAGGGCTAAACAATCAATAATCAAAGTGACAGGAACATAAATAAACAAAGTGACAGGAACAATCAATAAGCATGTTTGTTTACCCAACATAAATAATATGTAACATGTAACAATCAATAATTCACAACATGAATAGACAAACAAAACTAATCCCAGAACAAGTTTGGATCTTTTGATCATGACAAGAAAGAAGTACCAGCATGATTAATTCATTATATAAAACTCAAAAACAAAATCACAATCAAAATCAAATTCGAAATTAAAGAAATGAACAATTGAACATACTCAAAAATCGAAATTAAAAACGAAAGCAAACCTTGAAGAAACCCAGATATATGCGTTTGTACGCGATTTTGAGAAACCCAGAATGAAAAACGTGATTTTGGGCGTTTGCGCGCGATTTTGAGAAACCCAGATACCCTGTGCGCGCGTGTGTAAATAGCAGCCCAAATGTGTTCCAAACCCTAAACCCTACTTTCTTAATTCTTAGAGAAATTGTCAGTTTTTGTTAGTTACATTCTTATTAAAATGTAAGACCAACTTTGACTTCTAATTTTAATTCATATTAAAATGCAAGACCAAGTTTGACTTAAGGAATTTGATCGACTTTGATAAAAAAATATTCAATTTTGACTCACTTTTTCGACTTTAACTCGTCTAACGGTGTTGACTTTCGTTGACCAACTTTTAGAGCGACTTGGACTAGCGGCCAACTCCTAATAACCAACTAATCCGGGATTAGTCGGTCGACTTTTAGAACCTTATTTGAAAACATAGCAAAATAACAACTTATAGTTATTGTGAAACCCCGGCGGCAAAAGCATAAATTTGAGTCCGGAATATATTCAGGTATTCAAAAAAGTAAAACACGTTAAATCCTAACAAATTGATTAGTATTTAAATGTTAAAATACTGACTCTTGAAAAGTGTTGATACCATTGAATAAAAAGACATTACTCATAATTATACATATGGAATTTGATTATGTGTTTGGAGCATAATGATCAGTTAGCTTACATGGAGTTGCAAGGTTTAAGCGGCAAGAGTGAAGAGATGAGAAAGCAATTGTGAAAGAGGGAAAGCCTCCCAAGATGAATAAGATTTGCTAAATGGGCCGATGAGTTTTTCATTGGACATGTGTTTTTTAACAACTCAAAAAAAAATTTAGGAAATACAACCTAATTTTAATGTCTTGAAAATGATCGGTCAAACCAAGAAAATGAAGCCTTATAAGTCGGTCATAAACCGATTTTTCTACATGTTTGATCAAGTCAATAACCGGTCGAACCGGATTGAACCGAAACTGGTTTCAACTGGGGTTTTTTTTCACTTTTTTAATTTTAATTTTCTTTTTTTTTAAGAAAGAATATTTGAATTGTTAAACTTAAATGAGTAATTGTTGTTCAAGGTAAAAATATTAGTGCTTATGGCAGGGGAATGCACTCAACTTTTACGGGATGTCTATTGTATGCACCCAACTTTACGTATGTGTATTTAATGTATCTAACCGAGAAAAAATGTTCAGTAAGGAACCTACTACGTCAGCGGTAAACTCCACATTTATGCCACGTCATCGTCCACATCTTCTCCGGTCATTTTCATTAAATTAATGGAAACCCTAATCCACTTAATGGAAAACTAAACGGAAAACTTAATGGAAACCCTAATCCAAGAAATTAAAACCCTAGATTCTAGGTGGAGATGGAATTTTAGGGGTTTTTACAATATTTTGATTGAGTTTCTAAAATTCAAGAATAAAGCAAATACTCAGCAAGGTTTCTAGTCAAAATCGTCCAAAAAACAAGATTCTTCAAGTACCCAAATCTCTAATTTAACCTCTTCCAGTTAAAAAAGAAGTGATTTTGCAAGTGGGAATTCAAGAAAGCTTGTGAATTCTGACATTTCAGCCCCATTGAATACCTGATTCAAACCCAATGAAAAGAATTTTCGAAATGGCGCGCCTGTAACTGTATCTATCTTATGAATCTTTACCGACTTTTAGAGATCTTCCAAGCAGTGAGAAACATAATTTGTTTATAAAGAAAGTAACCATGTGTTTTGTAGTGTTTGATTACACTGACCCAACAACAAACCTCAAAGAAAAAGAGATAAAGAGACAAACTTTATTAGAATTAGTCGATTTCGTGGCTTCTAATAATGTTAAGTTCACATAACCGATTATGCAAGAGTTTGTGAAAATGGTATCTGCAAATTTGTTTAGAGAGCTCACTCCACAACCGATTAGGGTTTTCCATTAAGAGGGTTAGGGTTTCCATTAATTTTATGAAGATGACCGGCGCTAGGTGGACGATGACGTGGCATAAAATGTGGTGTTTACCGGTGACGTAGCAGGTTCCTTACGTCGAATGAAAACTTTTCCCGGTTAGATACATTAAATACACATACGTAAAGCTGGTTGCATACAATAGACATCCCGTAAAAGTTGGGTGCATTCCCCTGCCATAAAGCCCAAATTATTAAGATAGACTGGAAAACAAGCGTTAATGACTCTTCTTGTTCTTGTGCTGACTTACTACATATGAAATTCGTCATATTATAGTGTTTAATTTTTCTTTCAGTTGGAATCCAAAAATGCCGGTGTATTTAAAATAGCTTTTGCATTTTATTGTGAGGTAAATATCCAATGTCAAACTTGTAATGTGAGTTTATTTACAATTAGGACTCTAGATCTTATTTTTTATTAAATTTTTTGATGAGATGTACTTAAATTTTTGGAAAATCGCAATTATACAAAAATCAGAAATCATATCTTCGGTTTTATGTCGATTCAAACACACACAGACGAAAAAACCAATTCTACAAAAAAAAACCCAAGATCTATACGATTAACGAACGGAAGTCGCCATAAACCTGCTCGAACACAAACCCTAGTTGAATCTCGATCCGACCTGTTAATCGATAGGTGGAGGTGGTTATTGATAGGGCTTTGATTATGTGTTTGAGTCCAGATCTGATTGTGAATAGTTGTGGCTAAATGGCCGTGAACGAAGTTGTTGTTTACATCTGCCATGGCCGGAAAATCGAGAAAGTAGATCGAAGGTGAGATGTGACCAGTTACGCTTATTTCGTACGTAATCTCCGTTTCTTCATCTTGCGTAAGTTGTGATGTATTACCGATCTGCAATGTTTAGAAATCGTTTATGTTTCTAATCTTCAATTTTTGTGGTGGTACATGGCGCCCAAGGATGGAGGTTTTAATGGATGGGTAAATCGATTTAGCCATTGCCATCGTCAAATTTAGATATGATTTTTGGCGTTTGTTTATTTGTTTCATGTTTTGTTCGTAGTTCAATTTTAAGGATTTGTTTGTTTGTGGTTTTCCGAATTTGAATTTGTGGGTTTTTGAATTAAGGATTCTGGTAGTATGAAGAAAAGAAAATGGAACAATTTAGGGTTTTTAAAAATGGCAGTGGCTAAGGAAAGAAAAGAAACAAAGTAAGGGCATTTTAGTCATTTTACATTATTTAACGGGGAAACTTAACGAAACTTAAAAAATTGGACTAATCTGGCAAAAATACCAACCTGAGGGACAAAAAGATTGACCAAACTCGAAAAAGGATAAAACTGTCAATACGCGACTACCAGAGGGACAAAAACGACAATTTCTCTAACACATGTGTTAATAGCCACGTGTTAAAAGCTAGTAACACATGTGTTAGTAGCCAATAACTCATGTGTTAGTAGACAACAACACATGTGTTAGATGTTAACACATGTGTTATATATCCAGGCTCAGTCTACCCTCTTAAAGACCTTATCATGACTTCTCTACTCGCTATCGAATGGACCATCTCTTAGTATGGGTCCAACCCATGAAATAGACCGATCCTGACCAACCCAAATTCCTCATACGGGTAACTTTCAGCAAAGGGGTAATTACCAACAAAATGCAAAGACAAATATGCAGCCAATGTTCTAGAATATAACCTTCCCCTCTCCAAGATCTCTAAACCCAAAAACCCAATCTGCTGAACTATTAGTCACAGCTAACTCACTCTTAGTATTGATCAGATTTCCCATTGATGAGCATCTTATAATTAAATCAGCAATTGGATTTTTTGACAGCACAAAGTTGATTGTCGAGTTGCATAGCAATCACTTCATTATAAGTTGAACTTAAGTGATATAACAACGACGAAAAATAATGAAACCTTCTCTTAGTGAGTCTGTTGATTGCCCATCTCCTGTAAGTTAAGCATAACTTCTCATTGACTAACTTTTGAAGAAAGTTCATATTGTATTCGGTGACCCTCACTTCAAATGTAATTCTTTGAGCTATTTCATACGGTATCCCAATTTCTCCAACACCTTTATACGTGTCGCCCGTTATGACACTACGTGAAGAGAACCCAGACCCTTTGCTAATAAACAGTGTGTTCATCTTCTCAAGCCAGGCTTTTGTAGAAGAAGAATCGCTAAGCGATGTAGCAATTCCATAATGCGTATTTCTACCAGGGATAGCCTAAAAGAATTATAAGTAGCATTTGAAGATAGCAAAAGAAGACGTTAATTATACAATGAAGATGGTTCTATAAAAAGGTCCCAAGTGAAGAAGAAGATTACGAACAATAACTAATTTAAATTTGAAAGATTATCTATTTGCTTTATTTTCAAGCACATTATCTATAGAAGTTAACTTATTCAAGGTTTTATAGGAGTCTTGTAGTATTTAGGAGATATTTTGAGGTTCCCAGGTCTAGTCAACTAAGATTTGGACTCATTAACAGCCTTTAACATCCATTAAATGTGTATCGTTTACATGCCTTATTAAACCTCCCTGAACTTGAAATCAACCCATGTGACTTACAAACGTGTCTCGAAAAGTATAAACTAGTAAGATTAATGGGCAGACTCCTAAATATTTAAAAAATCCGTGTCAGAGTATTTAACTGAATCAACTAAAGCCAATGTTGCCATTTCAACTTCGAACAGCGATTGCAATTTTGACACCTACACTTATGAATGAGTCAATTGGGAATAGTGCTGCTTCTAGTGGATCAATCAAGCAAAACTAAAAGAAAGTAGCTAAAAAGGGTCCAAATGAGTCAAACAGATAAAAATTCGCCCAACATGTATTTTTAATGACATTCGACAAGCTATCTGTTTATGAAATATTTAAAATTTACAGAAAAAAATTTAGCTCAACCTAACACATACCAAAAATGACACATTGACGGAACCCATTTTGACCCATGACATCGAGGCAAGTGGAAGATTACATAAAACATATGATTAACCAAAAGTCCACATAAAAATCTGAAAGAGAAGCACCTTAGCACCCCTAGATTGCATATATTGTGTCACAGCCACTTGCAAATCATTTACTTCAACCTCGAGAGACTCAAAATTTGCTTTCCCGGACCTTGAACTCTTAATAATTTCTACTTGCCTCAAAACTTTCTTAAGCATCGGCATTGAGATATCCTAAATATCAATCAAAAAATAATGTTGCATGTTACATTTACAGCGAGTACAAAAAGAAAGATGAAATGGGTTGTACATCCAATAATCATTATAGTTATCGGTACGTCAGAACTCTTGATTAGGTTGAGATACCATGAAAGGAAGGAAACAAACCGTAGATGTAACGGTGAGGCCGTCAGAGACATCTGGAGTGGACAAACAATTTGGGGGGACAGGAAGGTGTTGCATTAGATATCCTTCCTTGACGAAACAACCTCTTCCAGCTAGCTTCTTTTTGGTTGCCTCGGGAATTTTCTTTAAAATTGCCGGCACCTTACATCTTTATTCTTTATATTATATGTATTATATTATATTATTATATTATTAGTGAAAGGATATTATTATTATTATTATTATTAATAGTATTATGACAAAAGTTCATTTAACTGTACAAATATTCGAAAATATAGAAGTATGCATAATAACTCTTAGATCTACATAATCAATGGTCAAGATTAATATATTAAAAAAATTTTAAATCACAATTAGTTTTATAACTTAAATTGGGCGGAGGGGTATTATTGTAATTTTACAGTATTATGTCAAACACAAAAGAGCTACTCAGACAATACTTCATCGCTCTCTAATTCCCTCTATTGCTCCCTATACGCTATAAAACCCTAACTACAAAGCTTCACAAATCTTCAATTGTTGCTCCAAATCTTTGATTGCTACTTTAAATCTTCATTTTCTTCCATCACCCTAAGTGCTTGAATCTTCATTCTCTTGGTGGAATTTTACCTTTCTCAGTAAGGGAAACCCTAGCGCTAATTAAAACGGAAAATACTACACATTCGGCTTTGATTCTTTGGTTGATGTTGTTGATGTTCAAAGTACAGATAATGATTCGTCATATGTTGTTGTTTCTGACAATTCTTCAAATCATATGTTAATATCATATGTTAACCTCCATATCAGTTGATATTTTATTGTTTTCAAATCATATATTTATTTGTTGAGTGTTTGCTTGTTGTTTTATTGTTTATAATTTGTTATATGTTGATATGTATTAATCTAGTTATAAAAATAGTAAAACAAAATCAAAGCTAACTATTACATAACTAGGCAACTGTACCTAATAAGATAATAGTATATCAGTGATAAGTTTACCGAGTAGTCTCTCACGGGAACAATTTATGTGTATTTTGAGGGTTATTTATTAAATCTATCGATTAAAATATAGGGATTGTGCCTCTTAACGACAGGCAGTCAAAGGATGTTTAAATTAAATAAAGAAACTAAATTGATAAGTTAACCAATTGGTAGAAGCATGTTCATCTAGATCTTTTACCACTAGAGTTGGATAATAATTAGAAATGTATTAAACGTATGAGAATTAACACTCTAAATTACTTTTTTTCACAACGCAATTGTCTAATTGGAATCATAAAATGCAAGTGTCCTTGACAAATTATAAACTTCAATTATGAGTAATTAACTCCATTAACTTGAACTTTTCATGAGTACCTGGTGGGTACTATGGGTACTCGGCTGGTAAAAATGCATTTTCAGCCCTGAATCCCTGTTTGAAAGTTGTAGCGCTTTGAGTTCCGAGAATTTGGGCACTTGAATCACCTCAATCGGAGTTTGTATGAGGGAGTTATGGCCAAAACCGTGGAGCCTCGCAAAAGCTGCAAAAATCAATCGTTTCTTGATCTTTTCGTCATATCTTTTCGATCTCTTCTTGATTATTAACCTGAAACTAAACTATACTAAGTATTAAAAGTTTACAAAATGACTAAAATAATATACAAATTGGATCGATATCACCCATATAAATATGTCTAATTTAGGTGATATCATATGTGATTTTGAATGTGTTATGTTTGTTATTACAGTAGATGCACACTAGGTGTTTGTGAAAATGCTTGTCAGAACTTTGTATAATTAAAAAGAGAAAAAATAGGATGTTGAAACGATTTGATATAGGTGTGTTGGTTTGTTGTTTGGGTCGTGTTAGGGGTGCAACGTGTTGATTTGTTGCGTTTTTAATCTGGTGGATTATTGGGTAATTGGTAGACTGTTTTGTTTCTGTTCTCAGGATGCAATTTGGCTGTTTTGGTTGGGACAATAGACGTATGAGTATTTACTACAGATTATTGTTTGCGTAATTGTTGGTCATGTTCAGTCCTGAGTTGGATCGATCTACCTATGTCATTGGTTTTTGTTTTGGAAGCCTCTGGGCAATAGTTTTGTTTCATGCTTGTAGATTTTGCCTGCTTGCTGCATATTTTGTGGATTTTATCGAGTACATGAGTCTCGTTAAATTTCTTGGTCGACAATATTAGTTTGTGAGAAGAAATAGAAATGGATGAAAATAAATTTCTTGGTCTGATTGTTTTTGCGTGTTGAACATGTAACTATTTTGCTTGTTGTTTTATAGTTTATTATCTGTAATATATTATAAGACATGAGTTATGTGTGTTATTACAGCAGACGTTGCAAATACACCTACTGTCAATCCTTATAAATGGAGGCTTATAAAACTAGTGACTACATAGAAAGCTACATGGGTCAGACAAGCAACTCTTCCACTTGAGAAATTAGTACGTTTTTGAAGATGTTCTTGCTTGAAGCTAATACGCATAGTAAAAAGATCCATGATCTTACCGATAAGTATGACAAGTTTTAAGATAAGGATGAAGTTATGAAGGTCATTTTGCATGGTATCAAGATATATGCTGATGAGAATGAAAATAGTGAAAAAATGATGTAGTTTGACAAGTTGTTTTAGGTGATTAGTTTATGGTAATTACTTTTATAAACTTCATGTTAATGATTTATTTTTGTAACTAATACATATGTGGTTTGTAGTATGTTGACTAGTATTTTGAATATTTTTTGGCGTATATTTATGTTGTATATATTTTTAACACTTGTGTTTTTGTATATGTTTTTTAATAGTATTTGAATATTTTTTGGCTTATATTTATGTTTCACAAACATGTGTTAATAATCGAACACATGCGTTAACAACACAAGACATGTATTACATATGCATTAAGAAACTTTTTTTAGTATTAGAACATATGTTTTATATGCTAACAACACATGTGTTAGTTATTAATGAAACCACACATAACATGTTTTAAAACAAATTTATTAAGAAAACACATGTGATATCTAGAACTGTACAACACACGTGTTATTTGCTTACAACACATGTGTTATATGGTAACAACACATGTGTTAGTTTCTTACAACACATGCGTTAGTTGCTTATACATGTGTTTTTGTGACTAGTGTTTTGAATATATTTTTGGCATATATTTAGGTTGTATATTTTATTAACACTTGTGTTTTTGTGTATGTTTGGTTTGTTTAAATATTTTACTGCACAAAACATGTGTTAACAATAGAACACATGCGTTAACAACACAAGACATATAAAACACATGCGTTAACAACAAAAGACATATATAACACATGTGTTAACATATAAAACATGTGATACTGGCTATTTACACATGTCTTATAATATAACACAAGTGTTAACACGTATAAAAAATGTGTTATCATATAACACATTTCTTAACACATATGACGTGTGTTAATGACTACTAACACATGTGAAATTTGGGTTTAAATTAGATTAAAAATGTCAAAAATCCGTCATCTAACAGCTTTCCGGCGGGAGATTGTAGTTCCCGGACGGAAATATTCTCGTGACAAATTTCCAGTTTGAGACACTTTTTCCCTGCGGGAGAACGGGGTCTTGGCGGGAAATCTTATTATTCAGCATTTGACACCTTCTTGAAAGTTGTAGCCCTCTAAGTTACAAAAATTTGGACATTTGAATCACCTAAATCGAAATTCGTATGAGAGAGTTATGGCCAAAACCGTGGAGCCTCGCCGAAACTACAATACTTCTTCGTTTTTTATCTTTTCTTCAACGTTTTCATTCGTTTTCTTCTCGCATTCTATTCTAACAATTGTAAACAAATTTAAAGCATATTATGTACCAAAAGTTAAACTAATGATAAATACGGATAAAACGTGAGATATTTGTGAGTATAATAACCAAAAATTATCTACATATAAAAGTATTAATTTTGTATTAATAATAATAAATAGAAAATCAAATTAAAAGAATAATAATAATAGTACTTACTATATGACTAACATAAAATGATTTTGATTATTGTTTAAATAATAATAATAATAATAATAATAATAACAATAAAATAATAATGATGAGAGATATCTTAGAATTTGAATTGAGACGTGAGGCAAACGAAATACCTAGACTTCTCAGCTAAGTTCGGTGTTAGCAACCAGTTTAGATATATATGCCTAAATCAAAAAAGATCGATGATCATTCCAAATCATTCATTAACTACCAATAATCACACATAGGAAAACCATTCTTCAAAACTATATTGAGAACAAATAGAGAGAAGGCCAGAAAACTAAAACGGGAACGAGAAGTCATACTTGTTTAGTTCGGTGCTAATTCGGTTTCACTTTGGAGGTACATCTGAACCTAACTTGAATATTTTATTAGACTTTATTAATCATCTACTATTCATATCTTTAATTAGAACAAACTGAAACCAATCGTTAAAATTACCGTTTCGATTACGTTTTCGGAAAGTTTCGGCTTATAAAATATCTATAGTAATTGTGAATCGGAACCAAAAGACTATACTCATATGTTTAGTAATTTGATACTTAACTATTTACGTAATTAATTAGAACTACAAGAATTAAACTATATGAAATTAAAAATTAAAAACTTCATGTACGTACGCATGAGGAAGACGACGATATCATAAGTTTTGTATATTTACATCATGGTCTCTGAACAATTTACAATAGTTCAAATTAAATTAAAAGAGTTCCTTGTTTAGGCTATGGTCCCTGAAGTAATTAGATCTTATTGAAAGAATTCTTAAAGTGTTCTAAAATTACACTAACATCCCTAAATTATAATCTCCGCTTCAAAACTGATCCCCACACTTCTAAATTTCATTATAACTTATTCATATTTTATTATCTTAATACTTAGAAATACGAGAGTTTAATAACTTTGGATTTGGGCATATTAATTTCAAGAGAATTCAAAATAAAATAAAAGTTGTTAAATATAGAACTTGGGATATTGAGACAACAAGAACTAGAATAATGAAATTAAGATTCTAAATTTAGTTAATCGTCATATGTAGACTTTGTGAAGTATTAAGGAGCATCCTTTTGATCTTGAAAGCTAGCTTTAGACATTTATCCAGGTACGGATGTCCGTACCCTTCTTTCAGCGTTATCTTGACATGTTTCTTTGATTATCGTGTGACCTCTTTTTTATTCATTACGAAATACTTGTGTGTCGTGATTCTTTCTACATTGGTTGAACTATTATTTGAGATGATCTATTGTGGGAACTTTTGAGAAAACTTTGCATGAAAAATAATTTTGGGAAAACATGGTAATTTATTTATTGTGAGCTATTTTGATTCGTTTGATTTAGGTTCCATATGCATGGTGGACATAATTTGGTGTGTGGTTGGTTTATATGTTCATTGTGCGACCATAGAACCCTAGAATTTTGTAGACAGGAGATAGGTATACCTAGTCAACTACCTGTGGAGGTACCACATGCTTGTCATTGTGGCGCCAATGACTTGGCACTATCCGTGGCGGTGGGATTAGTCCACGGCGTCTCCACTTTTGTTATATTTTGTGATTTGTGATTATGCTCGCGGGAGAGCTTTTGGATTATGTGGGAGGTGTATGGATGCATCCTAGGCTATGTTATGATTTGTGTAGTGCGGTTGTGTGGTGTAGTGCCATACACACCTTCCGATTTAGGGTAACACCTGGAGTCGCGACCAGTGTGTTTTTGTGATATCATTTTGCACCGGTGTTGTGTAGTTTGGATACTTTGTTTGGTAGGGTACTCGGTATAAATTAACCCAACCCCTTGTTGCTTCAGCGTTTATTTCATTTGTTTACTCTGGTGTAAGGGTGGTATTAGTCGAAGGGTGATTTTGCAAAATTAAATTATTTATTCTTTTCATTCTTATATTTGAAATATTATTACTGTTATTGTTTTATTCTGTCAACATCCGCGCACTGAGCAATCGCTCAGCCACATTTCTTTTTCCTGCGACAGGTAATCAGGGTACTATGGGATGAGTGAGAGAGCTTCAAGATTCGTGGAGATATCTTAGAGACTTACCTTTAAATTTATTAGTTTGGGATTCATTTAATATTTTTAGATTTAAGAGTTACCGTTTGAAGACAACATTTATGGTTGCTTTTCGACTTTGGTCATTTATTATTTTGAGACATTTAATATGACTCCCATTATTAGTAATAAATGTGACCTTCTGTTTCATTATCGGAACGGGGGTGTTACAACTAATGGTATCAGAGCCTAGGTTCCTTCTTGTAGTTTGCCTTTAGGCTTGACCTGTGAGAGTTGGGTAGATCATGGGATAGGATTCTGCTTCCTTGCTTCCTTTATCTTGTACTCTACCGTCTTTCGTTTGATTCTAATAGATATCTATGTTTGTTCAAATTCTTCCGTTATGGATGCCTCCTAGAAGAAGAGAGCTGGGAGCAATCGCAATAATGAAACTAATAAAAATAATGACACTGGGAACCTTGATCCGGCTATCCTAACCGCAGTTAATGAAGCAGTTGCAGCTGCTATTGCTCAGATTGTTCCTCAAGCAGTGACTACTGCAATTCAGGCAAGTCAGATAGGAAATAATAATGGGGTGAACAACGGAAATTCACAAGGTAATAATAATAATAACTTTGTTATTGGTGCGGCCGGTACACTACCTACTCATTTGTTGCTGGAGAAGTTTCAGAAACAGAAACCCGAAGCCTTTCGTGGAGGTAAAACACCTTTAGATGCTGAGAACTGGATTTCACAATTGGAGAAGATATTTGAAGTTCTGGGTTGTACTGAAAGTCCGAAAGTTCTAATGCCGACTTATAAGTTAGAAGGGGATGCTAATAGATGGTGGCAAGCAGTGAAAGCAGCAGAGGAGACGGGTATGCAGAGGCTCTAGCATGGCTTGATTTTCTTGAAGTGTTTTATCAGCACTACTTTCCTATTGCTGACAGAGAAGCTTATAAAAGAGAGTATCTAAACATTCGACAGAATCCTCGTGAGTCTATTAATGCTTTCATGGAACGTTTCATTAGAGTGGCTGGCATCCTCGGTAGTTCAGCAGGGACGTCAGCGGAGCAAGCGGAGAATTTTAAGTGGGGTTTACTATTTGAGCATAGGCGACAAATAGTTACCAATAGGTATGAGACCGTATCTGATGTGGCCAACGCTGCTAAAACTCTAGAGTTGGAACGAGCGGACTTTCTCGCACATTAGGCTGCTAACGGTAGGAAGAGAAACAGAGATGATGACTACTATAGTTCTGCTTCAGACCGTCATGGTAAATTTCAGTCAGGATATCAGCGTGATTTTGGGGATCGATCTCGTAGTAATCAATCAAGGTCGTCGCAAGGGGATCGATCGTATCATAATAAGCGAAATAATTATGGGCAAGCAGTTCAGGGTTCAAGAAAGCAATCGGGTTCAGCTGATAGAAATAATCCCTTATGTAAAAGTCTTATGGAAGAATCACCCTGAAAAGGAAGCGACTTCGGAACTTGAGGAGTCTATTCGTGAACGATACCCTCATCTATTTTCTTACATTGTGTTCTTGAGTTGGAAATAGGATGGAAAGGGAAGGAAGTGAAAGGAACTAAAAATGAAGTTGTGTTCTTAAGTTTTTTTATGGAAGGAAAAGAAATGAACGGGAAGGAAGAGGAGGGGAGATCTCTTTGTATTTTTCTTCAAGTCCTTTCCTCCCATTTTTGAGATGAAGAAGATGGATTATTTTCTTCCTTCCATTTCCTTCATACTTAAGAACACAAATAAATAATTTATCTTCCTTTCTCTTCTCTTCTTTTCTTTTCTTCTTTCTTCCTTTCTCTTCCATTCCACTTAGTTTTAAACTCAAGAACATAGTGTTAAGGCTAGATTCCAATTTCATTGATTTCGAGGACAAAATTGTCATTTTAGGCGGGAATGTTATAATAACCCGATCAAATATTATTTTGTTGATTTCGTTCGTCCTGAAATCAACAAAATAATATTTGATCGGGTTATTATAGTGAGTGTAAAACATGTATGAAATGAACAATTGGAATTTGTAAAAGGACTTATTTAACATCACGTTTTAGGACAATATACGTTTTGAAAGTATAAATCTATAACGTACATTGTAATGGCAAAGTAACTATGCTTTCGAGAAACATACTAGTATACATACAAAACTATCACCAACATGTCGTACACTTTTTGAAAACGAAATACATTTTCAATCTACTAGTTGAGTGAATAACTAGCATAGATGAGCGGGTAGCCATCTAAATATACAACTCTAGGTGTGCGGATAGTCATCTACTTTTACGAACATAGATGTGCGCGTGTCATCTACTTATGCAAACATTTATAAGCGGTTAGCTATCTACTTATACAAATGAGCTCATGCATCTAGGGCGATAGGAGGCTAATTATGGGCAAACTTGTTCATTTTAAATGCTAGCACTCACACAGCTCACCAGGTGAGTTCGCAGCCCCTATTTTACTGTTTTTAATGCTTTATAAGTTGGGGTGAAAAACATATGAACTGTTTTGTAAACATGACAAACAATTCTTTGTACGATCCTAAGTTAACATGATGTAGTGCATTGAAGTCCTCTTACTTGCACAATATAATTATTAGTTAGATAACGCTAGCCACGTGGATATACGGATAGTACTATCGGGTTGACTACCCACCATTATTATTGTTAGTCGGGCTAACTATCGACGTTGTACCGAAATAAGGATCGTATATCTAGTTTTTCGGGAGGCACATGCAAGTAATGTGAGTCATGGGTTGGTTATTGGCTTAGGGATCGATACTTTAACTCGTAGGACTTAGCTAGTATGCGAGGGATCATCGTCATGAATCATTTGATTGATAATGAACTGCTTGCTTTATAATGATATATACACAATGGTTGTATACGATATTTCAAAGGTTTATGCTTGCAAGCAATTGATATTTAAAATGTTTATTGATAGAGTCATAAACTGTGAATTCACTCAACAATTTTGTTGACGATTTATAAATATGTTTTTCAGGGAATTAACTACGAAGTAAGAAGCATGCATGCATATTGTTTTGTTTTGTACATTCTAAAGTAATGTTTTTTTTGTTTTGTTTTTTTTTTTTGCTTTTTTTTTTTGCTTTTTTTGCTAACATATAGGTGCATATAAGAATGTATTTAGTAATTCTGGATGGATGGTTGCATGCTGCTACTATTTTTACATTTGTGCATCAAATTTATTTAAAAATAAGAGACAACTAGCAACCATTCTCAGAATATAGACAACTTTGAGTTTGTTAGCAGTGGAGGGGGATACTGACAACAAAACTATCATAATGAGGGAAGAAAATGGTTTAATATGATTATTGACAAATAATTATTGATAGTGTGTTCTATAATTCAAGTTTTTTAGCTTTTTTTTAGTTAAAAAACAAGTTTTATGGTTGAAATGAGCTAAAATGGGTAAAAGATGAAAAAGAACATCTTAAGTCTTAAAAGGAGTAAATAAAAATATGATTTTCATCGTATGTATATTATGAGATGCTTGAACTTGTTAAAATGCATGTGTGTGGTTAAAGATGACGAAAACTTGTTAAAACGACTAAAAACCCTTGAAAATACACTAAGAATCGAAAAGGAAAACGTAAAGTTTGAAATGAGTAGAGAAACTTTTAACTTTATTATATTGTGTCATGGATGTTTTTAGTCTCCAAAAAATGGATGCAAATTGATGTTATAATGGCAAAATATTGTGTTTTTAAACCTGTTTAAAAACTGTAAAATTCGCTAGGATTTGGCCACACCCGGATGGGTGGACTGTCAACCGGACGGGTGAATTAGAAAGTTTGAATCTTTGTTGGACATCACCCGGACGGACCACATCTCTCCCCGTTAGATTAGCCGTACCCGGACGGGTGACAGTGTTACCCGAACGGCTGACCCTTGTTCCAGCAGATTTAAACTTTAAGTTTTCAAAAATGAATAATAGATATAAGTGAGAGACTAAACATGAAAATATTTGCGTAATGTGTTTATACCTTGAACAAATAAAAGAGTTTGTTAAACGATACGTTTTTGGAAAAACTATAAAGATACCGATCGAGAGTTAAAAGTATATTTTACAAAACTATACGTATTATGAAAGTGTGAACACTCGAATTTTACCTTTGATAACGAAATGATCATGTTTTCAAGAAACTCATGTGTATAAGTATAAAATGATATGACAATATTAATAATTGAGAAGTATTATTAATAAAAATATCACCAAAGGGTCGTACACGTTGTTTGAAAAACGATACACATTGATCCTGTTAGTTGAGTGAACAACTAGCATAGACGGGCCGATAGAGCCATCTACTAATACAAATGACCTCATGCGTATAGGGCTAGGAGGATAATTTGGGCAAACGATTACTTTTAAAGCGCTAGCACTCACGAAACTCACCAGGTGAGTTCACAGC
Source organism: Logfia minima (assembly GCA_963921325.1). NCBI lineage: Eukaryota > Viridiplantae > Streptophyta > Magnoliopsida > Asterales > Asteraceae > Logfia > Logfia minima. The sequence continues at coordinate 23,790,315 of OY992775.1, read as the reverse complement.
TAGCCCCTATTTTACTCTGTTACTATTTTAACTTGGGATGAAAAACATATGAATGATTTCCATACGATGATTTGAAACATGAAAACGAATTTTTTCTGCGAACGTACATTTACATGTCGTACTGTATAGAAATCCTCTTGCTAGCAAACTATAACCATTAGTTAGATGACGCTAGCCGCTGAATATACGGATAGTACTATTGAGATGACATCCCTCCCACATTTGGTTAGTTGTGCTAACTACCGATATTGTTTCTAAACGAGGAGCATATATTTAATTGGTCCAAGGCAAAATGATACAACAAGTCGTGGTTTGGTTATAGGCCTAGTTGTCGGCACTTTAACTCGTAGAGCCTAGTTAATCTTCGAGGGATCACCGTCTGTGTTTTCCGCACAAATTTATCATATACTATATTGCAAAGGATTTATGCTTACAATGATTGATTGACAAAATGGTTTAATGATAGACTCTTAAACCTGTGGATTCACTCAACATTTTTGTTGACCGTTTTAACTATATTTTTCAGGGAATTAGTATCGAAGTAAGAATTGCATGCATTTTGGGCCCCCGTTAATTCACAAAGTTAGGATGCAACAGTTTTGGAAACTCAAAGGATATCCTTTATATAACTATAAACTCTTTACTTATATTTATGAAATCCCCGAACAATGTTGTATTTGGAAACAATGATTTTTTGAATGACTTGACAATTCGTAACATTTTGTAAAAACTATTTATGGCATCTTAATCATATGTTTTGTGATAATCATATGCTCTTGGATTATATGTTGAATGATCGCGTCATGCCCCGTGCTTCCGCCTTAATTAATAACGTTTAGATTTTGACGGGGTGTGACAACAACCTTGTGATAGTTCACTGAATATGGATTAATTATAAATTTCTATGTTTTATGATCAACATCTATGTTCCTCAAGAGCTTCTAGATAAGTTATCCCTTTGGAGCTACATCTCTTCCTTTATGAATCAAAACCTAGGTAACTATACCTTATTTGGTGACTTTAATGTCGTCAGGTCTGCGGATGAGAGATTTGGCTCGATCTTTTATCCTTCTTCCGCATCTCTTTTGGAAGGATACTTGGATTGGAGATTCACCTTTGATGATTACATTTCCGTGTTTATTCTCGTTGGAACAAAATAAAGCTGCCTTGTTTCAAATCGTTGGGTTGAAAACAGGGGTTCTTGGAATTGGCGACACTTTATTCTTCATGGAGCACCATGCTCTCAATTATCTGATATTCAAGCCTTACTCTCTAATGTTACACTTGGATCTTCGGATGATGTTTGGTCTTGTAACATTAATGGCTATGACTGCTTATCGGTTCAACAGGTTAGAAACATCATAGATCATAAAATGCTTCCAACCGGTTTATTTCTAATCGTATGGAATAAATTTGTTCCAAAGAAAGTTAATATTTTCTTTTGGAGATGTCGGCTTGATAGGGTTCCTACTCGTTCTAATTTGGACACCTGAGGTATCGACATCCCTTCCATTCTTTGCCCAATATGTGACATTTTAGATGTTGATCATATCCTTACTTCACGTTCACTTGCTTCAGACATCTGGAAGTCTGTATTCAAATGGTGTGACTTTCAATTGCCAAGCATTCTGTAAGTTCCTGATTTCTTTACTTGGTTGGATTCTGCACATTTTACCCGAGGTACTAAATGCAGCAGCACAAGGGGATCAATGGAGTCTACATGCTCAAAGAAATTTATGTTTTCTACAGCTGATTTTGCACGAGTGTCAAAACTTGATAAAATCATCGGGTTAGAAATGCCATCATCATTCAATGAAGTTAGCCTTTTATTACATCGGATGAGTGAGATCAATGTGAACCGATGAATATCCTTTCTTTGAATATTTGTGGGACCGAGGGCAGAGATCCTAACAAGAAAGGGAAGATTTGTAAGATTCTTAATTAATTTATGGTTAATTTTGTCGGGCTTCAGGCAAAATTTATGAAGACGGATAATTTATTCTTTTTACGGTCTATTTGGGGTAATTCTCAATTTGATTATGCTTTTGTTCCTTCGAGCGATCATTCAGGAGGGATTGTTTCGATTTGGAACCCTTACATTTTTGCGAAGCATATAATTATATCGAATCCAAATGTTCTTATTGTTGAGGGGAGATGGCTTGATGTTAAGCTCGATATTTATATGATCAACGTGTATGCTCCACAAGATGAAGAAGGGAAACAAAATATATGGCGTTATATCATTGAGTTTATGTCTAGTAATCCGGGACACTACATCATCTTTGGAGATTTTAACTATGTTCGAAATAATTCTGAGAGGTTCGGTTCTCTATTCTCTAATATTAATGCTTGTTATTTAATGATTCTATTGATAACGGGAATCTGGTAGGCGTTCCTATGGGAGGATACAAATTTACTCGTGTTGACCGTTCTTGTACTAAAGGAAGGAGACTTGATAGATTTTTGATTGCGGATTCAACGTGGACTCACCTTGGTCTGTTGACGGTCGTGGCTTTAGATCGAACTATATCTGATCATCACCCTATTCTCCTTCGCTGATTCACGGCTGATTATGGTCCTATCCCGTTTAAGATCTACCATTCTTGGTTTCAAGGAGAAGGTTTTGATAATGTTGTTTTTGAATTATGGTCCAACGGTTATTACCGAAGATCATCTTCAGCATTGATTAATTTTAAAGATAAATTGCACGGGTTAAAAGGTGCGATTAAAGGTTGGGTTAATACGAGAAGGTCTAGGATTGAGGTTATTGACTCTCTTAGTGAGGAGTTGAGGAACTTGGATTTGAACATAGATGTGGGACAAGGTTTGAATCATGGGGGTAAACAGCGAATGAAACTTGTTAATGAAATTCATAAATTGGAACATGAACAAAAGGACGATCTTATTCAAAAATCCCGAATTAAGTGGTGTGTAGATGGGTTCACTTTTGGTTTTATTAAGAGGTATTGGAACTTGATGAAGAATGACATTTTCGCTGCTATTACTGATTTTTTTAATAAAGGTGATTTTCCTATCTGAAGCAATGCCTCTTTTGATTCTCCTCTGGTGGTTAATGATTTTAGACCTATTAGTCTGATCGGCATTTTGTATAAGATCATTGCTAAAATCATAGTTTGTCGCATTGCTTTGATTATTGATGACATAGTCGATCCAGTGCAATCGGCTTTTATTAAGAATCGACAAATTTTAGACAGTCCTCTGATTTTGAATGAGGTGGTTAACACTCTTGAAAGGAAGAAGAAAAAAGCGATGATTTTCAAGGTGGACATTGCGAAGGCTTATGATACTCTTAGTTGGGACTATCTTATCTCGGTAATCAAGTTTATGGGGTTTGGTAATAAATGTGTGAGGTGGATTAAAGCATGACTTGAATCTGCTAGATCATCTGTTCTTGTTAATGGAAGTCTTACAATGGAATTTCAGTTAGAACGTGGACTTCGGAAAGGAGATCCTCTTGCTCCTTTTCTATTCATTTTTAGCTATGGAAGGCTTCCATGTTGCTATGGAAGATGCAATAGAGGCTAAGAAATTCTTTGGTATTAATATTGGTGATATATGTCTTTCGCATCTCATTTATGCGGATGATGTTATTGTTTTAGGCAAATGGACTCAATCTAATTTGATAAACATTCTTAATATTTTCAATTGCTTCTACCAAGCTTCGGGCTTGCAAATTAGTGTTATGAAATCCAAGCCTTATGGTATTGGTGTTACGGAAGCAGAATGAAATCACTTTGTAGATATGGCGGGTTGTAAGGGAGAACAATTGCCGTTTATGTACCTCGGCCTTCCTATTGGTGCTAACATGTCCCGGGTTATTTCATGGCAACCTGTTATTGATAAATTTACTAAAAGACTATCTAATTGGAGAGCTAATTGTCTCTCGATTGGAGGTCTATCGATCCTTATTACTGCGGTACTTGGCTCGCTCCCTACTTACTATCTTCCTCTATATTGAATGCCTCGAACGGTTTGTAATCAACTAGAAGCTATGCGATCTAAATTCTTTTGGGGAGCTGATGTTACAAATAGGAAAATACACTGGGTTAAATGGGATTTGGTTTTGGCTAGCAAAGATCGTGGAGGTCTCGGGTTTAGTAGTCTACATTCTCTTAACTTGGCTCTTTTATACAAATGGAGGTGGAGATTCGACAATTACCCTAATGCTTTGTAGACTAAAATTATAAAAAACTTGTATCATTTTTCTCGTGAAGCACAAGGTTGGGACCAGGTAAGGAAACAGGTTGGGCCTTGGAATAATATTATGCAAATTGTGTCTAATCTTCGTAATGCAGGTTTGATTTCTAGCTCTTTTTTGAAAAAAAATTGGAGATGGAATGAGTACTTTATTTTGGCATGATGTCTGGATTAATGATACCCCATTAGCGCATCAATTTCCTTGTCTTTTCTTATTAGAAGAGTGCAAAAATGTTGTGGTTGGGGATCGTTGGAATGGCTCGAGTTTCTATTGGAATTGGAAACGTCCCTTACGTAGAGGTATTGAAGATGATCAATATCATAGGATTTGTGATATTGTCAAGCAGGTTACTATTGCCCAATCAGAAGATTTTTGGAGATGGTCTTGTGATACAATGGATTCGTTTTCGGTTAATGGGTTATGTAAACACCTCGATTGTTTGTCCTTACCTAGTCATTATCTGGTGACTAGGTGGAATACGTTAGTCCCTCGAAAGGTTAATATTCATGTTTGGAGACTAACTAAGGATCGTTTGCCTACCCATTTTAACTTATGGTTTCGTGGTATCGATAGTGTCTCTCTCATATGCCCAATGTGCAATAACGGTTTGGAATCTATCTATCATACCATATTTGAATGCATTGCGGTTAAGGTTTGGAAATCGGTTGTAAAATGGCTAGACCTGAATCTCCCTTTTCAGCTTCCTCTTATTGAGTTCCTTGACTTTGTTAATAGTCAGGGTAATGTGCATAAGGCTAAGGATATTCTTTTCACTATCATTTATACGGCTTGGTGGGAGCTTTGGAGATTCCGAAACTATTCTATATTTCGGCCCGGGAAGAAGAGGGATGTGGGTATTGTGAACATTATTATTCATTTTCATATCTTTGGTATCGGAATAGGCATAAGAAAGTGAGTATACATTTGGATGACTGGCTTAAAAATCCACTTTTGTTTATATAATCGATGTGGGGGAGCCTATCGTGTGCAGGTTGTTTGCAAATTCTTGATGGTTGTTGCTGTGATTTGCTTCTCGTTGCTAGGAGTATCAAGCAAATCAAGATCGTCTAGATCATTTGTTAATATGTCTTTTCTTGCTGTAACTTTTCCCCGGGGCTTGTATGGGGGACTGCATCAGAAACACCGCGGAGTGAAAACCAGTGGCATGGCCTCCATGGGTGGGGATTTCTGTCTTGTCTTGGTTATCTGTAATTGGCAAGAGTTTTTTTATTCTTTCTGTAGTCCTCGCAGTTAAAGCCTCGGGAGGAATCTAGATTGTGTAGTTTTGTTTATTTCTAGATTTGTATTTGTACTCTTTGGCTTCTAGTGCCTTACTAGTAGCTAATTATAATATAATCATGTCGTTAAAAAAAAGGGTTAATTGTTTCGTTATGTATTAAACTCTACATATTTTACTATTGTATGTAACCACATTTTAAAAGTGCTATTGTGTGTATTGAACTTTACAACTTCGTATATTGTATGTAACGAGTGACCGGATAAGCAGGTATCCGGTTTTTCCTCTAGAAAAATTGTCTATTGTACGTATCAAACTTTGGAAAATGTCTATTGTATGTATCAAACTTTGTAAAAAAATATCTATTGTATGTATCGAACTTTGTAAAAATGTCTATTGTATGTATCGAAACCGGTAGTTCCGGTCATCCGGTCACCCGTTACATACAATAGACGAAATTGTAAAGTTCGATACATATAATAGGAAGTTTTAAAGGTGGTTACATACAATAGTAAAAAATGTAAAGTTAGATACATAACGAAACAATTAACCCTTAAAAAAACAAGTTGGGTGATTTGGAAGTTCCGAAACACAACGATTTTTTTACATCAAGAAGCCCATAAAAGATTCGTTATTGGACTCTATTGTTGATCTTTCATTCACTTGGTTTCTCAATCGGAATAGAAAAGCTAGTTGTAGACGGGCCTCTTAGCTTCAAAATCCTCTTTTAGCTTTTTCTTTGCAATTCTTGTTAGCTATTTGCTAACTTTCTAATATATTTCAAGCCATTAAAAAAATTATAATAAATAAATAAGCATTCTTAAAGAGTAGTACCTAATTTGTTGTTTTTTCATAATGATACTCACTTACACCTGTCTTGTATTTGTATATAAGTTTTGATGCATATATTTGTTGTTTTGTGTTCCTTAAAATATAAAAGGTCATGTTGGAACATTCCAACATATTCAAGGAGATCTGTCTCACTTGTAGCATCAAAAAGTGAGACTAAAGGAACAAAATGTGTCATTTTTGACTGCATATAAAGATTTTATGTTGTGACCCTTATTAGTTTATAGGGGTTGGTTATCGTAAACGAACCTTAACGTAAAACAAATAAGATAACATATCAACCGTCAGATGAGATGTGATGAAATTAATTTTTCAAAATAGCCAAAGACTCGTTAAATTATTCTGAAGGGCAAAAGGGTCATTCTAGGTTCCGGTGGTGCACAGTCAAAAATTAAAGTTCTGATGGTGCACAGTCAGACTTTAAAGTTCGGGTAGTGCACAGTCAGAATTCCAGTGGTGCATAGTAAATGTTCCGATGATGCACACTGAATTTTTCGATGATATAGATTTCATAGCATTTGAAAATTGCAAACTTCACACATTTGATGCATGAAGAATATAAATATGATAATGCACATAACAAATACATGATGCACATCAGAATTCCAGTGGTGCACAATCGAATTTAGGTGGTGCACAGTCACATTGTTGGTTTGCTGATTGTGTTCATGGCTATGGAGATATTAGGGTGATGGGGGAGAGGAGAGGAGAGGGAGAGGAATGGGGAGGAGTTATTAGCTAAAAAGATGAAGAAGTTATAATTTAATTAAATGGTCATAATTATGCAAATACAATTACTAATTTACCCTTTGACTAAAATATTATTTTATTTGTTTTACAATAAAAATTATTGTATATGAATCAAACCGTTAGTTTATATCCATTAACTAGATGACAATGGAATATGTATGTTGGTCTTTTTCATAATGTGATGACACCACATATATGTTCCAATGTTCAAATCAGTCTTGATTAGACCATGTCAATGTCGTTTTTATTTTTGTTTTGACACTTGGAGCTTAAAATTGATAATTAAAAGCAATAAATAAATAAAACAAAATTTTTACATCTTTGCTTAACAACTTCATTTTAAGTTGCATCTTTTTCAAAGAAAAATAAATAAAATGCTAAAGTTATACCGGCGTAAAAAGCATTGTACATCTTAACAACATGAATAAAATTTTTGCCAAGTAAATTGTGATTGTTTTAATCAAGATTGTCAAGATCGCAATCTTGATCGTAGGATTGTAGCTACGATTCGACCAATAAAAAGCATTCGGGATCGAACAAGGATTGCTTAGAAGGTAAGATCGCACTAGGATCGTGGGACTGCTCGTGGGACTGCTCGTAAGATCGGTGTACGATCTGACTTGTGTAGGATAAGCCATAACTTTTTTAAATGCTTACAAATAGACTAAATATAAATATGGCTCATAGCCTCATAGTCCAATTATGCTCAAAAATTACTACACGGTCTTCGTTTCAAAATGCAGTTTATCAAATTAACTGAAAGGTCTAAAACCCCAAATCATTGTATTTGATCTTCCGATCGATATCTTAGATTAGTTATTTTCGTTTGTAGGTCCGTGCGGTCTTAAACTTATTATGACTAGTGGTGGAATTGTATAATACTATTATGTTTTATTTTAGTATATCTTTTGACAAATTACATTTTTTTATAATTTAAAAGCTTAAATGTTACATTAATTTTTCAAATTGTTAGTTTTATACACGAATTTGAAAAGCTGTTAAATATATAATGATGTTTTGGTAGGATCTTACAATCCCAATCTTGCAACAGCAAAAACAATCATACATAGGATCGCGATCTTTATAACAAGGGTATTAACTTCTACAAAAAACCCATCTACTTCTATTTAAACCAAAACCACTATGAAACTTTAACCGTTTTAGAGTTAAAAATAGTGAAACATAACAACCTAAGTTTTAAAATCAAAAATAGTGAAACGTAACAACCTAAGTTTTAAAATCGACATCTACAATCATTTAGAAATCATTGGTTGTTAACCATGCCCCTAAATGTCATGTTTTAAAATATTCATGAATTAACTAATTTTACTTCAATACAGCTAGACCAGCGATTGTGAGTGGGTGCCCTAGCCCCTTCCTCTCGCTCATTTTGGTGAGTGCCGCAGTCCCCTACCTCTAGCTTACCCTTATCATTAATGAAAAAGGGAATGCAAAGAAATTAGGAGTTAAGATCTAAATGGAGAATGAAAGAGGAAAAACACAATGAGATATAAAGAAAACAATATGATTATACTAGCTACGCTTAATCCAGAAATCGAGCTTGAAAAACTTCAATCTTTACCCTCAACAATTTCGTAGTTGGTAACTTTTAAGTCTAACAACGTGGACAAAGTTGGCCTTTTTTAATTTTATAAAAACCTTCATAAGTTGAATAATTTTAATGGGATACAAATCAACTCGGTACCATTTTGAAAAAGCATAGGCTTAGAGCTTATTCGACACACATGACCAATAACTTGATAAAAATATCCAATTTATGTTTCATTTTCTTTTATTGAAACAAAACATATATCACTAGTTGATTTTGGTTCAAAATTTGATACCTAAAAATGATTTCAAGCAACTGTAGACTGTGCAATCAACATTTGCTACGTAGAATCAATTATAACACGAAATGTATATCATTCCTTAATTTAAAACATGTAATACATACATATACACCCACAAGCTCAAAATTCTTGTCTAAATCCCATTCCTGAAGCTACTTCTCATCATTTCCTCATCTGTGTGAAAAGTTCAGACGGAGGCCTACTTGTTCCTCCACTACTACTGAATGTCGAGAACCCACTTCCACCTTGACTGCTAAAACCTCCAAACCCACCTGCAAGATTTGAAGAACGTATTAGTGAGGAAACATTAATTACATAGCAAAAGCAAACCAGTAACAACTAACAAGGCACTTTCTGTTTGGGTTTTGAGTATCATATTTAAGAGAAAACTAATTAAACAGATAAGTTAAATCTAAGCCTGGATCCAATAGAGTAGTTACAGACTACAGAGTGCTGCTTTAGTTGGGACTAAATTTAATACTAGAAGAGGCGGGAAGATGGGGCGAGTTGAAAAAGGTCATCTTTAGGGCTTGTTGAAACTCCAGGTTGCTTTGTGTTGACCCACAAACACTACTTCTCCTCTTTATTATTAATTTTTTTAAAGAGAAAAAAACTAATGTGCTAATATTATACCATAATAATCCAAGTACTTGAACCAAACGGTTTATGAGGTTGTATGCATTGGAAAGACGTTCAGTGACCTGAAACTCATTTAAAAAAGACACCGGTGACTTTTTACACGTTTGACCCATTTCACTTTTAGCCAACTTTTTTATTTAGCCAGTTTGAGATGCAACACATATCAGATCGACACATTCATAAGTATACGTATTGAAATTTCCACCTCTATCTACAAGCATAAGAGATTAATATATAGTAGAAAATCATTTACCGGAAGCCGCTCCTGCAAATCCACCACCAGTTGCTGGAGCACCACCAAATCCACTACCAGCCGCTGGAGCACCACCAAATCCACCACCAGTTGCTGGAGCACCACCAAATCCACTACCAGCCGCTGGAGCACCACCAAATCCACCGCCAACTGCTGGAGCTCCAAATCCAGCACCAATAACTGGAGCAGCACCAAATCCACCAGCACCTGTAGCTGCACCGCCAAAACCACCACCTCCTGTGGCTGCAGCTGCGAAACCACCACCGCCTGTGGCTGCAGCGGCAAATCCACCACCACCTGCAGCTAGACCACCAAAGCCACCACCTCCTGAGGCTAGATTAGCAAACCCACCACCACTTGAGGAAGCGGTGGCAAAACCACCAATAGTTTGATTGCCACCAAAACCACTGCCAAACGGACTTGGAGAGGCAACACTTCCAGGTAGACCAGCACCAAACTGTCTTGATTGTCCAAAAGAGCCAAGAACCGACCCTAAAGCCTGTTGGCCAGATCCAATCCGAGCAGGCTGTCCAAACCCTTGTCCACCACTACTTTGATTGTTGTTGCTCCCAAAGCCACCAGAAAACGCGCCAAAACTTGTCTGCTGAGGTGGCTGGGAAGGTTGTTGAGATTCAACATTAAAGGATGCAGGTCTAAATAGACTACCAGTTGGTGGGGAAGGAGTAAAAGAAGTGATTGGTGTACTTGCTGGTACATTGCCAAATGGTGCACCAAATGGATTCGGCTTGGGTGCAGACGGGTTTGGGCTTGACCCGAGCCCAAAGCCACCAAGATTTCCCAATGTAAGTTGTGCAGTATCAGGTGCTTCTTCCTCCATCTCATCCTCCTGGGTAACCGCAACATCTGAACCATTGATCTGTCCACCAACCCCATCTGCTGGATTTGATATGGATGGTGAGGATACAGCAGGTGATGCTGATGGTTGTTCTGGTTTAGAACTTGTTACTGATAATGCAGGACTACTTGTAGGAGTTATGTTGGGTTGACTTACTGAAAAAGAACTGGTTGATGGTTGAGTTGTAGGTCCTGATGAAGCTGAAACAACAGGCCGAGGAGGTGAAGTTTGACTAGAAGCCTTCTCATTTAGTTTGAAGTCAAACCTGGGAGCTGAAACTACATCAGGTTTAGAACTTTCACTCATATTTGGATTCAATTTGGACAGCTCAGATTTGGAAGCATTTAAATCTACACTCACTGTGGGTTTAGTAGAGGAGGTGGTAGATGGAAATGAGGGAAAAGAAGGTAAAGGTCCACATAGTGGGGAAGTCTGAGTGGCACCCACTTTATTCCCGAAACCAGTTGAAGATTTACCGAGTGATATAGCAGATGTTGAAGATGAAGCGGTGTCTTTAAACGAAAAGGGTGATGGTGCTAAAGTAACGGGAACAGATGATACGGCGATAGAAGATGAACTTTCTCTTGTAGAAGCTTCCAGAGAGAAACTCTTTCCTGAAAAGGCAGTAGATGCGCTGGCACTTGGCAGAGCAGAAAATGGAGATTCTAGACTCTTCTTGGACCAAATAGAAGAGCTTTCAGCCACAATAGGCTTCTGGTTGGTATCTTTACTACTGGATTCTGTATGTTCGATTGGTTTCTTTTGGAATATATTTGTCTCTACTGACTTTGTGTTATTTGATGAAAGATCCAGGAAACTCTGAGACTGTTGATTAGATTTTGGGTCATTGACTACCACAGGATCAGACTTAATAGAGAAGGTTAAGCGGTTTCTTGACTTGTCACCATTCGGATCATGCAAGTCTCTGGCAGCATCTCGAGTTACAATTGGTGTTGACTGAGAACCTGAACCTAAAGAAAGCACAGAAGTTACGGGAGGTTTTGATGAATCTGAACGGTAATTACTCCAGAGTGAAGAGTTTGACTGTTCCTCGGAATGTCTTTTTATCTGTGTATCCTGGCTGCCTGCAAAACATCAACATACCGATCAGAACTATAACCGCATGACTTTGAAAGGTAAATAAAATAGATTGGAATTTCAACCCGTTTACTTAAGAGTGGGTTGAGTTGGGTTGTGTTTAGTTCTAAACATGTTGGCAAAAAAAATAGCTAAACAGAAAACATATCAAACGCTCAAAGTCTATTTTGAATGCATATATTCTCCTAAGAGAAATGATACATCCACATAATTTTGCAAAAACTTGTCCAGAAAATGATGTGGCCCAATGAATTGAAGGAAGAAAATCACAAGAGAGAAACAACAAATGAACTTGATTGGTTAATATCATGTGCCATGTCATTTTGTGAAATTTATTCTGTAGATTTGTGTAAGTGTAGCATTCCTCATTCTCCTAATTCGTTCATTCTGAGATTTAAATTTTTATCATGATAATATAGCTCTGTCATAGCTAACGCAATAACTATTCATAGAAATGGAAAGAGCAAATAGTTTCTTAGGAAACCCGACCCAGCCTGTTTTGACCCACTGCTCTACCCGCCCAGTTTCATCTCTACTACTAACCACAGAGTTAAATTTTTACCTCTGCTTTGAGACATATTTAAGGCACCATGTGAAGAACCATGAGAAATCACTGAACGCTCAGACAACCGTTGATTAAATTTTTTAGTATCAATTGGTAAAGTTAATCTAGCAGGACTTATCTGACGGTTCTCTTGCAAAAGTATCCTTTTCACAGTTGTTTTTGGAGGTTCAATGCTAGCCCAGTTCTGCAATAAAAGTTGGTGGGAATGAATATCAATGTGTCACACAAAACATGCCACCAGTAATATAACAAACTAAGAAATGTTGTTATGAGTTAGGACTTAAGAGAGCATGTTACCTTATCAAGAGAGTCTCTGCGCCTTCTTGCAGTTTCTGGTTCTAAACTCTTTACGGTACCTTGTTGACTTTTCTTCATATCTCTATTGACAGAAGCTGAATTTGAAGATGTTAGAACTTTACTCTTCAGTGCTTTTCCTTGACCTGGAGAACTGAAAGCAGTAGCATCGTAGGAGATTCCAATTGTGTCGAATAACTCCTTTTTCACATTTGTTTTTTTCACAGGCTCTGTGTCAATACTAAGCACAGCCATTTGCCTTGAAAGACATTCAGAAAGTTTCTCTGCAGCTGTTAACTGTGCATTCATTGTGTTGTGTAGACTATGCAAAGACTGAACGTGTCTGTAAAACAACAGTAGTTTCATGAAAATCATTTTTATCAATCAATTCAATATAATAAAATTTGTACCTTGGTGGATTTTGTTTCATATGGAAAGATCTGCGATTCATTTGGACATCACTATTATCACCAAATCTTTGGAGCTCGAGGGTGTTTAAATGCCTTTCAAGTTCTATTAGTTGGTTTGTCAAATTCTGGCAAACAATAATGGTCGCTGTCACATATACCATTAAAATCAGAAAGGAAATAAAAAAACTCAGAAAGCATACAAAAAGAAACCTGATTTATCTCTAAGATATGTCTACGCTTCATATCCAATTCAGAGCTCAACTTCTGGCGATTCCAAATATCCAAGTATTGACTATCTTTAGCCTGCTTAACAATTGCTTCCATATATACTTTCCTCGCCAAAACTTTTTAAAAAGGAAAAAAATAAGCTAAAGCAGCATATAAATAACCTGATATCAACTCGTAAACTATAATACTCTAAAACAAGCATAAAGAATTATGAGAATTTGAAGATCAACTCCATAAACTTGAGGTACCTTGAACCGTCTTGTCAAGAAGAAGTTGAACCTCTTCCATTCCTCGATGCAATGCGTCCTACAAGGTCAATGTGGTAACTATTTCAGACTACAGAATATCAAATTAGATAGAGACCATATACTACACTGCCAACACCATGTATTTTGGAAGGTCTGGGTTCATCTGACTTGAAATCCAAAAAAACAAAAAAAAAAAAAACATGCCTGATAATGATATATAATAGAAGAATAGAAGTAGAGCAGTTCATGTAGGAGCTAAAGAAGCCTAATAACGAAGGAACTCACTGTCAACTTTTGGCATCCGTTTGATAGTACCCAAATGCCTTCCTCCAGTGCTGCAACGGATGGCTTATGGGCAGCAACAGAGGCATTGTAGAAACCACCTGGTCCCTCAATAGAATCCAACAAATTGTCTAGTTCTTTCGCCATCTCTTCAACCTGTATAAAATATAGACTTAATTGCTAAAAGAATGTGATTAACAGATTATGGCTTTCTGGTCTGTGTTCCAACAGTGAACCCAGTGTTTGTGTTATACAAACAAATATCTGTTTTCACCGAACAAGATAAGAAAGACACCAAAATGAAGAAAGGAAATGATATACTCATATGCACATAATTGAAACCTAAACTGAACCCTATGTCTCTGTCAATCCCAAACCAATAGCAAAACTTTCCTTTTGGGGATGCTGCAAAAAAACTTAAACATTATGGAATGTGACTCATGCAAAACCCACCAAGCAACTAACTACCGGTAATCTATTATTGTGGTAGACAACTATCCTTATATGCAATGTAACTAAAAAAGAGTAAAAAATTAGTCAGTTAACACATACTTCTACATCCACTAGGGTGAACCTGAATATAAAAGTAACTGGATAATAACCTCAAGAAACCAACAGACATCCAACTAGAGGTGTTAACTGAAAACGAACATATATAGAAAGGCATACGGAACTATTAAATGAAAGCAAAAGATTAAAAAAGAAAAAGAAAAGAAAAGAAAAGGAGTAGAAGATTATTTACACTGCGTTGTTCTGATAGATTTGACTCAGAATTTAACAGCCTTGACATAGTGTCATTTTTAAGATTTCCCTTGTCATAAAACTTGAGGTCAGAAGATTTTCCCAGATTTGTTTGTGCATCAGAAACAACAGGCAATGATTTGTTAACTGCAGCTCCAGTTGAACCTCCCTGTGGAAACAGATTGCTCGAGGCCGATGAACCAGAAGTGATCTTGGGAAATGATAATTTCTGAGGACCAGAAGGGACATGTTTGGTCTCCACACTGATATTAGGTCGATTTTCTTGAACAGCAGAATGAGGTGATTGAAAAGACTTCAAAGCAGAAGTACTAGAGGGAAATGTGCCTTTACTAGAAAATGATCCTGATGAAGAAGATTGTGCTCCAAAAGCATTTGAGGAAAATATGCCCCCACTAGAAAATGATCCTGATGAAGACGAATAAGATTGTGCTCCAAAAGCATTAGAGGAAAACATGCCTCCACTAGAAATTGATCCTGATGAAGAAGAAGATTTTACTCCAAAAGCATTAGAAGAAAATAAGCCCACACTAGAAAATGATCCTGCTGAAGACGAAAAAGACTCTGCTCCAAAAGCATTAGAGGAAAACATGCCTCCACTAGAAATTGATCCTGATGAAGACAAAGAAGATTGTGCTCCAAAAGCATTAGAGGAAAATAAGCCTCCACTAGAAATTGATCCTGATGAAGAAGATTGTGCTCCAAAAGCAGTAGAGGAAAATAAGCCTCCACTAGAAAATGATCCTGATGAAGAAGATTGTGCTCCAAAAGCATTAGAGGAAAATATGCCTCCACTAGAAAATGATCCTGATGAAGAAGAAGATTGTGCTCCAAAAACATCAGAGGAAACGATAGATCCACTTGAAGCTCCAAAAGGTGATTTGTTTAATATATCATTTGCAGACTTTGAATCGGAATCAGATCTTGATTTAAGTGTAACAACATCTTGATTTTCAGGATTAACAGGTTCAGAAGTTTTCAACAGTGCCGCCTCAGAATTGTCTTTTTGTTTATGAGAAGAAAGTGACTGCCCTTCATCTCTATTATTATTCGGCTTCATAACAAAAGCATCTTGTTGCGTATCACCTTTAAATATATGTGAAAATGCTTTCTCACTTGGTTCACTGGCTTCAATTTTCTGAGTCTGTAATTCATGAAGAGCCTCACCCCCAATTTCCTCCTTATCATTAACGATATTCGTCACAGGATGCTGAGAACTGAGGGAAGGTGACTCCACTTCTTCATCAGATACAGAATTAAAATCCTGTGGCAATGCTGTAGGGCCTGTGGCACTACATAAGTTGTAAGCTAAACATTAGAGGTGACAATTCGATCCATCCATTGATGAGAGGTCAATTTGAGTTTCATTTATAAACGATCAAACAAGAAGAGTAACTAAGTGGGGAGCGCGTCAAATGGATTGAAATTTATCCAATGTCAAACTTGAATGCATACAACCTCCTAAGTAGTTTACTTCAAAAGGGATAGATTACTATTGTCATTACGATGTTTTTGTAAAATAATTCACACAACACCACCCAACCAGGCCCAGCCTGTTTTGACCCCCACCAAATGACCATTTTGACCAGTTACCCTACCCTCCTGACCCACCCATCTTGCCGCGACGATCACCAAGTATCTTCCAGTTAAGCTATACCCCAACTGAGTCAAATAAATAAATATTATAATCTATCAAACGAGAAACACCTGGCAAAATAGAACATTATAAGCTTTCCATCAACGGTAAGGCACAGAAGAATGCAATAAGGTGAAACTCTTGTCTCTCCTTCCCCACACGGCAGCGTAACAGTCTCATCCTTGTGAACTTTGTTGATGGCAAGCCCCAGGATCGTATTCTCATCATCGTTAGCTGATGTAAGCAGCTTTAATTAGAACAAATCATTAAAAAAAATAAAACTATTTAGCAGAAGACAATGTTACCTTGAAGAGGAATTGTTGGAAACCATGCTTCAGTTTCTATTTCTATCTTTGAGGCTCCATTCTCCATATCTGGCGACCAAGCAAATAGCGCAATATGTTCATTGGTGTTCTTCTTATTAGCAACAAATGCAAGTTCACTGTTTATGATCCAAAAAATAAGTGATTAACATGTTTGTATGGAAGATCACGCAGATAATGTTTGCACAAAACTGATATCTGATATAAAACAGTGTCTAGACCAAACTCATGGTCAAAGATTAAGTAATGACTATCTATTAGCTTTACAGTAAAAATAGATAGAAACCCATCTTCCTCACAGCCAACATACAAATAGAAAATATTCTAGAACATTGGAAAATCTCAAAAGGACAAAATTTCCAAAACACTTGGCAATCTCAAAAAGGACACAAACAAGATTATAGCCAATCACATCATTTATATTTAGGGAAATAACATACAATTCATTCAAGTAACTCGCGAACGTATAGGGTCCACTTCCAGACGGAATGGTATCATCATTTATAGCAATGAACGCATCAGTAAAGGTCAATGCCACTGGACTGGAAGAAGGCTGTAAACAACAAATTTGTTTGATCAACACAAGCTAATTATGATTCCAGCTTTAATAAGCTCATAAAACTTAATGGATCAGAAAAGGGGAAAGAAGTGTCAACGAAGAAAATGCTGAAGGCGCTTACATTTGTAACTTTTCCATCTTTGACACTGATGAGTTGAAGTAGGTAATTCTCCTCCTTCCCATCAGCATTCAGACAATAACAACCCAGCATAACGCAATCTGGGCGAACCCACCTGACAGAATCCACTGTAAGAAATGCACAAATACACCTTAGGCTCCATCTCAACTTGTAAACACGAACTCATACAGTAACATCCTTGTAAAGGAATAAAAGATGTAACATGAACTCTCACAGTAACATCCTTTAAATGGAATATAAAAAAAGAAGTAACAGAATACGGTATGTTCATGCCAGACACATTAACTAGCATGGTGAACTAAATTCACATGCTAAAAGAAGTAGCTTCAATGAATATTATGGCTGCACACGTCCCTTTCAGTTGCCTACCCTTCACAACAATGATCCTATACTAGGTAACAGAAATAAAGCTAGCCCCTACATAATCATTTTTTAAAAATTACACATGTAAGCGAAAGATAAATTTTTGTAACAACGTGATATAATATCGCACCTCTAAAGCAGTGGAACAGAATAAACATCTTTCTTAGATATTTAGGGAGGGATGCGTAAACAAGATAACAACACAACGCTGATAGTATTTGACCTAGTTGCATGTAGGAAAAAGTTAAATAGAGGCCAATTAGAGCTATTCAACTTGTATCTAAAAGCTCAAAATGCTTAAGCTAACATCCAAGTGATTTGTACAGTGACCAGGCAGACTTTGACCCTATGGTATTAATTGAGTCTCTACAACCCTTAGGTTGTGAATTTGAAGTTGGAACATATTTAGAGACAAGGATGTGCACTTTGCAGTTTCAAAAGGAGACGGGTCAGTATAGTAAAAGGAATCATCTTCAATAGCTATCAAAACTGTGAAGTCATTTAGATCCCAGAACAAGAAGCATTTTGAAAGCGATGGACCAACAGGCCAAAAAGTAATATTTGGCAATTAAGGGATACTCTTGATCGAAAAACGAACAAGAACAACTTACACAGATAAATAGTACATGGATGATGCATGCAAATGCACAACGTTGAAGGAACCACGATTCAATAGTAATATACCTTTTACAACACAATCCGGATCATTATCAACCAATGAATCGAACAGTAACTTTATCCGCAACTTTTCTTCAAACTTCGATGATAATATGTGTAAGTAGTCATATTTTGCCACAGCGAGAGATTTGTCATTCATGCTCCAACTAACTATAACAAAAGAAAAAGAAATCGCAAGATTAATAAGACAAATCCTATCACACTAGCTCTTCCGTTGTTTCCCCTATCAATCTGCACCTCATATGCTCATACTATAAAAGAAAGAAGTACTTCGCTTCTATTAAAGTACTCAGTAATTAATAATTTTTCAAGATCAAGACAAAGGCAAGTACAAGCTAATAGACCAAACCAAGAAAATCGTTAAGATTAGAGATTATCAAATATACCAGCATCAACATTGTCCATAATAATATTAAGATCATCTTGGCCAGCTCCACGGTATAAATTACCATCACTTGCAAGAACAACATATAGGTCCTCCGAGTGCGGACTCCACTGCATGTCCTTGATGTAACTTGAGCCATCAAGTGATTTCAAGACAGACGGTTCATGATCCTAAGAGAAACAGTCACATAAAATATAGCAACAAAATCACAAAGAAATTGCATCAATTCGTGAACAATATAATTCTTGATCCACATCAAAAACCTAAAATCACTCAGCATATAGTCTAGAATATGATTTTTAATGTCAACAAAGAAAAAAGAACTAGACTTCGAAAGGTTAGCTAACCAGCAGCAATCATTTTGTGACTAATGCATGCAAACCCCAGGTTAGAGGGTTATTTTTTACTTTTTTTTTTTTTTTGGGAAGGAGGACGGAACCTCCGGCAAATATGATAGAACCTCCAGGTTAGAGGGTTATACAGTTAATGAAAGAAATAACAAAAGCAACGCAAACCTTATTAAGAAGACTAGCCACTGAGAAAAAATAAAGCTTGAAACCAACAGAGGCAGCAAGCATGGAAGAGTCCGCGGATAATGCCAATATGGAAACCTTTCCAACAGAAACATCCACAACACTCAGCTCCTGTATACAAGAACCATTACCTCCCTTTTTCAACTCTTCAACAACATCTTTCGTCCTAGCAACACAAAACCCTAGCAGGAACCAAGTTAAGTAATGTTATGGAAATCATCATCAGTTTCTAAAAAAGTAAAACTATGTTCCTCTTCTCTTGAAGAATATAAAACTTTGACATTTGGGTTCCAACTTGCAAAATTTTTAACCGCTGTATACATACAGATACTGGTACATATTTAGCACCAACAATTTCAAATATGTAGCTTGTACTGTAAAATAAATTGTGCTTATCAAATGTACAAAACAAAACCTAGCTGCATCCAATCCAACTGACACAATAGTACGGAATTCACCAACAGCTTCTAAAAATTTATGTTCTTTTTCTTTTGAAGAATAAAAAATTATGATTTTTTGGTTCCAACCTAGTAACTCCCTAACTACAATATACATACATAACTTTGGTACAAATTCAACACAACCTTTTTCAATATGCTCTTCACACGAGAACATCAATGTGATAATTGAAGTTTCATAATCAAAATCATTCTTTACACTTTAGTTCAGAATGACCTCTTTTGAATTCAAAAACTTCATTGATAACTTGGTGAACATAACAAAACTTCCTAGTAACTTCATAATACAGCAACCATATATTTAAAACTAAACAAAGTTAGAACTCTAAAACTACAGAGGCTTCAATATGACAGTACAACATATAACCGTAACTAGCCTTGAATTACTAAAACAATAATTCAATTAATCAAAACATAAACTAAATGTCATAATAGAGCTGTAAAATGGTTAGATACACACAAGTAGACATACAAACCCTAACATTCAATACTGGAAATAATTAAACATATTCAACATAATAAATCACTCTCACCTGACGAATGAGCAACAAAAATGACATCGAATCGTTGCGAGACAGCCAACGGACAAGACGGAAGACTGTTGACATCGAATTTGAAATCGGCATCGTACGCTATGGAAATATGTTCGCCGATTTTACAGAAACTAAAGTTATTAGTAGGAGTTTGGTCTCCTTCGATTTCTTCTTCAACTTTGGTGACGTTTGATGGTTCAGTTTCCGCCATTGATGATGTAAGTGATAGGTTGAAGGATGAACAGATTCAAACCCTAGGGAGATTCCAGAGGATTTTGGGCGGGAAGTAAATTTTACTTTATACTGTGACTAATAATACTTAAAACCTAGTTTCATGCCGGTGCATCAGGTGTAAGCGATGTGCCTGCGTGCGTAGGGCGTAAGCAGATTGTTAAGGTCGCTTGCAATAACATCTACTTAAAATTCAAAACAATACGGTTTTGAAATGTTTGATGTCTACTGTTTAACCAACTGTAGCAAATGTTTCAAAACTAATGTGAAATCTACCGTCATTCACTCTTCGTGTATGTTTGGTGAAGAAGCCTACTATGTTCGCTGAAGTAAGCGTAGACTGTAATTGTAGACTGTAATTGTAGTTGTAAAGTCGTAGCTGTAGCTTTAGGTTTGGAGCTTTTAGTGGAAAACTATTTTTAGTAACTTTGAGAATTTGAGTTTTTCATTTGATTATAAAACTACAGCTTGTAGATGACAAACAAATAATCATATAAAAAATAATAACGTTAGCCGTTGTTACTTACGATTTGACTATCTATATAAATTTAGAGCTGGCAAAAATAGCTCAATTAGAAGATTCAGGGCGATTTTGAGCTAAAAAGGATTGTTCAATGGGTGATTTTGGACTTCACTATTTTTTTAACCGGGCTTTATTGGACTGGACTTTAAATACTCATGGGTTCATATGGACATATTCACAAAACTTAATGGGCAAATTGGGTAATCACCTAATTCGTGACGGACGGTGTAACATCCTCTCCCGTGGTCTGGTAATTTCTATTATTTTAATCGATTATCTAATTGTTTTAGAAATTATTTAATATTATGTGTTTCATTGTGAAATGTAAATAAATAAGCCCTTTGACTTATTGTGATTAGTGAAATATTACTTGTTTTAAATTATTATAGATGACGGTAAAATAAAATAATATTTCTCGCAAACGGTTTTCAGGTTCCAGACAAAAGATTTAGGACGGGTATAAAATTATACCATTTATTACAAACCGACTTTGCAAGCCGACCTTAGATTCATATATATCTCATGTCTTCTTCTTGTTCCCATTTTTGAAAAAAAAAACTTGCAAATCAAATCTAAAGAAACCCAAAACCAAAATTGAATTCATACTTGTGTTCCTGTGATTCCGAATTCATAACATCAGATTCATCATCATCTATATCTTAATTGTATCAGACTATCCATCCTTTTGTTTTCAAAAAAGAAGAGAAAAAGATGTAAGTTTGAATTGGAGTGTGTAAATCGAATTGAAGCTTGATATGTTATCATTAGGTGTTGTTTGATGCTACTTGAAGTATTAGAAACCTTAGAATTGAGTTTTATGAAGTTTTGGTGAGTTTTGATTCAAAAAACTGATAACAGCAGCTCAACTCGCAGTTCTCAGTTCATGAGTTGACTTGCGAGTTGACTTGCGGTACGAGTTGACCTGCGAGTTGACTTGCAAATTTTGAAAATGCGTATTTTGGGGACGCGGTTTTGTGAAAATCTTACTAGCTCGGATTTAGTTGAAATTCGCATGGTCACTTGGAAACGACTTAGTAATCGAGGCTATATTCTAATAGCCTAGGCAGTTTTTGGCCATCCGGGGTCATCTAGGACCCGAAAATGGCATTTTTCAGTTCTAAACGTTATTGTGGAATTTTCAAATTTTGTTTTTGATTGAACTGTTGTTTGCCTAGACTTCAGGGATTACCTGATTGGATAAATAGACTATAATGATGATTATGGAACGAACTTCTGACTTATATATGATTTTCTGTTTCAGATCAACGTAAGACTCAGTAATATCAGAATACTGAGTATGCAGACGTCAGAGGTATCGGTGAGTGGATTCAGAACTCATCATTTGATTTAATTGTAACTATTTGGTTACAACAAGTAAACGTAGATGTTTATTAGACTGTTTAGTCTTGATTATTGATTATTGATCTACGTGATATGTGAACAAATGTGCTGTATGTTATTGAGGTCAACGTGTAGTTGGACTTCTGGTTATTATGTGTATTACACAGGTTTTGATTCATTTGTTGTGTTTGAGACCTGTGTATGGGTTTAATAACCATTAGTTATCGGTCTATTCTGTATTGGCCATACGGATTGACGGTAAGTGTTCTTGGGGGAATCCCCGGATATTATGATATCCCCAGAGCCACCGATCCTCATTGAATTATGTGTGTTTACGATTATTTGGTGTAAACTGCTAGTTATGCTAAGT
This sequence comes from Logfia minima, assembly GCA_963921325.1. Taxonomy (NCBI): domain Eukaryota; kingdom Viridiplantae; phylum Streptophyta; class Magnoliopsida; order Asterales; family Asteraceae; genus Logfia; species Logfia minima. The sequence goes on along the minus strand of OY992775.1, from coordinate 23,767,706 downwards.
TGAATGTTGTGTGATGAATCTATTCACTTAGCTTTGTGCTAACCCCTCATTTTACTTCCTGCAGGATATGTTTTGTTAGATTGTGGGTGCGGGAGGTGATTGGTTGACCAAAGGAATGTTTGACTGCGCTCTTGGTTCTCTGATATGGTTTTTGTAATAAACCTTGTTTTGTAATTTTATAATACCCACCTTTTGTAGTTTAAAAAGTTTAAATTTTGTGTACTTTTGGGAAATGTAAACTATTTATGTATTTTAAATTAATGCTTCCGTGTTTATTAATATAATATTTTATACCAGAAAGAGGGGTGTTATAGACGGTCAGACGCCGCTCTCATTCACACAATCACACTCAACTGTGAAAACCTGCTCCGTCTTCCTCCGACCACCATCCTCCGTTTGCGTATTCCGGCCGCCACAATTATTATGTGTTTCTGTCAATCGGTTTGTCGTTGTCTTCCATCATTCTTTTTAAGCTTTTCTATTCATCTACTTTATAATTATGGTAGATTTATAATTATTATGCTTACTGTGACAATTATAATATTATTGAATCTTATACGAATATTTGGAGCTAATACCCAAATTTATTGTTTTATACGTATTAGAATTGTTGGGTCTATTTTATGTAGAGGCTCGTGTACACATATGTTTGTTTGCTATTTACAATATACTGCACATTGTGTAATCAATTAATTGTTCAATCCCCAATGGCCAGTCGGAATAATTTGTTTAATTAAGGTATTTGTTCCCTTGATAAATGACCATATTTTTATCAAGCAAAATGGTAACAGTTAATTCAATTTTGTTTGCTTCATGTCATGTAATTAAAACTGACAATCACGTCTATGTGTTTTTTCAATAGTTCATATATTGAACTAACTAAATGCCAAAATATTAAAGTAGAAAAACCAACATATAGGTTGAACACCCATATTTCATTTCTATTGAAAACAAATTAAGTTTTTTCACTGTGCCAACATTGGATCTAAAGTTAAGTAAACAAATTACGTAAACAAATTATGGTAGATTTATTTACTAAACTTTGAATACTACATAATTGTAAAAGAATTATACTAAAAGTTTGTTCAGGAGACTACATATATGTTCTACTGTTTTGAATATCATATCTATTATTTATTAGTGTCATTGTTGTATCTATGTATATGTATGTATTTATATATGTATGTTTAGGGCATAGAATTTATGACTGATGATTATTATTTTTATTTGTAGATAATAGAATTAGTTGGTTAAGATGTCAGAACAACAAAGTATCGGTGAAGAGAATGAAGATGATGTTTGTTCATCGACATCAAACAAAGAGCGTTATGATGTATGGAAGTATTTTGAAAAGTTTATTAAGCCTGATGGGTCTAGAATGACAATTTGTACTGATTGTAATAAAGTGTTGACTGTCAATCCTAATTTGGGAACGTCTAACTTGAAGTGACATCTCCCAAAATGTTTTGACCTTAGCGTGTCTAGTCCAGAACGAAAACGTGCTCCTTTGGATAAAGCCATGTATAGAGAGAAAATGGCAGTAGCAGTCATCAAACATAACTACCCATTTACTATGTTGAACACGAGGCAACGAGAGACTTGTATAAGTTTCTACATAGAGATGCGAATCACATATCAAGAAACATAGCAAAGGTGGATATCTTAAAAATATATGAGAAAGAGAATATGATTCTTAAAAAAAAGTTGGCAAAGGTAACTAGTAGAATATGTTTGACGGCTGATTAGTGGAGTTTGATCACGACAGATGGATATACGGCATTGACGGCTCATTATGTCAATGAGAATTGGGTTTTAAGGAAAAAGTCCTTAACTTTAGATATATTCCACCTCCTCATTCCGGTTCTATATTGGCAGAGTACGTGATAAACTTTTTAGTTGATTAGGGCATTGGGAAGAAGGTTTTCACTATCACGTTGGATAATGCAAAATATAATGATGGGTTAGTATATACTCTAGGACTTCATTTGTCTTTGAATTGTGGGTTAGTTTGTGAAGGAGAATTTATGCATGTGCGTTGCGTAGCACATGTAATAAATTTAATTGTTCAAGCGGGATTAAAGGTAATTGATGAAGCTATTCGTAAGGTTCGGAATTCGATCAAGTATATTAGAGGAAGTGTTGCTAGAAAATTTAAGTTTGCTGAATGTATTCAACAGCTTAATTTGCAATGTAGAAGACTTGTGTATCAAGATTGTCCAACTAGGTGGAACTCTACTTATGTTATGAAGCTTATTCTCGATTAGAACTTGTTGATAAATACTTCTTGACTTGTCCATCAAAAGAAGAATGGACAAGGATACAAGAAATCACAAGGTTTTTGAAGCCTTTCTATGATATTACAACTTTGTTTTCCGGTAGCTTTTATACAACTTCTAACTTGTATTTTCACAAATGGGAAATTCAATGTAATATTGAAAAGAAGATCAACAGTCCAGATCCCGTTATTCAGAAAATGACAAAGTACATGAAAAAGAAGTTTGATAAATATTGGCAAATTATTGTATTGTCTTGTCATCTGGGGTTATTTTGGATACTCTGTATAAAGTTAAGATTATTGAGTTTTGTTTTTCAAAACTTAACCTCGAGGAGACATTACGTGAAAAGAAAGTGAAATTGATTGTTGATGGCTTTTACAAGCTATATAAGGAGTACGAGATCCAACCCGAGACAATACATGATTATTCCACAACAGGAAGTTCAAATGTTGGCGAAGGTAATACGCGTGAAGAGGGTGAATTGGATGGATTTGAGGCATTTCCGAGTCAATATCAAAGGGTTGATACGAGTGACAAGTCAGAAGTGACTAAGTATTTGGAGGTACCTGAAGTTAACTTACAATATTGGAAAGATAATCAAGGGCGTTACTTATAACACCCCTCTTTCTAATTAAAGAATATTATATTAATAAACTCGGAAGCATGAATTTAAAATACATTACCTTAGTATATATATTCAACATTATACATAACAGTTTACATTTTCAATATTTACACCATATTCAAACTGTTTAAAACTACAAAAGACGGGGTATCATAAAATTCACCAAACAAGGTTTATTACAAAAACCATATCAGAGACCTAAAGCGCAGTCAAACATTCCATGATCAACCATTCACCTCCTGCACCCACAATTAATCAAAATATATCCTGCAGGAAGTAAAAATGAGGGGTTAGCACGAAGCTAAGTGAATAGATTCATCACACTCCATTCAACTTAGCATAACCAGATGTTACACCAAATAATCGTAAACACACATATTTCAATGAGGATCGGTGGCTCTGGGGATATCAAAATACCCGGGGATTCCCCAAGAACACTTACCGTCAATCCGTATGGCCAATACAGAATAGACCGATAACTAATGGTTATTAAACTCATACACAGGTTTCAAACACAACAAATGAATCAAAACCTGTGTAAATCACATAATAACCAGAAGTCCAACTACACGTTGACCTCAATAACAATAATCCACATTGGTTCACATATCACGTAGATTAATAATCAATAATCAAGACTAAACAGTCTAACATACATCTACGTTTACTTGTTGTAATCAAATAGTTACAACTGAATCAAATGGGGATTTCTGAATCTACTCACCGATACCTCTGACGTCTCCACACTCAGGATTCGTATATCACTGAGTCTTACGTTGATCTGAAACATAAAATCATATATAAGTCAGAAGTTCGTTCCATAAATATCATTATAGCCTATTTATCCAATCAGGTAATCCCTGAAGTCTAGGCAAACAACAGTTCAATCAAAAACGAAATTAGAAAATCCCGCAATGACGTTTAAAACTGAAAAATGCCATTTTCGGGCCCTAGATGACCCCGAATGGCCAAAAACTGCCTAGGCTAATAACGTTTAGCCTTGATTACTAGGTCGTTTCTGATTGACCATGCGAATTTCAACTAAATCCGAATTAGTGAGATTTTCACAAAACCGCGTCTCAAAACGCATTTCAAAATTTGCAAAACAAAATTTCGGTTCGCAAGTCAACTCGCACCGCAAATCAACTCGGTTCGCAGGAATTTGGGTTCGCAACTCAGTTCGCAGGTCAACTCGGTTCGCAGGAATCTCGGTTCGCAGGACGAACTGAGAACTGCGAACTTCGCTGCTGCTACGAGTTTTTCGAATCAAAACTCACCTAAACTTCATAATACTCAATTCTATGGTTTCTAATACTTCAAGTAACATCAAATAACACCTATTAACTACATATCAAGCTTCAATTTGATTTACCCACTCAAAATCAAACTTACTTCTTTTCTTCTTTCTTTTGAAAATAAAAGGATTGCTAATCTGACGAAATTAGGATATAGATGATGATGGTTCTGATGCTTTGAATTCGAAATCACAGAAGTACAAGCTTGAATTTAATTTTGATTATGGTTCCTTGAATTTGCAAGATTATCAAATGAAAACAAGAAGAAGATATGAGAACGTATAAGGAGGTTTACAAGGTCGGTTTGCAACCGACTCAGATAATTAAATGGTAAAATATTATACCCGTCCTAAATCTTTTGTCTGGAACCTGAAAACCGTTTGCGAGAAATAATATTTTGTTTTACCGTCATCTAAAACAATTTAAAACGACTAATATTTCACTAGCCACAATAAGTCAAAGGACTTATTTATCTACGTTTCACAATGAAACACATAAGATTAAATAATTTCTAAAACAATTAGATAATCGATTAAAATAATAGAAATTACCAGACCGCAGGAGATGATGTTACATTATCCACGATTGGCTCAAATGGCTCGTGACATATTAAGCATTCCTATCAGTACTGTTGCCTCTGAATCATCATTTAGTATCGGGGGTCAGATCATAAGTAAGTATAAAAGTTCCCTATCATCATCAAATGCCGAGGCATTGCTATGCACTCGTGATTGGTTATTCGATGTACAAGGTATTATAGTTCATGACTTCATCCACTTTGTAACTTAGATATAATATTTTATTTTTTATTTTGTAATATATGATACTAATTTTTAAGTCCTTTCACTTTTAGGTGAGGAAGAAATAGAGGAAGAACTTGGAGAAGATATTGAAACATTAATTCCGAGTATTACTGGTATGATTTTTTTAGGTTTTCTTTATTTAGGTATGACTTGAAAGACTTATTTATGCATGTTTTATTTAGATATGACTTGAAAGACTTGTTAAGAACTCTAAATTGATGAATAAATAAATAAAAAAAATTCAAAATTGCCCGTTTTGACCCGAACCTGTTTTTACCTGAACCCGTTGTGACCCATACCCATTATGACCCGGCTGCCCGTACCCGCCCGCCCGTTTTGCTACCCTATTATAAGTTATAACTATCGAATAAATAGTAAATTAAACATAGTAGTATAGTAGGATTATAAAATTGAAGAAAAACTAATTTACTATAACGGACATAGAAGTATGTCCGATGAAAAATCATATTAAAATTTATTATTATTTGAATAAGGTTTTAAAAAGTATTTTTTGCAAAAGAAAAAAAATAGACTTTTTAATATTAAGTTTATTAGTGACATCCGGATATTATTTTTATCTACTAAAAGCTTTTTGAAACCTTTATTTAATACTCCCTACGTTTCATAATAAGAGTCCACCTTTCCTTTTTAGTTTGTCTCAAAATAAATGTCTACTTTCAAAAGTAGTAAATTAACTTTACAATTTTATTCTTTCTCAAAACTGATACATGAGAGTCTGTGCAAAATGCAAGGGTAAAAGAGTCATTTTCACTACCAGACAAAGCAATTTCTTAAATTGTGTACAAATTGATAATGGATATTTAATTTAGGACGGAAGGAGTATTAATTAATATTACTTATTAAACCCTATTAAATAAGTGATTTTGATTATCAAAATCAACTAGATAACATATTTTGAATCACCTAAACCCATGTATCTTAAACTATCACAACAACAATAAAATAGATTACCTTCCTTTTATGACGAAATTACATATATATCAAGATAGAAAAATGTTATCAAGTACTAGAAACCCAAGAGTATATGAAGTAGCTACTCAAAACAAATCAGCAAGTATATGAAATAATTGAATAACAAAAACATAAACCTCATGTCAGGCCACATCCTCTAGACATTTATTAATTTGATGACATTTCACTTTCATTTTCAATATGTAAATGCTTATTTCAAACATCACTGGATGATGACCATCCTACACATAAACGTCAACAAACAAAAAAAGGTTAATAGAGATATAAAGTATCAATTTTTTTGCAAATATTTACTATATGAGCAAAAAAAAATTTGTTACATTCGCATGAACGTAGTATACGTATTATTTATTCAGATAATTAATCTAATGAAATTTGTTCATTTACATGAACCCGGTAACTTGTGACATTTTGATAGCCAACTATTAATCCACATAAGCATCACGTATGCTCCAGCTTAGTGATTACTTTCCACGTAATTTAAAGGTTTATAAAGGGTATTAAACTTTACGAAAATGTTCAGTTTGTGTAACTAATTTTTTTATTTTCTCTTAGATAATTTAGTATTTTAAACAAATAATAAATTTAAAAGATCAATAACAAATGAATACCCTTTTCAATAACTAACAATATGAACATCATCAACAAAATCATCACATCAACAAAAATTCTATCAATTAATCAATTTCATCATCATGGTTTTCTTTGGACCAACAAACCCTAAAGTTCAAATCAACAAAATGCTAAATGAATTTCAAATCACAAATTCACAAATCAAAACCCAGATAGGAACCCACCCCAGATCTGGTGGATATTTGTAGGGTTTTGGCGATTTAATTGGATTTTTTTCTTCGATTTCTTTGATTTCGAATTTGTCTCTTTGTTGCCATCTTCGTCGGCAATTAAAAACAATAGCAATTTTTTTTGTATTTGTGGGATACTGTAAATGATATGAATATATTCTTTTTTCTTTTTGTGTTTGTGGTTTAGGATTGTTTTTTGTAGATGTAATTATTGTTCTTTACTTCATTTACAGTAAATGATATGAAATATTAACATGTCATTTTTTGAAGCAATAGTAATGGTTCTTAACATCCTGTTGTAATTTTTTATTTTTGATGTTTTAATTTGAGCATAAAGATGGCTCAATTCATAATTCTTGTTAATGTTAAAGAGGTTAAAGAGATAAAACAGGTAGGTCTTCAAATGTACCCGTATGTATACAAGATTAGTTACATATCTATCGATTAACTCTTTTCTTAAATGAAACACAATTGAAAACTAAAAATAAAAGCTATGTCATAAATAAATTCCAAATATATAGTTTACCGATAGAACCAGTAAGAGTTCAAATTTTAGCAAGTTTTAAAAGTAGTTCTTTCAAATATAAAGATAAAAGGATAATTTATGTAAGTGAATATTTGCGTAAAAAATTTGATACCCTGTATATGTATTAATCAGATAAGAATTCACTTTACAACTTTCACCGAAAAAGCTTGTTATTTACTTCGTGAGATAGAAATTAACAGTTAAATAAAGATAGTCCAATCTTTATTTGTAGTGAAAATGTAACCATGTTCGATAAATCATAACCAACATTATAGTTTTTTCAAGAAAAGTGATATACAAACCTTAAAAATTGGCCTAATTGTCAGTCCAATGTCATTAACATTTATTAAGTATAGTGTTTACAATGTGTCATCTTCTGATTATAATCCTCAAAAAATTTGACCTGATATTAGACCAATTTCATTGTTATAAATCCTTTAGAACATTTATTTGACAATATTAAATGGTTCCTATATATTTGTTCATTACTTTCCAACAACTGTTTTAATTTCATTTGATTATGAGTAAATCAGTTGTCCTTCAACTACCCAATAACAAGAACGGCTATAGCAGTTTCAATTTATTTGCGCCTTAAAATCTCATACATCATATATAAATTATGGAAAAGGATCCATAGAAAAGCTTCAATTTTTAGGGAAGGAGGGAAGCAAATCTTAGCCTTGATTTTTTCATAAATAAATCTTTTTAACATTCATTTATGATAATGTTAAATTTTGAAATTATTTGTAATTTTTTAATTCATTTATGATGAAATCAAAGGTTGAGATTTACTTCCCTCTTGATCCCTACCCTATAAATTATATATAGTTTTAATGGATTTTTTAAATAAAAATAATGATAAATATTATATTAAATACTACATATTACTCGGTATTCACTTGATAATATTTTAGTGTTATATATTAATCCATAAATAAATGTTTTATGAAATGAGATATTTGAACTTTTAAGTATACACAATCTAAAATTATACACTTTATTCTACGTACATACGATTGTAATTTGTAAGAGTGAAAATTAAAATTATTTATTTTCTATATTTATCCGCAGTTATAAACGTTACTGTTTGGTACTTGCATGACTTAACAATATATTACGATTTTTTAGAAGCTTGAAAAAAAACTTGTTAAAATGATATATTTGTCGTAGCTAGTGTGTGTATGTCACGAAATGATACGGATATATTTCTAAGTGTGCCAAATAAAACATGCTTCACTCAATTGCTATTTACATAATTTGTGGCTTAACTTAATTAACTCATATTCATTATAGCTAGCAAGCTAGGTATTGAGGTTTTCAACAAATTGTGGTAACTAACTAAGACTATAAGAATGACCTCTATGTTAACTTCACGTCAGCGCTAAGACTGAGGATTAATCCAAGACTGAACTTTTCAGTGCCATGTCAGCGCCACATCATTTTTTAAATATCAATACAAATACATTTTTTTATTAATAATAAAATTTATAATAATTAAAAAAACTAATTTATATTAATAATAAAAAATTACAATAAATAAAATCCTACGTTACATTAATAATTAAATAACTACGTTACACTAATAATTAAAAAACTACGTTACACTAGTAATAATTAAAAAGCGATACAATTATTCCTTGTCGGTGTCTTCGTTCGTTTGTTGGGTAGGCGCTACACAATCGCGTTTAACTTCTTCCTGAAGATTCCGGAGAAATGCTTGTTCCTCGGGTGGCAAGTTTGGATTGATCGGGTTGTTGAGAACCTTGAACGCCCTGGACATTGCTTTCTTTCTAGAAGTCTCGGCTAATGTTTTCATTGTTTTTTGTTGAGCTAGTACGGTTTTCAAAAGTTGGGCGCGAACATCGTCGGCCGAAACCCGTGAGGAAGTAGCATCTGAAGAACCCGAAATTTTTTGGCTTTTTCGACTTTGTGCTCGACCGCGTGGACGACGAATAGTGTCTTCGGCAAATAAATTGTCGAAGTTCGGTGTCTTCGCTTGGTTCAAATCATTGTCTTCCTCGTCAAGATTGATCGGCTCGTAATCTTTGTCTTCCATAGGTCGTTTGTTGTTCATAACACCTTCCAGAAAAAAGAACTTAGGGACATATTTTAAAACACGCCACGCCTACTCAAAAAGAAAGTTCCGGTTTGTCCGATCTTTGAATCCTGCACGGGCAGCCAACATAATGTCTACGTCGGTCATACCACTTTGCCACTCATTTTGGTATTTTTGGTAGATGCTTTGAAACCTTGATGTCTCGTTGGAGTTTTGTCCATTTGCCCGTTATTTGGTCAAAATTACATTTTCTTATCCGCACAACGGTTGTAATTCTCTTGTACGATTTTCCAAAAAGAGTCACCCGTTTGTGAATTCTCGATCGCTCCATTTTGAGAAGCGTCAACCCACCATTCCGCCAATATCTTGTTTTCTTCGGCGGACCATGACAATCTTTGGCCTTTTGGTCGTTCGCTTGATTCGTCAACTTGTTTACCTTTTCCTAAATATTAATACAAACACATTTTTATAATTAATAAAAAAGCTATATAATTAAAACAACTACGTTACATTTATATAATTAATAAAAAAGCTATATAATTAAAACAACTACGTTACATTTATATTATTAATAAGAAAACTATATAATTAAGACAACTATGTTACATTTATATGATTAATAAGAAAACTATATAATTAACACAACTACGTTACATTTATATTATTAATAAGAAAACAATATATTTAAAACAACTACGTTATATTTATACTATTAATAAGAAAACTATATAATTAAAAAAGTACGTTACATTAACAATAAAAATTACCTTTTCCTTTTCTTTTCCTTTTGACTGATTCGGCGGGTACATATTTAGCTTCCTCTTTGGATGGTGTGTGGACGTTTTCGAATTGATTTTGTGATAGTGGTTGTTGTTTGTATTATTGTTGTTCTGTGTATTGTTGTTGTTGTTGTTGTTGTTGTGAGTATTGTTGTGATTGATTGTACATATTTAAATAAAGTGGGATCGTGGGTCGTCGGTTGGTATTGAAAACGGATTGACGAGAGGTAGATATTGAGCAAAACCCGTTTGACTTGAGCTTGAATGTTGTGCGGACGACGAACCGATAGGTGAATGATTCATACCCGGAATTGGGTTGTTAATTAAGTTATTGAAAAAATCATTGGATGGTGATTGAGATTGAGAATTTTTGTTTTGTTTTTTGGACATTTTGTAGGTGGATGTTTTGATATGATTTGTGAATTGGATTGTGTATGAAATAGATAAAGATTGAGAGAAATGGATGTGAATTGGATTGTGTATGAAATAGATAAAGATTGAGAGAATTGTGAGTGAAAAGTTAGATAATTGTATGTGTATATACATAGTGTTTGATATTTATTAATTTTTTTTTCTATGACCCGTTAACTAGCCGTTGACCCATTTGATCTTCCCGTTCTGCGTGTCCTGGCTTCGTGTTGCACAAGACAAAAAAGCCATTGGACGGTCCCAAGACGGGACCGTGCCTATGGTGGCGGGCTAAGACGGACCGAGATGGACTTCCACCTAGGACAAAGACGGGGACGGTAGTGACCATAGGCACCGGTCTTATATTCGTAATTCATTACATCTATAATCGTATTAGCATGTGAAGGCGATGTGGTTAATTAAGGCTACCTCATTTGTTTGATTTTAATCTACATCCTTTATAAACCATTTAAAATTCTCTTTTTTAATGTTTAATATGAAGAGATGCAAATTGTTTGTTTTACCCTTTAATTTACTAAAATAATATGATGTGTTATTATGGAAAGTCAAACATTTTCATAATAAAATATATTTACACAATCACGTTAATATGACGTGATTTTCAACATTTATCATGTCATTTATTTGAAAAATATTATTCCGATCAACCTTGCAACGGTTAATTACTTCATTTTCAATCGATTTTAAATATATTTGTGTCACATTACGCATGTAATTTAGTAGTTATATAGTGCAGTCACACATAATATGAAAATTAAGGGATTCATATTCCATGTGAAATTCCGATATAAATGTATGACTTACATAGTACACTAGTACGCTACTCAAGTTCTAAAATGTAGGCATATTCCCACTTAGCTTGATCGATCAACTTATCTAATTGTTGTACATCAAATGTAGGCATTTCGTTCTAATAAGGTAGAAAGTGTGAAATCACGACCAAGTATCTGCGCACAAGACATACGACTATATGAGAACAATTGGAAGTAGCACAGCTATGCTAACATCTCAGAGCCGTACATGGTATGCTTGGTTACTACTGTATCTTCTATAGACTTCAACGACTCTTTAGTTGATCACAAATGTATTGAAAATTTAAGTGTTTTAGCTTTCTGGCCATTGTAAACTATGATTACAAAATTCTAATATCCCTATTATTGAGGTTTTGTTGATTAAAAATACATCCTCGCCAACTTTCAATCCATTTAGTTTATTTAAATCGCTTTATTTAAAAGTAATATAACTTTTCCTGCTTGATCTGGCTAAACATGATTGAATCGACACATTTCATAAGTTTAATAATGTCGAAAGTTACTCATAATTTCAAGTATATTAATTCTCGTGGTTGTGCATCGGTCATCGATGGGATGGGTTAAAAAAATTAGTTAATTAATAATTAGATAATTGTGAAATTCTTTATGTACATGGTTAATTAATTTCACATTTACAGTGGGAGCCAAACACTGGGAAAAAATAATAATTAAGAAGTTTATTTTTTAATTTGACATTCAATAATGTTCGATTTGGTGTCCTTTATAACTTTGTGTTGACTTTTATTCAAATTAGATGTTAATATGACCGAGTCTTTCTAGATGTAGCTGAATCAATGAGTGTACATTTAGTCATTGAAAACAGTTCTGATCAACCCTTAATCTTAGCCACTTCGATGGACTCACAAAAGTCCAATGACTTCAAGGAGGAACTTACAAACGATCATTTTGTCTCTACACAAAGTTAGCGAAGGTTTGAGTGTCTATCCCACTTAACCCGAGAGCCCAACACTTAGCCATTTGACATCCTCATGCATGATTCATCTCAGATAAAGGGCACCATGTATCACTGATGGATGTTAATGCTTTCATATCCATTAGCCTACCTAGTGAAAACCCGACTCACTCACTTCTTCTCTCATCTAACACTGAACATGATGCCAATGACTCACTACTGTCACATAGTGACTTACAGGCCTCAACTTTTATTCTTGACGATCCATTAGCTATAACACAAGCCAGTGATGACGAGGGAGTCACATCAATGTATATCTTAGTGTCTGGTGTTGACATGGTTATGCTAGAAGGCGTTGATGATTCCTTAACTTCTCAACTACACCATCAACCTTCTCACTCTGCTGAGCAATCCTAAAGAACCCTTAGTGATCCTCCGACACTGAGGAATCTTCCATCAGAGAACTAGAGCATTCTTCCTTCTCCAGTGACCAACATTCAGGAGCCGCTGGAGATGATCATCAACCTAATCCTACACTAGCTATAGGTGATCAGGTTGACCAGTTCCTAGGACAACCGCCTCTATCAAACCCTGAAACACGGTAGGTATGCTTTCTTTAGAACACCTACAACCTAGTGAGCCGGTACAATAATCTCCTCTCTCTGCTCATCATGTTAATCACTACCGCAGAGAGAGGAACAATTTGTTAATATTGCAGGTACCCAACAATTACGCATGGAGTATGCGGCCTCATCAACACAAGAAGTTCAAGTTCTAAAGGATGCCAGAGATGAAACTCACAAGTTCTTCAGTGACTTATATGTAGTTGTGGTAGAGCACACCAAACTCTATAAGGATCTGGTGCTATGGGTTGACAGACTCACTCAGAAGACCAAAGAGATCACTCTTACATCTGCTACTCATCCTGACCTCCACCGGTGCCATTTCACTAACTTTAAATCTTTGGCTACATTTAATGAACAAAATGTGGCTGCTATCACTGCACAACATACTGCAATTGCTGCTCAACATCAATATATCAAAACAGTGACTCAAGCTCAAGTAGGGATGCAAACAACAATGATAAAATATATTGAAGCATCCTCTACTATCATTGATGAACTCCCAAAGGTTATCTAGCAGGGCGAAGAAAATATTGACCATACCATTAAGTTGGTCTTTGAAAGAGCAAAGGAGTTGGATGCCTTGAAAGCTCATGTGGAATCTTAGCGACTCTCCTTTTTGGAGGTTGCTGTAATGAGGAGTGAACTACAATCCATTAAAGAGTTGATCATGAAGAAATCTACTACTGAAGCCACTCAGGTATCTCCTGGTGACTTTGATGGTGATTTTAATTCTAGTGACAACGATGATGATCACTCTTGTGATGCTGCTAGTACAGGTGCTATTATGAGGCACATCTTGTGTTGCTCCTAATGTTGCTACTTCCTCTACCCTAAATAATAATGATAACAAGGGGGATAAAAGTCAGCCAACTATTTTCTATACAAGAAAACTAGCTAAGTTCTATGTTCTACCACCTATATTTGAACATCCCGAGCAAGAAGACAAGGTAGTTGATGCTGAATAAACTGTTAAGGAAGATGAAATTATGGTCGCTCAGGATGAGGCAGTGACTACTATTTTGGATGAGGTCAGTGTTGAGGAGAGAAGGATGAATGATTTTTGATAAGAGAGTTGGCAGGTGATACACATGCACGGGAATAGTAAGACTTAGTCACTGATTACCCTTTAACTAGTTATGAGCAAGAACGATGGGATTAGATGTGCAGAGAGGTTGATGATGATGATGATGACCAGGAGATGATTTCAACTATTATCACTAAGAAAAGAACATAGAAGGAACCAGTGATTGTAATTTCTGACTCCTAAGTGACAGACAAATAAGGGAGTCCAAATGATAAAAGAATGAAGGTAATCGAAGAGGTTGATGAAGAAGAGGTTAAAAGGATAACTAATGAGCTCGAAAGAGAGGAAAAAGAAAAGAAAAAGATGCAACTTGATGCAGACAGGGAGTTACAATTGAAATTATTTGCTAAGCAAGCCATGTTAAATCAAGAGTTGGAGAATAAGAAGTTTTGTGATGAAGAAGCCTTAATCAAACTAGCCAGAGAGCTATTAGCAGAGGATCAGGAGGTCAAAGCTAGAATGAAAGAAAGCAATCAAAACACTAAGACCAGTGAGAGCTGACAGTGATCAATTTTTAAATGAAAGAGATAGAAGACTTTATGCCAAGCGAATGATAGGGATATCCAACCTTGCACCTATCACTAAATTACTTCTGAAGAAGTCTAAGTCTAATTCTCAATATTAACTTTAAATACACAGAGGTGATTCGAGACAAGTTATTACTTTGGATCAAGTCTGCAAATTGCATAGAGAGGAATGGAGTGAGATCAAACTTACGGCCAATCACTCTACAAGGGCTGCAAGAGATGATGCGCACGATGAGGTTAATCGCTTGTTTAAAAAGATGGTAAGGTTGGGATTGTTAAGGCAAGATAAGATTGCAGTCATTGAGGAATAGAAAGAGAGACCAGCAAGCCCCAGGTACTCAACCAGTCTGATGCAGTGTCTATACAGAGTATTAAACACCAAGACCTTAAACTTAGCACGAAGTGCTGGTGTTCTAAGAAAAGAAGCACTAGAAATTAGTGAACCCGAGTCTGGGGTTGTATATGTGAATGACAAAAGAATGAAGGCAAGCTGGACTGTCAAAAATGGATCATGATCAGTTGATCTCCATGATTCAGAAGATAGGTTGTCTTCCAAGAAACTCTAAGCTGAAAAAGGCAGTCAAAGATGAAGCACTGACCAGACATATAAGATATTTATCTTCTGAGGAGAAGTATGAGATTATGCAGCACTCGGAAGTAGTGAAGAGGGAAGAAGATTTTGGATGAATTGATAGAATGACTTAGTCGCTTGTAATAGAATAGGAGATTACTTGTCTTGTACCCTTAAATTTTTTGATGAAAATGTCACTTTTGAAAAGAACATGAGCAAATGTTGAAAAAGAATCTAAAAGGAAATATTATATGGATCATGTATTTAATAAATTCACTGGTGTTTAATCCTAAACACTAAGTGAGAAGTCCCCATGATTTCTTCTTATGTAATAAGTATGTTCAACGAGTTTTGTCATCATCATTTAGGGGGAGATTGTTGGGTCACTGGTCGCTGACCAACTTAATCATTGGAGAAACTGTCATTAGATATGTTGAAGTCAAAACTCCTCAGTTGGGTCACTGGCCACTGGTCAACCTAGTCACTGCTACCACTGATGAAGACAAGATCTCGTTACAGAAGAAAATCACTGTTATCACTCGTGTATATACGAGTGTTTAGCTAAGTGAATGAATCTCAACTATCTGTATCATGTTCACTAGTGTTGTAGGAGATATTCCTCACATATACTGTCAATAAACAGAACATTCACTGCTGAAGAATAAAAGAAAGTCATTGGAGGATGATGTGTGTCAAACGGTTGGTCACGGTGAGCGTTGTTGAGGTGATTGCCGGATGGTGAACGATCAACTCGATAAGTGGAGTTTTGATTTTTATAATTGATGGTATGACAACCGTCAAAATCTCAGGTTGTTATCGCACTTAAATTCCTAGCATCTCAATTAACGTTTACAGCACTCTTAAAATCCTAGTGAAAATTCTAGGTTATGACTCCTTAAGTTACTGAAATCGTGTAACGTCTTAGAGAATTGCTTAGCGAACCTTAAGTCTATGAGAAACAAGACTAAAAATAACCCCCCCCATTACTAACTCTAAAAATCTGCCCATGCACCCACCTCCCCTCCACTTAAATCCCTTATTTTTCTTACAAAACTCGCTTCACACTTCACTCCATTTTACACTCTTTCAAACCCACTTTCTCTCTCAAGAAACACACACTAATTCTCTCAAAACACACACAAAATCTCAGCCACATTTGGTTTAATAATCAAGCATTTACACCCAAACAAAGCTTCTAAGGTAAAACTACCATCTTTTGCTTTCATTTCTATGTTTTATTTCATGTAAAATTTGGATTTTATGCCTTTACCATGGCTAAAATCCTCATATGAAGCTTGATGTTTGTAGGTTATCCTTTACACATGTTCATGTGTTAAAAGAAAGGATAACATGATCAAACAGAAAATCAAGTCGAAAATTGTCTTTTTGTTGGTTAAAATGATTAAAACTACATGTTCTTGTTATTTAAATTGTTTGAATGTTGGAAATCATTTCTAACACATCATGGATGTATTTCAACACCATGCATGTGTTAGAACATAACATCTGTATATATGACAACTCATAATCAAGCTTTCAGGGAATCTTGTTTGCACATAATTTTCTTCAATGTGCAAGAGAGTACATAATATCAATTCAATTTTGCAGTCAACTTAGCATCCTCTACCATTTTCTTTTCATTCTTTAAATCTTCATCCTTAGACATTCTAAGCTCTGCAGTAGTTTGTTTTAATAACTGATTTATTGTCGTTTCAGTTGTTGCTTTCTCTTCTTCTTCTTCAATATTTTTGATTTGATCTTCCATCAATTCATCATCATCATCATCATCATCATCTTAAGTGTCAGTCTAGTCTTTAATCTCAGTGATGTTCCTGCCTTTTCGGACTTAGACTTGAATTTAACACTTGTAGATTCAGACTTTTTGAAATTTTTGAGATTAGCTCTTTATCAAAATCATCATCATCATCATCATCATCATCAAAATCTTTATCTATCTTTTGATCAGCATAATTCTTACATCCATCCTTCTTTCTCTCTCTTCTCAACTTCATCTTTCTTATCAACAGACTGTCAGTGTTCCTCTATTGCTTGATTTGTTGTTTTTGCTGATGTTTCTTCAGGTTGCGATGAGTTACATGGAAGTTTTTCTTCATTACTTTCAGAATCATGCATATGATTATGATCAATACCTCTATATGAGAGAGTTGATATTTACCAATTCTTCAAGTAAATCAATTTCAAATTAAGAATTATGAACATTGTTTACTGAAGAGTAAACCAAGGTGAAATTTATAGTTTCTTCAATCACTTTTCTTCTTTCATTAGAGACCTTATAACCTTTAAATACTGAAGTATAACCCATAAATAATCCTTCATCATACTTAGGCTTCATTTTTCCTAGTTGATCCCTTTGATTCATAATGTAAAATTTGCTTCCAAATATGTGAAAGTAATATACAGTTGGAATCTTTTGATGATACATCTCAGAAGCTATCATGTCATGTTTCTTCACAATAAGTCATCTATTCCGTGTAACAGGTAGTGTAAACTGCTTCAGCCCAAAAGTAGATCTTGACATTTCCTTGACATAACATGGTTCTTGCAACTTCAATTAAAGTTCTATTTCTCCTATCAACAATTCTATTTTGTTGAGGAGTCTTTACGAATGAGAAATTCTTCATAATTTCAGTATCATCACAAAAATCGATCAAGGTAAAGTTTTTAACTCAGTACCATGATCACTTCTTAGTTGTTTGACTAATTATTTTTTTCTGAAGTTGCTCTCTTTTAATCAAACTGATGATCTTCTCTGGAGCATCACTCTAAGCCTTCAGAATAATTACCCATATATACCTTATGAATTCATCAACAATCACAAAAGTATACTTCTTTCCTCCAAAGCTTCCAAATAGATGTCAATGAATAGAAGCTAGTTGTTTGGAAGGAAATTTGGTCTTTGTTTGTTTTCCAAGAACACATGCTGAGCAAACATTGTCTTTCTTGTAGGTGATAGCAGGCAACCCTCTTACCAATTTGTGTTTTGAAAGCAGGTTGATGATTTTGAAATTCAAATGTGACAATCTTTATGCCACAACCAGTGTCATTCATGAACAAATTATGAGTATAGGCAAGTTTCTATCTCATCATCTACTAAATTTAAGTCCAAGAGATATATATCCTCATCGATATTAGCAATAGTATAGGCTTTTCTTTGAGATCATAGATGATTGCAGCTTTCTTTCTGATTCTTATCTCACTGTCATCGTCACAAATTTGACTAGCACTCAACAAATTGTGCTTTATTCCCACAACGTAAACAACTCTCTTGATCTTGACATTAGATGCCTTTCCTAGTCCATAACACTTAGTCTTGTAATTGAATTGTCACCGTACTTTAAAGAGGGTCCATCTTCTTCTACAAACTCTAACAGGTTTGACTTACACCCTGCCATGTTTCTTGAGCAGCCACTATCCATATACCATCTTTTATCACTCTACACAAGACAAATAAAAAATGATAACCCACATTAAAGTGGTCCTTTAAGAAAATGGTTAGTCTTCCTATTTGGTTTAGTTTTGATCACATATTTTGTTTTTAAAGCATTCTACTTACAATTAACCTTATGATGGATAGTGTTAGTACCGTGACCACCACAATTCTAACAGGTTCTGTTCAAGTTGCTAATGGTTTTTAGAACTTTACGCATCTTTATTTCAGGTTTATGAAGTCGAGATGTTTTGACAAATTGTTAAAGGTTGTCAAATTAAGAAGTTGAGTTTCAAGTTTGAAAGATATCCATTTTGTGATTAAACATGGGACTCTTTTGAGATGAAATACTTTGCTTTGATGCCTTAACATACTTAGGTTAATGATGAGGAACCCTAGTATATTGAATATGTGATTTCTTAATAGAACCTTTGGATCTTGCACTGTTTTATCTAGACTCAGAAGAATAAGATGTATGTTTGAATGGTTTCTTAACATCATTCTTCTTAACCATTCTATCCTTAGGTGTGTTGTCATTGTTAGTTACCTTAATCTTGATAGGTAAACCACTTTTAATATTTAACTTTGACACAGAGTCTGAAGTTATAGACTTAGTCTTGTCAGAGTTTGATTTTTCAGACTGAGACTTAGTTGAACTTTCACCTTTAGGTCTCACAAAAGCATATGTTAAAACAACTTTACTGCCTATTGTATAACTAAAAGTGTTTGGTAAACCGTTAGCTTCAAATTTCTTTCATTTAGGCTTTGATTCTTCTTCTTGATAGGATTTCAGATCAAAGTCATCACCAAGTACTGCTTGAACCTGGCTTGGGATCTGTCTGTTCAAATAATCCTCATTTTTCAATGAAGCAATATACTCAGATTTATTAGCCTTTTCCTTGAAGTCTTCTTTTCCAAACGCTAAATTTCTGCATGCTACTTGTTGAGCATATAAGTCTGATTTGTACTCCTTGTTGGTAGTGATGTAATAATATTTTTCTTTTAATTCTTCCTTGACTTATTCTAGTCTTTCTTTTAACTCAGTAATTTTTTCAAGGGTACTAAGGAAATCAATGTAAAGGAATTTAAACATTTTTTTGCTTTTCCTCATCATAATATAATTTGAAGTTATGTACCTTATATGTTGACTATCTTTTGCAATCAAATTGTATGCATGTTCTTTGACATCAAACTAAAATCGACTTGGTGTCTTGGCTTGCCTAGTGAATGCCATTAGACATTTATCCTCCTAAACTTCTTCATCATTAGAAGATACCTCTTCATCAAGCCATTCTTCAACATACAAGGCTTTTTCTTCCTTCTTGCGTTGTACCTCTTTTTCAAGTTGATGTATTTGTACCTATACATTTTTGCTCATCTGCAACTTTGTCTACCTACGAAGCTTCCACAGTCTTCATTTTGCAATCAACAACAATATGACCATTTTGACCACCCCTATACCATGTTGCTTTGTTTAAATCAAAAGTAGACTTTCCTTTAGATCCACCAAGTCTCTTTTTCTCTAATCTCTGAGCAAATAAAGCCATTTCAGCAGCAATGGATTTGTTTTCCTCATCTTTAGACTCATAAATGTTAGAGTTTGAAAGTGCCAGACGATAATCTGCCTTAGAAAATAATTCTCTATTCTTTTTAGTTGTTGATATGCGTGGAATTGATTGGTCCTTTGCTATTCTTTTAGCATTTAACTTCTTTCTTGTGTTGGTTTCTTCATAATTCATCAATAGACCAAATTATCTAGAAAGATCATACTCCTCTAGCTTTTCACTAACAACCAAAGATGTGATTACTTCAGAAAATGAATCTAGAATTATATCAACAAACTTTGTGCAGATTTCAAATTGACCTTTTATCATTTCATATCATTCAAGATCATTGATGAGAATCTGTAACCTTGTATGAATATCAATTAATGATTCCTTATCACCAACAACAAATTTTTTATAATTTCTTATAAGATTCTTTATCTTTTAGCTATTAACCAAAGTAACACACTCATTGTAAGGTCTCTAGATCTTGGTTAGCGATAACGAATTATCTTTTAGGTATTAAGGTGCGGAATCCCTCAATACTTAAGGTTTTAGGCTTATATAACTTTAACTATCAATTAACAAGCTTCGTTTTGATATTAACTAGTGTTAAACAATCAAAACCGAGCCTATTCAATAAAATCCTTTTTATACCAGCACGAAATACGAGGAGAGTAATTTAATATTTGGTGTGTGTAATGAATGTCACCCATTTCGAGAAAAGTGCAGCATTTAAATATTTATATCTGGTTCAACTCGCAGGCCATGGGCTTTGCGAGTTGACTCAACTCGCAGCCCATGGGCCTGTGAGCTCAGATCTCAATTCGCAAGCCAAGGTTGCGAATCCAGATTATCTCGAACTGAGATCTCATCTCGCAGGTTATTTGACCTGCGAGTTGACTTCTCATTTCTCGATTCTGACTTTAACTTGAAATCGATACTTGTCTTAATAACATATAACAAATAATAATAACAAGTTAATATCATATATTTACGAGTCTCAACCAATTTTACAAGTTTGACAATAAATACACTAGTCCTATTACAAGCTAGATCTGTTGTCGCAATAACATGTCCCAACAGACTCCCCCTTGACAATAGGTCTAGCGTTGTTATCTTCAATTTTGTCCTTGATCTTTACTTGTAAATTCTACTTCCCATATGAATCTTCATTTTGACACAAGTCTTTACCATCATTTGATAATCTCTAGCAAGATCACCCCATGCTTCAGTCGTCAAGATCCTGTTTTCGTTTAACTTCAACAGGTCCTTCTTTGACAGATTTATCAGGTGTCGATGGTCATAGACTGTCAGAATTATTCTTTCTCCTCCTTCGACTTCATCGTCAGCTTCAACCATGACAGCTTCACCAGTCTCTGAGTCCACGTGCCAATTCAGAAGATTTCCCAGAATATTCTGTGGCATTGTCTTCAGCGGTATCTGCTGTACACACTTGACAGCTGGATAAGTCTTTTTCCTTAACCTTCTTCCAGTTCTCTGACTGCGTTCCTGCAATTTGATTGTCTTTCCAACTCTTGGCTTTATCTTTTCAAACTTCATCAAACGACCCTCAGTCTTGATAATTCTTTCAACATATCTTGCATATGGATCATTACTGGGGTTCTTCAAATCTAAGCGTGCCAAGTCTCGGACTTCAAATCGAGGAAGCGAACTAAAAACTTTAAGCTTCTTATCAAAATATTGAACTCCGTCAAACCTTTTGATAGCAAACAGTTTTAGCTCAGAGTCATAGTACCATCCGATTATTCCCTTTCTCGTTACTTTCTTTCCAGTAATGTTTACCTCAGACATTCCAGTCTTCTTCTTTCTCCTTTTCAGAGGTCTGAACATAGGATTGTTTATGAGTTTTTCAAGAAGCTCATCTTCTGATTCAGAACTGGTTGATTCATCTAGATTTTCATCTACATCAACAACCCTTTCTCCATCTTCTTCCTGGATGATCACTTTAGTTGTAGATGGGCTTACGATTTGTTCATCAATATCAGCGTCGAGATCTACACACTCGTCTGCCCCAACTTCAAAACTGGAAGTCCAATCCTCAGGAGGAATAAACTCTCCTTTTTAAAGGTCAAAGTCAATGTCCTCATCTAATTCATCTGGCATGTCACCTTCAGAATCTGATAAGTTCAACATTCCATGACCTATAGAAATTCATACACAAATATATTAATATCATAAGTTCTTTCATTGATTTCCCTGAATCAACCTAAGATTTTTCTTATTAAACCCTTTGTGTATTTAAAATATATTATATTTACACTTATTCAAATCTTTCATCGATTATCATAATCAATCTAAAATTTGAATAAGTCTTATAATATACGAAAATCATATATTATATGATCTTATAACTCTTTTATCGATCATAGTCAATCTAGCTTTACAAAAGGCTTATAATATACAAACATTCATAATTATAATATTTAAACATTAATGTTTTACACATTCAAGTTCAAACATCTTAATTACATAATTATATTACAAAATAATTCAAAGTTACAATGTATTAATAATTACAATCAGTCTATATTAATATGAGCTTCACCTTCTTCAACTCCACCCTTTTCAGCACCAGCACCAGCTCCACTTGCTTCAGCAGACTCCCCCTGAAGTGTAGTCTGCTGACCAGTCGTTGAAGGACCGGCCAACTCACTATCCTTTTGAGCTGAGGGATCATCATCTTCATCATTCTTCTTCTTCTTCGCCAGCTCATCTTCACGGCATGATTCTCGGTAGTGCGATATCTCCCCCTGAGATGGCTGGCCCTAGATAAGACTGGTAACTAATCGATCGAGTCTATCAATCTGTCTCTGCTTATCAGCTACATCATCTACCAGATTGGAGTTGGTCTTGATCAGCAATGAGTAAGCTTTAGATTGGTTGGTCACCATAGTCTCCAGCTTCGAACCCTTGATTCTAAGCTAAGAATGCGTTCTGAATCAGTCAAGGTTGAGGAAGGTTGAGGAAGAGTGGTGACTGGTGGAGGCGTGGAAGCAGGTTGTTGCACTTTCTGAGCTATCTCTGTAGCTACATCAGTCAGAACCTCCTCAATCAATTCTTGTGGCTCAGGTGCACCCTCGGCCACATCAATATCAAGCCAACCATTGTTTGGTGGCGTCACATATTCAGGATTAACCAAGAATCCAAACAGATCAGTCAGCTGTGGCTGCATCTCGAATCTGCGAGAGGTTTGCATAAACATCGCATTATATGCCCGTAGCCCAATGGTATCAACCTTCAAATCTGCTTGAAAAACCGGCAGATCAGGGATAGAGGCCCTAATGATCAACATACAGAATCTCGGGTAGATCATGAACTGCGATCTAACAGCTCCCGAGATCTGTCGAGTAATCTCGCCAAAAATACAATCTGACAAACTGTATGGTTTGTTGTAAACCAGGGACAATACTCCTGATAGAAGCGAAGGGCTCAGCTCATCATATCCTCCCTTCTTGGCACCAAAAACAGTCACTAGGACGTGCCATAAGAATCTCCACTCTCCGAAAAAGAGGGCCTTCAAGAACTGACGCCCTCTCATGGGTCCTACATACCCCATGCGGCCCAGAGCACCCTTAAGAAAATCCGAAGAGAACTCGGTCGGTCCATCTTCCTGATCAGCAGTGCCCAGGTGTAAAATATTCCTGATGTCAGTAGAAGAGAATACAATCGGGTGATCATTCACTCTTGTCTGAATCACCGGAGGGTTGATAACTGTGTCGAACTCAATGTTAGCCCAGAATTGATCTAAAAGATCCTTTGATAAGGCTGGGGATTCCGTGACAGCATAATGGATCTTGGATCGACCCAAAAATGTGAGAATCCGAGCTACCCGAGCGGCACCTCGTGCATTGACGTCCAAGTCAACCAGCACGTTGTGATGTGCAGCAAATTGTCGAGCCATATCTCTAATATAAACATCACACAAATGTTAGACAATTAGTTTAATCAAAAATGATAAGCTTATATGATCTACAACTCATAATTGAACTATTAAGCCGTAAGACTTAATTAACAATTATAAGTGTTAATCACATATATATAATCAATATGTCTAACTTGTTACACATCCTGTTACAACATATATATTACTTATTACCAGAAGTCATAAGTCTTATATAATTAATATACGGTTTACAGTGTTCACATTAATGTCGACACTACAAACCATATAATATTTTAATTTATAACTCTTAATTTAATAATTAATCTAGAGTCCTTAAATTAAATCGAAATAAAGTAAGTCAAACAAGTCAACAAGCAAAACAATGTCAATTCGCAGACCAAGTCAACTCGCAAAACAAGTCAACTCGCAGAGCAAGTCAACTCGCAGAGTTTGACTCGTTGACCTGCGAGTTGAGTTAGATCTTAACTTGCAGAGCAGGTTTGACTCGTTGACCTGCGAGTTGAGATGGATCTCGACTCGCAGGATAAACTGCACAGTGACATCACAAACCAATCTTAATTTTGGAGAGTTTTAAAGCAATCAAGCTATGTCATTGTGTTCAATATGCTCCGATTTACATAAACCCTAAGGTTTCGTGTCCATTTGAGCTATATTTTAGTGATTTTTGTAATTTTAAAACCAAAACCCTCATTTTTTATAAAATGTCGATTTAGAGCTAATTACACGGTTAAATTGCATGATTTATACCTTAATATATTCGCAATCAAAAAGTGTATAAATGCTACAGAGTCAAAAGCCCAACACTCGAAACAAAATATGAAAATATGGAAAGTAAAGGATTTCGGTTCGCAAGTAAGTTTCAGCTCGCAAGGGGTGGCTTTGACTTGTGAACTCGCAGGTTTATATACTTGTTGACTCGGCTCGCAACTAAACTCGACTCGTAAGTTTCAGTTCGCAGCACCAAGTCAACTCGCAACATATGTCTAAAAAATACATTTTATTAAATGAACGTAATTTTTAAATTCAAAAATTAAACAAGTCCAAAATAAAATATTTTTCACTTGTTTTTCTCATTGAATAGCACACAAGTCTAAAATAAAATATTTCTCACTTGTGAAGCAGTCATGCGATAATACGAATGATAAAAACATAAATAAAATAAAATAAATTAAAGAAGATTAATTAAAATGATAAAGTATGAATAAAAGCATAAAATAAAATAAAATAAAACGATAATGATTCATAATAAACATTGGTATCAAGTACCCTTGTATTAATGAAACACAAAGACGAAAAGTAAAATACAATAAAATAAAATAAGATAAAAGCATCCTAATCAAGGGCGTTAAGAAATTATCTATAGCGGGATCATATTAGAAAGAAACAGCCGAACCAATTGTTGAGCAAAAATTCTGAGTAGATTGTTAGTATTCATACCTCATGAAATTCACAATAAGTTACACAAAATCTCACAACTTAACCATTGTTCAACTTACATTTATAAAAGTATATCTTGATTACCTATCTCCACAGAATATAACATACACATCCAAATGAAGTGATTAATTATCACAGACAGTTCAAGACGATTATCGGTATTATAATCCATATAAACAAAGTCTGTACTGATTTCCAAGCAAATCTTTTATTGTTTGTATGTGTATTACCTAATGTAATCCAAAATATGACATACTGAGAAATCTAGTGGAACACATAACACTGTATCTGTCACTTTCAAGGTAGAGATCACTAAATGATGTTCTTTTCGAAGCATATAACATACCCTTGAGTGAATTTTAAAATGTGACAAACATCAAACCCGTTTTGTAGATACTAGTGGTTCTAGTTCTGTACTTAGTACAACATAAGATCCCTTAGTATAGACAAAACAACCTTGAAACCATTGGCAAAACTAAAGGAGTCAGGTCTATACTGAGTACAATAAAGACACCAGTAGTTTTACTAATAGCCATAATTCTTATTATTTGTCTTATATTTTCATGGATATAAGATAACAGTGTATGGTCAGACAATCTTTCATCAATTAAGACTTATGTCATACATAATATAGCAAATCACACGAGATAACACACAGAAGATTTATAGCTTATTATATGCTCAGAAATCAAAGCAGAATTTGCCTACCAGTACATCATATAATGAAGCTGTCTAGATCTAAAGTTTTCAAGCAAATTATAACGTGTGGAGAGAGGTGTATACTAAAATAAAGATAAGTAAAAGCCTGATTTTAAGGATGTAAAGTTAATGTAACTTACCAGAATCTACTAACACATCTAACTCAAGACTTTTACCTGCAATTATTAAGCTGAAACCTCTAATTTACTATCATTTCCCAGTTGATAAAGACTTAACCTTTATTGGAGGCGATTCCCCACAGGTAACAAGCAAATGAATGCCATACGTCATACCCCTTTTTTTTTTAATCAACAAAAACAACTAATAAATAAGAACAACTAATTATTACAAAATAACTCTATGGAAGACTAATCATCTGGATTTCTCATTCCATTCAGTTGCACCAATTTCTCGAATCGAGCTCTGTCGAACGCTTTGTTGTATAAGTCTGCTAAGTTATCTACGGATGGAACCTTAGCTAACTTTATCAAGTTCTTCTTAGCACAGTCTCTAATAAAGTGATGTCGAATATCAATATGCTTAGTTTTACTGTGCTTGACCGGATTATTGGTAATTGAGATCGTTGATTCATTATCAATCATCATAGGAGTATTTGTTATACTCAACACATAATCAAGCAGTTGCTGTTGAATCCACAGAACTTGAGAACAACAGCTGCCAGCTGCAACATACTCAGCTTCACATGTAGAAATGGCAACTGACGTTTGCTTCTTGCACTGCCAAGAGACCAGTCTACCTCCTAAGAGTTGACATCCTCCGGTTGTAGACTTTCTATTCAGCTTGCATCCTCCGTAATCAGAATCAGTGTAAGCCACAAAATCTAAGTCTCCATCAGTCGGATTCCAAAGTCCCAGCTTCGGTTTCCCTTTGAGATAACGAAGAATTCATTTTACAGCTTGCATGTGAGACTCTTTAGGAGTAGCTTGATACCTTGCACAGACACATACTGCAAACATTATATCAGGCCTCGATGCTGTAAGATACATTAGTGATCCAATCATGGCCCTATAAAGAGTAGGATCCACGTCTCTATCACTCGATGTATCTGGACCAATACCATGAGCTTCCGGAATAGGAGTATGAAAAATGCTAGATTCTTCCATCTTAAATCGTTCTAGAAGCTCATTTGTATACTTTGTCTGATGAATGAAATTGTAACACCCGTTTATTTTAAGACACATTTTTTTTTTTTAAATAACAACAACACTTTACATTCATATATATACGAAAGATACATCATTCTTAATATTACAATCATATGTTTATCTTTCCAAAAAGGCTCCCTCAATATCTGAGCATGATTCAACGGGAGTAAACACTTACTACTAAACATAGTAAGCACACCACTATTCGCACCGCGGCCCCTTCCCAAGACTTTCCTTCCCCTTGCTGGACCCACCTATAAAAAAAAAACAACAACGAAATGGGTAAGCCCACCGGCTTAGTAAGTAAGGGAAATACATAATCAAATCATCATTACACAATAAATTCACTTATGATCACTCAGCATAAGATAAATTTCACGGCACTACCGCCAATCCCTTTATGACAACTCAGCATAAAGTAAATACACGGCACTGCTGCCAAACCCTTTATGACCACTCAGCATAAAGTAAATACACGGCACTGCTGCCAATCCCTTTATGACCACTCAGCATAAAGTAAGTACACGACACTGTTGTCAATCCCTTTATAACCACTCAGCATAAAGTAAATACACGGCACTGCTGCCAATCCCTTTATGACCACTCAGCATAAAGTAAGTACACGACACTGTTGTCAATCCCTTTATGACCAGTCAGCATAAAGTAAGTACACGACACTGCTGCCAATCCCTTTATGACCACTCAGCATAAAGTAAATACACGGCACTGCTGCCAAACACATAAATTAACGGCACTGCTGCCAATCACATAAATTAACGGCATTGCTGCCAAACACACTCAATTACTCCCGTAATCTAAATGTATTTTCCCTTCTATTTAATTCCACCCATTACTTACCTCGAAACACGCGTAATTCTGCAAACCTCTGGTCTCTCACGGCTTTAGTACAACTCTGGAGATTTGTATATCTAGAATGTCAAAAACTTATTATCAAGTTTAAAACCAAGTTTTCATATATAATTGTCTCAGTTCGCAAAGTCAACTCGTAAAAGTCAACTTGCAAAGTCAACTGGAAAAAGTCAACTCAAGTCAACTCAACTCAACTGAACTCGCAAGTCAACTCGCAGGTCAACTCGCAACTCAACTGAACTCAACTGAACTGAACTCGCAAGTCAACTCGCAGGTCAACTCGCAACTCAACTGAACTCAACTGAACTCGCAAGTCAACTCGCAACTCAACTCAACTCGCAACTGAAACTCAACTCGCAACTGAACTCAACTCGCAACTGAACTCAACTCGCAACTGAAACTCAACTCGCAACTGAACTCAACTCGCAAAGTCAACTCGCAAGACGAACCCCAAAACCGAAATTTCACAGAAATCATTCAAATCCATCAATTTAATCAAATTAACTTTTCCAAACTTCAAATATAACATTAAGTAAAGTAATCTTACCTTAATTACGGTTCCAATCCTTCAAATCTTCAATTTTCAACTTGAATTAGGCCTTTCTCTCTCTAAAAGCTCGTTTCTCTCTCTAAAACTCGTTTCTCTCTCTAATTGAACGAAATTTGAGTCTTCTGGAAATGTTTTGAAGTATTTAGAAGAGTTTTAATATATAGATAAATTGTTAATTACACTTAAGCTCCTCAATCTTATATTAAATTCCACCTGCGACTCTAACCTTAGTGTCGCACAATTCTAATTCGCGACCTCAATAAATAACTTCGCAGGGTTCAGAAACTTTATTTTAAATTTCCAAAATTCTTTTCAAACTTTGGGATGTTACAGAAATATCCATCTTTCTTTTGATCGACTTTCAATCCTAAGAAAAATGTCAATTCACCCATTGCTGACATCTCAAACTTGTTCTTCATAACTTGTTCAAATTCACTACACATCTTTTCGTCAGATGACCCAAAGATGATGTCGTCAACATATACCTGAACAAGTAAAAAGTCTCTCTTTTTCCATTTGACAAAGAGTGTACTGTCAATTCTTCCTCTTGTAAAACCATTCTCAAGAAGATAAGTAGACAGTGTTTCATACCACGCTATCGGAGCTTGATGTAATCCATATAGAGCCTTATCTAGACGATATACTCTATCTGGATACTTTGGATCAGTAAATCCCGGTGGTTGAGAAACATACACCGTTTCCTTGACTTTGCCATATAGGAAGGCACTCTTAACATCCAGCTGGAAAACCTTCATTTTCTTGGAGGCTGCAAATGCTAAGAATAACCTTATCGCTTCTAGCCTAGCCACTAATGCAAACACCTCATTGTAGTCAATCCCCTCTTGTTGATTGAACCCTTGAACAACTAGTCGGGCTTTATTGCGAGTCATGATTCCCCGATCGTCTTTCTTTCACTTGAACACCCATCTGGTTCCAATTGGATATTCTCCAACAGGTAGGTCAACCAACTCCCATACTTGTAATTTTGAGAACTGAGACAGTTCTTCCTGCATTGCTTCAACCCACGAATTATCCTTCAATGCTATCTGAACATTTTTAGGTTCAATTTGTGAGATAAAGCATGAATATAGACATAGATTTGAAATCCCTGTCTCGTTCATTGCATCATACAAGCTTGAATGAGTGGATGTGCTAGCTTTAGATTGATTTCGAGTTAACACCGGAGAATTAGGATCACCGATGATGTTATCAATCAGATGATTCCTATTTATTCTTGAAGACGTAACAGGTTCAACTGGAATATCATCTTGTAAGTTAGCACCAATTTCCTCCAAAGGTGGTATATCATCATCAGTAGTTGATATCCTTAATTGTCTCAGAGGAGTGAGAATATCATCCACAATCCTCTAAGAAGCAGTTTCAGGATCTTTACACTCTTGAGGTATATCATCTTGAGGTTGTTGTGATTCAATAAGAGAGACTACATCAGTATCGATAATAGTCCTAACATCAGACGTTTGAGCACTCGATGTTGGAGATGGAGTAGGATCATCATCTCCCGACAATAAATCTTCATGAATATCTGAATTACTGACATAGTCACTGATAGGGACTTTAAATGACTTGAAGAGATCTGCATAGTCGAATTGCCAATCCAATCCCTTATGTGAGTCATGTGTATACCTCGTAACTTCAACGTTCAAAACTATTTCAACACGTCCCGAAGTTTTATTAAAGACCCGTTTATTTGGTGAGTTAGGCACATAACCTAGGAAATATCCTTCGTCAGCCTACTCCCCAAATTTAGGTTGATGACTTGTCTTAAACAACGTACATGAAACTCCAAAGGGTTCAAACCCTTTTAAGTTCGGTTTCTTATTGTTCAAAAGCTCATAACATGTCTTGTTCTGCTCTTTCACCGTAAGAACCCGATTAAGAACATGACATGCTGTATTCACTGCTTCTACCCAAAATATGACCGGAAGCCTTGAATCTGCAAGCATTGTTCTTGCTGCTTCAATTAGAGTTCTATTCTTCCTTTCAGCAACACCATTTTCTTGAGGTTCATATGGTGCACTGAATTGATGTTGAATGCCTTTGCTCAATCAATATACATTCATCGTAGAATTCTTGAACTCAGTTCCATTGTCACTACGAATTCTCTTAACTCGTGTTCTGTAGATATTCTCTATTAGATCTAAGAATTCCATAAGAATACCTGGAGCTTCATCCTTAGATCCCAAAAAGAATACCCAAGAGAATCTAGAGAAATCGTCTGTGACAACCAAACTGTATCATTTGCCACCTATGCTTCTCTTGCTTATTGGGCCGAAGAGATCTATATGTAGCAATTCAAATGGCTTGGAAATAGAGTTTACAGCCTTAGACTTGTGCGGTTTCTTATGCTGTTTCCCTATCAAGCACGATATACACTTGTCTTCGGATGCGAAACTCTTCGGTGGAACACCCAGAACTAACTCATTTTTTGTTATGTAGTTCATTTTACGAAAATTTAGGTGTGCTATTTTCCTATGCCATAGGAGAGAGTCTGATTCTGAAGCCTTGGATAACAGACAAGTAGACTCCATCGAAGTAATAGGAGCATTCATGTTGATAGCATAAATGTCCTTCTTCATTGGAGCTTTCATCAGTATCCATTTGTCGGGAATGATAAAACCCGGCTTCAGGATCAAGGCCTCTTTCTCTGTGAAGAGAACAAGATGACCTTTATCACAGACTTGAGAAACACTCACTAGGTTGTGAGTCAGTTCTTCAACATAACTCACATCCTCAAGAGTCAAAGTTCCATTTGAAACTTTTCCTTTCCCGGTAATGACTCCTCCTTTATCTCCCGCGAAGTGTACTCCTTGTCTCAGTCCACCTCTGAAGTCTGTCAGTAGACTTCTGGTTCCTGTCATGTGCCTAGAGCATCTACTGTCAACATACCACCAATTATTGTTGTTCCCAGTTTGCTCCTGCACATACAAGTTGTACACAATCAGTTATCAAGAGAGACCCAAGCCATTACGGTCTTGGTTTGTCCCTTATCATCGACAAACTGTAGCTCTTTAAAGTAACCATCCTTCCCATTAGGAGCTTTGGTCACCTTTGAAGGAGCATCAGCTTGCTGATGATTAGTGGTCCTGGGTCTATGAGTTGACTGACTACCAACCCTTCCCGATACATAACCCTAGGATTTTTTCCCTTGGTTGCGACTATTATAGGACCCTTGGTTAACTCCTTTGAGCGAGATGTAGAACCAATCTCAAAGTGACTATGGTTCCTTCTCGGAGTCATAAACCTCGACGGCACTTGATCTTTATTAAAATTCTCATGCCGTTTAGGTTTGGGCGGCGAGACACTGTGAGAAGCATCTCTTTTAAGAGCAGTCACAGGTTTAATACCAATTCCCGGTCTGGTACATAACCTGTCTGTGCTCGAACTAGAGATATTTTTAGGCTTATCACTGTTCTCGCGTTTAGGAGTAGCTTTCGTCTTCTTATTGGGACAACAAAGAAGATACGTGTCCTTTTTGATGATACTTGAAGCATGACATCTGCTTTCGTGACTTAGCAGTCTTAGCAGACTCCTTCTTTGTCTGATCAGAAGACACTGAAGGTAAATCCTTATGTTTCTTAATTACCTCATCATTTACATTAGTACTACCAATCATTCCACTTGATACAAACTGTACTTTATTGAATGATTTGACTGTACTCTTGTCTAATGATAGGTCATTAATAGTATCCTTCTGAGTCTCAGATGCATCAGACTGCTGAATCTCCAAATCCTCAGTCTCAGGATTCGCATCTGTCATCTCTAAGTCAATGGAAGTAGTAGCAGTGTAATTAGTATTAAAAGGCGGAGGAACATCATATTATCCTAGGCCAGTAACATCTTTCACATTACGTTGAGAGCTAATGATTCTATCTAAGGTCAAAGAGGATGTCCTATAACCTTCAAATTTTCTATTTAGCTCTATTAACTTCATGTTTGACTCTGAGAGTTCTTTATCCCTAATAGAAATATTTCTATTTAGCTCATTAAGGTTTAGATATAACCCGTCTATCTTAACACATTGTTCATTAATTATGTCAGTTAGACTAGTCTTATCTAAGGCATCACGCTTAATCTTTTCAGTCAGTGCTAGCTTATCCTCACCTAACCTACGAACATCAGACTTAGCTTTATCTAATGCAGATGTCAAGGTTTTGTTAGATTCGGCAAAAACACTAACCTGAGTTTGCAAATCAGTAACTAAATAGCAAATATCACCAAGAGTAAGAAGATCCAAACATACCTTTTTCTTTTCTGATTGAATGTCAGCCATATATGCAACGAAGTCATCGGTACTCATTTCTTCAATCGAGTTGATGTAGAGTACATCTTCCTCATTCCCCCTGACTTCCACATGTGGTACATTGGCTTGAGGTTCCTCAGCAGTCGGCATGTAAGAAGTTGATTCGATCGGTTTCTCTTGATCGTCAATCTCAGCCATGAGAGCTTGCTCAGGCTGAGTGGACCAGTCATAGGAACCATCGATTTGTTGAACAACTAAGACTTTGGAAGTCAAAGTGCTTCCCGAGTCTTGTTTAGCAGCGTCGGTATCAACCTTCAGTCTCTGGCATTCCCTGGCAAAGTGTCCGTAACCCTGACAGTTATAACACTTTACCTTGGATTTGTCAAATCCAGGTCGGTTTCCAACAACTCTTCTACCCGTTCGTTTCAGGAAATTCTTAACCCTCCTTGACACCATCGCAAGCTACCACTGGAGTCCATCTCCTCTAAGTCATCGGGATCTACTTGATCGTAGTCCTCATCAAATTGTGCAGGATCGTTGATCTTCCCTTGAATGTAGTTTTCATAGGAAGCAACGAAGATGTCAGCACCGAGAGTTGCTGTTCAGCTGACTTCACACTCATCAGCATCTTATGGTGCCTTGAGTGGACTTATCAGAGGTAGTGTTCCTGCTTCGTTTTTCACCTCCATCCGAAGCTATGAAGCAAATATCCTCATTCAACATTTCTCCAAGTTCATCAATTTCACCAGCAAATAATGCAGTGGTCGAATTGGATGAAGAATTAGAGATACTGGTCTTTCCATGGTATAGACCAGGATTCTGTAGATGATCAGAATCTGTATCTCTCGTCTTTTTAGAGAAATCATAACCCCTTAGCTTGTCAATTGCCTGCTCTAGGGTCATGGTGGCATATCTGTCATCATTATCCTTAAGCATGATACCATACATTTCCCACTTACAAGGCAAGCCCTCAATGAATTTGTCAGTTTTCTCCTTGTCATTGTAGAAAATTGCGTGATCGTCAAGTTCACTTAATAAATGATAGAATCGGGTAGTGTAGGCTTCAAGGTCTTCTTCTCTAAAAGCTTTAAATACCATAAACTGCTTTTTCAGAAGATTACACTTCCCGGCCTTCACTTGAGGACTTCCCTCACACCTCTTCTCTAGAGCATCCCATAGCTCTTTAGCTGTGTGAAAGGACTTCAATTGGTGGTTGATTTCCTTTGGAAGGCTCATTTTTATCAATGAATGTGCCTTATTAACAATAGTGAATTCCTTCTTTTGATTATCATTCATTCTATCATAAGTCACAATCATAGTTGCATTCCCTACCTCAGCTGTAGGTGCAATATATCCGTTCTTTATACACAACCAGATGGTGATGTCGTGGAATCTAGAGTAACTTTCAAATCTGTCTTTCCACCGATAATAATCCTCAAGTCTGAGTAGCTTCGGTGGAACATTAGATTTGCCAACCTCGTGTTCCATCTTGATCATTCGACTCAAATCGGACATTTTAAAGTCAAAAATCAAGTTATCTTGCGAATTCAGTAATCTCAACTCGCAACTAAACTCAATTCGCAGGTAAAGTCAGTTTGCAGAAATCTCAGCTCGCAGTGGAACTCAGTTCGCAAGGGAACTCGGTTCGCAGGAAATGTTCAACTTGCAGACAAACTCAATTTGTAGAGAATTTCGGCTCGCAAGAAACTCAGTTCGCAGAGAGAACTCAACTCGCAGCTGAATCTCAACTCGCAACTAACAGTAACCCTAATCTCAATTCGCAAATAACAAGAACCCTAATCTCAACTCGCAAAACAGCACCTCAAAATCTGGGAACTGAAACTTTTGGTATTTTACGAATAAATCTTTGAATTTCTTTCGTAAATCAACCCCAAAGTTGTTATTTAACCAAAAACCTTGTAACCACAACGTTTCTAAGCCCGAAAGCTCTGATACCAATTGTAAGGTCTCTAGATCTTGGTTAGCGATAACGAATTATCTTTTAGGTATTCAGGTGCGGAATCCCTCAAAACTTAAGGTTTTAGGCTTATATAACTTTAACTATCAATTAACAAGCTTCGTTTTGATATTAACTAGTGTTAAACAATCAAAACCGAGCCTATTCAATAATAGCCTTTTTATACCAGCACGAGATACGAGGAGAGTAATTTAATATTTGGTGTGTGTAATGAATGGCACCCATTTCGAGAAAAGTGCAGCATTTAAATATTAATATCTGGTTCAACTCACAGGCCATGGGCTTTGCGAGTTGACTCAAC
Organism: Logfia minima; assembly: GCA_963921325.1. Lineage (NCBI taxonomy): Eukaryota > Viridiplantae > Streptophyta > Magnoliopsida > Asterales > Asteraceae > Logfia > Logfia minima. The sequence continues at coordinate 23,732,406 of OY992775.1, read as the reverse complement.
TCGCAGCCCATGGGCCTGCGAGCCCAGATGGCTGCAAGCCCAGATCTCAATTCGCAAGCCAAGGCTGCGAATCCAGATTATCTGCGAACTGAGATCTCATCTCGCAAGTTATTTGACCTGCGAGTTGACTTCTCATTTCTCGATTCTGACTTTAACTTGAAATCGATACTTGTCTTAATAACATATAACAAATAATAAACAAGTTAATATCATATATTTACGAGTCTAAACCAATTTTACAAGTTTGACAATAAATACACTAGTCCTATTACAAGCTAGATCTGTTGTCACAATAACATGTCCCAACACTCATATTGAGTTATGAGCATGTCCCATATTGCCTTGGCAATCTTGCATCCAGAAACTTCTAAGAAAGTTGTTTCGATAACAACATTTCCAAGAATACTTTTCCTCTAGAATCAAGATTATATAAGGCACTATCGTGATCTTTCCATTGACCTCTTGATTTTGGAACAAAACTTTATGGTTTGACTATATTTCCCTCTGCATCTAGAATATCATCTACTAATGTTCCTAGGATAATTGGTCCTTCTGTAAGAACTCTTAGCATTTCATCATGAATCCTAGAAAGATGCCATTTAGCCTATAATTTCCAACGAGCAAACTTTGTTCCATTGAAATAGGGATGCCTTTTTTGGCCATTTGTACAGGTTGCATAACTTGTGTTGCCATTTGATTGATTAACTTTGGTCATTACTTAGATCGTTAAGATTTGTATATTAACAATTTAAATTTTATTTGCTCTGATACTAGTTGTTAGGTTTTAAAGGTATCAAGCCAAAACTTGGATTCAATAATCAAAAATAGAGTTTCAAACGTTTAATACTAAAGTATTTAACAGTTATATGTATATGAGTTATTTAGCATAATTAAATAACAATTGTATAAACTCCATAATCAAAGTATATTATTGAATATGAATGTATAACTCAATGCTCACACAAGTTGTATATAGAGGTGAAAAGTACAACTGATGAGCAGGTTTTTCTAAACCTAATGACCTCTTTTTATACATGTATTTGAGATAAGAAAGGAAACAGAGTCCTCTTATTTCTCGAATCTATATCGGATAGTAACTACCTAGCCGATATGCATGGAAACTCTATACTATCAAATAAAATATGAATTATTCTATTATTCGTAGTTATCTTCGTATCCCTTCAGAAGCGAGTTGTAAAGATTGTCTTCTTCCATAAATTTTTAACTTTGGATTTTGGATATGAAACTCTAAGTCTAAAAGTGTCTCAGTCTAAAGTCTTGTTCTGGTTGAGTCTGAAATCGGGTTGAATCTAAAACCCGATTGAGTCTAAAAAGCTGTTAATCTGAAAAGTTCAGATTCTGACAACTTTAGATTGAAATAACTTCAGATTGAAATCTAACACTTATAATATTTTTCCTAGACTTCGGATTTGATTGACTCGTCAGATTGATAAGTTGGGTTCAATCATTGTTTTCCCGACAGATTTACTCAAATCCTTAAGACAAGCTGGTGTGAGGAAATCCAACACACATAAAGAGCATGATCAGAAATGGGGACCACAAAATATTCAGTAACCATTTGAAATGAAGCGAATCACACAACTACATGTGTTATTCTATTTTTCTGAGAATTCTGGAGATCTTTACGGGATATCTTGGCTATAAATGGAATGTCATATTGTTCTTGAAGTTTTGCCGATTTTGTATGAGCACTTATGTGTGTCAGTGATTATGTTTGTCTAAGTACAATTTCGAGTCAACGAGTAATAGGTTAACTTGTATGTTCAGTTTTTCTATCACTCAGGGAGTGTAATAGCAACTTGTAATTGAATTAATCTTAGCTTTGGTTAGATTATTCTGCATTCAATCTTTGGTGTAATTTGTGATTAATAAATTCACCATTCAACTTATTGATTTTCATCTATCAGTTACCTATTTAGGTACTTGTAATTCATACTCTTACCTATTTAAATACTTGTAATTCATACTCTGTTTAATTGTAGTAATTGTTTTAAACTTTAACATCAAAAGTTTTAAATTCACCAAGTAAATAAGAAATTGTATTAAGCCCCTCTACAATTACACACTATACATTGTAGCTTCAAATCACATAACTAATAAATGATTATCGGAATCAAATATATATGTGTGTGTGCGTGTGATAGGTTGTAAGATTGACAAAAAGGAAAAGAAAATCAAGACATAAATAAAATCACTTATAGTTTATATGTAATTTATTATTTTAGATTGTACATATATGTAAAATACGCTATACGATTGCAAAAAAAAAGTCACAAAAAGACGAAAATACTACTGTTCACCAAGTCTATACTTGTGTGTGTATATATATACATACATATATATATATATATATTATATGTGTGTATAATAGGCTGTAAGATTGATTAAAAGGAAAAAGATTAAAAGATATAAATAAAATTACTTATTATTTATATAGAATTTATTATTTTAGATTATGATATATATATGTAAAATATGTTATATAATTGTAAAATAAATACAAGAGTCACAGAAAGATAAGATATCACTGCTCACCAAGTCTATAATTATATCCATATATATAACAAGTCTCTACTTGTATCTGTATATAATGTCATTTTGAATTTATACAAGTAATAAACCTTACATGAAAGTCATTTTACGATAGATCGGGACAATGCATTACGACTGACAAAATCTATATATAATTTCTTGGTGATTGTAAATCGAATTAACCAACTAGGCACTAGCTAGTTATTAGTATTGAATATAGCGCCTTCTCATGCAGATATAATTATACATATATTTGTGTATATATATATAATTGATAGGTCATAAAAAGTATTACTTTTATGTATAATAATATAATTCTTTATTACAACCATTTTGTGAATCTATCATAAAAAATGTAGTGAAATTATCAATGACTTTTGACTTGTATGTTATATTGTAACTTGATTATTACATATTATTAGTTTGTTAGAGTTTGCACACATTTGACTAGGTACGTATTATTTCGAAATTAGGATCGATGTTACATTTAATGACGCATTTGATGCTGACAGTGTAATTCGGTTTATAAATCAAGTTTGGTCTATATTTTAATCAATACTTCATCACGGTTTCGATACAATATTGCCAGGTTCATTTAGCTTACTAGTTGAATTAGAGCAAATCATATGTTTTGGCGATACTAGTCCCTGTATAGGGGTACGATAAATCTCAAAACTTGTGGATACATTTGGTATCAGACTCGGAACTTGAAATTTAGCAATGAAGTGTCACAATAAAATGAGACCCTTTTAAATAATTTTATACATATAACATTAGAAATTGTTATAAATATAAAAAAATAAAAGTGTAATAAAAAATGATAATGTATTACAAAATTACATAGTTAAAAAACAGAAACAAATTTTATTCACATGAAATTTAATTATGTATTACGACATTACAAGTTAAAAAACAAGAATTAATTTTCGTACTGATAATGACATTGTTAAGCCCTTTTTCTCAAAGTTTAACTAATGAGATAGTCCAAGTTATTAATTTATATACTTTGGTGAAAATGAGCTTATAATTGGAACCTACATATATAAACTATATACATATAAAATTTGAAGGTCCAACTCAAATGGAAACCGTATGCAACTGCCCATTAAACACCCCCCTAATCTCCGAACCTACTTAATATGATACTCATATTGTCATTTGGTTTTATGGTGGAACTTCATTAAACATCTCGGATTATATGTTGAGCTAATTAGAAGCCTAACTAGTGGTATCATGAGGCTTGATTCATGAGAACCGTAGAAAGGTTGGATCATGCATCTGTTCTATCATTGAAGACCAGTCCTTACTAAACGTGGGTTTGAGAAGAGGATTCTAGGGCATTTGATTCGCGATATGTTTTCAAATAGGGCATAATATATTTAAATTATTGTTGTTAAAATTATGATTGTAGTCTTTAGAAAAAATAATAGTTAGTTGATATCATATATACTCTTTATATAAATGTGAATATGTTGGGACATGTTATTGTGACAACAGATCTAGCTTGTAATAGGACTAGTGTATTTATTGTCAAATTTGTATAATTGGTTTAGGCTCGTAAATATATGATATTAACTTGTTATTATTATTTGTTAAATGTTATTAGACAAGTATCATGCCGTGAAGATGAGCTGGCAAAGAAGCGAAGAGATGATAAAGACGATGATCCCTCAGCCCAAAAGGATAGTGAGTTGGCCGGTCCTTCAACGACTGGTCAGCAGACTACAATTCAGGGGGAGTCTGCAGAAGCAAGTGGAAGTGGAGCTGGTGCTGGTACTGATACTAGTACTGAAAAGGGTGGAGCAGATGAAGGTGAAGCTTGTATTAATTTAGATTGATTGTAATAATTAATACTTGTATTTTATAACTTTGAATTATTGTGTAATATATAACTTTGAATTATTGTGTGATATATTAGACTTGAGACTTTGTATTACAAGTTAAATATGTTATTTAATAAGTTTTGAGTTATATCCAATCAAGGCTATGTAAAGTTATAATCCTTGCATTCTAGACTTGAGAATCGTAAGATTGACAAGTTATTTATGCAATGAAATCTATGATATTAATTAATTGTAAACTTGAATGTTTGGTGATCATTATCATTCACAAAACATTAATGTTGAAATTTAATTAGTGTACTGATACTATAAGACTTTAGGAATCTTAGATTGATTATAATTTTATAATCAATCAATGAAAGATTTATAAAGTTAAATATAAGACACACACAAAGGGATTAATAAGAAAACTCTTAGATTGATTCAGGGAAATCAATGAAAGAACTTATGATACTAATATATTTGTGTGTATGTATTTCTATAGGTCTTGAAATGTTGAACCTGTCCGATTCTGAAGGTGATATGCCAGATGAAATCGATGAGGACATTGACTTTGACCTAGAAGAAGGAGAGTTTGTGCCTCCTGAAGATTGGTCTTCTATTTCTGAAGTTGGGGTAGACGAGAGTGTAGATCTCGATGCTGATATTGATGAACACTTCGTAAGCCCTTCAATCACAAAAGTGATCATTCAGGAAGATGACGAAGAAAGAGTGATAGATCTAGATGAAAATCTAGATGAATCGAATGTTTTTGATTATGAGTTTGACGATGATCTTCCAGAGAAACTCAAAGGTAATCTAATGTTCAGACCATTGAAGAAAAAGATTGGGATGTCTGAAGTTGATATTACTGGAAAGAGAGTTCCGCGAAAAGGAATCATCGGATGGTTCTATGACTCTGATCTGCAGCTTTTTGCTATCAAAAGGTTTGACGGAGTTCAATATTTTGATAAAAAGCTTAAAGTCTTCAGTTCTCTTCCTCGATTTGAAGTCCGAGACTTGGCACTCTTAGAATTGAAGAACCCCAGTAATCATCCATGTGCAAGATATGTTGAAAGAATAATCAAGACTGAGGGTCGTTTGATGAAGTTTGAAAAGATAAAGCAAAGAGTTGGAAAGACGATCAAATTACAGGAACGCAGTCAAAGAACTAGAAGAAGATTAAGAAAAAAGACTTATCCAGCTGTCAAGTGTGTACAACAAATACCACTGAAGAAATCTTCTGAATTGGCACGTGGATTCAGAGACTGGTGAAGCTGTCATGGTTGAAGCTGATGATGAAGTTGAAGGAGGAGAAAGAGTAATCCTGACAGTCTATGACCATCGACACCTGATGAATCTGTCGAAGAAGGACCTGTTGAAGTTAAATGAAAACAGGATCTTAACGACTGAAGCATGGGGTGATCTTGCAAGAGATTATCAATTGATGGTGAAGACTTGTGTTAGAATGAAGATTCATATGGGCAGTAAAATTTACAAGTAAAGACCAAGGACAAATATGAAGATAACGACGCTAGAGCTATTGTCAAGGGGGAGTCTGTTGGACATGTTATTGTGACAACAGATCTAGCTTGTAATAGGACTAGTGTATTTATTGTCAAATTTGTATAATTGGTTTAGACTCGTAAATATATGATATTAACTTGTTATTATTATTTGTTAAGTGTTATTAGACAAGTATCGAATTCAAGTTAAAGTCAAAATCGCGAAATGAGAAGTCAACTCGCAGGTCTGATGACTTGCGAGATGAGATCTCACTTCACAGCTCAATCTGGATTCGCAACTTTCCTTTGCGAATTGAGATCTGGGCTCGCAACCATCTGGACTCGCAAGGCCCATGGGCTGCGAGTTGAGTCAACTCGCAAAGCCCATGACCTACGAGTTGAACCAGATATAAATAAAGTAATGTTGCTCATTTATTGATATCCGTGCCATTTATTCCCACAACAATTATTAAATATTCTCCTCGTTTTTCGTGTAGATATAAAGACTATTATATTATAGGCTCGGTTTTGAGTGTTTAACCTTGTTAATATCAAAACGAAGCTTGTTAATTGATAGTAAAGTTATATAAGCCTAAACCTAACGTATTGAGGGATTCCGCACCTCAATACTTAAAGATAATCCGTTATCGAACCAAGATCTAGCGACTTTACAATTGGTATCAAAGCTTTCGGGCTTAGAAACGTTGTGGTTACAAGGTTTTTGGTTATATAACATCTTTGGGGTCGTTTTACGAACGAAATCTACTAATTTATTCGTAAAATACCAAAAAGTTTCAGTTCCCAGATTTCGAGGCGCCGTTGTGCGAGTTGAAATTAGGGTTCAGCTGGTAATTGCGAGTTGAGCTGCGCACCGAGTTCAATCTGCGAATTAAGTTCTTCTGCGAACTGAGTTCCTTTGCGAATTGAGTTCCTGTGCGAGCTGAGTATCCTGCGAACTGAGTTTCCTGCGAACCGAGTTCAATCTGCGAATTAAGTTCTTCTGCGAACTGAGTTCCTTTGCGAATTGAGTTCCTGTGCGAGCTGAGTATCCTGCGAACTGAGTTTCCTGCGAATTAAGTTCTTCTGCGAACTGAGTTCCTTTGCGAATTGAGTTCCTGTGCGAGCTGAGTATCCTGCGAACTGAGTTTCCTGCAAACCGAGTTCAAACTGCGAACTGAGTTCATTTGCGATATGAGATTTCTGCGAGCTGAGTTCATCTGCGAATTGAGTTTAGTTGCAAACTAAGATTAACTGAATTCGCAAAATAACTTGATTTTTGACTTTGAAAATGTCTGATCTGAGTCGAATGATCGAAATGGAACACGAGGTTGGCAAATCTAATGTTCCACCGAATCTACTCAAACTTGAGGACTATTATGGGTGGAAAGACAAATGCGAAAGTTACTATAAATTCCATGACATCACCATTTGGCTGTGCATTAAGAACGGATATGTTGCACCTACAGCTGAGGTAGGGAATGCAACTGTGATTGTGACTTACGACGGAATGAATGACAATCAAAAGAAAGAATTCACTATTGATAATAAGGCACATTCATCAATAAAAATGAGCCTTCCCAAGGAGATCAATCACCAATTGAAGTCCTTTCACACAGCTAAAGGGCTCTGGGATGCTCTAGAGAAAAGGTGTGAGGGAAGCCCTCAAGTGAAGGCAGGCAAGTGTAATCTTCTAAAAAAGCAGTTTATGGTATTTAAAGCTTTTAGAGAAGAGGACCTTGAAGCCTACACTACCAGATTTTATCATTTATTAAGTAAGCTTGACAACCATGAAATTTTCTACAATGACAAGGAAAAAATAGACAAATTCATTGAGGGTTTGCCTTGTAAGTGGGAAATGTATGGTATCATGCTTAAAGATAATGATGAGAGATACGCCACTATGACCCTAGAGCAGGCAATTGACAAGCTAAGGGGTTATGATTTCTCCAAAAAGATGAGAGATATAGATTCTGATCATCTACAGAATCCTGGTCTATACCATGGAAAGACCAGTATCTCTAATTCTTCATCCAATTCGACCACTGCATTATTTGCTGGTGAAATTGATGAACTTGGAGAAATGTTGACCGAGGATCTTTGCTTCATAGCTTCAGATGGAGGCGAGAAACGAAGCAAGAACACTTCTTCTGATAAGTCCACTCAAGGGCATCATAAGATGCCGATGAGTGTGAAGTCAGCAGAACAGAACAACAACGATCCTGCACAATTTGATGAGGACTATGATCAAGTAGATCCAGATGATTTAGAGGAAATGGACCTCCAGTGGCAGCTTGCGATGGTGTCAAGGAGGGTTAAGAATTTCCTGAAACGAACGGGTAGAAGAGTTGTTGGAAATCGACCTGGGTTCGACAAGTACAAGGTAAAGTGTTATAACTGTCAATGTTACGGACACTTTGCCAGGGAATGTCAGAGACCGAAGGTTGATACTGGCGCTGCAAAACAAGACTCGGGAAGTACTTTGACTTCCAAAGTCTTAGTTGTTCAACAAATCGATGGTTCATATGACTGGTCCACTCAGCCTGAGCAAGCTCTCATGGCTGAGATAGACGATCAAGAGAAACCGATTGAATCAACCACATACATGCCGACTGCTGAGGAACCTCAAGCCAATGTGCCACATATGGAAGTCAAGGGGAGCGATGAAGATGTGCTCTACATCAACTCGACTGAAGAGATGAGTCCCGATGACTTCGTCGCATACATGGCTGACGTTCAGACAGATAAGAAAAATGTATGTCTGGATCTTCTTACTCTTGCTGATGTTTGTTTCTAGTTACTGATTTACAAACTCAGGTTAGTGTTTTTGCCGAATCTAACAAAATCTTAACATCTGAATTAGATATAGCTAAGTTTGATGTTCGTAGGTTAGGTGAGGATAAGCTAGCATTGACTGAAAAGATTAAGAGTGATGCCTTAGATAAGACTAGTCTAACTGACATAATTAATGAACAATGTGTTAAGATAGACGGGTTATATCTGAACCTTAATGAGCTAAATAGAAATATTGCTATTAGGGATAAAGAGCTCTCAGAGTCAAAAATGAAGGTAGTTGAGCTAAATCGAAAATTTGAAGGTTATAGGACATCCTCTTTGACCTTAGATAGAATCATTAGCTCACAACGTAGTGTGAAGGATGTAATTGGCCTAGGATATTCTGATGTTCCTCCGCCTTTTAATGTCAATTACACTACTATTCCCATTGACTTATATGAAAATATTATATGAAAAGTAGTTCGATTTTATGACAAAAGGATGAACTACATCATAAAACTATTTAGTAAAATTTAGAAATATATGTTTAAAATTTTTTTATAAAAGATCCTTTCGTTTTAGTACAGCAGTTTGTTACTGTCACTCCATCTATTGAAAAACTCTATTTTGTTTGATTCCCACTGAAATTTGCACATGGTTGCTGTAGATCTGTCTTGTAACTCGTTTTGGAATAACCTAATTTTATCATATAATAATATTGAAGGTGGTAATGGGGATGATTTGCACATGGTTGCTCGTGCTCTCAACGTTAAATATGGATCTGAGATCTAGAATATTAAGTAGTATGAGATCTAGAATTAATTTTGCTTGGTCACCATTAAAATAACTACAAGGTAATGTCAATACACATTATTCTCAGTCAAGCATTAACAAAAAAGTTGCTTCTTTTTTTGTTTTCATTTTTTTGAGCTGTTTATAAATTGATATCCTCTCGAATTGTAAAATAATATGATTAGTTATGTTGTTCATTATCTCAGATGATGATAAAAGTGAGCATTTTACTATGAGTCTTTTTATATATTTAAAATCTTTTTTTCTCATACAAAATACATAAATAACATCACCTATAATAGTTTTTAAGAACATCAGAATATCCGGATCCTTTTATCATAAATCCTCTGCCCATTTCGAGTCCCATGTAAATGGATTTTCAATAATAAATTAGCAAAGCAAGAGGTCTTTTCAAGATTTAAAGAACATTGAAGTCGTTCACAACCTTAAATATCAGTTGATCCTACATTCTAGGTCAAACAGAGGTTACACACAGTGACGGAACCAGTGACGGAACTTAGAAGCTTTTTATTCGGGGACGAAATCATTTGATATAAATGTAAAGGCGGCGAAATCATGTTCATCGAAATATTTAGTCTTAAACACTCCGAATATATACATGTATACTAGTTCTACCTTCAACTTTCGGGAGGACAGGTACCCCTCCCTACCCCTATTATCTACCGCCATTGGTTACACATGAAATGGATTCGATTATTAGTAAGTGATGATGATGATTTGTATATGAGAAATGTCTGCTAGATCTGTTTTATAATTCAATGTTAAGTTTTTCATTCACAGAAAATATCTATCTATCTATATATATATATATATATATTTATATATATATAAATAAGGTTTAACAAGCTTATGTGTCAATCTCTTAGGAACTAAGCTTATTTGTCATCTAATCCTCCATTCCACCTCAACTTACCAATTTTCACATTTTTCTTTAAACTTAAAGAGTAGGGTTTAGGAAGAAGGTCAATTTAGGAGGAAGGAAAAGAAGCCAATGAGGAAGGGACAAATGTCCCCCTCATTCCCTCCCCATTTCTCTCCAATTCTCCACCTTACTTTTATTTAATTTTTTTAAAATTCGGATTTTAATTAAATAAAATATTTTTAATTCGTTTTTTGTTTAATTACATTTTTTTCGTTTTTATGTTTATTTATGTTTTTTTCGTTTTTCTTTGTTACTTTAACGTTTTTTCTCTTTTTCCTCGTTTCATATACGTTTTTTTTTCTGTTTTTCTTTATTTTTTAACATTTTTTTTCGTATGATGCACCCAGACTTCAAATCTGATGCGTTGATTATTCAAAATATACAATAGAGTATAGTTATTAAATAACATAATCGTGCGTCATATTATAAAATATGGTGTATCATGTTAATAAAAAATTGTCACTATAATTTCTAGATATATGATAAACATTGTAATCATATAAGTGTGGTTGCATCATAGTTAGAAAAATATGGTACTGTAATTTTGAAAATTCATTGCATCATATTTATAAGATATAAATGTTTGTGATCGAGTAAATATACAATATCATTATCATATAACTCTAAGTGCATCATAGTTATAGAATACGATGCAGTAACTTTATACTTTTAAGTTTTATCTTAGTTATAAACTTTGAAGTTTCAAATATGGGTGCATCATAGTTATAAAATATGGTACTGTAAATTTTGAAAATTTATTGCATCATATTTGTAAGTTATAAATGTCTGCGATTAAGTAAATATACAATATCATTATCATATAAGTCTAAGGGCATCATAGTTATAGAATGTGATGCAGTAACTTATACTTTTACGATCTATCGTAGTTATAAACTTTGTTGTTTCAAAATCTGGGTGCATCATATTTATAAAGTATGGTACTATAAATTTTCTAAATTCATTGCATCATATTTATAAGTTATAAATGTATGCGATCGAGTAATATACAATATCATTATCACATAAGCCTAAACGCATCATAGTTATAGAATATGATACAATAAACATCATAATCGTATAAGTTTAAGTGCATCATAATTATAAAATATATTTCAAAATCTGGGTGCATCATAGTTAAAATGGGAAAAAATGAAAAAAAAAAACATTTAAAAAACGAAAAAGAACAAAAAAAAGCGACAAAAAAATGTAAATAAACAAAGGAAAACGTAAAGAGCGTAAAAAGGCGAAGAAAAAATGAAAAAACATAGAAAAAAACATAGAAAAAAACAAAGAAAACCGAAAAACGTATAAAAACGAAAAAAAACGTAAAGAAAATGAAGAAAAAACGAAAAAAAGACGAAGAAAAATGAAAAAACCGTAAAAGAACGAAGAAAAACGATAGAAACGTAAAAAAACGATGAAAAAGCAATAACAACTTTTAAAAAACAAAGAAAACGGTAAAAACGTAAAAAATGAAGAAAAACGAAAAAAAACGTAAAAAAATGAAGAAAAATGATAAAAACGTAAAAAAAACCCGAAGAAAACGTAAAAAAAACGAAGAGAAATGAAAAAAACGAAGAAAACGATAAAAATGTAACAAAAACAAAGAAAAACGTAAAAACCGATAGAAACGTAGAAAACGAATAAAAAGCGATAAAAGCTTTAAAAATACGAAGAAAACGTAAAAAAAACAAAGAAAACGGTAAAAACTTAACAAAAACGAAGAAAAACAATAAAAACGTAAAAAAAACGAAGAAAAACGTAAAAAAATGAAGAGAAACGAAAAAACGAAGAAAACGATAAAAATGTAACAAAAACGAAGAAAAACATAAAAAAACGATGAAAAACGAGAAACGTAAAAAAACAAAAAAATATAATTTTAAATAAATAATAATTAAAAAAACGAAATTTATAAAAAAAAAAAAAGTTAAAAAAAAGGTGGAGAAATAAAATAAAAGAGAAATGAAGAGGGTGATAAAAGATGTAGGGTGGAGAAATAAGAAGAGAAAAAAAATAGGGGAGAAATGGGAGAGAAATGAATATTGTGTTTTATTTAAAAGCAAGATGCAGTGTATTTTATTTAAGAGCAATATCCATTGCATTTTATTTAAAAGCGTGATAAAGTGTGTTTTAATTGATGTAGTGTGTTAATTTGAAAGCATTATTCAGTGTTTATTGACTTATGATCCAGTGATTTATAGTATAATACAGGGTTGATTGACCGATGATGTAGCGTGTTTCATTTAAGAGCGTGATCCAGTGATTTATACCATAATGCTGTGTAAAAGATGAGCTACTAGTTTATAATATAATATAGTGTTGATTTGAAGATGATGAAGTGGTTAATAACATAATATAGTGGTTTATAGGTTAAGGAAAAAGATTTAAAATTTAGAAAGTAAAAAAGTAAAAAAAGAAATTGTCACCAGAGATGGACGGGTGCCGGTAGCAAAATGTGGTGTATGACGGTGGTAGAAGTGGGGAGCGTTGATAAAGAAATATGAGCTAAGAAACTATAATATTAAAAGAGTGTGAGAAGTAAGTTTGAAATTATGTTAGGTGAAATATGACCCTACATGATTGCCTCCGGACCTATTCTGCCTTCTCTCGTATTCCCGTACACTCTCCTAAACCTGGTTTATATTTTGAAATACATGTAAACAAATACTGTGTATGTTTTTACACTTGTATTATTTTCTTTCTCATTCGAACGTAAACATATGAATAAATTGAAATTAACATCATGTGATCAAATAGTTATACGGGAAGTTCTCATATTTAGAAAATTTTATTTCCGTAGTGACTGACTAATTATTATTAATTTTCATATAAAAAGGAGTAGTTGATCATTTAAACCAATGATGACCTACCTACCCGTACACAATTTGAGGTGTAGGGGTTAAATATGATTTTCTTTTAATCAGAATAATTAATTAATTAATACATTCTCCAACAAGGCCTCTTAGTGGTAGTTTGTATATAATGATGTTCTCGATCAGCCAGATTCATCCATTTATTAATTGCTTCAGTTTTATATCATAAATAAACCACCTCCTTGTAGAAATCCAATTTACCAACAAAAAAAAACGTAACAGCCTCAATGTATAATTCGGAGTCTTATCTAAGAGAGGCTGACCAGATATACTTTTCCGACATATTGAGTTCGGAAGATGTTGAGAGGGTGAGAAAAATCCATTATCATTTTGCAAGTTCTCAGTATCCTACATATTCTGGAATATTCTCACCACTGATATATGCATCATATCTGGGACTTAGAAATATAACAAAGGCCTTTATAAGCTGTGTAAAACAAACCAACAGAAATCTTCAAACTGGTGAACTTGGGGATGAACTTCAAAAGTTCTTGTGGCACTGCAACATCTATGGTCACACAGCCTTGGACATGGCAATTAAAAACAACCATGTTGAGGTGGCAAAGCTACTGCTGGAGAATTCCTCTATGGAGTCTTTAATATCAGTGAGAAATTATCTAGGACAACTTCCAGTTTCCCTGTTATCCGACCCCGAGCATGACGAGTTTATTTTTAAGATCTTGGAAGATGCAAAAAGCAGAGAGGTGTATCCACCGACTTCAAAAATAACACCCACTCACGAGTATCAACAAAGAGGTACCGATATCCTAACTCATGTTTGGAAAACTGATCTAGAATTCTGTAGGCAAATGGCCATTTCTCTAACTCAAACTAAATTCTAAACAATCATTGTTGTTTTGGCCCAATCGTATAATTTGCCCCGCGCAAATATTCTTGTGAGACGGGAAAGGGAGGGTTTTAAATTTTGAAATAGGTCATGTTCAAGTGTTCACGATTTTACATAACACATCTGAACCATTGCCTGAAGTGTTGTTATTGGGAAAAGACTCACGTTAGATTTAAAAGATCCCGAATTAAAATTGCCTCTCAAAATAACCTTTTGTCAAAAAGAGACGTATCAGTTTTACGCCCAGTACGATCTTACGATCCACGCTACTTATGCATCCCACTTTTGTTTTTCATGATTAATTATTAATAAAGAAACTTTATTACTCACGTGAACACAAATTCCCTAATAAAAATTTGAACACATCTTACAAACATTTACAAAATTAATCTTACAAACACATATTTTATCTAACAATAATGTAATATCAAAGGTCCACCTCAATTGCACATGAAATTGTAAGATTTTCTTTTTAAAATTTTTGTAAATCTAGCAATACTCAGTTAATAGTAATTAAAGGGTTAACAAGGGTTGAGTCACTCTAAAAACTTTTAAACTAAACAAAGTAATTGAATTCTTAAAAAGTTTCAAAATGATAATCAGATTTTAAAAAGAACACAAGTGAGTCACTCTAAAAACTAGCTATATGATATCAACGATTGTACTCTTTGAAAACTACTAATAAGCCTTCAGTTTTAATGGGTAGATGCGATTGACCGACATGTCACTCTATAAACAGCGAGTTAAATGGTCGGTCTGATGTCAATAGACCTGAATCTCGTTTTACATTTATAACACGATTAAAATAATATGACCAACTAACACATATAAGTAAAGAAACATATGATTATATATAGTATAATATATTAAGTTAATCAAGATTGTCCTAAGATGTACAAGATCTGACTGATCGATAACAAATCATTAAGAATTTAATATAATAATTTAATCTAAGAATGCAGTAACATAGAGTACAACCGACAAAAACATAATAGAGATATGGTATTTATATAGATATAGTTACTTTCATGGAACATTTTAGTAAAAACCAGATTCAAATCACGATGTAACAATTAAATGACTTAATCCAAATATGTCAAGGGTACAAGACAAACGTCATCACATTATACAATTAACTTATATGCAATTAAAAATACTGTAATACCCAGTTTTTTTTTTTAACATTTTATTTAACAACATGAATAACACTTTTTATATATATAAACAATACATTGTTTACAAACTTTACAACGTGAGTTTCTTCCTTCAAAAGACTCCCTCAATATCTGAGTATGATTTAACGGGAGTAAACACTTACTACCAGCAATAGCAAGCACACCACTACTCGCGCTGCGGTTTTTTCCCAAGACCCTCTTTTCCCTTACTCATCCCACCTTTATTAGACAGCAATAACAGAATGGGTAAGCACATCGGCTTAGTAAGTAACAGAATCACATCACAATCATAAGATAGAAATCTTATAAAACACTGTAATCACATATAATCACTTTGCCTCATGTAGAGTTCACAATTATACTGCTGGGCCATTTATGATCACTCAGCATAAAGAGAGCCAATAATCACTCTGCTAAGCCATTTATGACCACTCAGCATAAAGAGGGCTAATAATCACACTGTTAAGCCATTTATGACCACTCAGCATAAAAAGGGCTAATAAGCACACGTATTGCTGAATTAATACAGTACACTTAAGTACTCCTGCAAATTTGGATATTCTCGTTTATTCAACTAATATCCTTCTATTACATACCTGGAGATTCGTGTGGTTGAATATCCTCGATTGTCACGTACCGAACACCGGTCTGTAAACTACATATATCACAATTAACTCTTTTAATAAACTTAGCGACACATCTTTAAAGTCGCCTCAATACATCATGCGACACTATCATTAGTGTCTCAATACAAGCTTACGCGACTTTATCATTAAGTTCGCAGCCTGGAGTTGGCTTAGTGTGACTATACCATTAAAGTCGCACGACGAACAGATCAGACCCCAAATTCGAATTTCTCGAATTCAAACTTGTTATAATCAAATTAATCCATTCTAATCCGTTCAAATCACGTAATAACAATCATAACACATAATAATCGAAGCCTTACCTTGAATTCACGGTTCAATTCCTTCAATTTTAGGATTTAAAGCTTGATTCTCACTTTCTCTCTCTATTTCTTCGTTTTCTCTCTCTAAAACACGCATACACAGACGAATACTGAGTTCTGGAACAGTTTAGGCGTGTTTAAGTATTTATACATCGAATTTTACACTTAAGCTCCTCAATTAAATTCATTCAAATCCGATCTGTGACTTTAGTTACGACTTTAGTAACTAAAGTCGCAGGACTCACAAAGTCGTTGCCTCCAACTTTATCGGTAAAGTCGCAAGTCTCCACCAAAACCCTCAAACTTTAGATTTTTCAGCTATTTGGGGATGTTACAAATACATTTTAAATCAATCGATACGAATAAAGACCTATCAGTAATAAATCAACAACAAATGCATAATTGAAACCAATATTAAAGTTGGACAGAATACTCGGAGTTATGACAAAACTCGACGAGTTCCACTCTAAAAATCAAAATTCATTCAACTAAACTTTAAGACAATTGATTTTCCAAATCATTTATTCATCACCTACGGTGAGGGATTCATGAAATTGTTTACCAATAAAAAACATAATAGTTTATGTGTAATCATAAAATAATAAATATTTTCAAGAGTGATATTGAGAAATCTCATAACATAAATCTTTTAATAAAATTATATTTCATTGTTTCAATACAAGCAATTAATCTAAATAGAACATTATAACTAATTCATGGACAACCTAGTTGCACAAACAATCAATTGATATAAAGAATTCATAAATAGAGAATAAGAGACTCGCAAACAATACTATTACTTCTTCAATCAAAATGTTGATTGCTCCTTATCATCTTTACAATGCTTGTCAATGCTCAATAATAAAATATTGAAAAACTAATATTAAAAAAATATAAGTATCAGCTAATGTTAACAAATGATAACAAAAAATTTTATTTATAGATAAGAGTCTGTCAGATCTTTTTTTTTTTTTTGGACTGCAAAAAGGAATATATTAAAAAACTAGCAAGAAGCTAGCAAAACGAAAACAAAGTCAAGTAAGAATTGGGTTTCGGATCCAATTAGATTGGGAAACTTTACATTTACTGTTTCTAGAATTGAACCATGAATACGAAAAGTCTAGAATGGAATCCCAAATGTCCGCTTTAGCCATCTTCTTTCCTCCAAACATACTGTTATTCCGAAATCTAACAAACTACACCAGCAACCACTAGAATGATGTTTTTGGCTGGAGACGAAATCCGAAGCTAATCAATCTCGTTATAGAGAGCTTTGATGGTAGAAAATGTAGGGATAGATAAATCAAGCCAAACAAAACTGCGAGCCCAAATATCCGAGGCAAAAGAGCAAGAAATAAAAACATGGTCCGTAGTCTCAGCAGCTTGGTTGCAAATCGGACATAGAATACTATTAATCTCAAAACCTCTTTTGCCAAGGTTCCAACGACATGGAAGCGATCTCTTAAAATACGCCAAATTAGGATATTAACTTTTTTGGGAAGAAACTTACACCATTTTGTTGGGGTCGACGAGGACGAGGCAAGCAAACTGATTGAATCTATGTAGTTTCTGATGCTTTTAACAGAGAAAACATCTTCACCCAAGAAATTCCATTTCCAATGATCATCATCATCATTAAAGGAGCCCGAACCAAGAACAGTTTTAAGAGCTTCTAATTGCGAAATTAAGGTTCCTGGAACCAATGTTACGAGTCCAAGACCATTGCCATCGAGTATCCCACCTGTCACGGACAAGACAACTTGGATTGGAGTCAAGACGATATAAACGAGGAAACATAGAAGCTAAGTTGGATTCTCCGATCCAATGATCTTTCCAAAAACGAGTTTTCCTTCCATTCTGAACACATCGTTTTATGCAGGAATGATGAATGATATTACGATCATGCATTGTATTAATGGAGCCAACAATAGAAGCCCACATGCCTTTACCGGAGATGTTGAAAAAGTTTGATTGGCTACTAATATCATTCGAATAAATGGTAGTAATGAGCTGAACCCATAGAGCATTTGGATTTTGGAAATATCTCCATCTCCATTTTTGTAAAAGTGCATTGTTGAGGGAAGATAAGCTACCAAAACCCAAACCACCTGTTTCTTTGGAAGCTAAAATCAAGTTCCAAGCAACCCATTGCATTTTTTTTAATCCGAAGTGCTACCCCAAAAGAAATTAGCCCGCAAGGATTCAAGTTTTTTGTTTACCGATTTAGGAAGAACAAAAAGAGAGAAAAAATATAGACCGAGAGATCCTAACACTGAAGTAATCAAGGTAGAACGACCACCGATGGAAAGCATATTCGACTTCCATTTAGAGAGCCTTTTCTTGAATTTATCAATGATAGGGAGCCACGAAGAGTCTGTCAGATCTTGCTCGGCGAGCTCAGTGAATTGCTCGGTGAGTAGAGTTCCGAATCTAATCAACTCTCTATCTTCTAAGGTATCTAGTCTTATTATTCATAATATACAAGATAACCTTCAGCTTCCTATCAACTATCATTTATATCTCTATCTTGAAGGTGTTTGAAAAACGAATGTAAATGATAGATAAATCTTCTTCATTAACTCCTTAGATATTATTTTCAAATCTCATATATTTAAATCTCCTGCTCAGCGAGTACAAGAATATACTCGGCGAGTAATTGGCCTGGAATTTTTCTGAATTTGTATTTCAATCCTCGAATATCTTCGTCTTTAGTACTTCATATCCTAAAGTTTTAATTATACAAATATAAACAAATTAAGTACAAAATATGCTTACAAATATCTAAATAACTAATAAACTGAACACAAATAGTACATAAAAACATATATAATTACCTAGTTATCAATAAAATTGAAGTGAATGATGTAAATAACACTTTCCTAACTATAATGAGCTTGCTTAAATAATATTAAAGCTTAAGTGCATGGAAATATGTTGTAATTATCTATGCTCTCACATTCAAAGTGTACCAAACTATTCGGGATTCCATTGTGTGTAGTGAAATTGTTATTCAGTTCTATTGTATATAATTATTGGAATTTTTATTTGCGTGTCATTTGTATAAAGTGACACGTGAAATCATTACAAGTTGTCACTTAAGCCAAATAGCAATAAATTAGAAGTTAATTACATGTTTGTGCACTTAAGCCAAATATTAAAGTTAAATGACACAAATAAGATTTTTTGAAAGAGTTCATATCCATCAAGTGCATTAACTCTTTAGTAAAAACCAAAGTACTTACAGCACTTAGATAGTTAAATGTAAAATTCAAGAGAAAAAAAGAAGGATTAATAGACAGATTGAGTATTAAACTTTGCTCAAATGTTCAATTTCATGAACCATCTTTTTTCGTTACAATCCGAAGTATACGGGTTGTTCATTAAAATATCCAATCTAATGAAACATGTTCATTTACATAAACACAGTAACTGGTAACCGGATAACATTAGATTGCTCGGTCTACGTATTTGCCAACTAATTTCCACGTAAGCAAAGAAAGTCCACATATTTGCCACATAAGTCCACATCACTAAATAATTTCTTAATCATTTTCATTTAATTTCTAATACCTAAGTATTTTCCATTTTTAATTATTAAACATTTAAACAAAATATTAAACCCATTTTTTCATCATCACAAACATCAGGTAGTATCATCACCAATATCTTTATTTTCTTCGTCATTATCAGAAACTAAAACAACATCAGCAACACAACAATGTTAATCATTTTCTTTAAAATAAAACAACTACCGTTCATAATTAAAACTTAGATCTATATTCTTATTATTACAATTTTGAACATGTCATCTTCCTCAGACAACAATCATAGCAGCCTATACGATAATTAACTAATAAAACATAAACTTATTTACTGTAACCAAGAACAAAAATACAATTATATCAAGAACAAACATAAATCACACCAGATCGGAAACAAACTAAACTAACCCCTAACAACAAAACAAACATATAATCGAAACGAACACAAACAAATCAGATCTGGAAATGTAGATATGAAAGAACTCATCAAACTTATGGTGAAGTTCGGTGGTTGTGAAGACGGTGGTATCGTGATTCCGGCCAAGTCGCTTGTCACCACCACTCTCGGCCATCACTTCCGGTCAGCATCTTACTTTTCACCGCCACTCTCGGCCATCACTTCCGTTCAACATCTAGGGCGACGGCGGCGTTTTGTCACCCTCGCAGCGCAACAACATCATGATAGATCTTGTAGATCTGACGTGAACATCACCACAAATAGTGGCTATGTGCAGATTCGTAAGTGTTACGCCCAAAAATTTTTTTTGTTTTTTTTTGTTTTTTTTTTACACCATAGTTCCTACCGATCATATTTCAAATCATAAACCGAATTAATTTACATTCATTCATTCAGATCAAATTCATAACAAAACATGTTTGAGTTATTACAAACAAAACTAAGTTTAAGCAACAAGTTGAGCAATCTAGATCATCTAGATCATGATTCAAAAGATTTAACACTTGCAAACCTACGCCAAGTGTTTAGCAATCCTTCACTAAGCTTTCCCTTTTTCCGTGGATCTCTTTCTTACCAGGTCCACTCGAACCTAGAAAATGGTTATAGTTTAAGGGGTAAGCTAATGCTTAGTGAATTCATATAGAATTAAACAAGTAATTTAACTTGACAACAACATTAATTATAATTATAATCGAATAACAACATAAATCAGCAATTCGATTCAATAACAACTGAAGTCAACATGAATTGATCAACAACTATCATATGCTTACTATGCACAACTGTAAAGATCTGTATTCTGTTTCACTTTCTCAATTCAACTGAGTTAGCACAAGGCTAACAATCTCTATCAAATTAGAGAATCTGTCGTGTGGCTCATTTACAACATGAAACCACCTATACATCTGTCATGTGGTTCATGTACAACATGAAACCACCTGTAATCTCTATCACGTGGTTCATATAAGATATGAGACCACCTATAACTTTGTCATGTGGTTCATATACAACATGAAACCACCTGTAATCTCTATCACGTGGTTCATATAAAATATGAGACCACCTATAACTTTGTCATCTGGATCCTCTTACACGGATGTAATCCGGATCCATCTAAACATATGTCAACTATACATCTGTCAACTGTATGGTCCCATAAACAATATAGAACCACCATATCATCTGTTGCATAATTTCGGTTACACAAATGTAACCTGAACCCAATTTAGACAACGTAACGAATTTAATTATAATATGAACTCACCTTAATTGTTTAAGGATGCTAGCTTGTTATTTGAGTTCCCTGCTTGTTCAGCACCTATCCAATTTACATAACCAAACTTTAACAAGATGATAATCATGCATTAGCACACATATAACTCTTTCATAAACTTAGCGACACAAGCTTTGTGTCGCACCATAAGCTCATGTGACACTACCATTGTGTCGCAGAACAGAATCCTGCGACACTAACATTGTGTCGCAATATTCAATATTGCCGTCATAAGCGACATAACCATTTGTGTCGCAAAACAATCCTGCGACACAACCTGCGACACTATCCTTGTGTCGCAATGAAGAACACAGATCATATCCCAATTTGAAATTCTCGAATTTAAACATGTAATACTCAAATTAACTCGTTCCACTCGGTTCAATTCACTCACTAATGACTATAGCACATAACAATCAAAACCTTACCTCAATTTCATGGTCCAATTTGCTACAATTTGAGTTCAAAGTTTAATTTCTTACTTTCTCTCTCTAAATCTTCGTTTTCTCTCTCTATAGCATGTTCCAGAGTTTGTGAAATGGTCTGGAATATTAAGGCGACGTAATTATATATATAATTCATGATTTACACTTAAGCACCTTGATTAATTTAACATAGTTCATTAATTTAAGCACCATGATTTACATAATTCATTAACGATTTTTAAGATTCATATACCAACTATGATTAACATTTACTAAAAATTCTTTTTTTTTTGTTTGTTTTTGTATTGATGAATGTTAGCTACCCGTTATGAATGTTATTGTTTTTCCGGAAAAATTATTTCCTAGTTGATCTCTACCCTATATATAATATATATGGATCCTTTCCCTATATATATATATATATATATATCTTTAAAGGTTTCCATATATGTATCATCTATGTTCTATCTTGGTTTTTGTAATTTTAGCCTAATATATGTACATACATTTATGTTCACAGGATCATCAGATTACATTGAGATGACAAAAGACCCAGATTCATATGCAATGTTGTCAAAGACAATAGACCCAGA